>JANDEH010000039.1:1200000-1933798 GCA_024610705.1 Tetragnatha versicolor | reverse complement strand
CAAAATGAGTGATTTTTTTGTTTCTTTGATACACTACACTAAACGTAGATATCAATGGATATTTTGGCTTTTAATGTTTTCTCATGCAATTTATTTTTGAGTGTGATGTATTTTTTTGGATTACTTAATGGGTTGATAATTTTAATCTAAACCTTCCAAAGGTTACCAATTTGATTTGCTGGTCATGCCCTACAACCCTTATTGTCATCATGGTTTTCTTAATTTTTTTGTTCCAACTTTATTTTTTTCTATTGAGTGTTCCCAATCCCAAACATTTAACTTTTTTAATGGTGATTTTTTTATTTGGTAAACTAAAATCATAAATTTGTCCATGTTTGAGTGACTTGAAGTTTTTTTGACCAAACTTTATTTTTATCAGTGATTTTTGTGAGTAATTGATTTTTTTGAGAATGGATAGTGAGTTAGATTGATGGAATGATTTTCTAGTTTTGGCTGTGCGCACTAAAAATAAAAAAAAAAACCTCTTTGGTTAGGACTCTCATATATCCGGGATAGTGCAATGAATTTGAAAACACGCCCATATTTCTGGGAGGTCTAGGTTAAATTCCTAGTCGCGCGGATGACTGTTCCCCCAGGGAGACCCAAAAAAAAAATTATACTGCAATCAGTTAGCAAAACTAAGTTTTATGTGGATGGAGATTACCCACTGTTTTTGTTTGAGAGTGCACTCATTTTTATTTGGCGGAAGGATCTTGCCCGCAATAATTCAAAGTGGAAGGAGATTTCCCACAGTGTTAGTATAAATTGAATTTATCTTTGCTCACTGAAACTCTTAACTTTTTGGTCAATCACTGATGTTTGTTTATGTCATGTCACTCACTTTAAAGAAAAATGTCTGTTGAGTAAATTAGTAGAATTCTTGGAACACTCCCTTTTGCTTGTCTAATGTCCTTAACTGGTCAAAATTTGAATTTTTCCTATATTGGTGTTTTTTTTTGTTGGAACATGTTATTTTTTTATCTTGAATGGGCTATAATTTTAAAATTGCACTCGAATAATTTTTCACATTCTGTCAATACTTTTAATTTTGATTTTACTGTGCACATACATCAGCTTTGAGTTAGTATACAAACAATTTTTACTTTTGAATTCCTATTGCAAAACTTTTTCGTTTTGAATTTGACTCCTGATACTTATTCTGAGATATTCATATGGTTGATAATGTGATTTTGATACTTGGATTCTTTCTAGAGGAATTTGAGTCTTGACATTTTTAAAGCTGGTCTTAGTGTCGACTCCCTTGTGTCTGATCATTATTGTTAGCTTGAGTACTGGATAATGTTAGTTTGTCAGAGCATGAATATTAATGTTAACTTTATTTGAGAATTTAATACTATGGTTACTTGCTTACCTCAAAAACTGGACTTAACTTAGATCTCAATTTCTGATTCACCTTACAGTGGTTATGTTGAAGGAATATTCTAGCAATGAAATTTTTGATACCATCTATGTAATAATTCTTAACTATAGCTAAAATGCTGAGTGTCACTGTGAACCTTACAACTTTTGAAGGATGTTTTTATATGTATTGATATGAATTGTATTTTACACTAGTCACTGGGCCTTACTCTAATTGTAACTTAATAGCTTGCTTGATAATGTGTAATTTAGACATAGTTTTTGGTAATTGTATACAATTTTTTTTCTGTGTTTAGCGAAGTGAACTCCGAAATTTTTTTTCATCTTTCTAATTTTGGCAAAAGTTTTTTTTTTCAAAAACCCTGTTTTTCGGGAGAATATGTAGTGAAGCTTTGGCTTCACTGCATATCTCTCGCAACTACTCCCTTGATTTCATCATCTTTTCCTTAATGTTAACTTTCCCGCCTCACTTCTAAACATGTTTCCACAAAGCCTGTGTGTCATTCTCTCTCGTTCGGTTCTCTTTGGGGTTGCTTTTCGCGCTCTCTCTTTTCTCGCCAAGCGTTGGCTTCAGCCTTGGCGATTGTTGTTCTCGCGCTCGGTATATGCGCCATGCTAAACCTGTTTTTGTTGTTCTTCATTCGCGCGCGTTTGGGCGATACTTCGCCATTTGTCACCACTCGCGTTTGCTTATTTAAGCTTTGGCGCTCTCTTCGGATTTCACTTCGGCCATAATTTTCTGTGGATCTGGCTTTTTAAAAATCCCAGGTCGGACGTGTCTCCGTGCGGAGTCCGTCCGATCCTGTCCCCGTAGATTCTCAATTATGCTCAATAACTTCGCTCAACTTTGACTCAATTGAACTCCATTTTTGGACAATAACTTCGTGGCCTGTGCGTGACTAGTGATTGTGTCATGATCCTCGTTTTTTTTAAGATTGATAATAAAAGCCAATATGCAAAATCCAAAACGCTTCGGAATTACTTACAGTACCCTTCACAGCAGCACCTCGGAGTCTATTAAGTATTCTTCGCATGGAAACCTGGTATGTTCTACTATTTTGCAAATTTGCTGAACCACTGGAAATCTTCTGAATTAATGTCCCGGAGGACTAATGTCGCTAATCCTGATGTTGGAGCGAGCCCGCCTCATGGACCCTTCGGCCGTTAGCCTTTCCCTTGGCCGCCGGATGCCGGATGGAGATTGCTGGGGGGACGCAATCTGTCTCCATCGGACCCAGCGAGGAGCCTACACCAGCCGAACTAATTTTCGACGGACTTCCGAGAATACTTCCGAGAATATAAACTTTTATGGACTCGTTAAATCGCAAAGAAGTGGTCGGCGGTGTCCCATGTGTCATGTCTCATATGATGAAATCAAGGGAGTAGTTGCGAGAGATATGCAGTGAAGCCAAAGCTTCACTACAACCGGGTTATGAAACACCGGGACCAGTATGATACCAGAACCAGTATTATACTGGTTCTGGTATCATACTGGGCCCGGTGTTTCATAACCCGGTATTATACTGGTTCTGGTATCATACTGGTCCCGGTGTTTCATAACCCGGTATTATAATGGTTCTGGTATATACTGGGTCCGGTATGATACCAGAACCAGTATTATACCCCTATTGGAAAAAAATCACAAAACCAGTATCAAAATCATACTGGAACCAGTAAAAATGATACTGGAACCAGTAAAACCATACTGGAAATTCAAAACCAATATGAAAATCATACTAGAAATTTAATACCAGTATAAAAATCTTACTGGTAATTCTGAAACCAGTATTAAACCATACCAGAAATGTTCATACTGGTTTTCAAATATACTGGAAATTTTTTTCAAATATACTGGAAATTTTGAAACCAGTATTAAACCATACTAGAAATGTTTATACTGGTTTTCATATATACTGGAAATTTTGAAACCAGTATTAAACCATACTAGTTTTCAAATATTCCGGAAAATTTGAAACCAGTATGAAAGCATACTGGTAATTTTAAATCTAGTCTAGAAACAAGAGTATGAAAGTCCATTGTAGATACAGTAGAACCCCGATTATCCGCGAGCGGATGATCCGCGAGTGCCAGGAAAAAAAGTTTTTAATGATGAGAGCAAATTTTCGATGAGATTAGAGACATTTTAGATGTAGAGCAAAGGTTTCTGCTGTACTGCACCTATTTTAAAAGTTTTACATATCATGTTTAAGTACAATAAAACATAGTTTTTATGCTGAAATATTTTTTTCGTGTTTTCACATCATTTTAGTCTTTTTTCAAGTTATCCGCGATTTTCGCTATCCGCGGTACCCTTGCCCCCCAATTGCGCGGATAATCGGTTCTCTACTGTATATACAAATTTTTCAAAATTTCCTGGCAGCATTCCGACTTAAATAATTTCTAAAATTTAGATCTGAGAATAGAAATAAGGCATTAAAATGGACAATTACTTTTATTAAATGAAATAAAAGTATATAATGTGAAAACAGATTCAAATATTTTTATGAAAAAGAAAATAAATTTAAAAAACTCCCTTGTCCTGCAATTGACAAATAAATATTTGAACTATGTTTAGCTGCTTATTATTTTAACTACCCAGTATCACAAAAATATTGGCCAACTGCGTGCGAATACTGGCCAATATCGTGTAATATCGGACATTGTAATAACGATATTGGCCAGTATTTGTTGGCATTATGACCCGAGAAAATTTATAATTTTTGAACTGGCAAAAATATTTTTGGACTTAATATAATTTTATTTAACTTTTAGCAATCTTTTTTAAGTAAAGTGTTATCTTTAATTTTCTTTAATTTCACTGTTCGCCCCCTCCCTTAAAAAATTAAGGGGTGAAATATCCTTCTATCTCTTTCAATATACAGGTTAACTTTAAATGATTTAAACTTTTAAAAAATACCTTTACACTTAAAAGTAATTTTTTAAAACTAACTCGGGTAGCACATTAACACCGGAACACATATTTTGGATGATATTAGCCTTTATGAAAACTACCCCCTCTTGAATACCGGCTGATACCGTCTAACATCGTAGAGCACTGATAGGTGTTGAATTTTGGGAATTCGTCTTTTCCGACATCTTTCGATGTTACCCGACATTCCTGTTGTAAAAAAAGGAAATTTGCTAAGATAATGTCGGAAAACTGGTATTATCCGGCATCAGATAATGATAATACAATCAAAGTCAGAGAAACAATATACTCGCTGATATTGGATGTCGTCTTAATTTTGGCGTAGATTAAAAATTTATTTAAAATAAGTTTAATTTGCAGTTATTTTGCATGCTAAAAGGGTAATTATTGGTTTCATAAATTGAAGAAATTTTTTACTTGTCCTTGATCGAACGGGTGCCTCGTGGCACGTTAAGCCTACATGTTTTGACTTTGACGCTGAATAGCTCCGGATATATTAGAATCCCTGCTTAGTGGTTTATATTTTCTGAAAGCATAAGAAAAGTTGTTTCTACCCAGATAGCACAGTATGTTGCGAATACGTCCGGATTACGTATTCGCTACATACAGGTACGTTGAAAATACGGCAACATTGGTTCCAGATTAGGAGCAAATGTCAGTACATTTTACATCGCCTGGCTGTAAATGGTACGAAATCAGCTCCAATTTCAGCTTTAAAAGTTAGCCTAATTGGGACGTATTCGCTACATGTTGCGAATACGGACCAAATACGGACGATTTAGGTACACTTTACAGCCGAATTAGAGCCATCCGATGTCAATTGTGCCAATTCGCTACATAAAGTTGATGTACGGTTTTGGCTGTAAATACGGACGATTTAGGTACACTTTACAGCCGAATTAGAGCCATCCGATGTCAATTGCGCCAATTCGCTACATAAAGTTGATGTACGGTTTTGGTTGTAAATACGGACGATTTAGGTACACTTTACAGCCGAATTAGAGCCATCCGATGTCAATGGTGCGAATTCGCTACATAAAGTTGATGTACGGTTTTGGTTGTAAATACGGACGATTTAGGTACACTTTACAGCCTAATTAGAGCTATCCAATGTCAATGGTGCCTATTCGCTACATTAATCTTACGTAGCGATTACGGCCGTACTACAGCCACTTTTATTTAAAATATATTTTTTTATTATTTTATAATATTTTTTTATTTAGTCAACTTTTGTAGGTCCATCTATCAGCTTAATTAAGATTCTATATTAGTGCCATCTTTTCCTACGATGTCAACTGAGATCGCAGGTGGATTAATTGCTTATTTCTTGATTTTATATTAAGGAAAACATGAACTAAAAGTAAATTGATGTAGGAAGCTCCTATAGCAATTTTTAATCTATTAAAACAAACAAGAGTGGAGAAAGAGTACCTTTGTAAATATATTTATCACTCTTTTTAAAAGAACATTTTCCAAAGGGTTTTCCACTTCTTACGTTCGTTTTATAGACTAAATAGTAAAATTTATTAAAATTGTTATAAAAGCTTCCAACTTCAATATACCTCTAGTTCATATGATTTTCTTTTATTTAATTATCACCTATCAGCCAATCATTATGCATATTAAGATGCAGTTCTATATGTTTGAGTAATACTGGACTATTTTAATTTTTCAATTAATAAGTAATTCTTGTCAGATCATTACCAACATTATTAAGGTTTTCCAAGAGCAAATTAGGAATATTTTACGATATACATAAAACAGTGTATCATATGTTGAACAATATCTTAACGAATGAATTTCACATTATTTTCCACAATTAGAAAAATTATATTTTAAAATTAACAATTATAAACTTAGCATAAAGATCTAAGGCAAAGATGGGAAAACACTAATTTTAATTTAAAAAAAAATAAAACCAATATCCTTGGTTTAATAGGTTCAGATTTTCAAGCATAAGATTGATAAATACATATTATAATATGTAGTTAAATAGAGTAGAACTCATTTTTAATATGTTAAATAAATATTTTATTTTGTATCTTATGAAAATCAATTTTATAGAAGAAATTAAACAAATTTTCAATTTTCTGGCTTCCTGGATCACTGAAGGCTTCATCATTTTAGGGCAAGCACCGGAACACACAAATATTTTAGCTACCACATCTAAAAAGAAATAACATAGTTTAGTTAAAATAAGAGTATTAAATTTATTTCACTAAATCCTTTAAAACTAAAATAGCAATTTGTTCAATTCGGAGAAAATTGTAGTTTAATTCTATGTATTGAACCTTTTTTAGCTCATTATCTGTCCTGTTAAATATTGCCACGCTGTTTTTAATGCCAAAGATTAAATATGTCACCAAGAATTCCAAACCGACTATTAATATTTAATTTATTTCTCACTTATTCCTTTAAATACCAAAATAGTAATTTCTTAAATTGGGAGGCTATTTAGTTTAATTCCAAGTATCAGAAATTTTTTCAGTGTACCTTTCCCGTTTAACAAAAATAAAGGAGATAAAAACATACGGTTTGTTGACTAGCCTGGGAGTTTTTTATACGAAATTTAATACTCCACACCCACAGAGACTTAAAAAATTAAGGGTTTAGGAATGCTACAATTTAAATGTTTCTTATTCACAAATCTATTAAGCTTAATTTGCCAAATTGCTTTAAAATACGCAAAATACGCCAAGAGCTTTACTACGCTCAGTTTTACGGGGTAAAAAAGCATGACAAATTGGGTAAAAAACACCAACAATCTATGTGTTTGAGGGTTCCCCCTTGAACCCCGTTCTAGCAGTGGCGGATCTACGGGGGGGGCTTTCGGGCTGAAGCCCCCCCAAACGTTTAATATTTTACTAAGTTTGTCAAAACGCAAAAAATCTATATCCGAAATTCGAATGAGGTGTACCAAAACGAGTTGAAAAAGTGGGGTTTTTGACTTAAATTTCCAAAAATTTTCTGGGGGAGAACCCCCAGACCCCCCTTTTAGTAGGATAACTCACTACCCTTTACGTATTATCATAAACAAGAAAACTCAATTGGATTATGAAAATTCTTAGCCCCCCCCCAAACCCAAATCCTGGATCCGCCATTGCGTGCTAGATGGGTCATTTGTTAACTAATTGAGCCATCCATCCTGAGTGTTCTTTAGGATCATAAAACTAAGGGTGGTAACAATTTAAACTGGATCTAGGTAAGGGGCTTGGACTGGGGGGCCCGCTTCTCAACTTTGTCCCCGGGCCCGGCTTGGCTCTCGGCGGCCCTGCCTGTCGCCTGCCACTCAAAGCCCTATGATGTCCCGTGAAATGCCTCCCGCCAAGAAGTTCCGTGTAGCTGAACATAGGATCATTCAACAGTGGAACATTGACACTTTCCTCACCATTAACGTCGTTCTGATTGATGTCAAGGTTCGTGTCCAAATCGTCGATACTTCAGCGAATGTTGCGTTGGAGATGGTACCCGCTACATTTAGTGAATTCATTAGAAATATGGATAACTTTAATGTCGTTTACCCCACAAGCTCCCTCATCTGCAATAACCAGCTTGCAGTTTTTTCAAACTGCGAGTTGTGTGTTCTTCAGCAGATCTATCAAAGACCGGGTGCGGGTTTCACACTGAAACCTCAAAGCTTAATGCCACAACGTACCCAACTTTGTGAGCTGCGCAAAACCCTACCCAGCGTTCTAGAGTGTGTGAAAGAGACTATTTTGTGCACCGCACTCCCCAATTGTGTGCGAAAGTAGTGATGGGTAAATGAGGTGTGAGGTACCTCATGTGAGTGACTCACCTTAGATGAGTGAGGTGACACCTCACCTCGAAAAAGTGAGCCCCCTCAGTTACCTCAAAATATTCGTTTATTTTGCTTGAAATTGTGTTTATGTCTACGTTTACTCACTAGATGGCAGGTCGGAACGTCATTTCGGCTTTATCATATATGAAAAAAGGAGTTCTATGAGGGCGTGAGGAGATGAGGGTATGAGTTGTGTGCGAGGGCTGAGGTCTGGGTGAGTAGTGAGGTATTGGTATTGGTGAAGTATCAGTGAGTAGTGAGGTGTTGACGAGGGGTGAGGTGTCTGGGAGTTGCGAGGTGTTGGTGAGGCCTGAGGTGTGAGAGAGGCCTGAGGTGTGTGAGGGGTGAGGTCTAAAACTGATTCTATGAAAGATTGTGATGATACTGATTTTAAATCGGGAAATGATTTTTTCCGTTTGTCAATCTTAATTAATCGTCAAAATTTGTAATGGAGATCTAAATATTTTTAGCCATAATAATAAATAAGGTTCGTAAGAACATAAATACAATAATATTTTTCGAGCACGAGATCATTTTCCATAGTCATCCATCCAAAACAGAAAAATAAGCAAATACACAGCAAGTCACAAAAACGGGACACTCGCTTGCCGATTGCGTAAAGAAATTACACGTTTTAAATCCAAATGAATCGGCTCATTTATTAATTAGTGTATATTATAATCACTGAGCTATAATATAAACTGGAGGGCGCTCTTCCTATTGCATAGCATTATTGAAATCATGCCCGGCGTATGGATACAGTTCTCGAAATCGTCTGCTCCTAGGGGGCAAAACATTGGAAGTGCGGCAATGTTAGTCAATGGCGTTTTGTCGTTCTTGATTCAAATATGAACTATTTAAAACTATAAATGAAATTAACAGTGTTATAAAACTACCTATATGAAAAGGGAGAAGTCTTGTTGTGGATATGGGGCGGCAATTGGTATGGAAAGCTTCGTAAAAATTGTGAAAAACTACAATTTCATCAGTAAGTACCGGGCCACAGGTCCGAATTTTTTTCATCATTATCTCTGTTATGTACTAGTGCTAGGAGTATTTTATACTAGTGCTCCTAAGAAAGATATTCAAGATTATGGCACGTGATTTGATTTGCGATGGTGTCTCGCGACGAAAAAACAAATTGAACTTCAGTTTAGGAATGTATCTAAATTCATTGCTTTATATATTTTGTTACGTTTGAATAAATAGCTTACTTTCAACAACTTAACAATTTGGCGACGAGGATGGGATCCAACATTTATTTTGAAGCATACGAGCCCACAACGGAGGACTGGTCCAGCTACGTTGAGAGATTGGAATCTTACTTTAACGTCAATGGAATCCCCGATGCGAAACAAGGACCAGCACTTTTGAGTGTAATGGGGGCCTCTACTTACAAGTTGTTGAAGACGCTGGCTACACCGAAAGCACCGTCTCAACTGAAATTTGAAGAGATGGTGAATCTTTTAAAAGATCATCTAAGTCCAAAGCCATTGGAGATGACCGAAAGATACAGGTTTTATAAAAGATTGCAACGAGAAGGTGAGTCAATAGCTACCTATTGTGCAGAAATTCAAAATTTATCAATTAACTGCAATTTTGGCACTAATCTGAATACTATGCTAAGAGATAAACTTGTAATGGGTTTAAAAGATCAAGGGATTCAAAAGAACCTCATATCTGTAAATAAATTGACGTATGCTAAAGCTAAGGAAATTGCTTTTGCTATGGAATCAGCTCAAAGAGATGTACAAGAAATACAAAGCAAAACCTTTTCTATTAATAAAGTCCATAGTTCAAACAGTGTTGACAAAATAAGTAAACAAATTGTGCCTAGGAAAGAATCTCAACCTCTTAGGAGGTGTTATCGATGCGACAGTACAAGTCATTTAGCACACGAGTGTCCGTTTAAAGATACAGAATGTCGCTGTTGTAGGAAAAAAGGGCATTTGGCGAGGCTCTGTCGGTCTAAGGGGAAGCAAAATAAAATGAATCAGAATAGACCGGTGAGACAAATTGAATCTGAGACTGAAGAATCTTCGATGCTCAAAGTGAAATCGGGTTCAAAAGCAAGGGATCGCATTATGATTGACATATTTCTAGAGAACCAGAAATGTCAGTTTGAGTTAGACACGGGAGCGGCAATCACATGTATGAATATCGATGATTTTAAGAAACTATGTCCTAAAGTTTTAATTAATCCTACAACTATGATTCTGCGAAATTTTGATAATTCTGCCATTATACCTGCTGGGGAGGCGGATGTCAAAATTCAGTATAAGAACCAAAGGAGTCGAGGAACCATATAATTAGTGAAGGAAAGAGTAAGTGCAGTGTTTGGGCGAGAATGGTTGAGGATGTTCACTCTGGATTGGAGAGAAATTAAAGCCATTCACTCGGATCAACAACAGTCCCGAACCAGGGTCTTGCAAGCATTACTGCTGAAGTATGAGAAAATTTTCACACCTGGAATTGGTAAATTAGAAAATTTTTCATGCCGATTACAAATGAAACCAGGGTATACGCCAGTATTTTTCAAACCCAGACCAGTACCATTTGCTATTAAGGAGCGAATAGAAGCAGAACTGGAGAGACTGGTGTCTGAAGATATAATAGAACCGGTTAAATTCAGTGAGTGGGCCACACCGATTGTTCCAGTTTTGAAAAGAAACGGTAAGTTGAGGATATGCGGAGACTATAAGGTAACAATAAATCCAGGCCTGAACATAGAGCAGTATCCTCTACCAAGAATTGAAGATATATTTGCGGATTTAGCTGGAGGAGAAACTTTCACCAAAATCGACTTAACTGAGGCTTACCTACAAATGATGGTAGAAGAAGAAGATCGTCATTTGTTAACGATTAATACGCATAAAGGTCTATTCAGGTACAAAAGAATGAATTTTGGAATCGCGTTAGCTCCGGCTGTTTGGCAGCGCAGTATCGAACAGGTGTTATCCGGAATACCAGGAGTACATGTATTTCTAGACGATATCACTATAACTGGCTGTAATGATAAAGAACATTTAGAAAGATTAGAGTTGGTGTTGCAAAGGTTAGCAAACCATGGATTAAAAGTTAACAAGAATAAAAGCGAATTTTTCAAAGAATCTGTAACCTACTGTGGTCATCGAATCGACCGATTTGGACTCCATAAAACTCAAGAAAAGATTGAAGCAGTTTTAAAAGCACCAGTCCCGAAAAATGTGTCAGAGCTAAAGAGTTTCTTGGGATTAGTTAATTATTATGGCAAATTCATTCCAAATTTAGCAACTTCAATTGCACCTTTAAATAATTTACTCAAAAAGGGAAACAAGTTTATTTGGAACAAATATTGTCAAAATGCATTTCAAAAGTTGAAGCAAGAAATAGCATCTGGAAGAGTCCTGTGCCATTACGATCCAAAGTTACCCTTGGTTCTTCAAACAGATGCATCACCTGTTGGTATTGGAGCGGTTCTGAGCCATATGATGCCTGATGGGTCTGAAAAACCAATATTTTTTGCTTCAAGGTCATTGACAACCACAGAAAGGAATTATTCGCAAATTGATAAAGAGGCTTTAAGCATTGTATGGGGAGTGAAAAAATTTTATCAGTATCTATTTGGACGTCATTTTCATCTTGTAACTGATCACAAGCCATTAGTATCAATTTTTGCTTCGAATAAGAGTTTACCATCTCTTTCTGCAACAAGAATGGTACACTATGCCTTATTTCTACAAGCGTTTAGTTACACCATCAAGTATCGGAATACCAAAAAGCATGCGAATGCCGATGCTTTATCCAGATTGCCACTAGAATCAGACGAAGGGGAAAGAGTAACTGATGCAGATATCGCAAACATCGACAGAATAGAAATGATGCCAGTAACTTCCAAGGAAATTGCAAAAGCTACCAAGACTGATAGTACGCTGGTGGAACTTTATGAAGCTTTACGTACAGGATCTGACTTACCGGTTCCATGGAAAGGAAGATAATCGGAGTTATCTTTGCAGCAAGGTTGCGTCATGTATGGCCATAGGGTGTATATTCCAGAGAAGTATCAAAAGTTAATTTTAGAAGAACTACATACAGGACACCCAGGAATCGTAAAAATGAAAGCTCTAGCAAGGAGTTACTGCTATTGGCCAGGAATCGATGCAAGCATCACGAACTTTGTGCAAAATTGTTCTGCCTGTGTTTCAACGAGAAATGAACCACCAAAAATCAAAAGACACCCATGGGAATGGCCAAATGGTCCATGGCAACGGATCCATATTGACTTCGCAGGACCATTCATGGGGAAAATGTTTTTTGTCGTAGTTGATGCCTATTCAAAATGGGTAGAAGTTATTCCCGTAAAAATATGACATCCAGTTTGACGGTGGAACATTTACGTCATCTATTTGCACAGTATGGATTACCACTGACTGTGGTGAGCGATAATGGTGCTAGCTTTACAAGCCATGAATTCACACAATTTTTGAGAATGAATGGTATTAAGCACATTACATCAGCACCTTATCATCCTGCTACTAATGGACAAGCAGAAAGGCTAGTTCAAGGTTTTAAGGCATCTCTAAGAGCGAGCCAAAAGGATTCCGGAGATATCAACGCGAAACTTCAAAGGTATCTACTGCAGTACCGAATCACCCCACATTCCCTCACAGGTGAAACCCCGAGTTTCCTATTCTTAAAGAGATGTATCAGAACCAGGCTAGATTTATTGAAACCTAATCTAAGAGAGCACGTTATGCAGAAACAGGGAGGAAGAGAAGATAATGAATCATCTAAACGTGAATTTAAAGAGGGGGAAAAGGTGGCGGTAAGAAATTATGTGGGATCAACTAAGTGGAAAATTGGAACCATCTTGAACCGCGATGGAATGCTCTACTACAGCGTGCGAGTGGGAGAAGAAATTTGGAAACGACATGCCGATCAGATAAGGAAGTGTGATGGACAATCCGTTGATGAAAGCTTCAAAAACAATGAGGATTCCATGGAGGTTAGTACATCTGCTGCAGAAGTGAACTCTGATCCGGATCCAAGCTGCGAGATACCAACTAATACATCCACACCTAGACGCTCTTCCCGTTTGCGAAAAACATCTACGCCATCTCGGAACTCAACATCTTAGACGGGGAGGAGTGTTATGTACTAGTGCTAGGAGTATTTTATACTAGTGCTCCTAAGAAAGATATTCAAGATTATGGCACGTGATTTGATTTGCGATGGTGTCTCGCGACGAAAAAACAAATTGAACTTCAGTTTAGGAATGTATCTAAATTCATTGCTTTATATATTTTGTTACGTTTGAATAAATAGCTTACTTTCAACAACTTAACAATCTCACTCATAGTTATATTTGTATATTTGGATTTAAGCTGTATATTATATAAATATTAAATTCCTTACTTACAAATTTTGTGGATTATTTTGTATTTTGGCGTTTGAATTTTATGCAGTTTTTTAAAATGTTCAAAGTAAATGGATGTGTGTAATTTAATGTATGATGTATAACTTCTAATATTCTTAAAGCATAATAATTTTTGTGATAGAATTATTTTCTTAAAGTGCATCGATATTTGCCTGCACTCATTTAAGCTAAAGTATTTTAAAATTCTAAAGCACAATACCTCTCGGGTTTGTTTGTCTTTCGCGCCAAATATATCGCCAAGCCTTTAGAGAAAACTGAATATTCCTTTATTTATATGTTGTACCATTTCAATAGTGAAAAGATGAATTTGAAAAAAAATATTTTTGATAGCCTAGATGTTTTTAATTGGAAAGGAATTGGAGTATTTTATATGCATATTTTTAAAATGACTGAATTAAATTCTAAGTTTACTGGCTGAACTTACTTGAACATGTCAATTTCTTGCTTTAATATTTTACTAAAGAAGTTCTAAATTCTATTATTAATGTGCTTTATTTACTTTAAGGTTACAAAAGTTAAATTTTTTTTGGTCTACGTCCCACTTAGTCCGAAGGTGATGTTCCTCAGATGTAAATATTGGAACAACGGGGATGATCCAAAGGTGTACCAAAAGTAGACGGCCCAGGGACGTCTGTTATGGGACAAGCCATGGCCACAGGAGATCTTGCGTAACTGGTCCAGATTTTGGATTTGTCTTATTATTATTATTATGAATAAGTTAGCTTTTCATTTCATTGATCCACCATGAGAAATGTAAAATTGTGATAACTTAAAGTAGTGTAAAAATTTGGAAACTAACAAGATACATGCTTCTTGTTTAGGTTTTTTTGTGACTAACACGAGTAGTCATAAAATGTCTAGAACAGTGGTTCCCAACCTTGGGGCGATCGCCCCCAGGTTGGCGATAAATAAGTGCGGGGCGATAAGTACTCAAAGGGAGAAAGTAAAATAGTACTATATACTGACAGACTGTATAAGTAAATTTCTGTTTCACCACGGCCCAATTTCTGTTAAGTGTTTTTCCGTTATAAGGGAGTCTCTTAATCCCGCTTAAATGCATAACTGCCTATTCAATCATAAAGTGTCTTGGTGTTTGAAAAATGAAAGTAATAATTGACCATGTTTTTATTGAAATTACTATGTACTGTCGAACCAACGATAGTAAAAGGGTCACGTGATTTTGACATACTCGGAGGGGAAGAAACTGAGGGGCAGTTGATTGAAAGAGGAAGATACATTTACTCCCTCTAACCTCAGTATATTTTAAATAAAATTAAAATATTGAAGCACAACATCACGTATCCCTTTAACTATCGTTGGTTCGACAGTACATATTCACTTCACATATGATTTCATAAAAAAAGCAGAAAACAATAAAATAATTGTGAAAATAGCAGAACAAAGACTGAAAGTGCATCCAACAAGACTAAAAAATGTTTTTCTTTGGTGACCACTTCATGTGATGTGGCATCAATTTGAAATGTTTCTTGTTTAATGATGCTGGGAGTATCATAAATGCTCAAGGATAAATATCAAAAGTTCAAGTATCCTGACAGGCTGCAAAGTTAAGCTCCTTAAGTGGCTTTGAAGACATGTAATTTTTTTATTTATTTAAACAAACTAATATTGTGGTTTTTATAGTATATGATATTATCTTATTTCTAGATGACATAACATTTAAGTCATTTTCTATCTTTTTATTAAAGAAATTTTTTAAATAGGTCATGATTGTGCAATTTTTATACTGTCTATGCTATGTTTGAGTTTTTGCAGATATTACAAAAATCAATCCGTAATTATGTTCTTCTAGAGCTGAGCATATATTTTCAAGCCTTTTTACAAACTTACAATTGTTTTTGCTGTGCTGCAATGCTTTTTATGTTGTCTTAGTTCCCGATTCCAAAATTTTGTGAACTTATATTATTCTTGATATGTGACCTTTCTATTCTTAAAAAATCTTGCCTATTTTGATTGTTATAGATTTATTATTAAACTTACCATGATAATTTGTATAACAAATAATTAAATATGTTTTAAAATTCACCTACAGTTAAAAAATTGTTTCTGTTTAAATATTTTTTTTTGAAATAAAAATTTATGTTTATTATAAAAATGGATCTCTTTATTATCATAAAATTAGGAAACAAGTATTTTTTAGGGGTTTATTTTATGAACAAGTATTTAAAAAATTTACACTAGTACACATAGTATTTTTCTGAATAAAGAATTGATGTAAACTCTCAGGCTTTCACTGCCGGAATTATCAATTGAATTCATAAAATCAAACATTTCTGGGATATAAGACCGTGTTCTATTTTTATTCGTATCAAACGTTTTGTCCCTCTCTGTGGAGGACATCATCAGTGAAAACATTATAAAAATTTTTGAAAACACAATAACAATAATGCAGCGTTCACAGCAAAGCATGATTTACGACGGCTACTAGAAAGATAAAAGTTCAAGTAGAAGTGGAAATAAAAATACTATAGTGACCAATTAATTTTCATCTGGGCAAAAATAGAACACGGCCTTATATCCTGGAAATGTTTGATTTTATGAATTCAAAAGAATTGATGGATTTTGTCTTTCAGAAAATTTAGTTTTTCTTTTTATGGAAAAATATGAATATCTTCATATGAAGTGTCAAGAAATTTTAAGGTTGGGGATTTTTATATAGCATGAAAAAAATAGGTTTTAAGTTGATGGATTTTTATTGTTTTTCCTTAGTCTCAAGTTTTAGGAAATGAAAACTAATCTATAACATTTAAAAAAAATGTTAGTGCTATTTCGAAGAACAATTTAAGTAGAAGATTTGGAATTTCCTCTTCTTTTACTCCTATAATTGTAATAAAAGTAAAATATAAAAATTTCTTAAATCCTTGAAGTTTTTTTTCAGAAAAATGAGCCTAGTATTGTTGTGTACTCGTTAAATGTAGGTATCTTATAATTATTAGTTCAAAATATAGTTTTTTAAACCTAAGCAATTCTATAATTATGTCTACTTCGTTAACTAAGATGGAAAAAATATTCGATTTGGAAAAATTAAAATTTAAGCACTGAGTTCAAGCAATTATAAATACCTGATTAAAGTTTTAAGTAACATTTCCTAACCATATTTTGAAAGTATTTATGCAATAAGAAATGTGTAGATGAAAATAAATTTTGACGTAAGAAATAAAATAGTAAAAACATCTTTTGAGACTAATTACTACGAGAATTATCCGAGGTGCTCGAACTGTAAAGTGATGGATGGAATTTCCTCGTTTCGAATCGGATAGAAAGTTCAGTCATTATCGCCAAAAAGAGCGAGCGACGCTGGAAAAAAGTAAGCTAAGTACGATAAATAGTTCTCACGAAAAAAATTAATATTTAGTTACTTATATGGTTTTTAATAAAAATTTTTAAAGAGAACTCGTTGAATCAATGCCATAAAGCTTTTTCTCTAGTTATAAATCTTTATAGTTAGAAAACTATCCCTGTAGAAATACCTTTCGACAATAGTAAGCCTATGGAGATTTTGCCTTTTGCCCCCTTGGCGGAAGGATGCGATGAGAAGTGTGTGATAAGGTCGCCACGCTCTGATATCCCTCCAGTTTACTCTATAGCTCAGTGATTATAATAGTTAAAATTTTAATCTCGATTGCATACATTTTGATCCAAATCACATATTTTTTCAATATCTACCAAACTAATTTCAAAAATTGAGTGATTTTAGTGAATATGGTAGTTTGTTTTGCGAAATTAAATTGCCGTTTTAGCAATCCGTTTCAATCGTCAAGATTTTATGTGAAATTTTAAAATACTTTAGCTTTACTTGAAGATAAGTATTGAAAGAATATAAATTCAGTATTATTTTTAAACTGCCATATCAAATACAGGAACAACCCCTATTCCATCCGAAGTTCCGAAAACACAAGCCGAGGCCAACCAACACCAACCCGTTTCTTCCTCCTCTAATAACAAAGCCCCTCACCCCTCATCAACACCTCGCCCTCACCAACACCTCACCCCTCATCAACACCTCGCCCTCACCAACACCTCACCCCTCATCAACACCTCGCCCTCACCAACACCTCACCCCTCATCAACACCTCGCCCTCACCAACACCTCACCCCTCATCAACACCTCGCCCTCACCAACACCTCACCCCTCACCTACACCTCACTACTCACAGATACCTCACCCCTCACCAACACCTCACGACCTCACAACTCACAGACACCTCACCCCTCACCAATACCTCAAAGTGAGGTGGCTCACCCTCACAACTCACTGTGGAAAAATGAGTACCTCCCTCAACTCACTAAAAATTTTTGAGTTACCCATCACTATGCGAAAGAACTGTAACCAAACCGCCTCTCAGTCAAGTTCGGACTCTTTTTTCAAAGCAGTTTTTGACGAAGTGATGGCCCAAGCGGGTAAACTCTTCCCTTGTGATGGTTGTGTATATGACCACCCCTCTCAAAGACAACATCAATGTCTGATGAACTTTTTATGGACAAGTATAGAAGGGAAGGGGAAAGGGCTATTTTCTATTTAAATTTAAAATCGATATGTAATAGATTAACAGAATATAATGAAGACACGTTGTTAAATTTAAGTGTTGATATAATTATTTTTGCAAATGTTTGATAAATTTATTGTAAATGTTTAATTTTTATTTCTCAATAAATGTAATTAATTTTTAAAATTTGTGTATTTCATGACTCAAATGAAAAGTTAGGGATTTTATTCAAGTTCTTTATTTATATTTCAGCCAATTTCTTACAGGAGATACAACATTTTTATTTGCAGGCGATTTTGCAGCAATATTTCTATTCACAGGAAAATGTTTGTTTTTAATATAATGTTTTGGTATATTCATAAAGTTGAGAGCTTCTAAAAAATCTTGAATTCCAGTTGCATTAATCTTTTTCTTATTATGAGTAAACATTATGTTAAACAAATCAGCAATATTAGAATTTGAAATGAGTTCATTTTTCACTAAAATTTCTCCTTTGTCATTCCATTTTAAAATATCAGAATGACCTTTAATAATATCTAGTGCTTTGAAAGCTTCTTTTTTCATGGGTTGAGGTACACTATTCAGAATGACAATTTCGTAGGGATCTTCTTTCTTAGGTTCAACTTGCAATTCATCTGATGTTTCCTGCGGTGGTGTTGGAGACTTCCAAGGTGAGTTGAATTCTTCCATATCCATTTTCTTTTGCAGTAAAGTATAATATTGTCTAACTTTTTCATGTTCATCCAATGAACTTTTTAAAATTTGCATCATACTTTTATCGAGTTCGCTTAACTGCTTCTCAGAAACGGTATGTTTTGTAACTAAATGTTCGGGAACGAGTGCAAATTTCTTAGCGTGCTCCATGAAATAGTTCTGTTAGAACACTTAATGCTGTAGGAATCAGAATATTGAGAAAACCTCCTTTTTGTACAATAAGTTTACGTTTTTTAGAGAGAGCAACTTTTTTCTCAGCTAAAGTTCGGAGCGTTCTTTTATGTTTCGATAGAGATCCTTTTTGTTTTTCACTCAATGGAATATTACCATGCAAAACGTTTAAACAGCACTCGCATATGGCTTTTATACCTTCTTGATTTATATTTTTCAAAATATCTTTTCTGAGCTTCTGGGGGCAAATGTTTAATAGCTCTAATTGCTGTAGTTGCTCCTTACTCAGAGACATATTTGGAAATGAGAGGTGAAAGAGAATATCCTCAGCTTTTATAATGCTTCAAAAATTTTTTAATTGATAAAAATATTGAATCTGATTGGGTTAGATTTGAGTGCGCAAACGAAACTCCTCAGGGGTATCACTTCTCAAGTCTAAAAATAAATAAGAGTATGGTTCCTTGGTGGCGTCCTCATAAACTTCTTGAAAAAATTTCAAATGTCTCGGAAAAAGTTGTTTTCCTAAATGAGTAATTTGACTGAGATCTCTTCTGTTTTTACATAAAAACAAGTAATGTGCATTTAAAGTTATTTCCCTCATTTCTTTCCCTTTATGAAAAAAGTTTTGCACGATAAAAATTATACTAAGATTTAAATGATGACTGCCTTTAGTGAACAAATCTGTTAAAAGTTTTTGATTAGCACCATGGCTCATAAGGTCATCTACAATGAAAAGTGTATGCTTTCCTAAATATTCTTGAATGTTCGATGGAAGACCCTCCACAAAGGTTACTTCGGGAATTTCGTCATAGAGGGGTTGGTGAATTCCATAGAACCAGACAATCTTATCAGGAACGGTGGAAAACATTTCATCCCTATGGTGCAATAGGTCTCGAACAAAGTACGTCTTGCCACAACCAGTGGGTCCAGACATGACCATTGTGAAGGGGTGTTGCAATCTTGGAAACTCCATGATAAATGAATGATAACAAGTAATATTTCATTTAAATACTTTTTTTATTGATAAAACTTGGTTCTTATGCCAAACTTGTTGGCTACAAAATTATATACTTTAATATCATTGTGAGTTGTACAATTAACATATGCGGGCAATATTTGCCTTAGTGAATATCCACGACATTTGGAATAAATGTAATACAAACAATGTTGGCCACATACGGCTGTTATAGGGCTTTGCACAATCATGGGATTATAATTAACAAACAAGAATTGTTCTACAAAGTTTGATATATATTTATTAAAATCAAAAGGAGTGTGACCATAGGAGTCAAAGAATTCAATTTCTTCTGGGGAAGTGATGAAAAAGGCTAACCAATGGCTTCCTCTCTTTGACGAAGGGTCTACGTTTGCAATTAGGCATGCTGGGTAATAACGAATCTGTGTAGGTAACCGATCACTAGGAAAAACTCCGAGAAAATATCTTTGAGTGAAACGATTTCTTGATAGTATACTTTCCAGTTGATAGCTATCCATTTCTTTTAGTTGGCAAAATCACATAAAATATTGCGAGATTTTGTAATTTCAATTATGTTTTGAAATTCAGCATACACTAAAACGGAAACCGTTTCTTCTAAAGCACTAGAAAACTTGGCTTCCACTCTTAAATTCCCTTGGTGAAGTAAATTGAAATGAGATCCGTCACATAAGTCGGGAGTTAAATCAAACGAGTATATGGTATATCCTTTTGAAAATTCCTCTCTCGAAATACAAATTCCTTTATCTTGATTAAATCCTGAAAACAAGCTGTGATAGGCTCTAATAAAATTATCGTTTTCATAGTTTAATTCCATAGGTTTGCATGGAACCGGCTGTCCATCCAAATAAATCCCTAAAAAGTTGAGTTTGAAATGTTCAAAATTAAAGGGGTTTAATGCATATTGACCGTTTAAGGCTGCGTTTTTCACACAAGTTATAATAACTCGTTTTGGCATTGATCCCAGGAAAACATTGTCTTGCATAACTGACAAACTTCCTTTCGGAACCGAGTAAGTTTTACAAACAACTCTATCTATTGGATATTTTGCTGAAGCTTTTTCTAAGGCTTTAGCATGTCCCAAAGAAACCCCCGGACTAACTTTCACTTTTCTTATAAAAAGTGATGCATGTTCTAACACTATATTGTATTCAGAATTACTAGATGATAGTAAACAAAAGTTGGGTTTGCTCCTTATCATCTTTATTTTCAAGTCAACAAGATTAAGCATGAGGCGGTTCTGTTGAAACATGTCACAATGGAGCTGACCCACCATATCGATTGTTCGGCTATAGACAGTCAGTTGATAACGCTTCTTAATGCTTTCACACGCCTCGGCGGCGACGGGATTAACTTCATGGGGGTTGTCGTCTTTGAAGAATGCTTCACAGGTGAGTAAGCTTTTCTTGGCATCTTCTCCGTAGTTTAAAAGGGTTTCGAGATAGGCGCGGTATGGGTAGGTATTACTGGCCGATGAAATGATGCGATCATTGAGGCTAACATCAATTTGAGAAAATAGTGAGTGTAGGAACAAATTAACGGGGGCAACAGGTTCATTTTCGGGTAGGGTGGTTCCGTCCTGTTTGATTATTTTAGCCTTTACATGAATATAGGAATCGGCCAAGTCCAGACATTCATCCCCGCTTCCAGAAATATGAAATTCAACTGGGGATCCATCGCGTATGTTAGATAAAGGGAAATATTCAACAAACTTTCCCGATTCAATAGCAGCTTGGGTGGAGGGAATGGAAAATAGATCCAATTCTGTTCTCACTTTCTTAGCTTTTGGTAAACTAACTCGAGTTTGTGATTGTCTTCGCCTTTTATTCCTTTTTCCAGAGCCAATCATTGTCTTTACTTTTGTTGCTGCTTTATCTGTCAATATCTTTCCTGCCTCCTTAAAACGCTTCTGAGCAGCTTGTTTGGGTTGTTCCCCTCGAGAAATATCACCCATAACATCTATCCCACTTTTCAGAATCTGTTTTCCTAGTGCTTTAGCCCCTGATTTAAGAAGGGGCATAGCAGTTCTAAAAAATGAGCGAAACAGGCCACCCACTCCCCCATATCCCGATTGATATGCTGATCCACGATAAAAGTCAAGACCGTTTCCAGTCTGCTGTAAATAATAATCCTCAAAGGATTTTTGACAACATGCATATGGAACGTGCATTATGGGAGATACTTTTGTCGGAGGTGTAGTTTCACGTTAGGGTGTTCCGAAAGTCTATGGGGGAAATTTTTTTTTCGAATTTCCCAGATGCCCCCCCCCCTCAAGTTGTTACAAATACTAAAACATTATTACCTGCAAATTTTCAGGTCTCTAGGACGATTTTTGACCCCCGCGCCCTTCAAAAGTAGGTTTCCCATGTTAAAGAATAGGGAAAATATTGAAAAAATCGTCATTTTTGGTTCTTTTCAATTTAACGAGCCTGGACGCAGTCAATATCGAATTAAAACCTATACATCATCTTTGGGACATCATTGCCTCAAGATCCTATCAGAAAAACATTCCATGGCACCTACTGGGGGATAGTTATGCGGGGGTGAAAAGCGCGCTTTCACCGAAAAAAGAGGATTTGCCGGCGCTTGCCGCGGGTGCTGATGGATTGGATAATACTCGCCGGCGTTTGCGGGGGGAGCTGGATAAAAGCCACTAAAGAGTGTTTATTGAACTTGTTTCCTAAAGTGCCTCGTTCTATTCTGTTTCTATTAGTAAAAAAATTTATTGTTAATTAAATTTTAGCTAATTTGTTTTTACCCCGCCTACCTCGATTAACTTATTTCCATGGGGTATAATGCTATGATTTGAGCTTAGCTTAGTGAAGGGGGTTTAATGTTTTATGCAGCTATCTCATTTTCCTGTAAACTCAACTCAGTAAAACAAAAATTTTTTGATGTAAATGCAATTTATTACATTAATTATAATCCATAGAAAACACATGATAGCTAATAATATAGGAAAAAAGTTCAATAAACACTTAAGTGGCTTTTATCCAGCTCCCCCCACAAACGCCGGCGAGTATTATCCAATCCATCAGGACCCGCAGCAAGCGCCGGCGAGCATCCTCTTTTTTCGGTGAAAGCGCGCTTTTCACCCCCGCATAACTACCCCCCAGTAGGTGCCATGGAATGTTTTTCTGATAGGATCTTGAGGCAATGATGTCCCAAAGATGATGTATAGGTTTTAATTCGATATTGACTGCGTCCAGGCTCGTTAAATTGAAAAGAACCAAAAATGACGATTTTTTCAATATTTTCCCTATTCTTTAACATGGGAAACCTACTTTTGAAGGGCGCGGGGGTCAAAAATCGTCCTAGAGACCTGAAAATTTGCAGGTAATAATGTTTTAGTATTTGTAACAACTTGAGGGGGGGCATCTGGGAAATTCTAAATTTTTTTTTTCGGAACACCCTAGTTTCACGTATGAGCGTCCGCGTTCAAATGGCGTTAATTCACCGCGATGCGTCCTTATATTAATTTCAATGGTGTCAATTATTTTTCGACTGAGAGGGATATAGTGCGGCCTATCATATTGCACGCATACCATTTCGCCGTCACTGCCTGTAACATTTACAATGCGAAGTAAAGGTGCAAATACATCTCCAACAATTTGGGACTCAACAATGTCAGTGTAAAGAAATAAAACACGATAATGAGCACAAGGGTCGGCTACTAAGGGGCTTTCAACAACGGTTTCAACGTTTGGATCATTTGAAACTATTTCGGTGGGATCAAATCCTAACATTTGTGATAAGCCGTCATGCAAAATAACCCGTGCTTTCCCCTTAACCATTATCTGCACTCTCTTGTTGGAGACATTAAATCCGAAGGTTATCTTATCATGAAATTCTTCTAATGCAATTGCTTTTAGAATGTCTGGAACGCTTTCGTAGAATCCAGGTGGAATTCTACGTCCGATTTCTTTACCATCTCCCAAGTCAAAACCTATCAAATTATTATGTTCATTTACATTATACCAGGTATGAGGGTAGATGAATTGAGTTAAGGCAACTTCCCATTCACCTTGAAGTTCAAGGGGTGCAGGTAATCGAGTAATGTAATGCGATATTTTATTTTCAGGAAAATAATTCATAGAGTTGTCACTCGGAAGTGTCAAGTACAAACTCATGTTGATAAATGAATGCTAAGCATTAAAGACTTGGGCTTTTATAGGGCTGTCAAATTTAATGCTGGAATCCATTGATTAAATTTATTAGAATATCCCTTAAACTTAACAAAGTATTCAACACGTTTCTTTTTAGTTCTCTTCTTTAAAACTTTTTCAATAGGAAAAGATTCTTTTAGTTTAACTTTTTGAAATTCTTGCAAATAAAATGTTCCTAAAACAGGTTCTCCGAGCAAGTCTTTTATACGATACACGCAAGGACTTCTTTTCACACACTCGGTTACAACAAATAGTTCTTCAGTCCAATTGGTCTCATATCCTTACTCAAAAGTGAGCTTCTTTTTAGAAATGCGAACAATATCTCCTACATTTAAAACACAAGTGCAGGGTGGGGATTTTATCCGTAAAGAGAAAGCCAGACTTGACTCTCATTCTCATTATTCACCTCTGCAGGTGCGTGTTTTATAGAAGAGTGATATGTGTTATTATAACTTTTAACGAGTTTTTCCAAAACATTTAAATATGTATATGTGTTTTGACTTGTAAAGTATTTCCACATTTTTGTTTTTAAGGTTCGATTGGACCTTTCAACGATTGAGGCTTTTGTAGCATTGTATGTAGTAAAAAATTTAACGTTATTTTCTTTTAAAAACTTTTGAAAAACCTTGTTTTCAAATTCTTTCCCTTGATCAGTTTGTAAAAATTTAGGCTTTCTCTGTGAAAATATAACTTTAAAAGCTTCTACAATATCTTTACCCCGCTTCTGCTTTAAAGGAATTACCCATGCATATTTCGATAAAACATCAATACAACATAATAGGTAACGATATCCCTCATTATAATTGCGTAAACTAGAGAGATCTGCTAAATCAGCTTGCCACTGCTGATCAATTGAATAAACAATTACTTTATTTGTTGGAAACTTTTTGCGTATCGGTTTGTGTAGAGTGTATGCATCTACACCTTCTAACCAATTTTTTATTTCTTTTCTAGGTACCCTCCTTTCTAATGCACGGTATAAACTATCAACACCACCAAAACTTGCTGGATGAGAAGGATCTTGATATGTCTCATTCATGCTAAATTGTGTTATTTTTCATATTCAAAGTATCATTTAAAAGTAAAACAAAATCAATAGCATAGTTTGTTTTTCCTGTAAATATATAAATCAAGATGAAACATATTGCTAGCGTAATGTATAAAACTACTGTATACACAAGTTCCTCTCGAGACAACATCATGACAAATGATGATATGTCATTTGTGAAATGCCTTTTTATATTATCACAGCTGAGTACCTCCCCGTTGGTGTATTGCAACCTCTTTGCGAAAGGGGACTGTCTGGTGCCACAACTTCTCTTTGTGAAAGGGCACGTTTTGTCGAGGTGGGACTGTATGCCGCCCCCTAGGTTGCATGATCTGTATGAAATGGAAGGGGATTACACTTCACACACTGAGGCATTGTTAAGGCATGCGTACTTCGGTAACCAAGAATATATTGATGTTAAATAACTTTAATTTTAGCTTCTTGCTGTTGTTGGAGCCGCAATTTAGTGGCAGAGCCCCATTTTATTGGTAGAACCGTAAAGTAGCAGACACTCCGTAATCAGTAGAATGGGAAGGGAATCGCAATTCGGTAGATTAGGAAGGGAGCCCCAAACCAGTAGATTGGGAAGGGAACCGCAATTTGATAGATTGGGAAGGGAGCCGCAATCTAGTAGATTGGGAAGGTGCCACGCCCCCTACCCACCTTCCCAATGTCGCAGAACCCCCATTTTTACACTACTGGCATTTGTATGTAACTTAAAATAGTAATTTATAAAATTTTTATTTTCTTTTGTGAAACAAAAAAAAGTAAATTTTAACATTTAAAAATATTTATTTAGAGCTTCAACATTCAACATAAATCTAGAAAATATTTATTTAGAGCTTCATCATTCCACAAAAATCTAGAAAAATTTCTTTCTTCTCAGGCAGGACCTTTCTTCTTTCAGCAGATATTTTCTCATTTGACCTGAAATAGAAATAGAACATGAAATAACAAAAAATTACTATAAATAATTAATGAACACATATTAAAGGTGCTAACCTAGTGTAACCTATCTTACAATACAATACGATGTAATATCTACATTTACAATTATCAATTGAGCTGCATTTTAGCATTTTTATGGGGTTTTTTTCTTAAAATTAAGAGTTTTTTTTGCACTAAGAAAATTTTTAACGAATATTTAGTATAGATTAAGTTTTTGATGAGGGAAAAGTACTCCAAGGGAAAACTTGTAATGAATATATTGGACATTATTAAAATCAATGAGAATAAATTGAAAGAAACTTATTTTTGTTCCGATTTTAAGGAAAGTGAGCTAGTTAGCAACTCAATACCCATCTCTTGAAATGGGTGGATATCATGGTAAATAGGTAAGAGATGTTCTAAAAGAATTTTCTTTTCAATCTTTTCTGCTTTGTTCTAACCATGCTATTCAAATCATAACCTATAAAGCTAGCTATTAATTTTTAACAGTTAGCTCTACTTAGTTTTAAAATTTACAAATACATTAAACAATATATCTTTCAACTGAGTTAAAAAGGCAGGGTTTTTTGTTAGGTTAATTATTATCTATGGCCGCGGTGGTGCAGTGGTTAGCGTGTCTGGCTACGAGCATTACCGACCCAGGTTCGATGCCTCGCGGCTCCTGCTTGGGTAGCTGGTCATGGGTCAACTCAGCCCTTCATCCTTCCGGGGTCGATAAATGAGGACCAAGCTTGATTGGGGAATCAACTGGGGGTCCAGCGTCAGGCTAGCCACTCGGCCTGGACACACGCTAGTAATTAGCACCCCAGGCCCAAAAGGTCCTGGGCCACTAGGTCCGGGCAGACTTTGATTAATTATTATCTAGGTTTTATTTTGAAAGGTCTTTTAAATAAATACATAAAAACCTGACTAATATTAAAGAATATAAAGTAAAACCATATTTTTATACATAAAACCATCTTTTATTTATGAATCCAAATTCAATCGTAGGTTAAAATTGGGGAAATTCTATAGGCTTTGAATACTAATAAAATAATACCAACGATATTTGATTATTATATTAAATTTAAAACAAATTATAATACTATACAGTAAAATCCCGTTACAACGAATTCCGTTACAACGAAAAATCCCGTTATAACGAAATTTACAGAAGTCCCAACCAAAAACCTATTAAAACAATGTTAAATGAATCTCGATATAACGAAATTATCAAATTAGGAAAATCTCGTTACAACGAACTACTCAGACCTTCCATATTTTTTTATTTCGCGTTTCTTTCAACTACTATTTCCGAGGCGGTTACACACCACCCCCGATTAAACTGAAACCGATATCCCGAAGAAGGTGCAGTAATTTACTGTCCCCGGGTCGAAAGCGAAAGGGTACACATCCGCGAGATAAAAATTGGTGACGGTTAGCGCAACAGTAAAAAAAAAGATGTTTTTCAAGAAGTAAACAAAAAATTGTCTCGGTGCCCGAAAACAACCGAATGCTTATTGGTTGCAATTTCTAACATGCTATGAACTGACAGAAGAAGACATCGTTCACTCCATTAAAGACGGCAGAGGTGATGCTGATGCTGAAAGTAGTAGTGAAGATGAAGAAACTGTGGTAGAAGCACATATTGTTACTTCAACAGAAGCATTAGCTAGTTTGGAGACATTGTGGTCATTTATTACTTCACAAAGTAATGTGCCGGACTTAATTTTTTCTAGCATTCATCATCTGCAAAATTTATTAGTTTTTAATGTGACGACTAACCTTGTACAGAAAAAAGATCCTAGATTTTCCAAAATAAAATTTTATTTCTTCGTAATCTGTAGTTTAAAGGTGATTGTTTCCCAAGAGGTAAGTGATTTTTTTCATATTTCAGATGATGGTAGCATCCACGTACTTGAAAAGCCGGTTTTTCATAATTGGTTTTGATAATTTCTTAATCTAATTGTTCCTTTTGTTCAATTTTCGAAATTCCGTTACAACGAAATATCCGTTATAACGAAAAAATGTTACGGTCCCGTGAAGTTCGTTGTAACGGGATTTTACTGTATTTCAAGTCTGCATCCAAAATCAAGAAAAGGGATTAGAAGGGATTCTTGAACTATTCAAAAATACTCCAACTTTTGTGTTCAAACAACCCCATCTATCATCTCTATCTTTTAGAGTAGGAAATATAAATATTTGTAATTGGGAAACAAAACTTTTTTTTGGACTTAGCTTGATTGATACCACAATAAAAAAGGCAAAATTTCTACTTTGAAAACTTTCTAGATTTAATTTTCCCACCAAGAAATTTTACTTTTCATATTCCGAAGCCAGCAAATTTTACACTCAAAGGGTTCCAATAGGCCTACGTACTTAAAATTCAGGCAAAAGATGGTACTATTACAACAACTTATTGATATTTCTTCAGATTTTTATATTGAATTTAACATAGTGAAATATTGGTTGTTCTAATGAACCCCATGTACAAATAAGTCCCCCTCTCCCCTACTAACATTGAAGACAAAAGTAACTTACTTTACTTTATCCAACACTGTTCCAAAGCCTTCCGGTTATGTGACATCTCCCCATCATAAGTAGAGCAATGGTTTGTATCAGAGAGAGCAACTTCATCAGCAGACTAATTTGGTGGAGGTGAGCCTGCAGGTAGAACACAAAAGTTAATTTAATGGTTATGGACATTATTTAGACAGGGTTGCTAAAATGTAAAAATTTATTTTGTTGTATACCAGTATATACTGATGTACCAGTATATGGTACTGGTACCAGTACATACTGGTGTACCAATACCATATATTGGTATACCAGTATAGGGTACTGGTACCAGTATACACTGTTAATATGATGTGATGATATATTGATACTTCCCATTTATTTTAAACATCATAATTAATCAAGATTTTTGGATAAAACAAACACAAACATTTTTTTTTGTACAACCACATTAATTGTTTTTTCTTTTATAAACCTGTGTTCCATAAATGAACATAATTCATTTCACTGTATTATTGTAGTGGTGTGTCATAGTGCAACAGTTTTGTACTAGATCTAGTATTGTTTAATATCCAGTATGTACTGGTTTTTGATCCATTATTCCTAGTATGATACTGGATCCAGTATATACCGGAATCATTTTATATCGGCTTATGAAACACCAGATCTAGTATAATACTGGTTCTGATATCAGAACCTGTATGATACCGGGTTATGAAACATCAGAACCGATATCATACTAGAACCAGTATCATACCAGAACCAGTATTATACCGGGTTATGGAACACCGGAACCGATATGATACTAGAACCAGTATTATACTGGTTCTAGTATTATACCGGGTTTTGGAACACCGGAACCGATATGGTACTAGAACCAGTATCAGACCAGAACCAGTATTATACCGGGTTTTGGAACACCGGAACCGATATGATACTAGAACCAGTATAATACTGGTTCTAGTATCATATCGGTTCCGGTGTTCCAAAACCCGGTTTAAATTTTTTCATACCGGAAATTTTTTCCAATAGGGACTGGTTCTGGTATCATACTGGTCCCGGTGTTTCATAACCCGGTTTTATACTGGTTCTAGTATATACAGGATGCGGAATGATACTAGTTCTGGTGTTTTATAACCCGGTATAAACTGGTTCCGGTATATACTGGATCTGGTATGATGCCGGATCCAGTATATATCAGAACCCAGTATGATACTGGATTTGGTATTTCATAGGCTGGTTTAAATTTATTCCTGTATATACTAGAGCGAAATCAATTATGTTCATTTATGAAACACAGGTTTATACAAGAAAACAATTACTGTAAAAAACTGTTGTTTTACAAAAAAAACCCTTGATTAGTGTAATAAATAAATGGAAAGTATCAATATATCATCACATCATATGAACTGTATATACTGGTGCCAGTACCCTATACTGGTATACCAGTATACGGTACTGGTACCCTATACTGGTATACCAAAATATGGTACTACCCTATACTGGTATACCTATATATGGTACTGGTGCCATATACTGGTATACCAATATATGGTACTGGTGCAGTTAATAAAATCTTCTTTCTTCTGGCACTGACTTTGCGCATTTCCGCTACAAACTCCCCACCTGGAGCTTTCCTAAAGTCCAAAAAGAAATAAAAAAAGTCAGCACAGTTCCAAGGGGTATAACATCTGGATTGGACGACGTATATTTCCCTTGGGGGTTCTTATGATACATGAACGTACTTGTCCATCTCTTCCTAAGTAAGTGTCCTCCACAATACCTAGGTCCCATAGAAGTTTCGACTTCGAAGATCCCTCCACAAGCACGACATCACCTTTCTTCAGATTCTGGTGTCTTTGCGGATTATTGAGATGGAATGCTGTTCGGAGCTGCAGTAGATACTGCTCTTTCCATGTCTTCCAAATTCGCTTTAAAAGACTTGTCTGGTAAATCTTTCGTCTTGTGAGAGTTTCCTTATCTGAAATTTTAGTACGGCTAAATAGCTCAATAAAATGTAGAGGATTCTTTGTATCCTTTCTTCCAAACTGTAAAAAATGGACAGGGGTTAGAGGTTCTGGATCACCTGAGTCACTTGACGTATAGGTTAGAGGCCGCATGTTGACCACGGCTTCCACTTCAGACAGGAGTGTTTCCAATTCCTCGAAAGTAAGGCTTGCTCTTCCTAAAATCTTCCGGAGCGGCTCTTTTACAGACTTCACCATTCTTTCGAAAAAACCTCCCCACCAAGGGGCTCGTTCCACGTTGAATTTCCAGGTAATACCTTCTGTGGCGATGTAGTCGTGGAGTTCTTGATCCTTGAAAACGTTTGCTAGGCGTTGAAGCTCTTTGTTACTTGCCTTGAAGGTTTTGGCATTGTCCGAGTACACAACCTTACATGTACCCCGTCTGGCAATGAATCTTCGGAATGCTAGAAGAAAGCATTTGGTTGACATCCCACTTACCAACTCCAGATGAATAGCCCGCGTGACTGCACAGGTGAACAGTACTATATAAGTCTTCATAGGGTTTTCTTTGGTTTTCACATAGATGGGTCCGGCAAAGTCGACTCCAACTATGCTGAATGGAGGAGCTTCGGCTTTTCTGTCCTCAGGAAGTTGTCCGGTCATCTGATCTGCTGGTTTAGCTCTAAATCTTCTACACACCAGACACTTTCGGAGGATCTTTTTTACTAATTGTCTCCCCTTAGGAATCCAAAATTTACTTCTTATTTTATTAAGGGTTTCGGTAGTTCCTGAATGCATAACCTTAAAATGTTCTTGTTTTACAAAAAGTTCAGTAAACCTATTATCCTTGGGGATAATTAAAGGGTTTTTCTCATTAAGTATAAATTTAGACGTATTAAGCCTACCTCCCCCCCAGGGGCGTCATTTCAGTTTTTGGTTGGGGGGGCAAGGAATTTTTTTTAAATGGGTCTGGACCTTACTGTAACTAGGTTTTTTTTGGCGGGGGTTGCCTTAACTGGGGCTCACCCCCAGGAAAATTTTGAAAATTTGGTTCTTAAAGTAGTGCTTTAGCTCGTTTTGGGACCCTTTGGGCTGCATTCAAAGAGAACAGTTTCTTGTAAACCACATAATTTTTCTAGGGAAAAGAGTCGTAAATAAACGTAAAAGTCTTAAGGGGGGCTAGGGGTCCTCTCCCAGGAATTTTAATTCCCCTTTTAACTAGTGTTTATCTCTTTTTAAACTCTTTGGGGAGCTTCTAAAGAGAAAAGCTTCTTGTAAGAGGAATAGTTTTTAAGGGGGAAAACACTAAATAAGAGACATGGAAATTTCAGAGGGGGGCTGGGGGGTCCTCCCCCAGAAATTTTTTGAAATTGAACCCTCAAAAGTAATGTTTTAACTCCTTTTGAGACATTTTGAGTTGCACTCAAAGTTCCTTGTGGAAGTTACAAAATTTTCAAGGGACTTGCAGCTATTTTTCACAATACAGTGGAAACCTTGGGGGGGGGGCGGTTGCCCCCCCCTGCCCCCCCTAAATGACGCCCCTGCTCCCCCCCAAGCAAACCAAATTCATCCAAATATGGACATAAATCAACTATGTTTGATTTTCGGTTGATCTGTGAACCTTCTTTAAGTTTAAGGATCTCCTCTCCAAAGGAATTTATTTGACTCAGCTTAATTAAGTAAATTTCTGCTTCATATAATTCTATAGTTGATAAACATCCCGAACGCTTATTCAGGTTTTTTGAATTAAAACAAAATCTTTTAACCCATGCTATAACTCTTATAGCTCTTTTTAGAGAACTAAAATTATCTAACTTTATTAACGGTTCTAATTTCGTTAATGTTACTATTCCTTGGGGCGTTTGATTACGTCTCTCTTCTAAATCAAGAACTAACCCACTTTCCTTTGGCACCGGCCAAGTATCTTTATTCTTAATTAACCAACGTGGACCAAACCACCAAAGTCTATCTTTTTCAAGATCAAGAATCGATAGACCTCTAGTTAATCGGTCAGCTGGATTGTCTCGACCTGGACAGTGTTTCCACTGCATAGGGTCAATTAAGTTTTGTATTTCTGAAACTATGTTACTTACAAAAGGTTTCCAAGAGTTAGCAGAGCTCCTAATACAATGTAAAGCTATATTTGAATCAGTCCACATATAAGTATTCAGAACTTTTATCCCAAGAACATTAACAATCCTATTACAAAGTCTAGCTCCAATTAAAGCACCCATCAACTCTAACCTAGGTAAACTTAACCTTTTTATCGGAGCAAGTCTACTTTTAGAAGTTACAAAAGCTGAATTAATCTTTCCGTCATTTGATCTAAACTTTAGATAAATAACAGCTCCGTAAGCCTTGTCACTGGCATCAGTGAAACAGTGCAATTCAACTTCACCAAAATCTAAATAATTTAAACCCTCAAAGTAATATCTAGGGATAGATATTCTTTGAATATAAGGTAGTTCCATTCGCCAACGTTCCCAAACCTTTTTGAGATCTTCAGGCAAGTTTTGATCCCAATCTAAACCTCTTTCCCACAGTGACTGAAAGAGAATTTTGATGTAAAACGTGAAGGGGGTTATTAATCCAAGGGGGTCAAAAAGTCTCCCAGCTACCTGAATTATTTTTCTTTTTGTAACATCAGGATCGACTACAAATTCTAGAAGGTTTCTTTGCTCTATCCCAAGCTTATCCTTTTCAGTGTCCCACATTAAACCTAGAATTTTGAATACTGCACTTTGGTCTAATTTATCAGGAATAACCATAAAGCCCAAGTCCCTTAATTTTTCCTTCAACTCATTAGAGTTACTCTGCCATTTTCTTTGAGACATATTTGCTTTTAAAAATATTTCCTTAGCTTCGATTGCTGGCTTTAAAGCTTCGTCTAGGTTTAGGGCACCACTTACTAAATCATCAACATACAGTGATTTATTCAAAACCTGACAAGTTTCGGGGTAATCGGGTTCACACAGTTTTAAGTGATGTTTAATCACTGCATTAAGTAGAAAAGGACTGGATGTTACTCCAAATAAAACTCTGGTCATCCGCAGGACCTTTGGTTCTGCAGATACTTCGTTAACCTCGGGAATGTTTTCAAACCACAAAAAACGTGCTGCATCACTATCACAATTAGCTAAACTTATTTGAAGAAATGCCTTTTCAAGATCGGCAACTAACGCTACATTGTGACTTCTAAACTTGATTAATAAGTCAAATAGATCTGAGTTAAGATTTGGACCAGGTAATAGCAAATCATTAAGAGAAGGGTTTCCAGGTGTTTTAGAAGATGCATCAAACACTACTCTTAAACTTGTAGTTTTATCAGTTCTAATTACTGGGTGGTGGGGTAAATAGAAAATAACCTTTCCCTCTGAAGAACTAACATCTTTAGTTTTAACCTCTTCCACCATTCCAAGAGATAGATACTCATCGATTACACTTTTATAACTTTTAAATAACAACGGATCATTTCTAAATCGTTTAACCAAACTCGTAAGTCTCCTATTTGCAACATCATAGTTATAGTAAATATTTAAACCTTCGTACTTAAATGGCAATTTTTTCTCGTATCTATTATCTTTAAACTTTATAGAATTTTCAAATTTCTCAATCGCTTCTTCTTCCGCTTTGCTAACTAAAGATTCTTTAATCCCTAATTCTTCAAGGTTCCAAAACCTCTGTAAACTGCTAGAAAGTTTATCATCTTCTTCCAAAATGGAAACATGCATAGCACTAATTAAGTTATTGGGTCTATTTACATAAGAAAAGCTTCCGAGTAAAGTCCATCCTAATTTGGTTTCACTTAACACTAAGTTTTTTGATAAGCGCTTAATGTTACCTGTTACTATTCTCCAGTAGTTATCAGCTCCAATTAAGACGTCGATTTCCTTGGTTTCACTTTTTGAGTAGTCTGATAGATGAATACCCAATCCTTCAATTTCTCTTCTGAGATATTCACTCGGACATCGGATAACGTCAGCACAAATCTTCTCGGTTTCCAAAACATCAAATTTCAGGCAAGAGTCCAACTTCAAACCTGCTCGATCAGCGACCGGTTTTCCCGAAAGATTTCCTGTTCCGCACTTGGACCTTAAACATAGTTTCAAGCAAATATTGCACAGTGCATGGCAATCCAACTGGGACCAGCAGGTAGACAACAAATTGCATGAGATTATGCCTATACTTGCTCCAACGAGGCATACTCATCTGAACCGCCGTGAGGAGGTCTTGTTGGCTAGGCTGCGCCTGGGTCACACGCGCCTCACTCACAGGCATCTGCTGATGGGAGAGCCCCCACCTTTGTGTGAGCACTGTCATGTGGTTTTAACTGTTAAGCATATTCTGTGCGATTGTTCTCATTTTAATCTTACCCGACTTCGGGTTTTTAAAAACAGTAATTTTAACTTATTGAGTATTTTAAACTATCCATGTAACTTATCACTTGTTTTTAAATATATTAACACCATTGGTTTTATTCATCATGTGTAAATGTTTAGCAATGTCTTAATATAACTTTTATCAATGGCGTATAGAGTACGCCCGACTATGGCTTTTAGCCTGCTTTTAGTTCATTTGTATATAAAGTCTCTCTTGGCGCATTATGATCAAAATTGATTCATGCGCCATAAAACAATAATCAAACCAAACCAAACCAACTTCAAACCTTTCAGTGAGATCTGTACTGAGTTTCTTCTTTCTTCTGTAGAGCCACCTCCAAATCTGTAAATCTTCAAATTTTCACTGGAAATCGTCTTTAGTTGTAGTTTCTGGGACAGTGACTTGCAAATAAAACTTCTTGCGCTGCCTGTGTCGAACAGCAATCTGACTTCAACAGCTTTCCATTTTCCAATAGCCTTGCATCGTAAGGTTTGAAAGTAAACAGCACTTCCACTTGTGGTCTTTTCGGCAGATTCATGGATTGTTGAGGTTAAGACATTTTCAGTTGAAGCTGCTTTTTTAGGATCTTCTTTGTTCTCATCCTTTTTCAAGAACTTTGAGCACATGGCTACTTCGTGGTCTTTACTTGAGCAAAAGGTGCACTTCACTTTTACCTTGCATTCAAACTTTCGATGGTTTTTCATAAGACACTTGAAACATCTGTATTGTCTTTTCAATGTATCAATTCTTTGGTTTAGAGTTAGCTGGCAGTCCTTCAGGTCATGATTTTCCGCACAGAAGGGGCACAAATCGCTTCTTCCGGCTGCTACCATCGTGTAAGCCGTTGAGTTTCTTATTGGTCGAGTTTCAGTTTTGCCAAATGAATATCGCTTCTCATTGGATTCTTGAAAAGAATTGGATTCTTGAAAAGAGAAAAATGCGGTGTTCTCTCTAGCTTCAAGTTCCTTTCTAATAAAGTCCATGAAGGAATTCAAATCGGCTTGACTTCTTGCATTTTCTCGATTAAACTGCAACATCAAATCATGAGGAATTTTCTTGAACAAAATGGGAATCAATAAAGAGCTGTAACTTTCAGCTTTAATTTTGAGACTTTCTAAACTTCTGGTGTTAACTGAGAGCTCGTCGTAAAATCTTCTTAGAGATGAAACATCACTGGACCTTCGAACACATCCCAGATTTAATAACTTCTGCATGTGGGCGTTGACCAAAACTTCATTCCTTCCAAATCTCTCGAACAGAATTTCAACTGCTTTCTTGTAGTTTTCGGCTGTTAGCGGTAGACCTCTTATAGCGTTTTCGGCTGTATCTGCAAGCAGACTCTTCAGGTAGTTGAACTTCTCAATTTCTTCGAGAGTTGAGTTGTTGTGAACTGCTGCTTCAAATTGGGACCAGAATTCTTGAAATCTGCAGACGTCACCCGGAAATCTATCAATTGTGATTTTAGGTAGTCTTGTATAATCCTTTGTAGATTCAGTTTCCTTTTTTGAACCATCTTCTTTAGATTTAAATTTCTTCAAGTTTCTATCCGTTCGTCTTAAGCAGAGATCAATGCTTTCCTGATAGTCCAACGTCACTTGGAATTCCTGTTCTAAATCATCTGACGTAGTCTCTTTCTCGATCACCGAATCCAACTTCAGCAAATCATTCTTGTAATCCGAAAGCAAATCAAACAGATCGGATACAATTCCGTGATGCAAATCGTCTTTTTGTAGTAGATCGTCAATCTTCTTAATAGTATTAGTTACCTTCGATCGTACCACTCCTCTCTTCTTCCTATTAGATTCATCTGAACTCGCCATCTTCTTTTCTGTTCCTTCTGAATCAGATTCTTCCGATTGCTCAATCTTGTTCAAAAAATCTTCTGGATCAGATTCGTCTGAGTTCTCAATCTTGTTAGATTCCTCCGACTTCCTACTCATTCCCTAAATTCAACTTACTCTTCAAAACTTGATTCTGTCCAATCATCTAAAGGGGGTTCCCGGGTTTCGGCACCATTTTCTTTGTAAATCTTATCATCTAAATGCCCCCAAAGAAGTAAAGGACTCCAGGAAAATGGACACGAAGCCGGTAAAATCTAACGTGGTTTATTAAACATAACAGAAAAGAGAATCTAATGGCTAAAGCTTAATCAATCATAATCATAATCAATGAGAAATGAAATATGTACAGGCTTATATACAAAATAATAAGTTAAAGTTACAGTTAATAAAATCTTCTTCCTTCTGGCACTGACTTTGCGCATTTCCGCTACAGATGTCATTGAAAAAACAGGGTTTACTAACTTCCAAAATATCTATACAGGGTGGTCCTTAATTCATGGTACAAACTTCTAGGGGTGTTAGAGTACACCTAGACGATCAAGAATTGGTATAGGAAGGGGGGTCGCAGTTACACCGTTAACCCATTACTGCCTGACGTCCCTTTTTAGGGACGTTTTTTTAAAATCCTCCTATTTCTACAAAAATTGTTCCTTTGAATCAAAATTTGCACTGATGTATCTCTGATCTTCATAGAACATAAAGAACACAAGAAGAAAGCAGAATTTTAAAAAATTTTCACTTTTTTTAAAGTTGGAAGATAGAATTTTTCAGAAAAGTGCTTTTTTAAAAATTTTAAAAGAAAAAGCTTAAAAATCCTAGTTGTTATTTTAAAAAAATTTCAATTCCGATATATATTACTGTTTATACATTAAATCAGTTGGGGTGTTTTTTTATTTTTCCAAAATATTTTATCTTGACCTTATTTTGAACCCTCGAAAAGCGTCCCTAAAAAGGGACGTCAGGCACGAATGCCCCCGTGGTTTTCCCCATAGTGAAATGCTAGTGTTTCCTTTATTTTTTCATAAAAACGCGTTTGATTCTTATGAAATGAATTAAATAACTGATATTTATAAAATTTCTTTAATTTTAGCTAATAAATTTATTATTTTTGTTTATTTTTTTTGGGAAAATACTGTTATTTCTGCCAAATTAATGGAATAAAAAGTCTTAAATTATAAGGAATTAATTAATTTATATTAATTAAAAGGAATAAATTAATTATTTTACTATATTTGTTACTTATGCAAATATATTCCGGTTATATTTTAATTAAAAGTTTAATAATTATTAGTTATAATGACTTTTTGTCATTAAAATTGCCAAAAAAGTCGCTTTTGTGATAAATTTAGGCTTTTTTTCTAATTAGATGTCGCTAATCATTGTGTTCTATACTGCAGATCAATCTATATCATCTGGCTTGCTAATGCACATCCCACTAATGCTTGATTTTTGGGGAGAAATTCGTGTTCCGCACAATTCAATTAAATAAAATGAAAAAAGTATGGGCATTTGAAAGACTTAAACTTCACAAATTGAGATATTCTGATGGATTTGAGGTGTTTAAAAGTAATTAATACTTAATATTAGGTAACACATAAACGAAGAATGCCTTTTTCAATTAAAAACCTTAATTAATTTGCAATTAACATAGATTTGGGAGGAAAAAACGTGTTTTAGAGCATAAAAAATGCTCAAATTACGTTAATTAGGGTTAATTTTACAGTTAATTGGATAAGTAAGTAATATTTTTTGTTCATATTCATGTTACAGTATGGTTTCGATCACTTTTGCTGCACTTAAAAAGGTAGAAGATGTTTTTGAGGCTTTAAAAAGTTTTCTACCATGCGTTTACAATAGGGAAAAACAACGGGGGCATTCGTGCCTGACGTCCCTTTTTAGGGACGTTTTTTAATTTTTGTGTAGAAATTAAAATTTTAACCTGGATTTTTTTTCACTATTTTTCCAGTTGTTTTTGGGCTATTTACTATTTTTTTACCAAATATTTAAGAAAAATAAAAAGTTGGGCATTAATGGGTTAAAGAGCTAGGTCCTAATATAGTGCGAGCGCGTTTCAAAAGGCCGTTTTAGAAGGCCCGTGTGACGAAACAAAACATAATAAAATGAAAAACATTATTGCATGAGGTACAGGAGTATCCGTACTACTTAAATCCTCAATGTGATAGAAATTGAACCACTTTCTAAACCGCGGAGTTAGTTTCAAAAGTGCAATATTAATCTTTTAGTCAAAGAATCACATTCCTTAATGGTATTTAGAAAAATGATGATAGGGGAAGGAATTTTCAATGATCGTAACATGGATCATTGAAACTGTTTGATCATTGAAAATATCTTCCCCGATCATCATTTTTCTAAATACCATTAATGAAACTCCATTGTTTGACTAAGAGCACGTTTTAAAACTCACCCCACGGTTTAGAAAGTGGTCCAATTTCTATCACATTGAGGATTTAAGTAGTACGGATACTCCTGTACCTCATGCAATAATGTTTTTCATTTTATTATGTTTTGTTTCGTCACACGGGCCTTCTAAAAACGGCCTTTTGAAACGCGCTCACACTACATTAGGACCTAGCTCTTTAACGTTGTAACTTCGACCCCCCTTTCTATACCAATTCTTGTTCGTCTTGAGAAGTTTGTACCATGAATTAAGGACCACCCTGTATATTGTAATAAATTACAGCAGACTTTTGTAATATTTTTCCATAAAAGAAAGTCTGAGAGACATTTCAAGCCAATCAGCTTAGAAAAATATAAAATATTTTATCTTTTATAACAATATTTTGTACTTGGGGTAAAATTGGTTATAGTTAGGAGGCCTTCTGTTTTAAGTAAAACAATGTTTTTAACTTATTTCCTTCAAATATGAATTGAACTGTAATACAAGTTTATTTTTTTATCCAAATAAAGTATTTTAATTGCTAAATTTGGACAATGTTCATTAACTTCGGACTTTTACAATTTCATTAAAGTGCAACTTAAAACAAATTTTTTCAGATAAAAACGGCTTAGCCGCTTACCTTTTTTCTTACTTATATGTATATTTAGTAATAAATATATTTTTGACATATTTTTTCAATGAGACCCATTTTACCCCATATTGGGGCAAAATAGGTCATTACTTTTGACGCTAAGTTTAACCAACTTATAACTAAAAAATATTTGATAAAATTAGATGAAAATGTTCTCAAGGATTGTAGTGTCAAGATCAAATTGAAAGAAATCATTAAAAAGTAATAGTTTTGATGAAATAAAACTTAGAATGTGAAGGTACCTTAAAATTGACCCATTTTACCCCAACCCACCCTACCAAAGATTTTTTGACTCGCCATATCCTAAAGAACTAAAATAACCTTGGTATAATAAATTTACAAAAATATTTTACAAATTTACATTGGAGACTCCACTAGTGGACACCGGCAGGAGAGCGCCTGTTGGTTTGCTCCCTGCTGCGCGCGCTACTGGGTCAATCTCACCTCAAAGAAAATATTAACTAACCATTTTTTTAACATAGACTATCAAATACCATTTTACATACAAATGGAAGTATTTTTAAAAAATTAAACTTTCCTAGGAAACCAAACAGCAAAAATGATATTTTTGCATTTAAATTAATTAATTAAATAAATTTAATCAATATTTGAAGCTTTTTAAATTTATAAACTTTTTTACTTTATTTCCACCAATTTCCAATAATTTAAAAGGTTTTTCAACTTAATTATACCTACATAATCGTCAAATTATTGGAAGTGCATAATTTGACCTTTGATTTGACCACAGAGTAGAGAGCTTAACAGAGATACCAAACCGACGTTTTACTCCTAAGATCTTTAATTTAATTCAGCACGCATATTATAATTCAGTTCACTAGTAGCCAATCAGTGAACGCGAAATGTATTTTATTTGAATTTAACACTGATTATAGGCGATTTGGATTTGAGTGACAGCTTCAGTGGGCGAATGACAGAATTAGCAGGAATAGCGTGGAGGCGGGACTTGAGGCCAGAGATTTTTCAATGGGAAAAGCCCTGTTAAAAAAGTTGCCATTAGCGTCTATGGAGATGAACACTCTGTTAAGCTCTATACTCTGTGGATTTGACCTCTACACCAGGAAAGTGAATAGAAGTATTGGTACCAAAGATTTTCTGACTCTCCATACCCTAAAGAACCAAAATAACCTTGGTACCATAAATTAACAAAAAATTTTTACAAATTTACATTGGAGACTTCACTATAAAACCTTTTGTCCAAATTTGTTTAAGTGTACTAAAAACCAGTTTAAAAACCTGTTCTTAGGGTCAAATTTCGAAACATTTTCTGGGGGAGACCCCCCAGACCCCCCTTTGAAACTTGAATTACTAAAAACCTTTCTTATATGAAATTTTCTTGGACGCAAATTGTGGTGATGTTTCACACCACCCCATATTTTTGTGTACTTTTTACATTTTAATTTCAATGATTATCGTTATGGAATGTTCAACTACATAATGTGTTCCAAAAATGTGTCAATACACAACCTTGTGTGACTATTTTGAAAAACTTGCAACCACGAAAAAGTGTACAATTTATGAAGTGAATTTATGAAGTGTCTAATTTATTGAATTAACTGAACAGTTTCAATTTCTATGCGTTTGTGCTGAAAAAAAATAAATGAGTGAATAAGTTAAATGAACTTGGTTTGTTTTTAACATCTTGCCAAGACACTATTTCTAGAAGCCTTCATTGACTGCATTTCCAACATCTAAAAAAAAGGTATGACCGTTTCTCTACCTTTCTCCAGTCTAACTTACTATTTCACTCACAATCAGAAGTCTTCGTCGAACCTGGGTTATCAACAACTGAACTTTAGAAACTTCTCTTCGATACCCATTCATCCATACTTCCATACATACACCAATAATTTCATTTTCACTATATTTATGGTGCATCATGACCAGTTCTTCTGATTGTGCTCATCGTCATCCTTTTCCTTCAAGTATTTATGAATATATTTTAATCCTACTTTCAATGTAAATAGTTTTCCATAGTGTATTGCATATTATAGTATTTTAATATTGAATTATTATTCTTAGTTAAATTTTTAAATGTGCTCTCAAGTTCGTTTTGATTTTATGCCCATAGTTGTCCGTTAAATTTTGTTTCGAGTTAGCGAAGTGACAAATAGTGAATTTTTTGTATGAAAAGTGACAAAGGGAAATTTGAAATAAGTGACGTATTTTTTATAAGTGATGTTTACAAGGTACCAAATATAGATTGCGGTTGGTCTTTTAGCTTCTCTTCGTGTAGTTGTTTGACTCACATGCCCTCGATGGTGCAACTTCTATGAACACATCCACACGATTAAGTGGAAGATCTGAGTGTAGAATCCCAGTCAAGGGTGTCATCACTACCGTTGAGTCTATTAGACTGCAATGAAATAGTAAATGCATATGCAAAAGTTTGAGAAATGAGATTTTGATTATGACTCCAGAGAAATGTGCACATTTTGTTGATTTTTGATTTTTGAGATAATGTTGAATTTGATGAGAAATATAGTCACTTAATTTTTTTATGTATCGAGTCATTGAAGTTATAAGGAGTCACTGTAGTTTTTAGTCACTTTAATTGGTCACTTGTGCTTTTTTCCCTCAATAGACGTAACGATGGTTCTTGTTGCATTTCTTTTAGTATTTTTGTGTTTAATGTTTCGTGTTATTATGTGCAATACTTGTAGCACTCTAGTACGTTATGTTTTTTTCAGAGCATTGAGCACTTATTTACTGCTCATTTTATGTTTTTTTATCATTGAGTTTTACTGATTTCCCACACTCACATTTCTTGCTTGATTTCATATGTTTTTCTTGAAAGTACACCAACTTTGTTTTGCGTTGAGAAAACAACCAGAGTACAATATTATCATTTTCTCAAATGTGCCAAATAGTATACAATATTTTTCATTACTGCAGTTTGTATGTGAACTTTGTTTTTTTTTTATTTCACCAATGGTACCACTCTTCAAATAGAATTTTTGTTGTTATTCAATAATGCTTGCTTGCAATTTTTCATACTGTCACTCCAAATTTGACATCTTGAATGTCTCTCTCATTATTTTTGGCAATCCTTGTGACAATCTTCTAGTTACCATTAAGATGGCAAAATTTAAACGTTCTATTTTTGGGTATTCATGAGTTTTAGAGATTCATAAGTAGGACCGATCACCCTTTTTGTATGTATCTCACCAGGAATAGAAGTGTTATGGTATTTATAATTATGAAAAGGGTATAAAATTCATTTTTGGGGTTATAGGGTCAGCCCTCCAGAATAACATTGCATAATACCTCGTTCGCACTGCCGCTAAAGTACCCTTAAAACATATCGCACTTAAACTTAAAGTGTGTTTTCTTAAATCGGCGTTCGCACTGGCAAAGGGTGATTTAGCACTTAATTGTGGAAATCTAAGAAATATTTAATTTATATTTATATAACTTAAACTAATAAATATAATCACCAACTTTTAAAAAAAATGCAAGAAAAAATGTAAAAATACATAAATAATTATTAATTGACAGACGATTTAAGAAAACTATTTCTGAATTTCAAATAAAAACAAAAACAAGACAAGCTGACTGGATTGTAGTTGGATAAATTGGATCATATCAAGGTAAATAAACTAAATTTTTTTATTAAACTACATTTAATCAGTTTTTGGTCCATTGTTTTCCATATTTTGAGGTACTTTTATTTTACCAACTGGGTCTTTTTGCCTTAAAAATCTAAAATATTTGGATACAATGGATATATTAGTTTGGCATAGCAGAACACGAAATAAATTTTATCATATTCATAACAAGAATGTTCTGAAAAGATTTCTTGATTGAATTTGTGTTTAATATTTTGATTTCTTTTTATCAGCAGCTGTTTTTAATTACATTTATACTATTAAGGGAACCAGGACGTCCAAAACCTTCAAAAATTCGATTTTTTAATTTTTATTCGATAAAATAGTAGGTTTCATGACGATTCCAAAAATGTATAATACATATACCTTTAGGACCGAGATCCCCCAGAGAATGGGGGTACAAGATGTAAACAATCACCACCACTAATGTTCCATTTTAAGTTCTTTTGCATTTTTCTCAAAACCTGTTTTTTTGAATTTTAGGTTAGCTCTTACAAAATTCTAATCAATGAAATTACATGAAACTTGGTACAAATATTCGTTTTATATAAGTGCATTCAGTGAATATCATTTTATACAGTTTATGTTGCAATAATTTTTTTAATTAAGCAAAAATACGAGAAAAATCTGCTGTATTTTTGCTGCGTTTTAAAATTTTAAGTTCAGCATTTTGAAAAAAAAAAGTATTCATTAAATTGTTTTAAAAATTAGTTCACTAAATTGAATATACATTTCTCTACATGGAAACCTATTTATTTTGCTAAAAAACAACATAGAATTTTCTTTATGCTAACCTTTCTAACCCCATCCATCGGAAGACTCGTATGATAATATACTTTTTCGACTTCCTATTTTAAAAAATAATATGATAATATATAATTAATTTTTGTCATTTTAGGATGACAAAAGACTGTTAGTTAACACAACCAATTTTTATTGTATTTGAATAACTTTTACTATATAATTTCGTGTCTCGAAATATTGTAAAATTAGCGTATTTTGCATGGCTGAGAACGTCCTGGTTCCCTTAAGTAATTAAAAGCAATGAGCGGAGATATTGAAGTACAGCATTGTTTAGCTCACGGTTCAATTTTTGATGGGATTTTTTGTGTTAAATTATTGTACTAATTCAAAGAACTTAATAACCTATAAATATATTCGTAATTGTGTCCAGTTTAAACTGTTTTAAAAGTGTCCTTGGCCATTATTTGATGAAAAATCACCGAAAATAAGCTTTTCCCATCCTGGGAAACATTGTGCGCCGCCATCTTTGTTGATTAAGGGTGATTTTCAAACACCCTTAAAATATGGGGCAATTTTGTTATTCCTAAAGTGTGTTTCTATGGCAACTAAGTGCGAAATGAAAATAGAGGGTCTTTTTTCTGCCAGTGCGAACGGGGTATAACCTGAGAAAGGTCCCCAAACAAATCACCCTTGATTTTACACTTGTTACTAGTTTCGATTTTTAGCACAGTTTTTTCAACTGCAATTTTACTTCCAAGACGTTTTGTTTTTATGGCACTTGTATATTTCAATAGTTACCTCATCAAACAGTATATTATGAGAAGTGAAACAGTTTTTTTATTTGTATTTCATATAGTATCTTCATGTATATTCCCATTTATTAGTTAGATTTCATGTGCATGTATATTTTTTTCAATTGATTAGAATAGAATAGAATATAATTTTATTTGCCTTCAGGCCGAAGCCCGCTTACAAAGACAAAACCACAAAACACACTACAAAATACATAATACACAAAAATTGCAAATTACAATAATAACAAAAAGTATAAAGTGTGACAGGACTAAAACTCCAAGGAAATGTTTTCGTTTAAAAAATTATTTAATTTCTGGGCATTTTTAATAAAGTATGCTATTGAGCGATATTCTCCATGTTTAAGGGAGAGAAAATTATTTATATTATTACGGAAATGAATTAAAGAGGAGAGATATTTTAACCGATAAAAATTATAAACTGGACACACGAAAAACACATAAAAGAGAGCCAAATATTGAACTCAAGTAACCAATTTTAATTTTTTCATTCCTATATATTCTTCATGTATCATACAATCTTTGAAATTACATGGTGCAAAACAATAACTAAAATTTTTAGTGATTTCTCGTAGTGATAAAAAAAAGGGCTATGCTTGAAAAGCACATCAAGAAAACTGAAATATAGAACTCTCAAACAGAGAAAAGTGAACCTTGATTTTTTGAATGCAATCACTGATTAAATGAATACTAAGCTTTTTTCATTCCTATATATTCTTCATGTATCATACAATCTTTGAAATTACATGGTGCAAAACAATAACTAAAATTTTTAGTGATTTCTCGTACTGATAAAAAAAAGGGCTATGCTTGAAAAGCACATCAAGAAAACTGAAATATAGAACTCTCAAACAGAGAAAAGTGAACCTTGATTTTTTGAATGCAATCACTGATTAAATGAATACTAAGCGAGAAAGAACATTCATGAAAGTATGAACGGTATTGAATGCTTGAATGCTAACTGTGAAACTCAGTGATACGGTTTATGTCTTCAGTGATAAGACTGATTTAATGAGCCCTATTCCTAAACCAGGATTTTCATTCATGTATATATTATCATAAGAACTTGTTCTAATTAATGTATTTAATTATTCTCGATATATTGTGTTTGATGTATTTTTATCTACTTATTTCTTTCAAAGGGTCTACGTAAAAATGATATAAATTGTGTTGCTAACAATTCTTGTTAGTTCTTGATAATTTAAGCATTGAACAATCTAATCTAAAAACTTAAATATCTGGTACAGACTTGCACATTTGTTACATCCTAGGTATTGGTGTTTTAATTTTAAGCTGGTCTTGATTGTTTCACCCTGATGTGTTCGTTTGTACTTAAAAGATGTATAAAATTAGAAACCATAATTACCATAATTCAATGGTAAAATTTATCAATATCTCTATGACCCACCATTTAAATGCTGTATATAATTTTTATTTTTTGTTTGTTGTGAACACATTCTGCCCTGCCTGTGCTTTACTTCTTTTCAAACTTATTGAAACTTTTTGGCCTACCACTAAATTTTTTTGCTGTGTCTTCGGGGAGAATATGTGGTGATGTTTCACACCACCCCATATTTTTGTGTACTTTTTACATTTTAATTTCAATGATTATCGTTATGGAATGTTCAACTACATAATGTGTTCCAAAAATGTGTCAATCCACAACCTTGTGTGACTATTTTGAAAAACTTGCAACCACGAAAAAGTGTACAATTTATGAAGTGAATTTATGAAGTGTCTAATTTATTGAATTAACTGAACAGTTTCAATTTCTATGCGTTTGTGCTGAAAAAAAAATAAATGAGTGAATTAGTTAAATGAACTTGGTTTGTTTTTAACATCTTGCCAAGACACTATTTCTAGAAGCCTTCATTGACTGCATTTCCAACATCTAAAAAAAGGTATGACCATTTCTCTACCTTTCTCCAGTCTAACTTACTATTTCACTCACAATCAGAAGTCTTCGTCGAACCTGGGTTATCAACAACTGAACTTTAGAAACTTCTCTTCGATACCCATTCATCCATACTTCCATACATACACCAATAATTTCATTTTCACTATACAAATTCTACTTAAAAAAGTGTTAAAAAACTACATTAAACCTATGGATGAAACAGGCCTCATTGTTTCAAAACTACCCACAAAACTTATACATTATTTCAAGTAAAGGTCAAAAACCCCTCTTGAAACAATACTGTGGCTACTCCCTCACGGGGCTCTAAAATTGTTCTTCATAAACATAAAAAAGTCGACCCTGCTTGCCCCCTCTAAGTGGAACCCTGGCTACGCCCATGAATACCAGGAATAACCTTGACAGTTTTTCCAAAGGAATATCTTGTTTTTGTGAAGTAGGGGGGATGAATTTGAACTGCGTTTTTTTCTTTAGCGATAAAAATAAAAGCTGTTAAGTTATGGTCTGTGTTTCATTTTGAGTTTTTTAATTCTTTTTTATGCTATATTTTGTGTCTAACACTTCCGTTTTAGTTCCTTTTGCATAGAAAATGGGTTTTTTAAAAATTTGTTTGTCTACAAGGAATAAAGAAAAATGCTTATAACGGATCGATTTGATTTACTTCTTATTTATTACTATTTTTTCTGTATTATATTCATTAGTTTTAAGTTATACAGGGTGTCCCATAAATAATGGGTAACACTTCTAGGGGGGATAGTAGATACCTTGACGAGTCAGAATCAGACTTTTATTGGGTAAGAATCCAATATGGATTCTTACCCAATAAAAGTACTGAAACAGTTTTGCTCAGGTTTACTGACTTTGTTTATCGCAGTATAGACGATAGTAAAGTTACAATCGCTATTTTTTTAGATATCAGAAAAGCTTTTGACAGCGTAAATCACAATATCCTGTTACATAAATTATAAACAATCGGCATTCGTGGTACTTATCACAATTTATTAAAATCATATCTATCTAACCGCAAGCAAATAGTAAAAATCAATAATAGTTATTGTGATATACTTCCTATAAATTGTGGAGTTTCCCAAGGAACGGTTCTTGGTCCACTATTATTTTTAATATTCATAAATGATCTTTGTGACTTGAAACTAAACGGACAAATCTTGACATTTGCTGATGATACAGCTTTGCTTTACAGTTTTGAAAAACAACAAAATTATACCCGATTGATAAATGATGACTTAATTACCATCAGATCTTGGTTCATAAACAATGTTCTTAAATTAAATACTGATAAAACTAAATTCTTAACTTTTTATTTACGTAGAAATACGGAATTGAATTTATCTTTGATTTATCATGACGACGCTTGTCTTATTGACTCAAATTGTCGATGCAAATCTCTCGAGAACGTCGACTCAATTAAATATCTTGGCGTTTTTATTGATTCTAACTTAAAATGGAAAACACATATTACTTCTGTCATCAAAAAATTAAGATTTTTACTTTTTAGATTTAAACATTTGCGTTATTACACAGATAGTAAATTTTTGTTTCAGTTGTACTATGCTTGGGTTCACCCAATATTTTCTTATGGTTTGACTGTGTGGAGTGGTGATTATGTAAGCAATTTTTCAGTATTAAATTCACTTCACAATAAACTTTTAAAAATTGTAACAAATACTTTTAACCATCCTCACATTTTAATTTACAAATCAATGAATATCCTGCCACTACGATATTTTTATTTATATAAAATATGTTTATTTATTAAAAATCCATGTTTTTGTGACAAAAAACTAAATATTAATATAAGGCGAGCAAATGAAATTTATAAAATACCATATCCCTCTAAAGAAATCATGCGCAAAACATTTTCATACTTAGGCCCAAAATTCTACAATAGTTTACCCCTTGATAATCAAAACAGTACAACCAATAAAATTTTCAAAAATCGTCTTAAAGACTTTTTATTTTCATTAACAGACTTTGAACAGTTCTTTTAAATAGACTGAAAAATTGTATAAACCACCTGACACCGATTTGCCATTCCAATACTAATTGTTTTTCCTTTTAATTTTGAATTTCTTGTGTATTTTTCCCTTTATGTCATCTTTTGTTTATTTGTATGTTGTGTGTTATTTGTAAGTTTTTTCTGTAGATTTTATATTTATCTATATTCACCTTTATGGATCATCGATCCCAGGTGATATGATTTTTCTTTATATCTTTGTATTTTTTTTGTATGTGTATAATAAAATTTGATTTAATTTGATTTGATTTGAATCACATAGGATTCGGGGGTCCCAGACCAAATCCCAGGGAGTTAAAAATGGAGCGACACCCCAAAAATTTTTTTGAAAAATTCAATTCGTAGAAGCACTACTATTGGTAAAAATTTAATTATGGTCTCAAAAGTTGTGGTTTAATATGATCTTTAAAATTATCTCAAAAGTCTTCACTTTAAAAATTTTTTTATTATGAAAAATTCAAAAACCACAAACAAATGTGAAAATTCTGCCAAAACCTAATTTTGTATTTCGAAATCAATCAATCAATCAAATCTTTATTAACACACAACACACAAATACAACAAGAACACACATAGAACAAAGACACAACAACAAGAACACACTTAGGGAAAACTTACAAAAAAAACAGAAAAATAGTTGTGTGGTACCAAAAGAGCAAAGCTCGTCCATGGTACCAAAAATAAAAAAATTCTGAATATGGCAACAAAGCTGGGCCGACTACTGCATTATTTTAAACATTGCTTCAGTATCATATATTCCATTTATAAATTCATGTATTCCAAATTTAAATTCAAATTTATTGTTAGTAGATTTAAGATTTTGATTTAATTTATTAAAGAGATAAGGTCCTAAAAAAACATGAGATTTGTGAAATATTTCTTTTTTTGACTTGGGAATAAAATAATTTCCTTGAATATTTCTGAGTGCGAAGTTACTGGCTTTAATTTGATAAAAAGATTTGTTGTTGAAGATGAAAAGAAGCAAGCGGAAAATAAAAAGTTCTCTAACATTAAATATGGGCTTAGTTAAAGAATTATTATTAATGTGAGATAGGACTTTAGTTTGCAAGTGGATAAGAGGTCTAATATTATTATGGTAATCAGAGGCATAACAAGTTATTCCATAGCTAATTATAGATTGAACCCAGGAAAAGTATAAGGTTGTCAAAAACTTATGATCAACAATACGTTTAAGTTTAAAGAATTTAAAATTAATGAACCGTAATTTATTTAATAAGTAACTTACATGAGACTTCCATTTTAAATTACTGTCAAAATGTAATCCTAAATATTTAATAAAGTCGACCCGCTTTATTTCATCACAAGATGATACTTTATCGCACAGCCGATTACAAGTATGTTTATGAATTTTTAAACTATCAATGATGGATTCACTAGCTGTTAAGTTAAAGATAATAAATTTTGTTTTTAAAACATTTAACTTTAAGAAGTTTTGGCTAAACCAAATATTCACTTGCTGAAGTGCGATTTCAGTTTTTTTAAATAAATCCAAATAGTTGTCTGCCGAAAATACTAGAACAGTATCATCAGCAAAAGTTATAATTTCGCAATTTAAATTTAACAGACAAAAATCATTGATAAATATTAAAAACAATAAAGGACCCAAAATTGATCCCTGAGGAACACCACCATTGATAGGTAACTCATTACTACAAATATCTTCTACTTTAACTATCTGAGTTCTTCCGCTCAAATAAGATTCAAACCATGAATACATAGTTCATCTTATGACAATACAGTATAGTTTGTTTAAAAGTAGTCTATGATTCACTGTATCAAAGGCTTTACTAATATCTAGAAAAACAGCAGCAGACTTAAGGTTATTGTTCTCATTTGAGTAGATAATTTTAGTAAAATTCATTAAAGCTAATTCGGTGCTTCTGCCTTTTCTAAAACCGTATTGGTTATTAGCAATTATTTGATGCTTTTCTAAAAATTTTGTAAGGCGTGTATGCATTAATTTTTCAATAATTTTAGAGAAAATACTTAAAAGGGAAATTGGACGATAATTATTTAGATCATTTTTATTTCCCTGTTTATATACAGGAACCACCAAGGATGTTTTTAAGTCGGAAAAGAAGATACCTTGTTCAAAAGAAATATTAATCAAATTAGTTATAAAATCAGGATAACAATTAAATAATATAACAATCATATCTTTGTTGATTTTGTCGGTTCCAGTTGATTTCTTATTTGGAAGTGAATTAATAACATTAGATACTTCTAAATTAGTAACAGACTCAAAAAACAAACTATTAACATTAGATTGTAAATTATAATTGTATATACCCGGGGGGGTATTAGCGATACAGGTATTGAAAACCGATGAGAAATGACCATTAAAATCATTTACTAAACTTTGTAAATTAGTGTAACATGGTAAATTAGGATTTTGACTTTTTTCATTTAAAATTTCTTTAACTACTTTCCATTGATCTTTTATGTTGTTAGTGCACGTCAAAAATTTATTATGAAAATAATCAGATTTTGCCACGCGTAGTCTAGTTTTAAGTCTATTACGGAATGAAGAAAACTGGTTTTTGATTACTTGGTTAAATTTATTTTTCCGATACAATTTATATAATTTCTCCTTTTCATTGATTAGTTTTAAGATTTCAGTTGTAATCCAAGGTTTTTTAATAGATCTTTTCCTTTTAGAGAGGTAACATTTTTCAGAAAGAGTTATTACATTTTCTACATTACACATAAAATTCCTAAAAACGACATCACAATTACAATCATCAACTAATGATAAATTTAACTTGGAATTACATACAATATTTTCAAAAACCCTAATATCAAAAATCTTATTTTTAACAAGATGAGAATGATGAGAGCAGTTTGTTTTTATACATATACAGTAGAACCCCGATTATCCGCGAGCGGATGATCCGCGGTGCGGATTATCCGCGAGGGCCCCGAAAAAAATTTTTTAACGATGAGAGCAAATTTTAGATGAGATTAGAGACATTTTAGATGTAGAGCAAAGGTTTCTGCTGTACTGTACATATTTTAAAATTTTTACACATCATGTTTTTTGTACAATAAAACATAGTTTTTATGCTGAAATATTTTTTTCGTGTTTTCACCTCTTTTTTAGTCTTTTTTCGGGTTATCCGCGATTTTCGCTATCCGCGGTACCCTTGCCACCCAATTGCGCGGATAATCGGGGCTCTACTGTACTTGAAAATATTGGGAAATGATCTGTGATCGGATAAATTAATATAGCTGATTTAAAATTAAAGTTACTACTATTACGAATTAGGATGTGATCCAAACAAGACTTCGTATTATTTACTTGTCTAGTTATGCCAAAAATGTCAGGTTTTAAACCAAAAGTTGAAATCAAATTCAGATAATGATCGGTGATAAAAGAATTTTCTAAAATGTTAATATTTAAATCGCCAATAATATAAAGGTTTTTTACCTTATTACATTTAATTATTTCCTCAAATTCATCAAGGAATACCTCCGATTTAAATTGTAATGACCTATATATACCTATTATCTGAAAATCATAAAGAGATGAATATCAGAAATACATTCAGCAGTAGTCATAGAAAAGGAAACCTGAATAAAATCTATCAGATTATTTTTAATAAAAAGCGCTATACCACCAGATTTATTTACCTCGCGACAGTGAAAAAAATCACAATAACCAGGTATTTTAAAGAATTTTGTCTCAAATTTTTTAATCCATATTTCACTTAAAAAAATTATATCAAATTGAATTGCTAAATTAGATAAATAACAGATAATTTCATCGAAGTTAGAGCGCATACTTCTTATGTTTGCATGAAATACAGAAATATGTAGCTTATCACATTTACAAATAAAGCTATTTACATCATTAGAGTTCAAAATAGGGGTGCAAGAGAGGAAAGAGTCCCCATGAAGATTTAAATCCTTTAGTTCAGCCATTTAGATTGAGAATTTCAGATTCAAACTTAATTCTAAATACCTTTGCAGTTTCATCACGTCTCATGAAGACTTTTCCATTTCTGCACCATACGAATTTGAAATCTGGATGAGCTTTTTTGAACTGCTTCGGTTTACAAAGAAGATGTTTATTGTGACGTGTCAGGTGATCATTCACATAAAATTTATCGCTGGTAAAAGTTGCATTGATTATTTTAATGTCCAGGTCTCGCTTTATAAAGCGAGATCCTTTCTTTTGCGAAAAAAGAAAGGATCTCGCGAAAAAAGAAAGGATCCCTTTCTAAAGCGAATCCTTTCTTTTGATTTAATAATCTGAAAGATCATAGTTGTAAACCCTTAACTCCAAAGTGTCACGTAAAAACCATCAATATTAAATGTTTGAGATCCTGTTAAACCATGGTTTAAGTCCATTTTTTTAATCCGCAAACTGCCGTTTTGGAAACGGCTATAGAAACCAGTTTTCGCACGCAAAAAACGATTTTTAACAGGATCTCAAGCATTTAATATTGATGGTTTTTACGTGAAACTTTGGACATAAGGATTTACAACTATGATCTTTCAGATTATAAAATCAGAAGAAAGGATTTCGAAATACAAAAATGAGGTTTTGGCAGAATTTTCACATTTTTTTGTGGTTTTTTAACTTTTTTCATAATAAAACAAATTTTAAAGTGAAGTTTTTTGCGATAGTTTTAAAGATCATATTAAACCACAATGTTTGAGACCATAATTAAATTTTTACCAATAGTAGTTCTTCTACAAATTGAATTTTTCAATAATTTTTTTGGGGTGTCGCTCCATTTTTACCTCCCTGGGATTAGGTTTGGGGCACCCAAATCCTATGAGATTCTGATGTCCCCTATCTCCCCTTAAAATATTGTACAGTCGCAGAAAAAAAAAGTGAGACAGTTCGTATTGTGAGCGAACTACTGGGATTAGGATGTTAATTTTTGTGTCATTTTTCATGATTTAACTTCTTCTTGAAAATGAAATATAGTTTATGTCCTTAGGGGGCCGTCTACATATTAAACGAAGCACCAACTTTCGTTTTTCCTATGGGCGACATCAAAGATCACTCCAGATTCTGAAAGAGCACCCCCTAAAACCCCCCAATACCAATTCTCATGTCATTTGGTCCCCGAATAAAGCCAGGATTTGGGGTTTAAGTTCGTCGAATTTACGTTGAAATCTCGTTTTTTACGTTGAATTCTCGATTTTGATCCTTACAACCATCAACCCCACACGAGAATTCAACGTGAAAAACGAGATTTCAACGCAAATTCGACGAACTTCAACCCCAACTCCTGGCTTTATTTGGGGACCAAATTACATGAAAATTAGTTTTGGGGGGTTTTAGGGGGTGCTCTTTCAGAATCTGGAATAATCTTTGATGTCGCCCATAGGAAAAACAAAAGTTGGTGCTTCTTTGGTTTAATATGTAGACAGCCCCCTAAGGACAATACATAAACTATATTTTATTTTAAAGAAGAAGTTAAATCATAAAAAATGACACAAAAATTATCGTCCTAATAGTCAGGGTGCCAAATGGCAAAAAAGGGGTCAACCGTGTATTAGAATGTGTATGAAATTTTATTGCTGATTTTGATAGCTTATGATGCCTAGATTGAAGAACCGATTGATGCCACTTCGCAAATGTTGAGCATCTTGAGGAATTCAAGATGGCATCCATGGTAGTCACAAAATAGTATTTTCGATTTACTTTTAATAAAATATGGCATGTGGGGTATAATTATTTTTGTTTTTTAAACGCTTTTATTCTACTTGCTTTTGGCGGCGTTTTACGGGTGGAATTTTAAAACTCGATTTTCGGGCACTTCCCGATATGTTAGGGCCCCAAAACTTTACACATCGGTGTAACCCTCATGACACTCCAATATCCAACCATTATCTAGTCAAACAACCAAAGGATTAAGTTAATTAACGAGTATTTTTAATTAACAATAAAACCGGAATTTGAGACCTTTCCCAAAGGTCTATGCCCCCTAAAACGTGCATAATTGTGTATTAGGCATAACTTCATCATATTCAAAAGTCAAAACGAGAATTACCCAGTAGTTATGATAATTATAGATGATTAATCACTTTTTTTGAATGCATATTTTGGATTCTTGTACATAAAATTTCAGGCACTTCCAAACTATATACAGTTCTGAAACTTTGCACCATTTTAGAATTCCCATGACAATGCAATATTCAATCATCAACCAATCAAAAGCACTGTAATTAAGTTAATTAACGAGTAATTTTGATTATCCGAATATCTCGAATTTGAGACCTTTCCCAAAGGACTATGCCCCCTAAAACCTGCTTAATTGTTTATTAGGCATAACTTCATCATATTCAAAAGTCAAAACGAGAATTACCCTGTAATTATGATAATTATAGATGATTAATCACTTTTTTTGAATGCATATTTTGGATTCTTGTACATAAAATTTCAGGCACATCCAAACAATATACAGTTCTGAAACTTTGCACCATGGTAGAATTCCCATGACAATGCAATATTCAATCATTAACGAATCAAAACCACAGTAATTAAGTTAATTAACGAGTAATTTTGATTATCCGAATATCTCGAATTTGAGACCTCTTCCAAAGGACTATGACCACAAAAACTTGTACAATGATGTATTTCATATAGCTTTACAATATCCAGTCATCAAAACGATAATTGCCTAGCAATTATGTTAATTATCGACGATAAACCACTAATTTCAAAAACACATTTTGGATTCTTGTACATAATGTTTCAGGCACTTCCAAACGATATAAAGATATGAAACCTTGCACCTTGGTGTTAACCCAATGAAATGGCAATATTCAATCATCAACTAGTAAAAACCTCCGTAATTAAGGTAATTAAGGAGTGTTTTTAATTATCCGTTTAATTCAAATTTGAGACACTTCCGTGAAGCCAATGACTCCCAAAACCTGTAAGATAATATATTTGGTATATAACTACAACAGTTAATCTTCAAAACGTGATTTCTTAAATTCCAATTAACAATTAAGATAACTAGCGATTTAAGATAATAACCGCGAGAAAGAAATCTCCAGAAGAGCGAGAAATCGCCGAAAATTGGTGTCCCATCCCGAGGAATCGCGAGAGAAGAAAAATGCTACTTTTATAATTTATGGACTTCTGAAAAGACTAGATAATACTGTTAAATCCAAAGAGTTTTATTAAAATATTAAGCGAGTGAGAATAATAACAACAGGAAAATCCTTTATATAACATTTTTATTAACATTGATTGGCCCACAAACAAAGCCAGGAGGGGGGTTGAAGTTCGTTGAATTTACGTTGAAATCTCGTTTTTCATAGATTATGATCCTTACAACCATTAACCCCGCGCACACTGTAGGAAATTTTAATTAGAAAAATTTGCGCCAATCTCATATCGCCAAAGACTTACAGCTTATGAAAATTACAGTAACCTTACGGTAACCATAATCCACTCACTGAAATCAACAAACACATTTATTATTAAAAACTTGCTGAACGTAGCCGTGTGTTCTAACGGCTAATGTGCCTGGTCGCAAACCTATAGAGCCAAGTTCGAACCGCATAGCTTCCGTGTTCTAGTTTTGCTTTTTGATGTTTGTGGATGCCTCAAACTTAAACTGCCGATAATGTTAGAATTAATACGTTCTTATATTTTACACTATTAATTTCAGTAAAAGGGAAAATTAACCTATTTTTTTGTGCATGCAATATTTTGTATTTGTTTTTAAATTTTGATGATATTTTTAAATAAAAGTTTAGAAATTAAAAATATTTAAAATTACAATTTTTTCAGATGAAATAATTCCGAAACAATACTTTTTACAATTTTACATTATTCTTATAAAAAATGTTTTTGAATTACATGAATTAAGTTTTAAAAAAGAGTATTCGATAAAGATTCGTTCGTTACAGATTCCATAAAGATATTTGTGGTTTTAAGTATAAACCAAACATCAAGAAAAGTCGTCACTTAATAAGGACGGTTTCATCTTGCATGCATTGTTTATTAAAAGGAATTCAACGTTTTATCTATGATATTAAATGTTATCAAGATCAAGACATGAATAATTTAACCATGACGCACATATTAACATGTTGCTGAATTTTGGAACACACAGCTTTCCCATATGATGCATCCCAGGGTTAACAACATCTATTTGCCTATAACAGGCTCATCCAAGGGTTTAACCAGCCTCTTACCCCTACAGTAGTTTTCAGGGGGAAGGCAAGCAGCGTATTAAATATTTACAGGTGCAAAAGTAATGTTAAGGTCTAACATTGATGTGGAAAAGGGATTGGTTAACGGTGCCATCGGAACTGTAAGAGATTTTGTATGGCCACATTTCCGGAAAACGCAGATGTACGAAGAAGACATCCCTTCAGTTATAGTTGACTTTGGAAACGATGGTATGCACAAAATTGATCCCAAGTCGATCCAGTTTCCAGCTAAATTCAGCTATGGAACTGCGGAAAGAAGAATGTTACCACTCATATTATGTTGGGCCTCAACCGTTCACAAAATGCAAGGAAGTACGGTTAATTTTGCAGTGGTTTGCCTAGGCTCTAAACTCTTCGCTGATGGTCAGGCGTATGTCACCCTTAGCCATATTAAATCACTAGAAGGGTTAAGAATCGAAGAATTGGACTGTTCGAAGTTGACTGGCACAACACCTTGTAATACTGAAGCTTTGACAGAAATGAAACGAATGCGAAGCCATCATATTGCAGAAAACTAAAATTCCGTCCTAACATAAGATTAAATATGGTTGAAATAAATACATTTTTTCTTGTCAGTTTTTGTTAAAAAATACCATGACTAAAAAGTAGAAAATAAAATAAGTAAAAAAAAGATTAAAAAAAAACGCTTTTATTGAAGTGTTCTAAAAGGTCAAAAATAATTTATTCGGTTTGACAAATAATTTATTGGGAAGTAGAAAATAACTTTTTGGTAAGTAAAAAATAACTGATTTTCTAATCACTAAAAATAAAAGCGTGGGCGCTAGTAATTCTTAATTCACTATTTATTCTAACTTCTTTATTCTATGTTCTATGAGGTTAAATTTACAAATTTCTCATTCTTGAGGTTCGGGTGGGATGGATTCACTTTAAATTCTCTATTAGGCATTTTTATTTATGTAAAATTATACATAAATGTCGAAGTAATGGTCTAGTGATTAGAGCATCTAACTGAAGGCCGTACGTCTGGGGTTCGAATCCCCGTTCGGCATGGATGTTAGTGTTACTGTCCTGTAAAAAAATTTATATTTAAAAATATATATAAATTACTAGCGCCCACGCTTTTATTTTTAGTGATTAGAAAATCAGTTATTTTTTACTTACCAAAAAGTTATTTTCTACTTCCCAATAAATTATTTGTCAAACCGAATAAATTATTTTTGACCTTTTAGAACACTTCAATAAAAGCGTTTTGTGTTTGTCCCAGCCTTGTGGAAAAAGGCAACCATCATTCCTTTGCTGAAGAAGGGTAAACCATCTACTGATTTCAATAGCTACAGGCCGATTTCCTTGACTTGTGTTATGGCAAAACTCATGGAAAGACTTGTCATCGGAAGACTAAAATGGCATCTGGAAACTAAAGGACTTCTACACCCTGCCCAAGCCGGTTTTAGAAGAAATCGCTCCACTGAAAAACAGGTTACCATCTTCTCACAAAGTATTAAAGATAATCTAGATAAAGGTAAAATCGTTGGTGCCATATTTGTTGACTTCAAGGGTGCCTATGACACTGTTTGGAAACTGAGGCTATTGCAGAAATTGGCTCTTAAACACATTTCGGGAAACATGCTGCGATGGTTTGGTGATTTTCTTGCCCAACGTTACGTTAATGTCCGGTACGGGGGAGCTCTTTCTGGCTTTAGAGCTTTGAAAACAGGCCTTCCCCAGGGAGCTGTGTCAAGCTGTCTACTGTTTGACGTGTATGTTGACGATCTGATTAGCTCCCTAATGGAGGAGAAGAATGTTAACGTCCTCATGTATGCAGACGATCTTGTCCTTTGGACATCGAGTCCTAAGTATAGGGCCATGGAGAGGCTCGAAAAATCACTAAATAGTGCAATGTCAAGACTGAACTCCTGGTGTGCTGAAAACAATATGATTGTTAATGCGGAAAAAACTACTTACCAGACATTCTCTTTGTGTCACCAACCTTTACAGCTAAATGTCTGTTACGATAATACACCGCTCCAATGTAGTGAGAACACCAAATACTTAGGAGTAACCTTTGACCGAAAACTTACTTGGAAAATGCATATCGATGATATACAACAAAAAACTGAGAAGCGCATACGGTTGCTCAAACGTCTAGCAGGAGTTAGGTGGGGCTGTGCTACCTCCACCCTAAATGCTACATACAATACTTTTGCAAAACCTGTTATGACTTACTGTTGCGCACCACTAATTACGGTGTCTCGGGAATGTCTGGGTAGACTGCAGCGAGTGCAAAATAACGCACTACGACTTATCACCGGTGCTACATCTATCGATGCACTACTAGCACATACAAATGAAATTAGTATGGAATATGAAATAAAGAGATCCGCCCTTAAAATGTATTATAAACTAAGCACTTTACCGCACTGTGAATCGTGGATAAAAACTGGTCGTGATCCTCGCAGGTTGAAGACTCAGGACGGCTTTTTGCAAGGAGTTTTGAGAGTGATAGAGGAGCTTGGTGTTTCTTTTCTGGTTGAACCAATTTTTCTCCCTCTCAATCCTTTGTACTCTGAAAAGTGTATGTTCCATCTAGATATCCTTTATGAGGTGGCAAAAACCAACGATTGCACAGCGACTTTGTTCAATGCGGGTATGGAGACAATCAATGTACGCTTTCCTTTGGAGACATGGCTCCATATCTATACCGATGGATCCAAGCTGGAGATGGATGGTCCTGCGGGAGCTGGTATCTTTAGCGATTACTTTTCGTATTACCTCTCGCTTGGAACATCTAATTCAGCATTTGATGGTGAAGTTGAGGCGATTAAAGTTGCACTTGCCCATCTTAGTGCTTGTCCTCCCTTAAATGAACGGGCTGTCATCTTCTCGGATTCTCAGGCAGCGATTCTCGCTATTGCAAATTGTCTTCAAAACCCCGGATCCATGACTGTTCTGCAATGCAGACATCTAATTAGAGACCTGGGTGAAAAATATAAATCAGTTACCTTGCAGTGGATCCCATCCCACTGCGGTATCCCAGGCAATGAAAAAGCAGATGAGCTGGCAAAAAAGGGCTGCAAAATAAGCCAGGCAAACTGCCCTGCAATACCCTACAAGTCAGCAGCAGCAAAAATAAATTATCTTTTGATCAAGACTCATGCATCCCTAATTAAAGATCGCACAAGGGACAAGCCATGGGCTAACTCTCTTAAATCACTCCCTGACCATCCTAGGCGGAGTGCCGTGGCTGCTTTTCGCTTGACGACTGGACATGATTGCCTCTATGAACACCTACACAAGATCAAAATTGTGAATGACCCTACCTGCCCCCTCTGCAGTAGTGGTGCGGGGATGAATGCCGACCACCTTCCCTCCTGTTCAGCCCTACGATCCACAGGCCTGCTTTCCCGGTATTGGGAGGCGAGGGACTTATTGTACCAACTTCTTTAGTGTATTTTCCTGTTCCTGTTCCTTTTTTGTTTGGGTCTCTGTTATGGCTATATGATGTATGTCTATGTAAGCCTGCTGCATTGGAAATAAAATAAAAGCGTTTTTTAAAAAATCTGTTTTTTACTTATTTTTTAATAGGGAAACATTTATTTTAAACAAAAAAAAGTTTAAATTGATTTGAAATACCTTTATTTTAAAAATAGTTATGATGGAACTGTTATTTGGTTACAAAAGATCCTTGTTTATTTGATAATGGAGGAGCTGATTTTTTTCTAAAAATACTATAATCCAGTTAACAATATACGTATGATAAATAATTTCCTGTTTTAATTTTAACTATTATTTGTTCAGTTTTGATAAATTTTTAAAGAAACCATGTATATAATCCAAAATTTCATGCTATGCTTTGCCTTTGATACTTAAGTAACATTTAATAGCAATTATTTCAATTAAATTCATTTAATTATTTCAACAATTTAAGCTACCTAAATCAAAGTTTCAATTCAAATTTAAATAATCTAAAAGTAATCTGTAGTATCATGAAAAACTTCTCACTTTCATTCAAAATCTCCGAAAGTTTTGTGTAAAGTTTGCAACATTTCCCTGTTTCTTTGTAACACTAACATATGAAGCTGCAGGAAATGTTACTGGAATGATAGCCATATCCAATAATAGTTGAACAGGGGTCCTCAGTTTTGCAGAGAGAGCGATTAGACACTTCTAGTATTCAGTATACATTTCAGATATTAGAATCGGTATTATCTCCTTCTCTTCATTTTTCTCTTTCTGACAACCAAATAGTGTTGGATCTATAGTTGGTTAGAATGACGACTAACTGACAGCCTTATTATGTCTTGAAAGTGAGCCCATTTAACATTCAGTGCGAAACACTCATCTATTGTTGGGGGAAGGGTCTGAAGAGAAGGTACGCGAAACTGGGCCTGTCATATTTTTTTCCGTCATATTGGCTTCCGTCATATTTACCACGTATTCTACTCTATACGAAGATGATAAGAATGAAGTGCTCTCTTTAATTACTTTGGAGGTCGTCCATAAATTACAGGGTGTTTTTTCCAAATTTTGGACCGCTTGCTCCCGCCCTTTTGGTGAGATTATGGTGGACCCTACTCCCCTTGCCCCCAACCCCCTTTAAAAAATTAGTTTCTTTGATATTAATATTTGTTGTTTGTTTATTTATGTGATACATATTTCAATACAATTACGTATTGAAATAAAAAATCTGGTCTAAACTCATAGGTAATTAACAAGGATTAACTGCTGGCTAATAATTCCCTGTGTTCGCGCCGAAGAGAGCCGCCATTTCCAGTGCAGGTGCACTATGTGGGTGGTGCAATAATTTATTCCCCTTGCTAGATGTCAGAGCGGGGGAGAGGGAGGTTTTTTTGAGTCAGTAGTGATGAAACCCCTCTTCGGTGCGGATGTGCACCCCGCCGTCCTAGATGTTTTAAATAAAAGTGAAACAGTCCACTTGTGTGTGTTTTTTAATAGTGTGAGCTACAACATGTGGTCCGAGCGACCCTGAGTGAACCAGTAACCTATGGATAAGATAATCAGTGTGAAGTGGTGAATCGTGATAAATATAGTGCAGAAAAAGTTCAAGTGTAAATTAGTGCATAGAGAGGGAGCTGGGTGTGGTGTGTGAGTTAACTGTCAACTAAGATAGTGTTTTATCGATCACCGACCATCAATTTTGCAGCTGAGTTGAATTTCAAGGTAAGAGCAATATTTGTAACTATAGTTGAAGATGTCATTTCTTAATTTGAAAAAAGATGAGTTAATACTCGTTGTAAAAGAATTGGATCTAGAAGTACCTGCCGGTGCAACTATTTTAAAATTAAAACAATTAATTGAGAATTGTGAAGTGTTTAAAAGTGATGTTTCAACTGTTGAATATGTAATCAATCAGGTATTAACTGAAAAGAAAGCTAAAGAAAAGAAAGCTAAATTAGAAGCAGAGAGGTTAGAAAGAGAAACTAAATTAGAAGCAGAGAGGTTAGAAAGAGAAACTAAGTTAGAAACAGTAAGATTAGAAAGAGAATCTAGTGTAGAGTTGGAAAAATTAAAACTAGCTCAATTAGATAAAGAGTTAGCAATTGCCCAACTCCGTAAGGATAACTTAATTAGACCTAAGGATAACTTAATGAATGACCCTAATCCAATTGATAATGTAGAAAATTTAATTAAGAGTATAAAAACATTAACTATTTCAGTGCCCTCAAGACCTGAATCAATTAACATATTTTTTCAGTCTCTTGAAAAGGCATTCAAAACAAAACAGGTTCACAATGAACTTAAATCTGAAATACTTTTAAACATTTTGGATGGGAAGGCAAATTATTTGATAGCTATGTTAAGTGATGAAGAACTGAGTAATTATGATGAACTTAAGGCAATTATTTTAAGGGAATTTCAACCAACACCACAAGAGTGTTTGAGGCAGTTTAATAGATCTCAGAAATATCATAATGAAACGTATGTGCAATTCGCATCTCGAGTTAGTGCTACTTTTGACTATTACTGTCAACTGAGGAATGTCAATGATTTTAAATCATTATGTGCGTTAATTGTGTCTGATAAAATCTTTAGCACTTTAGATAGTGAATTAATGTCTCATATTGCAATAAAACAGGAAGAGTCCTTTTTTCCACCTCATGAGTTAGCGCGGCAGTGCGATATTTTTCTTTCTTCTAAGGGAAAAACTAAAATTGATACCTTGAGGAAATCTGAAAAACCAGTGTCTTATAAACCCCAGCAATTTCGTTTAAATAGGAATAACAACGTATCCCTGATAGCAGAAACTAAACCAGAAGGTTGTGTTTTGTGCAAAAATTATGCTTATCATTCTCTGCAAGTCTGTTCAAAATTTAAGGCTCTTTCAGCTAATGAAAGAGAAGAAGTTGTAAGAGTTAATAAGCTGTGTTTCAAATGTTTCTCTCCTAAATGTAACGTAAGAACATGTAGAGCAAAAAACTGTTTTTGTGGGAGACCCCATAACAGCATGCTTCATTACAAGAGGGGGGATTTTCAAGAACCCGCACCCGCTGTACATAAATCAGATGCCCCAGTAGCTTTAAACAAGACCCCAGATCTGAGGCGCGCTCCCCCAGAACCGTGCAGTTCGAGGTCAGAAGGGTCTGCGTTAAATCCAGCTGCAAATTCCTTCGACCCAAGTGTAATGCTGATGAGTAATACAGTAAACAAGAAAGTAACGTTCCTTTCGACTGTAATAGGGTACTTGGAGAATGAAAAGGGAAGGAGGATAGCAGTTCGATGTGTCTGCGATTCAGGTTCGCAATCGAACTTTATTACGAAAAATTGTGGAGAGCTGATAGAACTAAAGGGGGAAAAGATTAATATGTTAGTGTCGGGTTTAAATGATTCGAATATACCGATTAAATTATGTGTTTCAGCTTTCCTAAGCAATAAGGATAAAACCTACTCTAAAGAGATGGATTTCTTAGTAGTACCCCGAATTACTGCTGATTTCATACCTTCTCGTAAAATTGAGATAAATGTGGAAGATTTTCAGGGGATTGAGTTAGCTGACAAAAACTTTAATGTACCTCAAAGAATTGATGTTTTGATAGGTGCGGCTAGTTTTTATGATCTTTTACGGCCAGGTCAAATGCGATTATGTAATTCAGACCTTATTCTTCAAAGAACAGTGTTTGGGTTTGTGGTTTCTGGGAGTATTACAACCGAAAATGAGAATAGAGTCCATTGTGGGTTTGTAAAGGATGAGATAAACTTAGATAAAACTCTCAAACGGTTTTGGGAAATCGAAAATGTTGAGGATGAGTTACCCAAAAGTGAGGAAAGTTTGTACTGTGAGGAACACTTCATGAAAACTCACTACAGGGATAAAAATGGAAAATATGTGGTTAGACTTCCCCTTAATGAAAACATTAACTTAGGAGAGTCACTCCCTTTGGCTAAAAAGAGAATGAGTTCGCTGATGAATAAATTGAGCAAAGATGAGGAGTATTCAGATCTGTATAATAATTTCATGGAGGAATATGAGAAACTGGGTCATATGCAAAAAACTAGTGATAGGGCTAAATATATAATGCCTCACCATGGCGTACTTAGACCAGAGTTGTAGTACAAAATTGCGCGTGGTTTTTAACGCATCAGCTGTAACAACCTCGGGTAAATCTCTAAATGATCTTTTGAAAAATGGGGAAATACCGCAGGATGATTTATTTTCTATTCTAATGAGATTTAGGAAACATAAAGTGGTATTCATAACAGATGTTGTTAAGATGTATCGGCAGATATGGATAGATCCATCTCAAACAAATTTACAATGCATTCTTTGGAAGGATAATGATAATAAGGTAAATTTATACAAATTGCTCACAGTTACTTATGGTACTAAATCTGCACCATACCTTGCAACTCGAGTTCTAAAGCAATTGTGTTTGGATGAGAGAGATAGGTTCCCGTTGGCAGCTGACGTTGCACTAAAAGACTTTTATGTGGACGATATTTTAACTGGAACTGACGATTTGCAAAGTGCGTGTGAATTGCAATCGCAACTTTTAGGCTTGCTAAAGGCAGGAGGAATGGAGTTACATAAGTGGTGCTCCAATGATCCCACACTCCTCCAGGCTGTGCACAAAAGAGAAAATGAAGTTTCTTTTAACGAGTCTAGTGATGCTGTTAAGACTTTAGGTCTGGGTTGGAATCATAAGGAGGACTATTTTAAGTTTTCACTCCAACCAAGTCCTCATTCCGTTACAAAACGAGGAATTTTGTCTGTTATAGCCAGACTATTCGACCCTTTGGGTCTTCTTGGTCCGGTTATTGTTAAGGCGAAAATCTTCATGCAGAAACTTTGGCTACTCAAAGTGTCTTGGGATGACGAACCTCCCACTAAAGTGCAACGGGAATGGGACCGATTTTACGAGTCCTTAATCTCATTAAATGAGGTGCAAGTTCCTCGCAGAACTCTCATTGACTGTTCTACGGTTCAACTTATCGGGTTTTGCGACGCAAGTAAGGATGCTTTTGGTGCAGCAATATACACTAAAAGCAGGAACGACTGCGGAGACGTTAAAATCAAACTCCTCTGCAGCAAATCGAGAGTGGCACCGATAAAGCCACTCACTATTCCACGCCTTGAGCTCTGTGCTGCTGAACTTTTAGCAAAGCTCGTTACAAGAGTAATATCATCTCTGGACGTGAAATTGGAGAGAGTTATTCTCTACTCCGATTCGACATATGTTCTTGCTTGGATACAGTCGTGTCCGAGTACTTTCAGTGTATTCGTTGCCAACAGAGTGAGAAGAATCCAAGAACTTACAAAAACTTTCACCTGGTGTCATATAAAAACTGTTGACAATCCCGCGGACCTTGTTTCTCGGGGTGTGTGGCCAGAACAGATTAACCATCTTACCATATGGTGGGATGGACCTCAGTGTGTGTATGAGGAGAAGGAGCAAACTTCTCCTTTGCATTCTTGGTCTCCAGCTGGTGATGATAACTACACTGCTGAACTGAAAAAGGGTTCAGCAGAAGAAGTAGTGTGTGAATTTGTTTACTTTAATTGTGAAATTAAGAATATTTTTAATATTACTAATTCTTTTCTTAAGTTGATAAGAATTGTGGCATATGTGTTTAGATTTGTTGATAACGTGAAATCTAGTGTGAAAAAGGGTGGTCCTCTCCAGGCAAATGAACTTGAGAGAGCTAGATTCTTTATTATAAAAAGTGTTCAAATGGAAGTGTTTCCTCGGGAAATTAAACTCTTGAAAGAAAATAAATCCCTTAAGGATTCCAATCTCAGTAGTTTAGCTTTGTTTCTGGATGAACAGGGTGTAGTAAGAGTTGGTGGTCGCTTAATTAATTCAAATATGTCCTTCGACGCAAAACATCCTTTGTTACTCCCCAAGAGCCATAAAGTAACAAAAATGATATTTGAATATTACCATTTAAAAAATTATCATGTTGGACCACAGACCTTACTGCATCTGGTTCGTCAAAGGTATTGGGCAGTAAATGGGAGAAGCATAGCCAGGAACATTGTAAAAAACTGTGTACAATGTTTTAAGGCTAATCCAAGAGAAGTGAGTCAATTAATGGCTCCACTTCCTAAGGATAGAGTGTTGATCAATCCTCCCTTTTTTATTACTGGTTTAGATTGTTGTGGACCATTTTATATTAAGTTTAAGAATCAGAGAAGGGGAATATTTAATAAAATCTATGTTTGTATTATGGTTTGTTTGGTGACAAAGGCAGTTCATTTTGAACTGTTGTGTGAATTATCTGCTGAAGCAATGATCGCCTGCTTAAAAAGATTCTTTAGTAGAAGAGGTTTACCATCCAAATTATTATCAGATAACGCAACTAACTTTCGTGGTTCAGCATCAGAGATTAAACAGGTGTATGATATTTTCAAAAATGAATCTGTTTGTAATTATTTGTCTTGTGAGGGTGTTTGTTGGAGTTTTATTCCTCCCCGATCCCCAAATTTTGGGGGTCTGTGGGAGGCTGGGGTAAAATCCTTCAAACACCATCTTAAACGTACCATAGGTGATCATAAGCTTACATTTGAAGAGTTCTTAACTGTAAGTAATCAAATTGAAGCTGTCTTAAATAGCCGTCCACTGTCACCACTCTCTTCTGATCCCAATGATTATGATGTTTTGACTCCTGGTCATTTTTTAATTGGAAGACCATTTAATACTCTGCCAGAGGTTGACATTTCTTTGATTGATACCAATAGATTGTCAAAATGGCAGTTATTAACAAAATTTGTTCAAATTATCTGGAAAAAATGGTCTAGAGATTATTTAAATCATCTTCAACAGAGAACAAAATGGCAGGTTGTTAAGGGTGAAATAAGGCCTGGTATGGTTGTTTTATTAAAAGAAGATAAGCTTCCACCATGTACTTGGATAGTTGGTAAAATTGAAGGTGTCATACCAGGTAAGGATGACAAAATAAGGGTTGTTGAAGTAAAAACGCCTAAGGGCATATTTAAGAGAAGTATTTCAAATGTGTGTATTCTTCCAATCATAGATAATCAAGCTTGAGTTTATATATTTTTATGTTTACGTATTTATTGTTTGATACTTAATTTTGATAAATCAAATGACTTGATCATCGCATTGAAATTTATGTAGTGAATTTTGTGAAGTAGAATTTTGTTAGTGTAATTTGAACTTGTGAATTGGTGTCAGTGTAATTTAAGTGATTTGTACTTGAAACCTGATGGTTTCAAGGTGGGGAGTGTGTTCGCGCCGAAGAGAGCCGCCATTTCCAGTGCAGGTGCACTATGTGGGTGGTGCAATAATTTATTCCCCTTGCTAGATGTCAGAGCGGGGGAGAGGGAGGTTTTTTGAGTCAGTAGTGATGAAACCCCTCTTCGTTGCGGATGTGCACCCCGCCGTCCTAGATGTTTTAAATAAAAGTGAAACAGTCCACTTGTGTGTGTTTTTTAATAGTGTGAGCTACAACACCCTGTTTTGATTAATCTGCACACTTTTCCTAAACTTGTGTTAAAAATATAATTGAAAAGGTGTATATTTTCAGAACTATAAGTTGACATGAGATTTTAATTTACTCCGTGGGAATTGGTGATATTTTGCTAGACCCTCTCGCCTCTCTTTTGACTCGTAATTTATGGACGCCCCCTTGGTTATATCGCTCTCTATGCGGCCAAATTTATATAATCCTTTCCCAGACAATTATTTCTTCTAAAACAAATTAAAATATTTTAATTGTTTTTATAGCTACATTAAAATCTAATTAGAACATTTCCTCCAGATGGTACATTCTGAATGAAATAAACGCAGTGTATTATTTTCTTTTATTACTTAATTACTCCTCAAGGTTTTACTGTAATTTGTAATTATTCTAAACCCAATTTATTTTAAATTAATGCAAAATATGAATTTATAAGCAAAATATAGACATTAAAACACAGTGTTAAAAAATCCTGCTTTTTCAACGAAATATGTTTGTTTTATTAAAAAACCTATTCCAAACTTAATTAAAGTAAAAAATAACATTATATATCGTTTCTTTGGCCCAAAAAATACCATATATGATGTATTGCATGCTATATTTCTATTTTAAAAAGTATTGATTTCAATGTGGAGGCCATTTTGGACGCCATCTTGATTTATAAAAAATGCTCAATATTTGCAGAGTGGCATCAATCGGTTCTGAAATCTACACCATCAATTGTACCAGAAACCGTCATAAAATTCCATACACACTCCAATGCACACTTTTCGAGTTGGCACCCTGACTATAACCCCAGTAGTTCGCTCACAATGCGAACTGTCTCACTTTTTTTTTCTGCGACTGTACCACTTATCTGAAACACCCTGTATGTTTTCGAGGGTGCTGATTACGAATATGAAGTTTGCTCCCACCTGGGAGGTCGGCTTCATATCGAAGATCGCAAAAAATCGATAATTATTTGCTCTTTTGATAATACTTCAAAAACAATAAATTTCTCGAAGATAATTTCAATCACAAAGTTGAAGTAAACAAAATTTCCTACAAAATGCACTAATCAACTTTGATTTTCTGAAGAGTTTCCGCTAGAGCGTGCTGAAAACATCGATTTTTTTGCTTCTCCACAAAAAAAAGGAAAAGGCGCGCTTCTAGCCTCTACAAAATGAAAACTATTCACGTTATCAACAAAAATGTTATACAACGTGAAAGAGCATTTAATTTTCTATAAATTCGATTACATTTTTACTGCTGTCTAGTTGGCATTTTGGCGTTGAACTCTGTAAATGAAAACAGCTTTTATAATCAATTATTTTATTCAACGCAAAATAAGTAAGACTCCCGGGTCGACGAAAAATTACATGCATAACTTATGCAAAGTGGTTGAGATAATCACAAAATAACAAGAAGCATTTATAGGCTGTTGCCAAGATGAACTTACATTTACATAAAGTTAAAATCAATAGTTCAATTTGAATCTTCCTCCTTAAAGTATTAAAGGACCATCAATTAGTGAACAAAACGAGAAATAATTATTATTCAAATTTTCTCTATCAAGAGAGATAATTGAATAATAAAAACATTTATCATATTTTTAATATAAATAATATCATTTGAGGTTTTTAGGTTATTTAGGGAGGGGGTGTTCCAAGAAAACCGTCCAACCTTTTGAGTCCCTGCAGATATAGTCATGAAAGTGGGGTCTAGATATAAGTCCTATCCGATGCAACAGTGCAAATGATAAATTTTCATTTTAATGACTTAAGTAAATGACTAAAAGTATTCTCAGTTCATAAACATGAAAATTTCTCATTTTAGCCTCGTGAAGAGCGTTTTAAGACCTAAAAATTCTACCTTTTTCATTCTGCGTTTTAGAGGTTTAATTCAAGATATTTTTCTGCTGATGGTGTCTTTTCCTACTAAATCAATGCTGCTCTACAACTTAGTAACTGACTTATTTAGCAAATCTCGAATAGTTTTTAAAATAAAATTTATAACTCCTAAAATTTCCGTTAGAGGGCATTTAAAATGGTTGCATCGGATAGGGCACGGTCACTTTACTTTACTATATCTAGACCCCACTTTCATGACTATATCTGCAGGGGTTCTAAAGTTAAAGGCTATGGCCACTTCTCGTGGGACACCCTGTATATTTTTTGGAAAGAGATTCCTGTAACCGATTCTTCTATATCCATAGTGTTTGTTTTTTTCATTGTAGGGGCAGAATGAAAGGTCCGTTAGATAGAGAACAAAAAAAAGTCCTGTAACTCGGAAAAAATATTGCTCCTATTGCGTTATGAAGTAGAGCAAGGTAGAAGAAACCTCAAAATGGAGAGCACATCTATTTTATATCTCTCATCATAAATCTCACAGCATTTCTTCTGAATATTCAATCTTAAATTATTAAGAATTCTCTCCTGATTCCAAAAATATGCCTGTCTTCTCCCACAATTTTTTTTTTGTTAATTTTGAGATATTTTATTAAAGAAAGCTCCTAACAGTGGGACGTCACATCTTGGAAATGTATCGAAATGTATCTTGGTATCAAAAACTTCCGATACTCTCTGGTATCGAACAATTAGTGTCGGAAGAATATAAAATTTAGAGGAAATTGTATGCTGTCTCAGGTATCGGAAACTTCCGATAATCTCTCAGGTACCGAAACAGTATCAAACAAAAATCAAAGAAGTATCAAAGAATAAAAAAATTTAGAGGAAATTCTATACTATCTCAGGTGTCGAAAATTTCGATACTCTTTGTTATCGAAAATTTCTGATACTCATTGGTATCGAAAACTTGCAAAACTCTCTGGTATCCAACAATTAGTGTCGGAAGAATAAAAAAATTAGAGGAAAATTTATGCTCTTCCAGGTATCGAAAACTTTCGATACTCTCTGGTATCGAACAATTAGTGTCGGAAGCATAAAAATTTTAGATGGAATTCTATTATCTTTCAGGTATTTAAAGCTTTCGATACTCTCTGGTATCGAACAATACAATTAGTGTCGGCAGAATAAAAAAATTAGATGGAATTCTATTCACTTTCAGGTATCGAAAACTTTCGATACTATCTGGTATCGAACAATTAGTGTCGGCAGAATAAAAAATTAAATGGATTTCTATGCTGTCTCAGGTATCGAAAACTTTCGATACTCTCTGGTATCGAACAATTAGTGTCGGAAGAATAAAAAAATTAGAGGAAAATTTATGCTCTTCCAGGTATCGAAAACTTTCGATACTCTCTGGTATCGAACAATTAGTGTCGGAAGCATAAAAAATTTAGATGGAATTCTATTATCTTTCAGGTATTTAAAACTTTCGATACTCTCTGGTATCGAACAATTAGTGTCGGCAGAATAAAAAATTTAGATGGAATTCTATTCACTTTTAGGTATCGAAAACTTTCGATACTCTCTGGTATCGAACAATTAGTGTCGAAAGAATAAAAAAATTAGAAGGAATTCTATTATCTTTCAGGTATTTAAAACTTTCGATACTCTCTGGTATCGAACAATTAGTGTCGGAAGAATAAAAAATTAGAGGAAAATTTATGCTCTTCCAGGTATCGAAAACTTTCGATACTATCTGGTATCGAACAATTAGTGTCGGAAGAATAAAAAATTTAGATGGAATTCTATTATCTTTCAGGTATCGAAAACTTTCGATACTATCTGGTGTCGAACAATTAGTGTCGAAAGAATAAAAAATTTAGATGGAATTCTATGCTGTCTCAGGTATCGAAAACTTTCGATACTCTCTGGTATCGAACAATTAGTGTCGAAAGAATAAAAAATTTAGATGGAATTCTATTCTCTTCCAGGTATCGAAAACTTTCGATACTCTCTGGTATCGAACAATTAGTGTCGGAAGCATAAAAAATTTAGATGGATTTCTATTATCTTTCAGGTATTTAAAACTTTCGATACTCTCTGGTATCGAACAATTAGTGTCGGCAGAATAAAAAATTTAGATGGAATTCTATTCACTTTTAGGTATCGAAAACTTTCGATACTCTCTGGTATCGAACAATTAGTGTCGAAAGAATAAAAAAATTAGATGGAATTCTATTATCTTTCAGGTATTTAAAACTTTCGATACTCTCTGGTATCGAACAATTAGTGTCGGAAGAATAAAAAATTAGAGGAAAATTTATGCTCTTCCAGGTATCGAAAACTTTCGATACTATCTGGTATCGAACAATTAGTGTCGGAAGAATAAAAAATTTAGATGGAATTCTATTATCTTTCAGGTATCGAAAACTTTCGATACTATCTGGTATCGAACAATTAGTGTCGGCAGAATAAAAAATTAAATGGAATTCTATGCTGTCTCAGGTATCGAAAACTTTCGATACTCTCTGGTATCGAACAATTAGTGTCGGAAGAATAAAAAAATTAGAGGAAAATTTATGCTCTTCCAGGTATCGAAAACTTTCGATACTCTCTGGTATCGAACAATTAGTGTCGGAAGCATAAAAAATTTAGATGGAATTCTATTATCTTTCAGGTATTTAAAACTTTCGATACTCTCTGGTATCGAACAATTAGTGTCGGCAGAATAAAAAATTTAGATGGAAATCTATTCTCTCTCAGGTATCTAAAACTTTAAATACTCTCTGGTATCGAACAATTAGTGTCGGCAGAATAAAAAATTTAGATGGAATTCTATTCTCTCTCAGGTATCTAAAACTTTCGATACTCTCTGGTATCGAACAATTAGTGTCGGCAGAATAAATAATTTAGATGGAATTCTATTCTCTATCAGGTATCTAAAACTTTCGATACTCTCTGGTATCGAACAATTAGTGTCGGCAGAATAAAAAATTTAGATGGAATTCTATTCACTTTCAGGTATCGAAAACTTTCGATACTATCTGGTATCGAACAATTAGTGTCGGCAGAATAAAAAATTAAATGGAATTCTATGCTGTCTCAGGTATCAAAAACTTTCGATACTCTCTGGTATCGAACAATTAGTGTCGGAAGAATAAAAAACTTAGATGGAAATCTATTCTCTCTCAGGTGTCTAAAACTTTAAATACTCTCTGGTATCGAACAATTAGTGTCGGCAGAATAAAAAATTTAGATGGAATTCTATTCCCTCTCAGGTATCTAAAACTTTCGATACTCTCTGGTATCGAACAATTAGTGTCGAAAGAATAAATAATTTAGATGGAATTCTATTCTCTCTCAGGTATCGAAAACTTTCGATACTCTCTGGTATCGAACAATTAGTGTCGGCAGAATAAAAAATTTAGATGGAATTCTATGCTGTCTCAGGTATCGAAAACTTTCGATACTCTCTGGTATCGAACAATTAGTGTCGAAAGAATAAAAAATTTAGATGGAATTCTATTCTCTCTCAGGTATCTAAAACTTTCGATACTCTCTGGTATCGAACAATTAGTGTCGGCAGAATAAAAAATTTAGATGGAATTCTATGCTGTCTCAGGTATCGAAAACTTTCGATACTCTCTGGTATCGAACAATTAGTGTCGAAAGAATAAAAAATTTAGATGGAATTCTATTCTCTTTCGGGTATCTAAAACTTTCGATACTCTCTGGGGCCTTAGCATGAACACGTCGAAATGAGCTACGACATCGAAATTCGCCTTATCACGTGACCGATGACGTCAAGTTCCGACACTTGCAAAAAATCCGTAGCATGAGCCGGTCCAAACCGACTGAAATGAATCGACGTTGAGATTATTGGTCGAAATTAATGTCGGAGTGGCAACCGAAGATTTCATTTGCCTCTGAGATGGTGAAATCCCCATTCCGACATCGTTTTCATCATAGAAAAGTTTGTTTATGAAGTTACTTCGATGCTAAAGTAAGTTATTCATAATTTTTTTCATCATTAGATCATATTATGTGTGTTCTGAATTGTTTTTACAGTTTTATAAACTATTTTCATGCGTATATATTTAATGCTACAGTGATCGTGTGAGTCGCAACACTCCGAACATATATTAGTGCAATGAATGCATATTTTTCTAAATAAGAATTATTAAATTTATCCACATTATTAAGAAATAACTATATAATAGTTTTTAAGGCGTTACTGTGTGATTTTGCTCAAATATAATTTTATTGTGTCGACCTAAAACTCTAGTGTATAGCATGATTGTTGTGTTTATGATTCACAATGCTTAATGTGCTCAAACTCAAACAAATTTTACCTTCTTAAAGACAGTGAAATGGGTACTTTTGTGATTTTTAAGGCAATTTTTTATCTCAATTTTTTGAGTTAAAGCCAAACTTGATTACCTACTGTCAGCTAATGCACGGACTGTTTATATTTTACATTCACAACCTTCAGTCTAAATTAACAGTTTTGATTATATATCTATGTATAATTGTAATTGCATCTCCTTTCCGGTTTACTTATTTCTTAATTTGCTTGAACTGTAGGTGTACAAACTCTTCGTCTAGCGGTGAGATATCACTATAAAATTCCGCAGAGTTAATCTTCTTTACAGTAATGCTTTTATGCACCCATACTTTTATCCAAAAACATTTTCAGTTGAGCTTTAAGTTAAAAATCAATATCAATCAAATGAAAAAGATAATTGGTATGGTAAGTATGGTCGAACTGGTTACTTCTCGCCAAGAACTACCCCTCCTCCATTTCCTCTCCTTCGAAGAAGTTTTAAGAGTTGGGGCTTAATTGGTTATCACCAATGGGATGCTTAAGTAGCCAAGCTAGCTGCCCTAATTTCCTGCTTGGATTTCCTTGTTTCCGACCGCTTCGCAAAGAAAGACAGACTTTATAGAGCTGTCGCTAAATTGGCTCTTATTGTTAGCCGCCATTGGAATTTACATCAAATCTGTTCCCCAGATGATTAATGGAACTATTATTTCATTTTTTTACTAACGACTAGTTCAAAATTGGTTTCTGTTCACCTTTTATATTTTTGTAGGTTTTTGGTCCTTTGCTGTTGCATCAGAAGACTAGTAAACAACAACTATATGTCAACGTCATGAAGCTGTTTTTTGAAGAAGTCGATGAGTGTTCTGTTCCTGATATTCAACTTTTCCAGAAAAAAGTGATGGTAATATTTTTAAAAAATAGGTATATAATTTAAATTGGTTTATTCTATTTAGAGCTGCATCTATCTTAATCCATTACCATATTTCATCATACCATATTGATACTGTAAGATAAGCCACGTGCAAGCACCTTATATTTTGATAAATCCCCCTAACAATCAAATATCAATACTATTAAAATATCTTAATTAGCGTTGATACACAACATAGGGCCATATTCAGATCTTCGCCGACGGCGAAAAAATTGAGCTAAATAGTTGAAACGGTATTTAGATTGACTTTTTCTCGACTCACTTTTTCGAAATCGCTGACGGCGAAATTACCGACTTTCTCTTCTCTCATTGGCTGAAACCTTGGAAACAGTTTGTTTACATTCTTCATTTGGTTGTACTACTTCGTAACAAAAATCGGGCGTCCATCTTTAGGGAAATTTGCATGCTTTGATTAGTAAGATGTAGAGTCATTAATGTCTGGATTGATATATTAAAATATTTGATAAATTGAGAGAGCACAGAAGAAAAATGGCACAGCTGAGATAAGAGTCGACCATGCCAAACCAACACTCCTTGCCCTGCCTCAGATTACTCCCGATAGCAAAGAAAAATTTGAGGTATGTAAATCGTTTTTTTATTTAATTTTCTCATTATGGAATCTTTCAGAATTGGTAAATGTTTGTGTATTCAATATTTCGGATCAATTAGGTTATGTTCCGTTAAATATCGCCAAGTTTGTTTTGGTATCAAATATTAGAAACATAGCTTTAACTATTACTAATCTTAATAGGATAAAAATGTTCATTTAGTATAAAATGGAGTAATTTATAATGTTTTTAATGTTACACAAATCGACGTGGCAAATTTCTTTTTGAATTGTTATATTTTAAGATTAAGAATTCGGAATAGACTCGGAAGTCCAATTCCAGATTTGAATTAAGAAGGTGGATGTGTTCAATACTTTTTTTATGCAGAGAAAGTTATAAATGGAAAGCTTTAAAATAGATATATTTAAATGTTTATTTCAGTTGTAATAATATAAGAAATAGTTTGTGTTTTAAATTCATGAAAGATATCATTTTTGCACAGAATACATTAGTTATTACTTGTAATTCTTGATTTTTTTATGTACAGCTTATAGCATTTTTTTGCATTGGAATATCACATATTTAAAGAATTCTTATTCTATTGCTTTCCATTATACTAGCTTCCTTCAGCAAAAAAGTGTTTTTTAATTTTAGGATAGTATTAATTAAATTAAGAAGATTACACCAAGATAAAAATCATTGAATGCGAATTTAAACATTTCAAAATAGTACTATAATTAAATAACAATCAATTATGCTGTTAAATAATTTTTTTTGTAAGTAATTAATATTTTCATTTTATGTTTACATGCAAATATAATTTTTTCCAGTTCAACAAAAATGCTGTTTTCTGTGAATCCAGAAAGAAGTATTGAAAAGGGAAAATTATAAAAGTTTAAAAGGATGAAACTTCTATATAAACTGAAAGTTATCTTTTAAAAAATATTTGATAAATAGTAATGGAAATTAATCAATTATTCATTTAAATTGTTTTGAGGTAGTTATTGTATTTGATAATTTATGAAAAATAATTTCCTGCAGTGAACCGTGACAATCCATAATTAATCAAATCGAATCATTATTGAGAAAAGAGTTGTATAAATGTTGGAACAAATTGGTGTAGTGCTTACTTTTTTTGTTGATAATAAATAATATTTTTTGTTTGTAATATTTAATATTTTTTGTATACTTTGAAATTATCACTTTAGTCTAACTGGAGTAATAAAAATTTGTTTGTAAAATCTGCCTCATTCTTTCTTACATATTGTACTAATAAATTTCAATTTAATACAGAGTAACTGCAATAGTTCACACTTTTAACTGTAAAAAATAATTTTTGCTCCATTGAGTGGAAAATTCTCCAACAAATTTAGTATGCAGTTTAAAATATAATAAGTTGAAGAATATTTAATACAAAATTCCTAAACTTTTATTGAATCTATCGTAAAAATAAAAAAGGGAACTTTCAAATATTGTGTAGAAATGAAAATAGTATAAGTACTTATTTATTTTGTTTAATAAGCTTGCAAAGTTTCAGTCTATAGATTTTAAAAGTGCAGCTAAAATTGGGAAATGATAATTAAGGATTAGTTTACTGTACCAATAAGGTAAGTATTATACTAAACTCTTATCAACCAGAATTATGAATTATAGTTCCCACTTCCTAACATCTTGTATTATATTGAATTTAATGAGTAATTAATTCCTTTGATGAAAAGATATTTCCATGTAATCATACTTTATGAAATAACTTTTTTCTATTGAATTTTTGTTTTCTACCCCAGCTATTATCTCTCTTTTTCATAACCATTCTTTCAAAATCATGCAAGAATGAATTTCCAAAACATACTTGGAATTAAATTTGGGAAATGAAGCATTACTGTTATGAGTTACAAGAATTACTTGGTTATGCTCCTTTAAAAGGTGCAAAGCTTGTAGAAATAAGAAAAGATGAAATATTTTCTTTTTCTTTTATTGTTTTTATCAACTCTTTAATATGTGCGCTCAGCTAAAAGCTTCCGCTTGGTTTCTAGTTCACTCAAACAACACAAACAAGCGACTTGCAGTGCAGATTGAGTTAGTTTACACTTTTGGGAGCATGTGAATGCATCAGTGATGTTTTCCCGCCTTTTTAGAGAGGGATTTTATTGGTCGCTAAGCGTTTCACGTCAACAACACAACTAACCAATGAGCTGAATCTCCGAGATTTCCGCGTCCTTTCGGAAGAAGATCTGAATACGGTGAAAAAGTTCAAGGCGAAATAGATATTTCTAAATCGCCTCAACTATTTAGCTGAACTTTTTCGCCGTCGGCGAAGATCTGAATATGGCCCATAGTCCTTCACAGTGACCATTAAAAAAGCTCAAAGAATGCAACTAAAGCATTGGCGATTCGGACAGTCTCCAGATATTGACAACCATTTTCGCTGTTGAGGACCTACATAAATCTTCTCCAGCAAAATTTGCACCCGGCTAATCCTAAAATACTACCTTTTTCATGCAGTACATTATGTTAGTACTATATGTTTTTGAGCGTATTAGTACCTTGATAACATTTGCGGAACACTCTTTACTACTTGGTTCAATAACTGTCCTGCTAAACATTAAGCTATTTTAGATGCCTGAAATTAGAAATGACTCTAAAATTGCAAACTGATATATTTAAATACACAGCTACATCAATGTCAAGCATAATCTTGAAATATTTGAATATTTTGTGCTAAAAACAGCTTGGTGATATTTAGCGGGACAGGTAACGGATTTAAAAAATAGCGTGAATGTAAAGAACACAGAATTTTTTTTATGTTCCATTGAGATAGGGAGTCTCTATTTGCACGCACACTTTTCTAAACTGACGAGAGGTTTCAGTTCGCTCGAACGTCAGACCAATTCGCTTCATAGTACAGTTGGCGCAAGTTAGTGCCAAGTTGCTGAATCTGCAGCATTGTTTTTATTTTTGTCCTATTGGGGAGATTTGCACCTGGCTTATCTTAAAGTACCACAACGAAAAAGAATGGGAGAAAAGTTTAGCACTAACAGAGACACGGCAAGAATGACAAACCCTGAAATATGTGTGTGCCTATAGATTATAATATGCAGACAGTAATTAGGGATAATTGTTTCCCAATGATATTTAGTTTATTCAATGTAATGGGAGAATTGTAAAGAGGAATTTTGCTAATTTTTTCTTAAGTACTAAACAAGTCGTCGCTGTGAAATCATGGCATATCTGCAAAAATTGAGTTGTTTGTGTTAAAAAAATTCTTTTTCCCGGTCTATTTTTATGTCGAACTGGCATATGGTTTAGTTGAATTAAGCTCCATCAAACTGGTATGCATGTAATCAGGAATAGGCATTTTGTTTATCAGAAGACATACCTATAGCATAATACCCAGTCGCTTCAAAACCTTCAAGGTGGAAAGATGTCCATCATCTAAGTAAAACTGAATTTTCTCACAATAGTTAATTTTTATTATTATTTTAAGTATCACATGCTAAAACTTTAGGCGCTCTAGTGAAAAATATGCATTTTGCAGATATAACGGATTGATTTCACAACGAATAAGTGTTGTGACTATTGCTTCTATTTGAAGCATAGATATTCACTTTTTGTTGGACTTTGATCTTCAGGAGTTTTTGTTTTTAGGATGCAAGGAATGTTGAAAGAGTAACTGACATGCTGTAATAGATGCCTGTTATTCCAATTAGAAGCATTATGAAAGGAAAATCATTCAATTTATGTAGTAAGTATCTGTTATTGTTTTAAGTACTTGGTTCTTCTCAATTATCCACATGTATCAAACTATTTTTTATAATGACAAATGTCCAAGTCTTCCCAATATGTTTTTAATTTACTATTAACTTAACTTTAATCACTTTAAACACACCTAAAAAATAACAAATTTCTTTTTTGTGTGTGGGGGTTCCAAATCCGTTGATTGTTTCTCCAATCTCTTATAATTAAATCAGGGTAAAATGAACTAAAATATCAGAATTAGTGATTTTTACATATTTTTTAAAGTTAAAAACAAATCTCAAAGCTCTGTGACATTCTAATTTTGTTCCCAAAGTGAAATAAAACTCATCTAAAGCTCCTAATTTTGCGCTAGAGCAAAATAATCACCAAAGCAGTGAATATCGGTCCAAAGGGAAACTATTTAGTTGTGTAATTTTTTCTAGAGCTTAATTGATCTTGCTGCTTAGTTGTGAATATTGTTAAGGCGCAGTAACAAAATGATTATTTTGTTCCTTTTGCCAGCCCTGATTTAAATACATATCATGATTTTTAATAAGCATGATCTGATAAAATGACAAAGATTAACAAAACAAGGTAACATATTACAATATATAGTAGAGGTTTGGCTTTGCTCACAAAAGATAGGAAGAAATTTAAATACAAGTGGTTTTCTTCCCATCACGTTAAAAGAGTTGAAAGTAAACTAAAAGTTGAGCTCCCCCCCAAAAAAATTTTTCTTTGTTCCAATTACAGCACATGTTAAACCCTGAAATGTGCCAAGCTGAAATGTGTTCGGTTGGTTAGTGAGATGGTATGGAGCTAAAGAAAACATTTAGATATTGCCTAATTTTGTGTAACCTCGTATGAATTTTTTAACTCAAATTTCTTGTATCTTAATTGTGTGTAGCATTTATTTCATCTAATGATTTGTTTCCTATTTCAGGATTAACTTGGAATTAAAAGATGATGAAAATGATGTATATTACTGTTAATATTATATCTGTACTTGATTAAACTTCCAGTCTTGTTTTTATCTACATTTTTCTTGTTATTTATTTCTTATTACTGTACATTGCATTTTGGTGAAAGTTTAAATTTGAATTTTAAAAATATTTGATAACTGTTACCCTTTAATTGAGGTAGTTGCAAAAACAAGCTAATGTCAAAAGCTTTACATTGAGGCACTGGCAACAACGAGCCAACTAAAATATAAAGTTGTTGAAGTTAGCTCGTTGTTCAGGGAAATGCCTCAATTGGGAAAACCTCTCCAATCCCAGTTCTGAGGATGAAATTTTTATCCATTTAAAACAACTTGTGTTTATTGTTATTTGATTTTCAAGTGTTAAAGCAGGTATGGCCAATAGGGTGGGCCGAAAAAAACTTTTTATTTTATTTTGAAACGCTATACCGCGGAAAACTTGCCTCTGGGGTAGAGAAGTAAAATGCAACAAAAATTTTTAAAATCGGTTAAAAATTGCAATAGCGCATTGCACCTAAAGTTTGAAAAAAATAGGCTATTTTCATTACTTTTCAAAAAAATCAAATTAAATCAAATAACTTTTATAAAAAGTATCTTAAGGCATATAATGGAATAAAAATGTAGAGAAAACATATTTAATTCCAAAAAGGTGATATTTTACAATTAATTGGTAGTATAAAAACATCTAAAAATACACGTTTTTACCAGAAATCCGCATATTCCGTATGAAACAAAAAAAAATTATGAAAAACAATTTTTCAATACTATACTACCTCTCTAGCTATCACTCAGTAACCCCCTTAACAGTTAAAAAAATTTTTACAGTTCGCTTCGCGATCGGAGCTCGCTCGCTGCACAACAAACCGCATCACCATCTCTCACCGAAATAAAAACTTATTTTATATTTTGAAACGCTATACCACGGAAAACTTGCCTCTTGGGTAGAGAAGTAAAATGCAACACAAAAATTTTTAAAATCGGTTAAATTGCCTTTGTACATTGGTCCTAAAATTTGAGAAAATATGCTATTTTCATAACTCTTAAAAAATCAAATAACTTCTATAAAAGGTATCTAAAGGCATAAATTAGAAGAAAGATGTTAAGAAAAATGTATTTAATGGAAAGAAAGATGGTATTTTACAATATAAGGTTGCACTATAAGGTTACACTTGACATTTCGCCTTTTTTTTCTTCAAAAATCGCATTTTTCGATTGAATTAAAAATTTATTTTTCCTGATGGTTCATAGTTTGATTTGTAACAAAATGTAGTCCTTTACTGGTTATTAACTTCTTTTGGTAGTTTGAAAGAATCTTATGTTCCTCTGTTGGATTATTTATCAGTACTATAACATAAACTGTATTTTAGTACTGATAATCCAATAGATGAACAGAAGATTTTAGTTTCTTTTATATTAAAATCAAATTAAATCAAATTAATTTGTCTGTATGATTCTTTATTTAGAAAAGTAAATGGTTCTAAATTTGACCTGGACACGCGTTTAAAGTGATAGTAACATCTAGATTTTTGCCAGAAAAGTTAGTAGAAATCATTGATAAAATGATTAAACAAAAGGCACTGTATATTTGGACGGCTTTTTTCAACTAAACTCTACTCTAATTTCCACGGCTCGGCGTTCCATTGGTTCCATCACTAAGCGCCGAGACTGCTACGTAATCACGAGACCTACAGCGCATGCGCCACTGGCCGTTTTGGCCGTCCAAATATACACTTCGTAAACAAAATGCCTTTTTTGCTCATTCTGAAAACTTGCTTTTGGGCATGATCATAGATAAAAGGGATCATATGTGACGGAGTTTGGTTTAGAAGAACAATTAAGGCTAGAAACTCAGCTTCTAAAAGAAAGTCAGTTAGGAGTTTCCATCCCAACAAACCTAATTTCCAAGCTACAGACCATATTTACCATATATAGAACATACGTAGACTATAGATTAGCTGGAATACTGCTTCTCTTTCTCCCCACCTATACTACGAAGATTCACCGATCAAGAGATATAGTCTCTGATAATGACTGGAACTTTGACAGATTCCCATGTTATACACAGTCGAACGTTGTGTGAAATTAGTAACACAGAGGGCATCACGAAAAGTCATCGGTATGAATGCCTGGAGATGGGTTTATAAGAACTATTAACCTTTCAAGATCTTCAATGCCAAATTTTTCAATCAAGTCTTCTTTCAAAATACCAAAAGAAGTTAAGAACCAGTAAAGGACTACATTTTATTACAAATTATACTATGCACCATCAGGAATAACAACTTTTTAATTCAGTCGAAAAATGCGATTTTTGAAGAAAAAAAGGATAAATGCCAAGTGTAACCTTATAGTGCAACCTTATAGTGTAAAATAAGATCTCTCTTTCCATTAAATATATTTTTTCTTAACATTTTTCTTCTAATTTATGCCTTAAGATACTTTTTATAGAAGTTATTTGATTTTTTAAGAGTTATGAAAATAGCATATTTTTTCAAATTTTAGGACCAATGTACAAAGGCAATTTAACCGATTTAAAAAATTTTTGTGTTGCATTTTACTTCTCTACCCAAGAGGCAAGTTTTCCGTGGTATAGCGTTTCAAAATATAAAATAAGTTTTTATTTCGGTGAGAGATGGTGATGCGGTTTGTTGTGCAGCGAGCGAGCTCCGATCTGAAAAAAATTTTTTAACTGTTAAGGGGGTTACTGAGTGATAGCTAGAGAGGTAGTATAGTATTGAAAAATTGTTTTTCATAATTTTTTTTGTTTCATACGGAATATGTGGATTTCTGGTAAAAACGTGTATTTTTAGATGTTTTTATACTACCAATTAATTGTAAAATACCACCTTTTTGGAATTAAATATGTTTTCTCCACATTTTTATTCCATTATATGCCATAAGATACTTTTTATAAAAGTTATTTGATTTAATTTGATTTTTTTTTGAAAAGTCATGAAAATAGCCTATTTTTTTTTCAAACTTTAGGTGCAATGCGCTATTGCAATTTTTAACCGATTTTAAAAATTTTTGTTGCATTTTACTTCTCTACCCCAGAGGCAAGTTTTCCGCGGTATAGCGTTTCAAAATAAAACAAAAAGTTTTTTTCGGCCCACCCTAATGGCCAAATGTCATGCCACTTAGTGGCACAAAAAGATTAAGAATGTGCTTTGAAACTTTTTATCAAATGACATCTAAAATTGACATTAAATAATCTAATTTTAACATCTGTGTGTGTGAGATAAGTTGTATTAATTTAGATGACTAGGTAAAAATATCTGAATAATAGAAACTGACTGACCTCACAATAGCATTAATCATTTAGTATTCATTGGTAGTAAAACTATTAAAAATTATATAAATGTTTAATTTGGTTCATTTTTATTATATTAATTTTTTAAGCTCTTAAATTTTATTCTTAATAAAACTTTTGAAAAAATCAACTAATTAAATCTGAGCTTTTGTTTTCTTACTATAATCCCGTAAAATTTCTAATATACGTACTATACTCATAACTTATTAACAAAAGCTCCATACTTGATAATGTATGGCGGTGGTTTTTGTAAAATTCATAAAATTAGAAGTGCTGAGCATAGACCTCATTAAATTGCAATATTTATATAAATTTGTCTTATACAAAAAATTAATAATAAAAAAATTAAATGGTATCACTTAAGATGTAAAACATTTGGACTAAGTATTTTAAATATATTCATGCCACAAACTATTATTAGTTTTAATCCAGTTTTTAAGTGAGGCATGAGTGTTTAGACTAAGACCTTTTTATAATTATGAATTTGTTTTCTTAAGCCTTATGTAACCATAATGAACTAAGTCACTCTAAGATAATTCTAAATAACAATACATATAAAAAAATTAAGTATTGTTTTGAAGTCAGAATTGAAACTTGATTGCTTTTAAGGCCCATAGGGAACTATCTATTTACTTAAATATAGTATTACATTAAGTGTTAAAGATACATTTCTATCTGCTATTGTTTTACGAACTATTTGTTTTATTGTTTACGTTTGTTAAATAAATTAACGACTAAAATAACATTAGTTGTGCATATTTCCTACAAATAGATCAATAGATGCACATTTTTATGCTCAAAGTTAATTTCAAAAGTTTGATAGGTTAAAACCAATGAGCAATCAGTTGATGATCCATTGGACAACTACAAGTAGTAGGCGCCGGACCCTGAGGGACAAAGGGGCGTGTCCGAAAGGGGCGTGTCCCTATTGTCTAAGGGGGCGTGGTCATCCATTGTCTTAAGGGGCGTGTCCCAATTAAGCCTAATTGGGGGCGTGTCCTAATTACCCTAATTGAGGGGGCGTGGTCAGTGACGTCATACGGGGCGTGACCTGTTAGAGTTGAGTTTAGTTGTTTTCTTGCTGCTGCTAGATTTTAGTTTCGTTTTAGCGGAGTTGAGTTGTTTTTTAAAGTTTAGTTTTTCCGGATTGGCAACGACTTAATATTTTTTTCTCAAGTTGACTGCCATCTATCGGTAATAGAAAGAGTTAATAATTATTTTTCAAAATTGAATATTTAAATAAACAGTGCTGCCATCTATCTAGGGTTGAGCGAAGTACTTGTTAAATTTAATTATTTTAGAATTTGTAAAATGGGGATTCGAACCCATGATCAGCAGATGCCGAAATGTAATCTGGGTTCTTTGACACGCGCGTTTGCCAATTAAGCCAGATTACCTTTCAGTGTGGGTAGTAGTTTAGTGAAGAGAAAATTTAAGGAAAGGTCATTATTGAAGATGCCAGGGCGATACTATACGTTTTAAGTCAATATTAGTTTTTGGATTGCTAACGAATTATTCAAACATGAATCTGGGAGGAATACATTGTTTCAAACAATAAGAGTCATACAGATAACATTTCAATACACCTTCTCATGATTAATAATTAAATTTTACATTTTTAACTTACACCAACACTTGACAATCACACTATATATAGGCAATTTAAAAATCAATAACCAAGCTGGTTCAACTTTACATGTTTTACTTATTTTTATATTTCGGAAAAGTATGCACTTTGTTATTGCTAATCAACACGATGAAACTTATAACCTATTAATAGTTTAAAATATTCCTTTTTTCAACTAAAAAATTCGAACAAACAAAATGCTTAAACTTCTTTACGGTTATATAATATGGTCAATACTAATTTTTTATTTAAAAATAAAATAAAATGTGTGTGTTCAATTCTCCCTACCCCGGTAAAATACATTTACGAAATCATTCAAAAACATCTTTTGCGCGGACTAAAGGAGCTCCACTTGGCAATATTTCCCAAGATATTTTGAGTCTTTCATGGTGCCGACAAGAAATATTTTCAGCAGACGCATCCCAATTGACCCACCCCCTTTGAACCCCACTTGGTTAACGATCTTCGTTCCCACGGAGTGTCATACAGTAGTGGACAGAAGTCCGTTTTTCTTGAGAAAGCATCTTTTCAAAAAAGGATACAAATGTCATCACCTCATCGCAATTGACCCGCCCCTTTGAACCCCCGCTCGGTTAACAAGCGTCGTTCCCACGGAGGGTCCGACAGAGGCGATGACAGAACCAACACATCCCAGATTTTTATTCATTGTATCTTTTACAAAATAAAGGATACATTAACTTTAAAAAAGTCACATAGCGTCACGAGAGAAAACGAGGTAAAACCCTTCAGCTGTTAATGGATATAAGGCACAATGGAGGGAGAACCGTGCAGTGACCAAAAAGGATAGGGGAGTGATGCACAGAGAAGGGGGGGGGCGTAACAAGTCAGTGAGGTTTAAATGGGGGAATGCGGTAGCAAACAGTAGCACCTGGTCACTGGAGGGGTGTGCAAGCACCGTGCCGATGCTACAGGGAGAGGGAGTAACACATTCCTTTTTCCGCGAGGGGGAGAACGCGTTAGCAAAACGGTAGCACCTGGTCACTCAAAGTGATAGGGTGTGAAAAGGTTGGGATCAAAAGCGCCGACTTATGGGAAACGAGGGGGCAAGTTGGACAGATTCCCACATGTTGCAGCTCGGTACCTGTCGCAAAAAGGTGGTCCTTTGAGGGTGTACCCCACGTCTCATTGGTTGGAACTTGACCAATCGGGGGCTATGGAAAGAGTGTCATCCAACTCATTGGGTTTTTTCATGACTAATCAGAAAGAAGAAGGTAATATAAAAAGACCAGATAGTCCAGGAAGAGCATTACTAGCTATTGCTTGTGTTTTGTGAGCTACAAATCTTTTACCCCTGTGCTTTTCGAGTAGTAGTTCTTTGAAATGGATTCTTCTTCTTCTTCTAAGTTGGTAAGTACATTTACAAATACTCTAGAGTTGAACTTATTTCAGAACTTGTATATTTTTTTTGAATTATTTTATACATTAGTCTTTGAATAATCTGTAAAAACTTTTCTTTAACATTACTGTTGATTTTTTCTTGAATAATCTGTGAAACCTTTCTTTAACATTACCGTTGATTTTTCTTGAATAAGCTGTGAAACCTTTCTTTAACATTGCCGTTGAGTTTTGAATAAACCGTAAAACTTTTTTTTTCTTAACTTTGGTAACATTGCGGTATTTTTTATATTTGAATTTACGTGCTGTATAATTTAGTTTGACTATTCTTTTATTTTATGTGCTGAAAGTCTCAGTTTTTTTTAACTTACATGTTGTCTGAATATTACCTTCTTCCTAATTTTAATTTAATTATCATAGCTGTATGGAGACACTGATATCCCCATGTTGGATGCTGATGACAATGTAAATATATTTCTTCTATTTAATCTGAGTTTTCATGAAATGTTTATAAGATGTTTTCTATGCCTTGTTTTTTTTTTGACATTTCTATATATTTTATAGTTGGTTGGTCCCTGTACACAGGAGTTTTTGGAAACAAGCGATGATGTAATTTTTATTTTTCATGCTTACATTTTTCTATTATCTCATTCATTTTCTATTTAACTTTAATGGATGTATATATTTTATAGTTGGTTGGTCCCTGCACACAGGAGTTTTTGGAAACAAGCGATGATGTAATTTTTTATTTTTCATGCTTACATTTTCTATTTAACTTTAATGGATGTATATACGCATATATTTTGTTTTTGGTGTTTCTAGTGGATACATGAAGTCCATGAAGATAATGATGAAGCGCCAAGGGAACAGTTACAAAACGGCTCTGAATTTGAGGTGTGTATGGCAAAAGTTATTCCTTTTGGTACTGTTTACTTGGGTCATTGTTTTCTTTACAATTTACTAAATTACTGTATTTTATTTCAGAATCGTGCTGGTCCTTCCAACGCTCCCCCCCGAAATCTGACCCTCTATGAACAAATCGGCTCTGGATTCGAGGTGAGTATAATTTGATAAGAGGGAAAGTGTGTGTTATTTTGCTTTACAGCGCAATAATAATTAGTTATATTTTCCAGAGTCGTGCTGGTCCCTCCAACGCCTTGGACGGGTTCGGACGAGTTGGAGCAGGACCCTCTGATGTATGTTCTTTTTTTATCATTAACCTTTGAGGTGTTTGGATTTTTTTTTAATAAACTTATTTACCATTTTTTTTTCAGATTAATGATGCCATCCTCATTGAAGAACATTCACGGAGGAAGAATAAAACATTTAATGCTGAGCAGGTTATCTTTTGGGCTAGGGTTGATCCTGAAAGATTGCCCCAGGGTGTTCAAGGGATTACGTTGACGACAATCGTGGATTCTGTACGAGCCCTTTTCCAATCTTTAATTGACAGGACCACGGTGGGTGCCGCTCCAACGGACTTGATCCGTTTCTTCATACAGGCGGACGGATTGGATAACCCTATTTCAACATCATTGATTCCTGTGTCCGAGATGACCGTGGAGAAAGTCATGAGTAAAGTTATGAAAGTTCTCCAGTCAAAGGACTCCATTGAGCTTAATGCAGGGTTTTCTGTGGATGTAACTATTATCCATAGGTAGGGTTCTAAATATTTCTGAAGGAATCGATTCCGGAATCGAATCGGAATCGAATGGCTTGGAATCGAATCCTAGGAATCGTATATCTCGAGGAATCGATTCCATCAGGAATCGAACCTTTTTTTCAAATAAAAACCTATAATTATTAGGTAATTAAACTGTCTAATTATGTTTCTGATTAATTAATGTTTCCTTCTAAATTTTAATTAACTTATTAAACTAATTAATAATTAACTATTTAGTTAATTTTAATAATAATCAATGTTTCCTTTTTTAATTTTAATTATTACCAACTGATTTTACAAGATTACTGTTTAATATAAATAAACAAAGCAGTAATTGTACAGTAGTACTAAGTACCTCCGAACCAAGGATTTTCGATACCGCTACTTTAAAATTAAAAAACAATAATAAAACTAATTATAAAAATTCGACTGATGGTCGGTTAATTTTCTACGTCTAGGAGTAGTACCAGGATCTGGAATTCGAAACGGTTCTGTTTCTGAACATTATTTAGGAAACTTGACGCTTTTCTGAGACCCTGTTTTGCGTACTGCAGTACTATTGGGAAAGAGGTTTTCTTTAAAAAAATATACTTTATTTAATGGCTTTCCGAGGAATTTCGACAAAGAATTCTAGTAATACACCTGGTTCCGAGAGCAATAGGTTTATCGAATTTTCTAGACCGGGAATTACGTGATAGGGGCCTTTCCAACATGCGATTCGGTAGTGCAGTAGAGAATCGCTCAAAAACCAATTAAATAAATTTTCATCTGGTCAGCGACCTTTGAACCTTTATTACATTTCCATAAGCTTGCAGAATCAGGAGTTTTGTGAATTTAGGACAAAAATTAGGGTCCCTGGACTCGTGCGTAAGTCGCACTAAAGTCGTGATTTTTACTAAAATTGAAAAACGATATGAAATTTTCGACCTTAAAATCTCAAAATATACCCTTCCATATACCTCATATTCGATTTTGGTGAAAATCGGTTGGTAATTAAGGCACTAATTGAACTTTGAAAAAAAGTTCAGATTTCGACGAAAAAACACAAGTCCAAAGAAAGCTTATAAATCCGAAAATATTAATATAAATTTTTTTAAAATTTTTTTCATAGTAACTAATTGTTATGGCAAAGTATTTCCAGAATTCCGGGAATCCACGGTGATTGTTACGTCATCCAGGATTTTTAGAACAAGATTGGGGCTTACTTGTATTTAATGCCTAACACTTCATTTTTTAGGACAAGTCGTGTCAAGAGAGTTTCGGAAATAATTTGACCCCGCCCCAAGTGTCTTACATGGATAAATCGATAATTTTTCACAGATTACGGATATGTAAATCATTTTGGTGTGGAATAAATTATTTTGGGAGTTTTTCCTGAAAAACCAATAATCCAAAAACTCCGTGTTTCCCGGATAACACACGAACCGCTTGCTCTAGGCTTCTGAAATTTCGGTATATGTGCACCCTAAAATTAAGAAATCGAACCATGTATCGCATTAGGGGGAGGGTGAAAATTAAAATTTCTGCTTTTTTCCCGCCAAAACGATCCAGGACCATTTGCTCCTTTTTCAGGACTCTCCAGATTGTGCAGTATTCTCTCTTCTAGAGCAATTTGGTCCCGAAAATTCGAATTTCGTAAACTCGAAGCTCTACATTGCTTGGTTCTAGAGAAATTTACGAAAAACTATCGTTTTTTGACCCTAGCTATTTTTTTTCGATATCGGGAACTGTGTAACTCTTGAAGGAAAGCTTTCGAAAAATCTCTTCATGGAATCGTGGAACTTAATATATTTGTTCATAGAAGGGAAATGAAATTTGTTTACATTCGTTTATCAAATCTAAGCAGTGTAAAAATGGAGATATTTCAAAATAATCAAATATTCAATTAAGGAGGAATCGAAAATAATTTCTTTTCAATTCTTCCCATTCCTGTCCTGGCCCAGGAATCGGAAGGAATTTTTTTTCGATTCTTTCGATTCCTGGCCCAGGGATCGAAAGGAATTTTTTTTCATTACTGGGCCAGGAATCGAAAGAATCGAAATAATTCCTTTCGATTCCTGGCCCAGGGATCGAAAGAAATTTTTTTTTCATTACTGGGCCAGGAATCGAAAGAATCGAAAAAAATCCTTTCGATTCCTTGGCCAGGCAGGAATCGAAAGAATAAAAAAAATGCATGAACTAACTGAATATTTGATATTTTAAATCCTGGGCGTCGATGACGTGTAATAAAAACTTGATGACGTTCAAAATCTTGAAACTTGATGATTTTCCTTCCATTCTTGGAAAGTAAAAATGGGAGCAATTTCAAAATTTTTAGTTTTAGTCTTATGTCATTGACATTGACTGTTAGATGAAATGCCATGGCCACGCCACGCCGATTCGATTCCTCCAGAAATATTTAGAACCCTAGCGGGTGGTAAGGTAACGTGGTAGGGACCAAGTTCAAGTAAAACGATGGCCCGATCGTGTGTCGGTCCGGGCCTGATTGAACGAAAACATGTTCTCAAATTCTCTTCTCCCTCACTTTCCAACAAGCGACATAAAAACACGCAGAGGCACGGGCCCCGGTCCCCGGATGACCCTTGACCCCCCTCCTTCCTCTCCGCGAGGTTAAAAAACTCATTGATTTGGAGTGGGAGATTCGGGGATCGACCTTGAAGGACACACGCAAGTAGGTTACAGTTTCGATTTGGGAATTTTTTTTCGATTCTACTTTTTCGATTCTGCCGTCAAGGAATCGATTCCAGGTTGGAATCGAACCTCAGGAATCGAATCGAAGAATCGAAAGAATCGAACCCCAGGAATCGATTCCGGAATCGAATCGAACGATTTTTTAGAACCCTATCCATAGGCCAGTTGGTGCAGGTCGTGTACCAAAGACCAATGTCTCCATAGACAGGTTAAAGAAGAAGTGCATTTTTGCAATCCCCTATGATGATGAAGGTTTGTGCTGCGCGAAGGCCATAGTATATGGTATAGCGCATCTCAACAAAAATCGAACGGAGCTTGAAGCGATTCGCAAACCCGACAGACCAGCCCTCATGAGAAGAGCCCGCGCCCTACACGCTGCTGCTGGAGTGCCCCTGGGACCTTGTACGTTTACAGAGGTGGCCGCATTTGAGGTCCACTGTAATGTGCAGATTGTTGTGTTTTCAACAGATAATTTAAACAAGGTATGGTCAATATCAAGTGTTTTTTTTTTGGAAATGTATTTTTTTAAATGATAATTCTAATCCAGATTTTTATTTTTAGGTCACATACAAGGGTGTTAAAAGGGCACAACGCATTAATTTGTGGCTACATGACGGTCACTATGACGTCATAAAATCTATGAAAGCTTTTTACAACAGCAATTTTTATTGTGAAGCATGTGAAGCTCCATATGATCACATTGATAATCACAGGTGCCCCGAAGCTTGCTTTGTGTGTCGCCGTACAGACTGCCCTTCAGGACAGCCCCAGCAGCGGTGCGAAAACTGTGACAGGACATGCAAATCGGCCGACTGTTTTGCTTCTCATAAAGCTACCGGACTTTGTAACAAGGTGAGTTTTTTTAGAGGAATTTCTTTTTTATTTTTTTTCTACAGGTCTCATTCTTTTAAATGTTTACCCTCGAAATATTCCTCTAATATTTTGCTTTTTTTCAGATTTATCAATGCAGAAAATGCAGAAAAGTCATTCGGCTGAGGGAATGCCCAAAAGGAAAGCATGTATGCGGTACCGTAAAGTGTAAGTCTTGCGACGAATTCGTGGTACGTGCTGAACACAGATGCTTCCTTAAGAAAGTCGCACCAAAGACCCCATGTGATAAGTTAATTTTTTTTGATTTTGAAACGGACCAGTCTTCAGGGGAGCACATTGTGAACTTTGCGGTTGCGCAATACATGGACGGGGAGGAGGAGGTGAAGGAGGAGGTTTTCGACGGTTATGATGCGTGTGAAAAGTTTTGCGCCTGGCTGTTTTCGCCCAAACACAAGGGGTATACGGCCATCGCCCATAATATGAAAGGGTAAGTTTGAATCTTCTATTTTTTAAATCCATTAAGTAACCTGTTTTTTTTAAAAGTGTAATTCTATTTTTACAGCTTTGATGGACAATTCATAATGGCATGGCTGCTGAAGCAAGGAATCGCTCCTGAGATAATCCCTAATGGGGCATTGCTCATGAGCATTTACCACAAAGCGCTCAACGTCCGAATAATTGACTCCCTTAACTTCCTACCTATGCCCCTCGCCAAACTTCCTTCCTGCTTTGGTCTCGCCGAGTTAAAGAAGGGGTATTTCCCCCATCTCTTCAATACTCGGGAGAACCAGAGTTACGAAGGAGCATTTCCAGAACCTAAATTTTACACCCCTGATTTTATGACGCCTTCAGGGAGAAATGACTTTCTGAAATGGTACGAGTCTATAAAGGATACTGTATTTGTTTTCCAAAAGGAAATGTACGATTATTGCAAGTAAGTATTTATTAAAATTTATGTTTGTTCCTGTTTTTTTTTCCATTTTTTTCAGATGGTGCATGATACACGTTTTTTTTTTCACAGGTCAGATGTGGACATACTCAGAAGGTGTTGTTTGGATTTTCGTCAGCAGTTTTTAACCATAGCTGAAGTCGACCCCTTCCAGTAAGTACTTTTCTATTTAAAATAGTATAACGTTAACTTATAGTTTTTTATTGTAAAACATTTATTTTCTTTAGGTACGTTACTATCGCATCTGCATGCATGGCTGCTTTTAGGAGCTGTAACATACTGCCTGACACCATAGCTATGGTACCGGTACATGGGTATGTCAATAACACGAACTACAGCCGGGACTCAATTCGTTGGATGGAGTTTGTTGCTCATAAACTGGAAATTGACATACAGAACGCAATGAGTCCTGAAGGAGAGTATGTTATTGAAGGGATATCGGTGGATGGGTTTTGCCATGAAACCAAAACTGTATATCAGTTTCATGTAAGTTTTTTCTATTATTAAGATTATGTCTATTTCTTTTCACCAGTTTTTAAACGTTTATATATTTTTCAGGGTTGTTTTTGGCACGGATGTGACAAATGCTACGAGGGTGACGTTTATCACCCCGTGAAACAAGTCACCATGGCTGATCTGAGGGAGCAAACAGAGGAAATTTCATGCTTTATTAGATCCCGGGGGTATACCTTGGTTGAGGTATGGGAGCATGATTTTGCAAAGCAAAAGAAGAATGACCCTGAGCTTCAAGCCTTCCTAAAAACCCTCACCATAACGGATCGCTTAAATCCGAGAGACGCTTTCTATGGAGGTAGAACAAACGCTATTCAGCTACAGTATAAAGGACCTTCAAAATACGTGGATTTCACGTCTCTATATCCTTGGGTATGTATAACTTTTTCTTTTCAATATTAACTGTCTATGTAGTTTTTTTTTCCAAAAAATTCATTACTAAATAATTTGTGTCATTTTTTTTCAGGTGAACAAGTATTGCTCCTACCCGGTTGGGCACCCAAAAGTTATCACCAAAGATTTCCTAGACTTAGAAAATTACTTTGGCATAATTACATGTACAGTTGAGCCACCTCATGAATTATTTCTGCCTGTTTTGCCCTACAGGAGTCAGGGAAAGTTAATGTTTCCGCTGTGCCGCACATGCGTTGATTCGTTACAGCAAACCCCCTGCAACCACACTTCTGAGGAGAGGGCCCTTACTGGCACTTGGGTAACCGAGGAGGTTAAGTTGGCCCTACAAAAAGAATACAAAGTTTTAAAAGTAAGATTTTTTTTTCTTCTTCCTTTGGTGTTAAAAAAATATTTTTAAAAAGCTTCATTTTAATTATTATTATTATTATTTTGGATGCATCATTTTTCATTTATTTCTATTTTTTTAGATACATGAAGTGTATCACTTTGAGGAAACATCTGATGCCCTCTTTAAGCCCTATATAGACATGTTTCTCAAAATTAAACAAGAAAGCAGTGGTTGGCCTTCTGAATGCCAGACTTCTGAAGAACGAGAGCAGTATATACAATTATATAAGGAGAAGGAGGGGGTGGATCTGGATTCTTCCAAGATAGAGAAAAATCCTGGCCGCCGTCAAGTGGCAAAACTTGCCCTGAACAGCTTTTGGGGGCGGTAAGTTCTATTTTCTCCCAAAATGATAATTAATTGTTTTATGTATAGAAATGAAATAATTATCATTTTTTTTTTAGATGGGGAATGAATCTTCTCAAAGGACAAGCTAGCTTTGTGAATACACTTGAAGAATTTAATAAATTCTTCTATGACCCCAAGAAAAATGTAAGTTTTTTTTTATTGGTAAATCCCATTTTGTTTCGTTAATATTCTACCCATTTACTACATTTATTTTTGTTTTTTTATTTCTAGGTTACGGATGTGTATTTTCCCAGTGAGAAAGTTGCATGTATTCATTGGAACACATCCAAGGAATTCTTAGATCAAGACATATCCACCAATGTCTTTATTGCAGCTTTTACAACAGCTTGGGCTCGTCTGAAACTGTACAGCGAAATGGCTAAAATGGAGCGTTCAATACTCTACCATGATACAGATTCCATTATTTATGCCCAAAATGGACGTAATGACCCTCCTCTCGGTAATTATTTGGGGGAATTCACAGATGAATTAGATGGGGATACAATTGTTCACTTTTTGCCAGGTACTAAAAATATATATATATATATATATATATATATATATATATATATATATATATATATATATATATATATATATATATATATATAATAGTAAAATGAAATAAGATAAGAATGGGAAACTCATCAGTGGCAGCCCCAATGAAACAGAAAATACAGGGGTGTTTCGTTTTTGCAACGTGGCAAACGGCAGAGAGCCGAGAGCCATGTTGCAACTGCCAGACACCCAAAACAACTAATAAACTTTAGAAAATTAGAATACAATGAAAACTAACAAAACAAAAGAAACATACCAATCCGTATCCGAGAAACAGCCACAGAAAAAGTTCCAATCACGTCAAAGTATCCAGGAGCAGCCATCTTGCCTCCACCCTCTACACGTAGTAGTTTTAGGAAGAGGAGTCATATACTCATAGCACTTGACGTTTACATAAGACTCCAGCAAACCAATAAATAAAGTGGTGACTGTTTGTTAAATGTATTTATTGATGAAAGGCAACGGAAAGCTATTGTTTAGTAATTTTTTGTGTAAAAGGCCAATTTCAAGGTCATAATATGAGTTACAGCAGATGTTTAAAACTCTAAAACTCTGTGAAATTATAATGCCAGAAAAAACTTTTTTGCTTAGGCAAGAAGACCAATGTTGTAGGGTGTTGATTTTAAATTGGAAATCTCTTCTTTTATCATAAATGGTGAAATCCACTTTGTCATCTTTCAAAATGATCGCTAGGTCTAAGAAATTGGCAGAGCAATGATCTTCATTAGTTTTTTTAAGGATAAGACTGCTAGGATAGATCTCACTAGAAATATTTTCAAAATCATCGAAATTAACACATAGCAGGTCATCTATATACCTGCAGCACACTCCCATGTAAGGAACTTGTTCTATAGTGAATTTTCTCTCGAAATAAAGTAGAAAGAGGTTAGCCATGGTGGAGCTGAAATTGGATCCCATAGGGATTCCATTTGTCTGCAGAAAGATATTATTGCCGTTGGAAAAATAATTATTGTAAATACAAAATTTAAGTAACTCTTTAAAAGAGTTTTTATCAAAACTGCATTCAGCAATATTGCAAAGGCTGACAATCGCCTCAAATAATAAGTCGAGAGGAATAGAGGTGAATAAATTCTCAAAATCATAAGTGCTAATACTTGAAATATTCATGGAGTTGAGCACATCAATGGCTTGTTTGCTATTATCAATTATCCAGAACCAACTCTGATCAAGATGCTTCAGACCCGACAAAATTTTCTTCAGTCTATTCTCTAGTTCAACTGCCAATGGCTTACCGATCGTGTTGGTTGCAGCACAAATAAATCTAAATTTTATAGGGTTTTTATGAAATTTGGGTATGGCGTATAGGTAAGGAAATAACTTTCTTTCGGGTAATTTTATTTTTAATTTTTTATAAAAAGCAAGAAATTTTTTTGTAATAATTGTGTCTTTAGTGTTGATTAATTTATAGGTTTCTGTGTTGAGTAATTCTTTTTTTAGAATCTCAACATATAGCTTTCTGCAACAAATAGAATAGTTACCACTTGCTTTATCCACACAGGTAAACACAAATTTTCCTTGCAGATCTTTTAAATAAACAATATCCGTTTCATCAATATCATTAAACAACTGATTTTTGTTTAAATACAGAGAAGTATAGTTACTGAATGATTTGATCATTTTGCTTTTGTATTCGTTGAAGGCTTCAAAAGGGATTTGAAATCTATATGATGTTTTTAGTGTAAATTTGTTTAAATCCTGAATAAAGTAAGCCAGGGCCTTTTTGAAGGAAATATAGTTGTTTGTACGGTATTTACAAAACGAATCTGAGGAACATTTTGGAGTTCGGTTGTAAATACCGTACAAACAACTATATTTCCTTCAAAAAGGCCCTGGCTTACTTTATTCAGGATTTAAACAAATTTACACTAAAAACATCATATAGATTTCAAATCCCTTTTGAAGCCTTCAACGAATACAAAAGCAAAATGATCAAATCATTCAGTAACTATACTTCTCTGTATTTAAACAAAAATCAGTTGTTTAATGATATTGATGAAACGGATATTGTTTATTTAAAAGATCTGCAAGGAAAATTTGTGTTTACCTGTGTGGATAAAGCAAGTGGTAACTATTCTATTTGTTGCAGAAAGCTATATGTTGAGATTCTAAAAAAAGAATTACTCAACACAGAAACCTATAAATTAATCAACACTAAAGACACAATTATTACAAAAAAATTTCTTGCTTTTTATAAAAAATTAAAAATAAAATTACCCGAAAGAAAGTTATTTCCTTACCTATACGCCATACCCAAATTTCATAAAAACCCTATAAAATTTAGATTTATTTGTGCTGCAACCAACACGATCGGTAAGCCATTGGCAGTTGAACTAGAGAATAGACTGAAGAAAATTTTGTCGGGTCTGAAGCATCTTGATCAGAGTTGGTTCTGGATAATTGATAATAGCAAACAAGCCATTGATGTGCTCAACTCCATGAATATTTCAAGTATTAGCACTTATGATTTTGAGAATTTATTCACCTCTATTCCTCTCGACTTATTATTTGAGGCGATTGTCAGCCTTTGCAATATTGCTGAATGCAGTTTTGATAAAAACTCTTTTAAAGAGTTACTTAAATTTTGTATTTACAATAATTATTTTTCCAACGGCAATAATATCTTTCTGCAGACAAATGGAATCCCTATGGGATCCAATTTCAGCTCCACCATGGCTAACCTCTTTCTACTTTATTTCGAGAGAAAATTCACTATAGAACAAGTTCCTTACATGGGAGTGTGCTGCAGGTATATAGATGACCTGCTATGTGTTAATTTCGATGATTTTGAAAATATTTCTAGTGAGATCTATCCTAGCAGTCTTATCCTTAAAAAAACTAATGAAGATCATTGCTCTGCCAATTTCTTAGACCTAGCGATCATTTTGAAAGATGACAAAGTGGATTTCACCATTTATGATAAAAGAAGAGATTTCCAATTTAAAATCAACACCCTACAACATTGGTCTTCTTGCCTAAGCAAAAAAGTTTTTTCTGGCATTATAATTTCACAGAGTTTTAGAGTTTTAAACATCTGCTGTAACTCATATTATGACCTTGAAATTGGCCTTTTACACAAAAAATTACTAAACAATAGCTTTCCGTTGCCTTTCATCAATAAATACATTTAACAAACAGTCACCACTTTATTTATTGGTTTGCTGGAGTCTTATGTAAACGTCAAGTGCTATGAGTATATGACTCCTCTTCCTAAAACTACTACGTGTAGAGGGTGGAGGCAAGATGGCTGCTCCTGGATACTTTGACGTGATTGGAACTTTTTCTGTGGCTGTTTCTCGGATACGGATTGGTATGTTTCTTTTGTTTTGTTAGTTTTCATTGTATTCTAATTTTCTAAAGTTTATTAGTTGTTTTGGGTGTCTGGCAGTTGCAACATGGCTCTCGGCTCTCTGCCGTTTGCCACGTTGCAAAAACGAAACACCCCTGTATTTTCTGTTTCATTGGGGCTGCCACTGATGAGTTTCCCATTCTTATCTTATTTCATTTTACTATTATATAATACTAAGGCTTTCTTTATTATGCTGCTTATGCGCTGGGTAAGCCTAGTTCTTGTTTTTTATTGTCTTATTAAGATTGCTATCATATATATATATATATATATATATATATATATATATATATATATATATATATATATATATATATATATATATATATATATATATATATATATATATATATATATATATATATATATGTGGGAGGACACAGTGAAGAAAGCCTGTTAATTACCAACTCTTTTATTAGAGCCAACGAATTACATGCAGTCTCACTGCTTCGCGTCCTCCATCATAATGACGCACACGCGCTTCTTTTCCGCGCAGAGAGCGGCGGCGCTGGTTCGCTAGGGGTAAATAGGTAGCGCCCTCTGGTATGCGACACTCTGCCATCCTGACTAAGGAGGTCCTCCGACGTAACTAAAAATACAACATGTACCAAAAACAAACGAAACAAAAACGTTGACAAATGGGTAAATACCAGAGTACATGACGAACAATCAAAACTAATACTTGGAGTAATATAAAATATGAAGACTTAAAAAAAAAAGTATGCAAAAACATGAACTTAAAATACAAAAATACAGTAACTAAATGCAAAATCAGATTGATAAGAGTGAAAAGGAAGTCTTCTGAAACATCAAAATTTAGGTTAGAAAAAGAAAATATACTCGTAGATAAATACAAAAAGAAAAAAAATATTCTATTCAAGTGAATCAAAAAGAAAAACGATACATCAAATCAGAAGGAAAAACATTCAACACATAAGAAAATCGAAATAGGAAGGTTTGATGGATAACAAAATGTACACTCTCAGTTGTGAAAACATTATATTCTTTTTTTTTTTACAAAACAAAATTCGTTGAGAGATTAAGTGTTGAGAGATTAAGTGTTGATAAACAAGATATTTTCGAAACGAAAATTTTACTTATGGAGCACATGGTCAATATTAAACGGAAGAACTTAACGTAAGAAAAATGAACAAAAATCAGAAATAAGTGAAATTGAAATGATTACGACAAAATGGAATTCACAAAAAGAAATTAACAGAAATTAAAAGTCACTTATCTGACAAGAAAAAAAAGTCCGTCGAACAGTCCAGGTCATTTCGGTAATCATCATTCCCGTTGTTGGATGTAGTTCGAGTTCCGCCTTTAAAGCACCAGGGTCTATTGAGTGGACAGTTCAATGTGGGCTTCTCTTTGGGGTCAGTTTGTACCTCAGTGTCCTTGGTCGGTTCCCTTTGGCGACCACGTCTCACGGGAGTTGCAGGGGTGTTCGTTTCGGGTTTTCGACGTTTCTTATGAGGAGCATCATCTGCAGATGTAGAAATCTCGGCATTTTTGGAAACTGCAGGTTTGCTTCGTCGCTTGGTAGGAGTAGCTTTGTCTTTGGACTTTGCTGGAGTAGCTTTTGCTTTGGTCGTTGCAGGGGTAGGTTTTGCTTTGGACGTTGCAGGGGTAGGTTTTGCTTTGGACGTTGCAGGGGTAGCTTTTGCTTTGGACGTTGCAGGGGTAGCTTTTGCTTTCGGTGTAGGCTGATTTTCATTTTTCATAAGGACGTCTTCTTCAGTGTACGATTCGTCAGTTTCTGGAATCTCTGTTTCAGTCTTTTTCTTTTCAGGAACTGCATTTTCTGTTGATTTAGATTCTTCCTCCTCGTCCTTCGTTTCAGGAGTTTCTTTCATTTCGTCAGTGTGATCTACGCTTGAATCGGCTTCCATCTTGGTTTCTGGGACTGCTTCTTCAACTTTCGGTTTTGGCGGCCGGATATCGGGTTGCGGCATGCTGACAGGTGGGGAAATGGAATAACCAATGTTTTCTTTCTTATGCACGTTGGCGCTGCTACTATCGCTTGGAGTTTGGTTACTTCTGGCTAGAATTAGTTCATGCTGTCGCCTTTTGAAGCATTCAAGTTGGAATCTTTCGAATTTTAATTTAATTTGCAATTTAATTCGTTCCTCCTCGTGTATTCTGGTTTCTACTGTGGTTGAAATGAGACCTTTAACGAAGTCTGTATCAGCACGGAAGGTTTTGCTAGTTTCGATGAGTTCCTCTTCGCGTCGTTGTTTCTTTCTTCTGTCATCTACGGTGGTTGCGATGAAGTTTTTTACGAATTCGGGATCTTCATGGAAAATTGCGCTCTCTTCAATTAGTTTTTGCAAGTCTACGATGGTGATTTTCTCCGGATGTTGTAGGTTGAGCTCAAAAGCGACGTATACGAGATCTTCTATCGTTCCTTTGAACATGTTGACGCTGGCAGATAACGGTGATTCGGTTGAAGTGATTCGAAGATTGCTTTCGGTTCTTTCGTGGACGGTGATGACCTCGGACGATGGCGGTAAGGAGTTTCGTTTCGTAGACACGGCGATGGCGGTTGGCGAGGAGTTTCGGTTTGCTCTGAGACGATGGCTTTTGTTGATGCGATGATAGATTTTACGGACGCATTGACGATGGCTTTTGGTGAGGCGATGATGGCTTTGGCTGAGCCCCCATGTGGGAGGACACAGTGAAGAAAGCCTGTTAATTACCAACTCTTTTATTAGAGCCAACGAATTACATGCAGTCTCACTGCTTCGCGTCCTCCATCATAATGACGCACACGCGCTTCTTTTCCGCGCAGAGAGCGGCGGCGCTGGTTCGCTAGGGGTAAATAGGTAGCGCCCTCTGGTATGCGACATATATATATATATATATATATATATATATATATATATATATATATATATATATATATATATATATATATATATATATTTAAATTTCCTTCATAAAATTTAACTATTTTTTTTATTGTGAAGTGCTTATGTTTTCTTTTATTTTGTTTTAGGAGGTCCAAAAAATTATGCCTACAAAACAAGAAGTGGGGGAACATGCTGTAAAGTTAGAGGGTTTACCCTCAACTTTAAAAACAGTCAATTGATAAATTTCGACAGCATGAAGGCCATGATAGAGGATATGGACAACAAGACCCCCATTGCTATCGTGAACCCTGCAAAGATAACCCGAGATGCCAAGCGCCGACGGATGTTAAACAAGCCAGAGACCAAGTTGTACAGAATGGTCTACGACAAGAGGGTAATTCAAAAGGACCAGACGACCCGACCCTACGGGTACTAGGTAAAAAAAACGGGAAGAGTCTGTTCTGGGAAAACATGCCTTCCCATTACAGACTTGTATAGGCCTTAACTGTCAGTCAAACTACATTCTTGTGGTAAGACTGACAGTTTTGGGAACCCCGCCGTTAAACAAGGGGTAGTGCGCTGAGAGATGTACTCCACATCAGAGTGGCGTGGAAACCAGCTCATTTAAATTCATTTTATTGCATGTTAAATTTATTTTATTGCATGTTAAATTCATTTTATTGCATGTTAAATTCATTTTATTGCATGTTAAATTTATAAATAAGACAAGACAAATATATCATTCAAACAATCTTTTATTATTTTCTATGAAAAAGTTACAAATTTAACCAATTTATTGATTTCTTTCCAACAATACTTTTTGGTTTAGCATACATGGTTTTCACGTTAATGTTTTTCACAATTTCTTGTTTCTTTTCTCTTTTAGGATAAATTTTCATATTTTTTAAATAAGTGTTTTTCACAAATTCTTCAGGAAAATTATTTTCCTTTAATACCCCTTGAAACTTGTCAAACCCTTTCGGTCTTCTTTTCCTATTTCTCAATAGAAAATTTATCATTTGTGTGATATTGGAACCAGGAACCACTTGATTATCAATAAAAACTTCTTGCTTTTCATTCCAGGTGATACCATTTTGTTGAAGAAATGATGTGATATTCTTTGCAATCTTTTTATATTTCACAGGAACAGTATCCGGAATCTTGGATTCCAGCTTTTCATCTTCTTCTTCCGTTTCCAGGTATCGCTCTTCCACATCAGTCTTAGGCTCAGGCTTGGCAGCATTCACGTTTGGAAAGGTAACATATTTTTGTAAAACTTGGTTATAAAGTTTTACTTTTTCATCATCACTCACTTTCTTCTTTAAAATTTCTTTTATTTTTGTATCGAGTTCCGTTATGTGATCATCCTCAAACTCATGCATGCGGTCTAATGGGACCAATGCGTACTTTTTGCTATGCTCCATGGATGAGATTAGATAAAACAGTCAGGGCAGTTGGAATAAGAAAAGATAAAAATCCGTCTCCTTTTTGAACTAAGAGCCGCCTTTTTGTGTACAGAGGAACTCGTTTCCGCGCAAGAGTTCTCACAGTGTTTTTTTAAAAGGAGTTAGTTTATTCTTTGAGCGTTTGCTGATGGGTAGGTTCCCCTTAAGTAAATTTAATACACATTCGCAAATAGATTTAATCATACAATTTGAACACTTTTTCAAAATTTTAGATTTTTTTCTACTTTTCTTTAGCAGCTTTAAATATTCCACATCCTTCTCTGAAGGCATTCTGGGTCGAAATGATCGTATTAGCTTGTATGCGTTGATTTATATAGGCCGCGTAAGTACTTGCTTTGAACAAAGCACAACAGTGAGAGTTCTTGGAGTGATGATTACACTTGATAGATAAATTGGGTAAATCTTTAATTTTAGGACAATCCAAACTCCTAAGGTTTCCATCCATCAATTTTTCTAAAAACAACAACTTTTCCCTTCCTTTAACGTATATAGTAGAGTAGGCTGATGATAAAAATTGTAAAATAGAATGCAATGCATTGTAAGGTAATACACCACTGTTCCACTGTAACTGATGTTTGTTTCTTATCACCCAAGCAAAACTCTTTTGATGAAATCTTGACAAAGTTTCCCAAGGCATAGGGGGTAGGAATGACCAGCAAGCATGATGTCCTTCGTTGATTGAGTAAAAAGCAAGTTCCTTAATAATAAAACAGTCCGATTTCAATTGAAAACCTTCAAAATCCAACACGATGGGACAAGCCATGTTACGTTCGTGGTGTCAGGGAACCGAATGATTTTACCGAGGTTCATACACGTAATGTCTATCCCCTGGAAATATTCCTGATCGTAACCGTAACCTTTCACTGGTTTCTGGTCTCAAATCAATTAACAAATAACTGAAGGGGGTAGAAGTAGCATCGTCAAAAATTTCTTGAAACGCCTTAACTTTTCTTGGATACATTTGGCGCGCTAAATTGGTTACCTGACTTTTATCTCTGGGACTTTTGTACAAAATAACGTAATGTGTATTTAAATGCACACTCCGCATTTCTTTGCCTTGGTGAAATAAGTTTTGGGTTATAAAAATAATGGAGAGGTTTCGGTGGTGGCTGCCCTTAGTGAATAAATTACTTAGTCGGGTATCACTTGCTAATTCTACCATTAAATCGTCAATGATAATTAAAGCATTTCGAATCGAATTTAAGTTTGGGGGTAATCCTTCTTCAAAATGAACATTTGTCATAGACTTAAAAATAGGTTGGTAACTTCCATAACAGTAAATTATGTTTGAGGGCATGGGATTAAACATTTTATAATCAATAATTTTTTTAACAAAAACTGTTTTGCCGGATCCAGTAGGGCCACTAAGGAGACAAGTGGAAGGGTGAACCAGCCTCGGAAGCTCCATGCTTTCAAATAAGTTAATTTTATTGCTTTACCTCCTTTTATACTTTACATAGCATATCTACACATCCTTCTAAAGTATTTGCAACAAGGTGACATTCACTTAAAGAGTCAACAATATTTTCAGTATATTCAAAACAATGATTTTTAAAAATGTTTATGGAATCCTTAACACAAGTGCATATGCTGTTACCACAGGTTGTATTACTGTAATGAAAATCTGAAAATGCATTACATTTAATAAATCCCTTAGAATCAATATTTTGATAAATTTTGTAAATTTCCAGTGTTGTTTTATTTTGAATTATATTAAGGGGGTTTGGCCAGTTATGGTAACTCCATAAAGCAATGCCTGAAAATATTAAGTAGGATAAAAAAAGTAAAGCGAACAGCACGCATTTTACAACATCCATGATTGAATGTTCAGTATAAAACTAAAATTTTTGAGCATGTACTCGTTACCTTTATAGAGAAAAACACAAATGTACAGTTTATTTTTTTTATTGTTTAAAAACCATGTTTACACCGTATCTTTTTTTCACAAATTGAAATAATCGAAAATCATTCTTCTTTTGTTCTTTAAGTTTACAAATGATAAATTTCATACACAATCCTTGACATCGTTTTACAATGAAATAAATACAATAGTGTCCGCATACATTCGAGGTCAAACTTTGAAATGGAGTCTTGTTCCACATTACTCGATCGTACATCCGGATAAATCTGGAAATGTCTTGGCCAAAAGCTTCAGGTGGTAATCCGTAGGAATCGAAGAATTCAATTGAGTTCTTATCTTGAACGAATACCGCTAACCAATGCGTTCCTGCCTCACCAGCGCGGTCTGTATTCAGTACTAATGCTGAGGGGTATCTTCCAATGGATGGTATTTTATCAGAAGGAAAAACTCCTCTGTAATATCTAGTAGTGGTAGGATCTCGAGACAAGATTTTGTCAATTTCTGAGGAATTCATTTAATTTCCAAAATCGTAGATAACGTTGCGAGCCTTGTTGATTTCTATCAAGTTTTCAAATTCAGCATACACTAATAAGGACACCGTTTGTTGCAAACTAGTTGCAAACTTAATCTCCAATCTCAAATTGCTGTGCCGAATGAGATTTAAATGCGAACCGTCACACAAATCGGGAGTCAAATCAAAGCAAAACAATGAATATCCTTCAGGAAATTCTGATCGTGAAAGATACAAGCCTTTATTTTCTGAACTCGTAAATAAGTTTTGATAAGCTCTGATAAAGTGATTTTTCTCAAAATTGGGTTGTAAAGGGTTATGAGGAACAGGCTGTCCATCCACATACACACCAATAAAATTCATATTGTAATGTTTGAATTCAAAAGGCGACTTTTTATACTCTCCGTTGAATGCATCGTTATCAACACATGCAATTACAATGCGATTTGGCATCTGCCCTGTAAAAATATTATCTTGCACAAAACTCATATTACCAGATGGTATGGAGTAAGCTTTACACAGCACTCTATTGATTGGGTATTTGGCTGCAGTTTTTTCCAAACACTTGGCGTGTCCTAATGCAACTCCAGGACTAACTCTAACTTTTCGAACAAATAGGGAGGCATGTTCTAAAGAGACTTTAAATTCCCCGTCTCCTAGTAAACAAAATTCTGGTTTGCTGCGAATAAGCTTAATTTTCACATCTACCATGTTTAAAAGTAATCTTTCTTGGTGAAACATGTCCAAGTGCAACCGTCCAATCATGTCTACTGTAGCACTAAGTTTAAACAAATTAGCTCTTTGATTAAAACCATCGTTGGCGTCTTCGGGTTTTTAAGGATCGAAAACATTCATTCGACCAGCCGTATCTTTGAAAAATAGTTCTGAGGAGAGTTGTGAGGTTTTTACATCGAAACCATGATTTAGTAATTTTTCTATCATGGCTCGGTACGGGTACGTGTTGTTACTTGACGAAACCAGTCGCTCATTTAAACTGATATCCACTTGAGAGAACATGGAGTGTAAAAAGAGATTCACAGGGCCTACTTTGCTTTCAGCCGTAATGGGCTTGCCATCGTTTTTTAGTATTTTCACTTTTACATAAAGTTGCGTTTGGGAGAGATCAAGGTATTCATCTCCACTTCCGGATACATTAAATTCAACAGGGCTTCCGTCTGAAACATTGGCAAGGGGGTGAAATTGTCCTCTTTCTATAACGGTTTGAGTGGGAGGCAAGCTAAATATTTCTAATTCAGATTTGGCACATTCGGGGGAATCTTTAAGTAAAAATGCCATGGTATCAGGAGCCGAAAATATCACGTACTACAACCTTCCTGGTTTTTGATGAAATGACTCGGTTAGACGTTTTGCGCTTCCTTTTAAGCTTTCCTCGACCAATCATCTGATCCGCTTTATGAACTGCTTTTCTTGCCAAATTTTTGCCACCTTCTTTTGCTCTTGTTTTAACAGCTGTTTTAAAATTTTCTCCAGCTAGTACATCATTAGCAACCATAGTTCCAGCTCTTAATGCTTCCTTTCCTACAGATTTTGCACCACTCACTAGAAAAGGTAAAGCTCTCCGAAAGAGCTTAGCGAAAAATCCACCTATGCCATACCCTTTCTGAAATCCGACCCCCCTATAATAAGGCATTCCCTTTCCTGTTTGATCAGCATAGTAATCTTCAAACTTTTTTGCACAACACGTGTAAGGAACCAACATTGTTCTTTCTTTGAACGCGAATCAAGAAATGAATGATAATTTCAATTGTACTGCTCTTTTATAGGATTTGTTTGGGTCGAAAATGCAGCGTCAAAAACACTTTCCCTCTTTCAAATTGCACTAAATCCCCTGAATGGAGTCTGATATCGATTTGTATAGTTTGAAAATGCTGCCTAATAACTGGTAGATAGAAAGGTCTTGGATATTTGGCATTAATTATTTCTCCATCGCGTCCTTCCACTGTAACTACTTTAAGCAGAGGAGCTTGCACATCCCCAACGATTTGCGGCTCTACGAGATCGCAATACACATACATGACTGGAAAAGTGGCTTTGGGATCGGCTACAAAAGGACTCATATGTGTACCCGAATATTCGCCTGGTTCAAAGCCAAGTAATTCAGCCAGGCCTTCGTGTAGAGACAATTTACATTTCTCAGCTGTTCTGATTTCAACCTTTTTGGTAACATCGTGATAATATAATTCAATTTTGTTTCTATGCGATTCGAGTAGCATTCCTTTCATAAGATCAGGTATAGATTCATAACAACCGGGTGGCACTCTTCTTCCTTCTAGTTTTCCGTCTCCCAAATCAAATCCAAACAGGTTATTTCCACTTTGCACATTGTACCAAGTATGGGGATAAATGAAATCTACGAGAGCCATTTCCCATTCTCCTTTTAAATTTATAGAACTAGGGAGTTGGGTTGTGAACTGGGAAATTTTGTTACTTGGGAAAAAATCCATAGAGCTATCACTGATTAATGTGATGTAGAACGACATTGTTCACCGAATGAAAGGAAAGTATAATGAACGTGATATTTATATCATCCTAACATCCGTCACCCAATCATTAAATTTTTCGGGGTACCCCAGGAATTTCACAAAGTATTCAACTTTTCCGTTGCGCTTCCTTTTCTTTAAAACCTTTTCAACTGGGTAATATCCGGAATCTGTTACCTTTTGCAGTTCTTCCTTGTAAAAACTGCCTTTAATCTCTTCCCCTGATAAATCTTTTAATTTATAAACAGTAGGAATCCTATTTATTATTTTGTGAATTGTAAATATTTCTCTAGTCCAATTTTGTTCATACCCTTTTTCGAATATCATCTTATCTCTACTTATGCGAACTGTATCCCCTATATTCAAATCTGAACTATTCAATTTAACATTAGGTGTATTATCGTAAAGTGTATGCCAAATGTTCTTTTCATTTTCCTCTGTCACTGATACAGGCTCTGTCTTTATACTACGATGCCAGGTGTGATTATAACTATGCATTAGTTTATCTATTACATCAATATATTTCTTAGTATTCATTTCAGTAAAGTACTTCCACATTTTAGTTTTAAGAGTGCGATTAAAACGTTCAACCACAGAGGCCTTAGTTTCATTATGAGTTGTGAAGAAATGCACGTTTTTCTCTTTCAAGAAAGCTTGAACCTGTTTATTTGTAAATTCTTTTCCAGCATCTGTTTGCAAAGATTGAGGAATTCTTTCAGAAAATATTTTTTCAAAAGCTGATACAATGGTACCTGATTTTTTATCTTTAAGAGGAATTGCCCATGCATATTTGGACAAGATGTCAATACAAGTAAGTAAATATTTAAAACCATCATTTTCATCAGAATATGCCTGCATATCAACTAAATCAGATTGGAATTGTTCATTTAAACCTCCAACTATTACTCTGTTTCTTTGAAATTTGTGCCTTAGGGGCTTATGCAACGTATAAGATTCTTTAGATTGCAACCATTTCCTTATCTCATTTTTCCTAACACGTCCTTTCAAAACTCTATGTAAAGTATTAATTCCACCAAAACTACCTGGCAGAGCTGGATTTTGATAAGTTTCTTCCATGATGATCAACTGCTAGAATGGTAAATATTTAAAGAGTAAAACCTATTTATATTAATTTTATCCCTGAAAAAAGAAATCCTAAATATAAAGTAATTCCTGAAAAAGAAATCCTAAATATATAAAGTAATTCCTGAAATAGAAAAAACAAACTACATTGAAAGACATAAATAAGAACACAAAGTTAAAGTTAAAACAACCAATTTATTTAATTCTTTTTGTAACAAAAGTAATTCAATTTTTCTTTACATAATTCCTGATTTAAATCATCAAGTTCTTGGGAAATTTTTTCTATTTCCCACTTACTGAGCACTAAGAATGTATTTTTTAGTCCAAAATTTCCCTTTTTGTAAGAAAAAATGTTCTGTACAATTGCCTGGTTCTCTTCTTTAACACATACCAACACCTCGTTGTTGGTCACAAATCCACTGTCCGTAAATGAAACGTCCAAGCTCCTGAATTTGCGTGAAAATTCAGTCCAGGTCTTGCGGCACATTGTGACTCCTTGGGAAGTAGCTCGGTTCCCATCGTACCGTCGAAGATGAATTTTCAAATTCACATCTTTGTGAGACACTATACTCACGCAGATATCAGGAGTTATGGTCCACGTATTAAGAGTTTTAAACTCTGATGCACTTGTCTGGGGTTCATCGGTGTCGGTTGCTGCGGAAGTACCCACTTTAGCAAAGTGGCTTCTAGGGCGGAAAGGCAGGGTTGGCATGCAGCTGTACATCTCATCAAAAGAGGGAAGTTCTTATTCGCTTATCTGACGCTTCATACTCATTTTTGATTAAAAGAAATTCGCAAGCAACTTAGTTGAAGAAAAACAGGTAACGAATGCTCAACAGGTCTGTGTGAAGCTCCTAACATGAAACCTTTATCACAGCGACCAATCAGGTAAGCGTGGGGTTTGATGACGACAAACTGCGAAAATGCTCTTATTGGCTGAAAACGAGATGACGTAACTATCAGGCACTTTCATTGGATGTTACATTGTATTCCTACGCAACAGATGTGTAATGGGGTTCTAATCTTGTTTGGCCCTGTCTTGAACAAGTTCGTCCTTGTTCGAACAGGTTAAAACGTTGCCCTAGCGTTGCCATTACGTAAAAACACAAATTCTAAAATAAAATTTAACAAGTACTTCGCTCAACCCTAGATAGATGGCAGCACTGTTTATTTAAATATTCACTTTTGAAAAATAATTATTAACTCTTTCTATTACCGATAGATGGCAGTCAACTTGAGAAAAAAAATATTAAGTCCAAAATGTAAACAAGTCAACCACGTTGCCATTCCTAAACTTAAAAAAAAACAACTCAACTCCGCTAAAACGAAACTAAAATCTAGCAGCAGCAAGAAAACAACTAAACTCAACTCTAACAGGTCACGCCCCCCCTGACGTCACTGACCACGCCCCCTCAATTAGGGTAATTAGGACACGCCCCCAATTAGGCTTAATTGGGACACGCCCCTTAAGACAATGGATGACCACGCCCCCTTAGACAATAGGGACACGCCCCTTTCGGACACGCCCCTTTGTCCCTCAGGGTCCGGCGCCTACTACTACTACATCAAAAATAAACTATTTTGAAATTTAATTAGAGAAAAAAAGATAATTCCTTTTTTTATACAACCACCGAACTACATGCGCCACGACCAAAACAAAGACACGTCGAGATCAACAAGCTATGAACCAATGAAAAACGAATAAGCCTCAATGTAAGCTATTCTGTGATTGGCCAGCGCCATTCCCACTCCGATGTCGTTTTCGAAACTTTTCCGAATTGATCGTCGGAATTCGTTAGCTCGTGCTACGAAGTTAAGCGACGGTCGAAATCAGATTTCGACGATCGTGCGAAAACGATGTCGGAACTCATCGATGTCGGTTTCAAATCGACACGTTCATGCTAAGGCCCCTGGTATCGAACAATTAGTGTCGGCTGAATAAAAAATTTAGATGGAATTCTATTCACTTTCAGGTATCCAAAACTTTCGATACTCTCTGGTATCGAACAATTAGTGTCGGCAGAATAAAAAATTAAATGGAATTCTATTCTGTCTCAGGTATCGAAAACTTTCGATACTCTCTGGTATCGAACAATTGGTGTCGGAAGAATAAAAAATTAAGATGGAATTCTATTCTCTCTCAGGTATCTAAAACTTTCGATACTCTCTGGTATCGAACAATTAGTGTAAGCAGAATAAAAAATTTAGATGGAATTCTATTCTCTCTCAGGTATCGAAAACTTTCGATACTATCTTGTATCGAACAATTAGTGTCGGCAGAATAAAAAATTAAATGCTATTCTATGCTGTCTCAGGTATCTAAAACTTTCGATACTCTTTGGTATCGAAAACTTCCGATATTCTCAGGTATTGATGAATTGGTGTCGTAAAAATTAAAAAAAAAAAGAGAAATACAGTAAAGCACCGTTTATACGTCTTTCAAGGGACCGACGTAAAACGGCGTATAAATGAAAAGACGTATAATTGAAAACAATTTTGATTGTTTGAATTAATTAGGACTTGGCGAAAACGACGTATAAATGTAAAAGACGTATAAATGAGAGACGTATAAACGGTGCTTTACTGTATTTGATACTCCTTATGTATTAAAATTGTATCGATTGATTGTACTGTGGCAACTTGAGTTTGCCTACAACTCAACTCGTGTGACGTATTGTATATAAGTTCTTGTATTGCTGTTTATTTACACATGTTTTTGATCAGGGGTTTCCAACTGGCGGCCCGCCGGGTCATTTTGTGCGGCCCGCGAAGCTCTCTGAAAACCCTCCCAAAAGTAGCTTAAAAACACTTTTTAGCACACTAAAATTAAAATTTTTTTCGGGGGAGAACCCCCGAACCTTCATATACCTCTTAGATTATGGACTAGCTTAGATCCTTTTCTATGGTGCAAGAATTAAAAGTTTGAAGTTTCGAGAGGTCGTTTGTAAAACCTGAGATTCCCCCTGAGCGTAGCAAGGGAGTATAAAGGCTTTATAACCATTATCATGAGGAGGGACAGAATGGAGTTTCCAAAAATAAGGTTAAACAATCCCCTAAGGAAAATTTACGAATATTTTCTTGAGGAAGACCTTTTCATTTAAGTAATATTCAGAATATTAAATACATTCAGTATTCCTACGAGTTGTATAAGAGTAAAAAAAATTCATATATCCTCTGGAATCGCCCTCTTTTGCTGGAAAAAAAATATAATCCTTAAATAGGAGCCAGATTACTTTGCGGCCCGCCACTAGACTTGTGATTTCGATTGCGGCCCGCGAGTACTTAGAAGTTGGAAACCCCTGTTTTAGATTTTACTTGAGAGCACTGAATGGTCGCTTGAGATTTTAATCAATTAACAAGGTTTGATTTAAATAGTTTCTTTTATTGAGTATCGACATTAGTACACTTTAGTGACAGAAGAATAAAAGTTTAGAGCAAGGGTTCCCAAACTTTTTTGGCCTGTGGACCCCCTGACGACATTTTTCGTACCCCGTGGACCCCCTGTATTAGGGACCGTTCAAAAAGTAGCTAAAACTCTTATGTTTATGATATATATTTCTAAAGCCACGCATAAATTTTGTAATTTTTTAAGTGTTTTTCGTGCATTAATAAGAATTTGATTTCACACTTTCACTATTTAAAAAAATTTTTTTGCTATTGATATGGTTACACAACATTTTTAATGAAATTGTAAAACTAAAACGTTTAAAAAGTTAGAAACTAAAAACAAATCTAAACTTTTAATATCGTAACATTTCAAGGCACAAAAATGTTTAGCTTTAACCATGAAAGGCAAACTTATCAATGTTAATGGCTTATGAGTGAGTTATTTACTCACCAAATCATAAAATTTCAGAAATAATTACAATTAATATAGGGCATGTTAACAAACAATATTTAATTAAGTTCAACAATGAAAAGAAATCAAATTATACATTGAAAATTGAGCTCTAATTTATGAAATTTAAAAAAAATGTTTCTGCAATAAAAAAATTTGTTTTTTATACATGCATTAAAAAATATGTTCATTTACATATTATGATGTGGAACAGCATTTATAAATTTTGAAAATAGCTTCATGAGTTTTCCTTATCAGAAAAAAAAATAGCGATAGTTAAGTTTCACCAAAGGAGAACCATAATCGCGTAAGCGAATATCAATAAAAATAAAAAAGCGAATATCAAAATTAAAATAAAAACAAAATGATGTTTAAATTTAAAAAAATAGGTACAATTAAGGATTATCTGGGTTCAAATCTTGAAAACACGCCATTATTATTGACGTTTAACAAGTTACACATGATAAAATGACCACCAATGGCTTAGGCTAAATGTGACAGAAGTCAAATGATAGTGTTAGTTTTTTAATATTTTAATTTTTTATTAATATAACATTTAATTTATGACAATTTATCATAGAACTTTCCACTAGCACCCGGTTAATCATAAAATATAAAAAATATTAGTCAAAGGTTTTTAAAATGTAAAAACGTATTGCCTAAGCACCCTTTCTTTATAAAAACCTTCCTTGTAAAATATTATTGCTATAAACAAGTAATAAAATCCACATTTCAACTTTAACTCATTGAATAGTTATTTCTAAATGGGGAATAGGAATTATATGAAGGGAATTATAGGGTAGAGAATAGGAATTATATGAAGGTATAAACAACAGGGAGGGAAAACTGGAATATTCAAACATACTTTTATTGGAAGGGATGAATCTGGTGCTTTGACATTAGGTTTTTAACATTAGGTTTCAACGATGTGAGATTTAACCTCAAATCATCTCTTACGGTATAATATCCAACCTCACGCAAAAAAATGGTGGTCGTCTATCAACCAAACCAAGTTCGGTTGATAGGGGTTAATTTGTCAAAACCGGGCCGACCGTTTCCCGAAACCCCGCCGGTCCGTTTCTTTCAACCCAATGCATTCTGTAACTTAGTTCGATCCTGAGAACCGCTCTGGTTCGTTTGCTGGCCACATTTGCGCGGCGCCACCTATCGATCCCGCCCCAAGACTGCCGGTGCCGGCACAACGAGGAACGAGGCTTAGTGCTTATGCTTAGATGAAGGTACGTAAAAGATTTCTATCCTGGTTTTTATGTAATTTTTCAACAAAAAATAAGTGCTTAAGTAGTCTTGAGTTAATATTATTATGATCATAATAATTTGGATATTTAGTTTAATTTTACAGATACTCCGCTTAATGGAATGGTGGAATGGCTGTATTGTAATGTTTTTGTTTACCATCCGTTTGTTAAACTGGTTAAACTCTACAGGTCCCGATCACTCATTAAACTTAACACGAAATGAACTACGTATCGTTTTATGTGAATCACACATCGGTAAATGTTGTCAAAATTTGCCCCCATTCTCCTTAAATATACTGTTTTTTTTAAATTTAAATTGTCATAAGTACACAGGCAATCATCTCTGCTTTCCTTGCTAGTGAAATAGATGTATAATTTATAGGTATTGCATTATTTATTAGTTACACTTTTTGTAGTGTCTAGAATCTTCTGGAATGCTCGAAAACTCTTTATTTTCAAGACATATAGTCATGGCAATTAAAATTTTCTCTCACACATTTATTTGGCTACTACAATCACTTCACTTACCTGAATCTTTTAAACTAGGCAATATATGATTATAAGAGTCATTTCTGCTTCTTATGATCCTGGTTGATATCGAAATTGAGACAGCTCCCGATCTCTTCTCAATTATTTAAAACGTATATTTATCATGTGATAAACACATTGCTTATGTTATTAAAACTACTAGGATTTTCTGCGGCTTATTATACTAAGCCGCAGAAAATCCTAACTACAGTAGGTGTAATTTTGAATTTCTTAATCAAAATGTTTAGGGAGTACAGCTTTAGAAAGAGTCCAACTGCCATGTATATTACCACCAACTCAAATGATGACTGACAACCCTAGAGGTCTTAATTATTAACATAATATTAGGAACAGCTTTAGAACAGGTCAGCTGTTGGCGCCGGCTGAAAACCCTGCTGCAGATTTTTCACGCAGATTTTTTATTTTTCAGAAATCGTGCCGAGCAGTTTTTTTGGCGACAGCTGCCCACACATGAAACAGAAACAAGGATTACTAGCGGTTGCATCATTCTTCGGGACTTTATTGCTTGCGCCGGGATTCTGGAGTAAGTAGTACTGAACAAACAAATGTGCGACTTTTAACAAATAGTATCTTTAACGTGAATAAATTGAAAATTGGGTACATTCAGACTTGGAAAAAATTTCAACTTAATAAACCTTCCCCCGAACTTAATAAAATTTTCCCTAACCTTTCGTATTACTCCTATGAAGCTAGAAGGGGCTTCCTCCAAACCAGGTTCGTAGGTTGAGGCACTTTTTCCAGGTCCTGGTACATATGTACTAAGCGGTTGACCATGCCGCTTAATTTTAAAATCGCCAAAGAGAACACTAGACTTAAACAACATCAGAATACAAAATTTACTCTATTGATTAAACAATCAAATTCAAAATTAAACTTTGCAAAGCCACAGGGAAATGCTATAATTAAATATTACAATAATTATGGGTGACTTAACTATTTTTGTCATTAAAATTGAAATAAAAATATAGTTTCTCTAACATATCTTATTTTCTATTCATCCCGCTTTCAAGTTTTATATTTAGTTATTATTAATAAAACAAAGAAACATTGTTTACTTAGTTGCTTTGTTTTTGGGAAACTGGATCGGGCAATAACTTAAAACTCTTCATAAACAAATACTCTCTTGAAATACTGCCAACTTGGCCACAGCGAAAAAGCGGATTTATACTAAAGTCTACTACCATAGGAACAGCTTTAGAAAAGGTCCGCTTTTGGCTACTGCTTCGCCATCTTGGCGCCGGCTGAAAACCCGGCCGCTATGTTTAAAGTTTGCTCGTTTGGCGGTAAGGGTAATCCCAAACAGGGAAGGCCATTATCTCCTTGGGGTTGGAGAGCTGTGGGTTAACATGGCGGTTGGTAGACTCTAATCGAAGCTGTGCCAAATTTTATTATATATTGTCACTGGCATCATCGAAAAACCTTGTATTTCAGATTTGGGGAATGTACAGTACAAGACAGATTTTCACAAACATTCAAATTACATGAAATTTAAGAAATTCTCCCCTATCTCTAACTCCTAGTCACACCAGTGTAGGTGTTATAATACGATATTTTTACTCGGGCAATGAAAATGGATTTTGATATTCTGAAAAGTAGAACAAAAACTAAGTAATTCCATGCAGTATTACTTGTATTTGTATTTTTAGGATTATTACAATTCCCTCTTTGGCGTCAAATGGGTCAAGTTTTATTACTATTCACACAATGATTAATGCATTATACCAAAGATTCTGACCTTTCATTGTCACATTCATTAGTGTGAATAATTTAACAATTATCTTATACTCTGTTGACTCCCTAAATTCGAGATACAAGTTTTTTGGATGCCAGCAGTGTTTTAATTATTATTTCAGTATGTGATATATAAAAATTACCTTCAGTATGTGATATTATATGATAATTTTTTTATTGTAGCTGCTCTAAGGGGGTCGTCTTCTTGCCAACTGCTGGATCTGCTTCTCAGTCCCGATTGACATCTGTCTGGGGCAGAGCTTCTAGTTGATCCTCTGGGTTGACCGCTTCGGCTCGTTCTCCATGAGGCAAGGTGCCCCTCACAGCTGCAATGGATGCAGGAAACCGCATCAGAATATGGAGTCGCAAAGCGCGTGTTCACCACTGCAACGTATGCAGCACTGCTTCTCCGAGCTCTTGCGAGGTGCCCCAAAAACCGCCATTCTCGGCCTCTTCTTATCCAGCTTGACATTCACATGGAGGATCCTGGCAGGGCTGGAAAACCTCTCGGGACCCCCTGGAAAACGACGGCAAGGAGCTTCTGTGTCCTTTTGCTTCTCATCTGACAGCTTGAAACCTGGTACTCTTGTTTCTTCGAGTCCTCAAAAAGTACACAAGAAAATTTTTTAAAGCTTAGCTCCAATTTCATCTGGTTCAATAATATCTTTACCTTTAATTATCTGAATTATTCTCTTTTCTTGTTCATCATTGTTCTGCATTTCTTGTTAAATGATTTTATTGTGTTAAATTTGATCTTGAATTTAGTATTTTACAGAATTGATATGTTGTGTTCTTTAAAAGTGTTAAGTATTTACTTAACACAGTATTTAAGATATTTGACAGTATTTGAGATATTTGACAGTATTTAAGATATTTGCATTTTCTGAATATTTCAAAAAGAAATTATAAAAATAAAATTAATTTTTATACTGAAAAACTGTTTGGATTATTTATTTTGTAAAATAAACTTGAAGGTTGATATTGAAGTAATACATCCAATCATAATTCCATTCTGTCCTGTTAAATGTCCACAATCTGTTTTTAATTCTTTACAAAAATTTTACCAAAACTGCTAATTTAACCAATTGAAATGTAGTTAATCAATGACAGCAATAAAAATTAGGTAATACTTGGCATCCAAAATATTTGGGTAGTATTTAATTGGACTTGATATCTTAATTGAACTGATTTTCCCAAAGTTGAAAACTATCAAAACATTCTTAAATTCTTCAGGATTAGCTAGACTCAGGAATTATGAAAGTTCAGAACAAAAAGAAAGCAAAATGTACCAATTTGTAGAACTGCTGGTAAATTCAGATAATTTATTATAAATTTATGTGTGTAAATAAAAACATGCCAACATTGTTTGATTGAAGAGACTTTTGCATCGGTCTTTAAGTAGGTATCCTCAAATCTGAAATATTATCTTGAAGTTTTATATGCTTTGAATCTAGTATTTATTGGTTGAATTTGAAGATGATGGATAGAAGGGATTGATCCATATATGACAATTTCATCTTTTAAAATTCACTCTTTAGCTATTTCAAAATTTGGATGAAAGATGTAAGTAAAGACACAAAATAAAGTTTTAAATGCAAGGTAAGTACCTACGAGCGATTTTCTTGTATACTGTATTGCAAGTTCTTTTCTATTTTTAAACTCGATTGCAATTTTGAAAAGAAATTCTTTAAAGTTTTTATCATATAGTAAACAAAACATGTAAACAGAAACCTCTATCGGATATTTTTGTAATTTAATATAAGTATGGTTAAAAAAAGTATCAAATGTGTTTCTAGAAATATAAATGCATGGGTAATTTAAATTTAAAAATACTATCCTGTATAAAGAAAATCCGTATACCCCCCATTTGGATTGCGCCAACCGTAAAATTCCCGTTTGTGCCAACCGCCAGTGGCGGATCTAGAACGTGGACAAGGGGGGGGGGCTAATATATAATCAGATTGAAGTTGATACTTCCCATGCGTCTTTGCCATTTAAAAAAATATCTTAAATTATAAAGGTAGTTATTAATATTTACTAAATAAATCAAATATAACTAATTAAGTTATTAGTAATTAAATTAATGAATAGTTAAATTTATATCAAAATTAATATTAATGGTGTATCAACCAAACGTTTTACGATGAATGGAGCCAGATGGTAAAGAATTATATTTTTATTGTACCTTTATTCATTCAATCCTAATCGAAAGGTGAAATAGAGATACGAAATAACTACTAATACTGAGCCTTTATACGGCCTTAACGCGACCTTTGCTTTGGAGAGTTTCTGCCATATATTTTTCCAAACCATCTTTCTCAATTATACACTAGCGGAAATAAAAATCCCAACACCAAGAAGGAAAGGAGATATCAAAGTCAAATTTATTTCTATGATTGCACATAGTATCAATGTGAATTGCTTAAAAAATCAGCCTTCCTAAATATTAGGGGGCCGAGAAAAGCAGGGAGGAGTGTTGTCTCCATAGGTGTCCCTTACCGCCGTCACACGTCATGGAATTGAGTGACAGGGGATCTAAATGACTTTTGAGGAATTGGAGGACCATGATGCCTCCTCAGGTAGTCCAAATTCATATAATCGATGCACCAGCGGACGTTGCATACCGGGCTAGGTGATTTCTCCTCATTGACCGGACTTGTTTTGTGGGTGTTGGTTCTAGAGAACGGGAAAGACGGGGTAAAAATGCAACCTAGGGGGTTGAGAAGAAAGCTTGAACATTGCATACAACGTGTTGTTGTGCATGATTTTCTTGAAATATTTCCCCAGGACAGGTTAGAAGGTAAGGACGGTGTACCGGCTAAAAAACCTCAATTAAGCAGCTCTGGTTGACCAAAGTACCGATCGATCATACTGAGGACAAGCGGCAGTAGGATGGATGTCGTTTGCAGCTGTGGATCGTCCGTTTGGTCCACATAGCTTCTTACATCTTTGTCTATAAACAAGGGGCTGAAAATGGGCCTTTTTGTTTCGAATAGTGCACGAAATAAGGAAATGAAAATCCCAATTTCCTAACATTGTGTTTCTGAGAGAAACCTGCTTCGGTTTGGAGCACCACGACGGTTGGGTACGAGTTTGAAGACACAATGGAGAGAGCGCACTCAGCTGATGATTTTCTAATCGTTCCACGGAGTGGTGATGCAGGGTGACGGAGTGGGGATGCATTGGATTCCATTTCTACAAACTCCTGAGTATGATTCACCAGTACTTTTTCCAACCAGAGCTGCGTCATTGAGGTTTTGCAGCCGGTAGACCGTCCTTACCTTCAGACCTGTCCTGATGACAAATTTCAAGAGAATCATGCACAACCACTTGTTGTATGCAATGTCAAAGCTTTCTCCTTAAACCCCTAGGTTGCATTTTCACCCCGTCTTTCCCGTTCTCTGAACCAACACCCACAAAACAAGTCCGGTCAATGAGGAGAAATCACCTTGCCCGTATGCAACGTCCGCTGGTGCAACATATGAATTTGGGCTACCTGAGTAGGCAACATGGTCCTTCAATCCCTCAAAAGTCATTTAGATCCCCTGTCACTCAATACCATAACGTGTGACGGTGGTAATATACACCTATGGAGACAACACTCCTCCTTGTTTTTCTCGGCCCCCTAACATCCAGGAAGGCTGATTTTTTAATCAATTCACATTGATACTATGTGCAATCATAGAAATAAATTTGACTTTTGTATCTCCTTTCCTTCTTGGTGTTGGGATTTTTATTTCCGCTAGTGTATATTAGGTAGCTATCATGCATTTAATTTCAAAGTTTAGCGATTAACCCTATTGGAAAAAATTTATAATCCCAGTATCAAAATGATACTGGGAACCAGTATCATGATACTGGAAACCAGTATGAGGATACTGGAAACTAGTATGAGGTTACTGGGAACCAGTATGGTGATACTGGGATCCAGTATGAAACATGACTGGGACTTTTGAAACCAGTATGAAATGATGGTGGAAATTTTGAAACCAGTATGAAACGATACTGGGAATTTTGAAACCAGTAAGAAACCATACTGGAAATTTTGAAACTAGTAGGAAATCATATTGGGAATTTTGAAACCAGTATGAAATCATGCTGGAAATGTAGATACTGGTTTTTATGAATACTGGGAATTTCAATACCAGATTGGATCAACACTGGAAATTTTGAAAGTGGCATAAAAGCCTACTGGAATCATTCATACCAGTATCGATAAACACTGGAAATTTTTATCGAGTATAAAATATACAAAAAAAATTATACTTATTTTAAATCATTCTTGAAATTTATATATATCAGTATAGAATTTTTTTATTTTTTAAATTTCAACAAAATACTGATTTGACACTTTCGGGGACTAAAATCCCTTACAATAGTTGGGGATAATGGGAATACTTTAGCCCAACCACACACCCTTACTTTCTCCAGTGTGTGAAAATTTTTCGGTTAAAAATTTTAATTTCGTTATAAAATTGTTTCCATACTAATTGCTAATAAATATCCCAAATTTTCTCGAAAAACAATGAAATTTTTAAAACAATTCAAAAACATACTGGATACGATACAGGTATGATTTTTTAAAAATAGTGATACCCACTATGTGAAATCATACTGAAAGTATCCAAGACAATCTAATCTGACTTAATTTATTGCAATAAACTTAAACTGTATACATGTATACTACCCGATCAGTACTTTAGAGAAAAGTAGCTAAACCCCGTAGAGCGCGGGAACACATCCCTCGTGGCGCGTTAAGCCTAAACACCTGCTAATTTTAACACTGAATAGCTGTTGATCTATTAGGTTCACAGCTTAGGAATTTATATTTTATGAAAGCATTTAAAAGGGGAATTTTAACAGTATGACTCACTAAGAGATGGTGTAAAAGTTGTGGGATCCAGAAAGAAAATTCAATTCATTGTTCGGTTTTTAAGACGGTTTTTCGCATATATCTTTAGAAATAAGTGTTGGAAAGCTTAGCAGTAACCAGATTATTAAAGAACTTTTAAAGACCTTTAAGAATCATGTTTGAAAGACCAGGAATTGTAGCCAGGGGCATTAGGAAATAAAATTTAGAACGAGCACATGGAACCAAAACCTCGAAATATGGATACCATCCCTTAGTGTAATGCATCGTTCTAAAGATAATTTTAAGGAGATACACATACTAAAATTTTATACTTTTAGCTATCAAACTCTGGGCGTGATGCCCAGATTCAATTTTTAAATAAAACCTAAAAAACTCACGAAATATGGGGTCAACCCCCCTATATACTTTATATATTCTTAATCTACTAGTCAAAGGAAATGCGATGATGTAAAACACTTGGGGGTTCACTCATATTTTTCCCCTTTCCCCCTTTTTCCCCCTTCCCCACAAAAACGTATTGAATCCCTATAAGGACAAGTTCGCTTTAAGTGTTTGAAAATTCCTAGGTGACATCAGAATCAGCATGGAAACACAAATTTCTGGAAAAAGCTTACCACATTAGTCTACTACAAGAATAAAATTTTTTTAAAAAATTATCTTTTTATTAAATACAAATTATTGGGCTTTTTCAAACTTGTGTATTTTACTCGAAATGCGGTTTTTTTGTCGACTCTGAAAACCTTCCTAAAGTAGTATCAAATTGCACGAAAATTCAATATATTATAAAGATTGGAGGACCTCTTTTAAATTTTCCCATTGAAACTTTTTAAAAATAAGCGTTATAATACTGGGTTCAAATTCAAAAAGCGCATTATTTCAACAAAAAAAATACTTGTGAGTAATTGAATTGCCCTCTACAAGCAGAATCGAAGCAGAATAAAACAATGCTTGCATTTATATTCAAATAAAATTAAAATAAATTTATAATGATAATAATTTAATCACTTAATGAATAAAATAAAAATAAAAGAATACTATATACTAAGCCACAGGCACACAGCAAAGATTTGTATTTATTTCTAGAAATGGCAACACAAACCGGTTGTTGTTGTTTTTTATGAAAGTGTGAAGATCCGCGTGTTCTGGATTTTTTCAAACATGTTATCAAGTAAGTTAAATGTTCAATATATATTTTATTTATTACTGTCTTTTTAATTTCTTTTCAGTTTTCTGAAAAATATATAGTGTTGCTGTTAATATTTTAAAAATAACTAATATTTGTTTGAACTTCCGGACTATATTAATCACTCACCATGCCCCTTTTACCCGTCATGGGTGTTTGCTTTTCCCTACTAAGCTGTGTAAAAAATGAATGGTTTGCTTCGTTTTTAACCTATATAATAAATATAATTGAATTATGACACATAAATTCTCTTAAATATTTATATGCTTGGTCACAAGAACTTTTTTAAAAATAATAGCCTGAATTTAATTAACTTTTTACTCTTGAACTGTTCACTTAGTAATTCTGTGTAATCTTTATTTAGGTACCAAAGAAACTGAAAGGATTAACCAATCGATGGATGCTGATGGTTTGGGATAAGGAAACTGACGGGATGTGAGTATATAATAATTTGCATTCGAGCAAATTGCCTTGAATAATTTCAATTCCACAAATAAATACAGTAGAGCCCCGATTATCCGCGGAATTGGGTGGCAAGGGTACCGCGGATAGTGAAAATCGCGGATAACCCGAAAAAAGACTAAAAATGAGGTGAAAACATGAAAAAAAAATATTTCAGCATAAAAGCTATGTTTTATTGTACAAAAAACATGATTATGTAAAATATTTTAAATATGTACAGTACAGCAGAAACCTTTGCTCTACATCGAAAATATCTGTAATCTCATCTAGAAATTGCTCTCATCATTAAACATTTTCTTTCTTGGCACTCGCGGATAATCCGCACCGCGGATCATCCGCTCGCGGATAATCGGGGTTCTACTGTACCGTCAAGCTGATGTGGACACCAAATATTCAAAAAGCACCAAATTTTGTGATTGTAATTACATAAGTGTATTGGGCACAGCTTCGATACGAGTCAACCAGCCGCCATGTTTACCTACAGCTCAAATTAGATCTATATTGTTGTGTGTCATTATTTGAGCTGTGGGTAAGCATGGCGTCTGGTCAAGTCTTATTGAAGCTGTGCCATGCATTATACTTTTAAATGTGTAGTTAACAATATTTCTTAGTTTGAGTGTCCCAAACAGATCGTCAATATTAAATGAGAGTTACTGGAGTTGAACCTACTTTTATTTTGAATAAATAAGTGGCTGATTGCTATTCAGGTTTTTATTAAAAGTTCTATCAGTGGTGCAGCTACATGGGTTGTCCAACGGGTCCAGATCCGCCTAGAGGCTAGTTAACCCAGCATTTTTTGGAATTTTTAAATTTTTTTGGGGGAAAAATTGTAAATACAAACACATAATTGATTACAGTTTTAAAATATAATTAAAACTCCTTAAATTCATCTTGGTATTTTCTTATGGAATAATTTGTTTTAAAAACTATTAACTTCTGATTAATCAAATCATGGAATTTAGCTTAAGCCGCATCTAATGAGGTTTTAGAGGATTCAAACCATCTCCGCCCCTGAAATTTTAGCGTTAATGTTTACTTTTTTCTTTGAGGAAATTTCAGGTTACAATGAGCGATCCTTTAATGCATGGGTGTCTAAACTATGACCGTTTGAGGGCCACATTGCAACGAAAAAAATTTGCTGGGCCGCACATACAATAATTTTTCAACAAATTGAAATAAAATTTTACTCTGTAGTTTAATTAAAATAAATCAACTTCTTTTATTATAATTTTAAAAAAATTTAATTAGATATATATAGGAAAATATTTAATTTAAAATTGTAAAAGTTTCGTTTCATTTAGTTTAGATTCCATAAAAATAGAAATAATTCAAATTAATGAGATGGATAAATTTGCTTTTGTTGAACAAGCAAATTGATATAGTTCAATAGACTAGGTTGCTATTTTTAATGCATTTTCAAGATGTTTGTTCACAAATATAGGTACTATATTGCCAAAAGCTGAAGACTTTAATAAAGCATGATGGTGAAAATTAGGATATTTATTGCGGGGTAGGTAATCTTTATAAAACTCCAGTAAAGAAACATTCGCAAATTTTTCTTTCAGTTGAATGTCGCTTTGCAGTTCAATGCATTCTATTTGAAGCAGGCGCGGATCCAGCACAGCTCCAAGGGGGGGGGCACTTTTCCAGACAAGATTCTCTTGTGGTACTATTGGGGGTGTGGGGGTCCTCCCCCAGAAAAAATTGAAATTTGACGTGTGAAAGTAGGGTTTTAACTCATTTTTAAAAACATTTTGAGTCTAAGGGGGGGACTTTTCAACACTATTATCTTTACTTTTGCCCCAAAATGTCAAAATGTTGGGGATTTCCTAAAAATAAACACTGAATACCCCATTTTGATACTAATGGGGGGTATGGGGGTACTCCCCCAGAAAAATTTTTGAGATTAGACCTGTAAAAGTTGGGATTTTACTCATTTTTGAGAGCCTTTTTGGGTCTCAAGGGGGGCACTTTCCAGAGTGCCACCCCCCTGGATCTGCCACTGATTTGAAGGTAATTTATCTTCAAGAGAAAATGGGGTAAAAATTTGTTGAAATGATCTTAATTTTTTCGAAAATCTTGAAATCTACTTTCAAACTCTTGAATTAAATCACAAATTAATGCATATATTTTGTGCAATTCACAGGGTTATGAGCAGTCAAAGTACTGAAATGTGTCAAATATTTTACTTTTATTTGATAGTGCCAAAATTTCTACTTTCTATCTTTCAAACGCTGTTATTGTCTGGATTCTGGAACATATCATTAAAAAATTGATTTTTTCCCTTGAAGTCTCAAATTTAAACCATTCAAATGTTCTGTTAAGTCTATTAAAAAGCTAAATCTAAAACCGAATCTTCGTCTTTAAATTCAGTCACCAGGGGGTTCCCCTTTTGTTTCCATAAATATTTTTATTTCAGTTTGAATTGATTTATATGAAAAATATTGCAACCTTATATTTTTAATAAAAATGTGCAAATTTAAATATTTTCATAATTTGCGTTTGGGCCGCATTTTAGAGGCTTTTGGGCCGCATGCGGCCCGTGGGCCGCACTTTAGACAAGCATGCTTTAATGCAATATAAGGGGGTCCCAAAAGGGGTTAAAGCACTACATAAGAAGAAATACTCTGAAATTCTTTACAGAGGGAAACCCCCTAGCTGCCTTCAGAAATGATGAAGATAGTTATTGTCTATTTTTGTTCCATTTTTTCTTAAATCTAATGGGGATGCAGCCTATAAGGAGCAGTTCTTCTGGTGTGTATCCCAAAAAGTTATGAGGCAAGTTAACTTTTCAGGGTCAAATTTTAAAAACATTCTTGGGGAGGACTCGAAGCCCCCTCTAAAATTTTTATGTATTAATTTAATAACTGTGTTTTCTTAAAAATTCAGTGGATTACAAGAAGCTATCTTTTTTGTGGGAAACAGACAGGGTCTCAGAATGAGTTAAAAATTTAATTTTATGGGTCAAATTTTAAAAGTCTTCTTGGGGAGGACCCTTAAGCCCCCTTCCAAAATGTTGATGTATATTTATTAAAAGTAGATATTTCTTAAAAATTTTGTTGCTTATCAGGAGGAGCCCACTTTATTTTCAATCTTAGATATCTTAAAATATTATAAAATACTACTTTCAAGAGGCAATTTTCTATAATTTTTCTGGAGGAGATCCCTTTGACCCCTTTTAGGCTTCTCGTGTTGTTACACTAAACTTTTACATTAAGTGTACTTCTTTATTACATTCAGAATTAAGGTTTTAAAGTGAGGTTTTACTTTAGTAAGTTTTATTAAGGTTAGTAAGGTAAGGTACTAAATAGAGAAATAAGTAAGGTTTTAAAGGAGATACATGTTATTAGATATCAAAAGTTATCTTTTGTTCAGGTTTAAACAATATTTAATCATTATTTTATATATGAAGGAAATAATTTGATTATTTCTGCTGTTTAAAAGTTATAATTCACTATTAATATTGCATTGGGACAATGAGATGCTGTAATCTTGGTATGCCGAGTCAAAGAAATTATTGAAATGTGTAAAAAAAGATATTTTTTGGTATTTTTCAATTCTGGTTGTATTTGTAAAAAAAACTCCTCCCGATATCATTAAACCATAATTAAGTTGAGAATGAACCCAACAAAAATAAAGATTAGTTAGTAGATTACTACCATTTACTTTTTGTTTTAAATGATAGAAATTAAATAATATGCTACTAAGTTTATCTGCAATATATTTAGTATGAGGGTTCCATTTTAAATTTGAATTGATGTAAAGTCCAAGATATTTTATTGAAGGCACTTTCTTGATGAGTTTGCAATCACAATTATTAAAACTATTACAAATGTTTTCATAGTATTTAAGGGATAGCTGATTTGAAAGATTTTGTTTTAAATTAATAACATATATTCCGTTTTGAATCGTTATGTAAAAACCATTTACGAATTTTAAGTAAGTCTTTGTTAATAATAATAATAATGTTAAAATCTTTGATTCTATCAACTAAATATAGTAGGACGTACCGTCAGTGAAATTTATTATTTTACCATTTAAATTAAGGTTACACAGATCGTTGATAAAGATTAAGAATAATAGGGGGGCTAATGTAGAACCTTGAAAAACACTGTAATTTATTGGGAGGCACCTACTTAGGGAATTGTTTATCATAACAATCTGATAAATAGGATTTCAAGAATTTATGAAATGGTCCTCTAATACCCGCAGAAAAAAGTTGGTGCATAAGGATACAATGATTCACTGAATCAAATGCTTTAAAAATATCCAAGTAAACAGCAGCAGTTTTTTTTTGTTCATATTCACATTATTGTGAATAAAATTTGTAAACTCTAATAAAGCTTTTTCACTGCTAGAATTAGGTAAAAAGCTTTATTGATTATTTGAAAAGAAATATATTTTGTCCATGTAAGAAAGTAGTCTATCTTTAATTATTTTCTCGAATATCTTGGAGAGCAAAGGTAAAACTTATATTGGTCGATACGATAGTTAGAGTAATCGTTTTTTATCGCTTTTTTTTTAAATGGGAGTAATAATAAATTCTTATATATTTTCCCTCTATTCGCTAGTATTTTCTATTTATTTCCTTCTCAATATTCCATCAGTTGCTATTCTCAATGGGTTTATTTCCCTGCTTATAGGGTAACAAAATTCAGGCCGGTTCTAAATTAGTTATTTTAGTAAATATATTTAATGATCATAGATTTTTTACTTGGAGGCAAGGACAAAAATTAATCCACCAGGTAGGGATGTTACGGTTCCACTGGAACAGTTCCATGGAACCTAATCCCAGCATGGAACCGTCAGAACCGGTTCCACGAAGAACCGCTTAACGGTTCCACCCTGGAACCGATAAAGATCAATAACAAATCCAAATTTCTCTGTCCTATCCAACATTGAACGAGAACACCTCAAATAAAGAGGCGATTTCCAAACTAAAAGATAAGCAATGCCCGCAAACATAGAGCACATCTGCCAAAAACTGAATCTATAATTAATAAATCCCTTTTCAAAACAAATATGCTCTTATCTCACTGAAAAACCGCAACGAGAGGAAATAAATAAAAGAGAAAGACATCTGCCGCTTTGGCCTTGGCGAAGAACGAAGAAGCAGCCGAAGAAACCAATGACTGACAGCCGCCTGGGCCAATTAAAACGCTCCAAAGCAATCGATAGCTTTTATCCCTGCCGCCCGAAATTGTTATGGATTTTCCGTTGGAACGGGGCCGGCTTCGTGGACACCCTGAGTTCCACGGATTATGAGCTTTCATTACTGCCGCCCGAAATTCCTATGGATTTGCTGTCGGAACGGGCCGGGTCGGCCTGGAACTGTTAGCGATCGCTAATAGTTCCACGAAGTCTTAACGGTTCTGAGAGAAATAAGTTCCAATGATAGAACTCTTTACGGAAACTAATACGTTCCCGTGGAACTTGTTTCGAGTGGATTAGTTATGCTGGGAGGAATTCGCGTAACTGGAATGGAACCGGAACTTGATTAGAACTCTTTTGGAACTTATAACTGGTAAGAACTTTGGAGCTATTTTGGAACTTATAACTAGGTTTAGAACTTGGGAACTCTTTGGAACTGGTAAGATAATAATACTAATAAACCTGGAACTGGAACGTATAAGCGTTTGTTTCTGTTTGGGCTTCGTTGGGAAGGGTATAACTGACTGTCTGTGAGAATGAGAATTAAATCTGGAAATTCATTTTAAGTTTCCTGTAGCTTGACCACTGGTCAAGATGACTAAAATTCACTATAAAATAAATGTTGGAGTTGCCAATTTATCTTTTGTATTCCTTATTGTTATAACGTGTGTCTTTGGTTCCGACTGACCATTGGTCAGTCCGATCCACAGTTTGCAACTTCTGTGCTTTGGCACTGAAGTAGGTCATGTGGGGGCTCAAACCAAACGCCTTAAGGCGGGTAACATTTTGGTGTTGACCAGTCTCTCTCTCTCTTGACCAGCGGTCATTCCACTTTTTCTCACTATATGTAACTTTTCTGACTTTCTCTTTTTGTCTCTTGATTGTTTTGGGGGTCCTGGCCTTTGGTCAACCTCATTTGACCACTGTCCAAGATGACTAAAATTCATTATAAAATAAAATTTAGGAGTTGCTAATTGATATTTTGTAATCCCTATTGTTATAACATGTGTCTTTGGTTATGGTTGACCATTGGTCAGTCTGGTCAACTTTTTGTAACTTCTTTGCTTTGGCACTGAAGTAGGTCATGTGGGGTATCAAACCAAACGCCTTGAGACGGGTAACATATTGGTGTTGACCACTGGTCAAGATCTCTTGACCAGTGGTCAATCCATTTTTTCTCGCTATATGTAACGTTTCTGACCTTTTCTTTTTGTCTCGTGGTTGTTTTAGGTGTCCCTGACCTTTCGTCAACCCCATTTGACCACTGGTCAATTTTTGAATTTTTTGACTTTATTGCTCCTTTTTGGGACCCTTGCGTTTTTTATATGAATGGTTTTAAAGTTGGAACCGTTTGGAACTGGAACTGTTAAGGGAACCTAATCCCACCTTGGAACTGGAACTGTGGAACCGGTTCCACACTTTAACTAATACGTAACATCCCTACCACCAGGTAACAGATGCAGGATATACACTTATCGTATGGTTTTTATTTATATTATTCTTCCTTTAATTGCAGATAGCTCCATACATAGAAAAACATCACCACCATGACACTGAAATAAGGAACCTGGCAGTGGTGCTTTAGGATTCGGAACCCCTAAAAACCTGAAGTGGCTTGCAAAGGGTTTAAAAAGTCAGGTTGTGAGACCAAGACTAAAAAAGTCGAGGCAATTCAGAGTGAGTTTTATTTATATAATATATTGACCCTTTTGCCCATTACCCTCATATTTTTACCATTCATACATTAGGAAACATGAGATAGCATTATTATTTATGTGTGATAACTCATTAGTCTGTTTTAATTTTTGCATGACCCTCAGTATCCACAATTTCTAGAATACAGAGATGCTAACCGTTCTGGATTTTGCAGAACCATTTCTCACTTTAGCCATAAATTCTGACATTATCGGTAGATAAAATAACTATGGAAACTTCGTAAATTAATTTCTGAAAAATGCATTAGAATTTAACTTTTGATGGTTTAAAAACTTTCCTTGTGGAAGTACAATGCTAAATTATTTAAGAATGGATTTTTGTTATGTTTCATAACTACACTTTCGGAAAAAAATGCTTTAGAATTTAAACCTTTAATTGTTTAAAAACTTTTCTGCTTCAAAGAACTATGCTAAATCATTGAAGAATGGCTTATAAGATAGGTTTTTGTTTTATTCCATAATTATTTTAATCCCAGAAGTCATTCTTCCAGCTTCTCAATTGTATGTTTAACCGACGATAGATATTGCCCAATATATGGTTCTTATTTTACATAATATCTTCTGTTTCAGGTGGAGTCAGATCAGGGCCTGGTTATGACAAGTTGGGGCCCAAGGCCCAGATAATTTAGGGGGCCCCTTTTAAGATGAAGGATCAATAATAAAGAATTTAAATTGAGTTGTCACACTTAAGAGTGAAAGAGGAGAACGTTTGCTTGTATGGTATTTCAGTATAGCACAGTATATTTATGTGCAGCACAAAGTTGTAAAAGTATAATTATAGTTTCATGGAACACAATTTTTGGTTTTCAGAAAATTTGGGGGCCTCCTAAATTCATGGGCCCAAAATCAGGGCCTAAGTCAGATTGATACTGGCTGAAACAGCAAGGAAAGAGTGACAATTATATTCAGAGAAGGACGTCGCTCTCTTCAATTAAATGAATTTTGTCAGACAAAATTATGGATGTGATTAAACAGGAGAAAAAAATCTCCAAAACTTTAAAAATATTGTCTTTCTTTCAATTAACCAATTTTTATGATGCTTTGTCTTTGCTAACACACTTTTCTTCCAAATTCAATGTTTCACAATGATCTATTCTTTATCAATTTAGGTTGAACCAGAACAAAAGTTCTTGTATTGTACCTTACTGGGAAGTATGGTGTCATATTGGGAACAAGTATAACATCATACTGGGAACCATTATAACAACATATGGGAACCAGTATAGTGTAATACTGGGAACATATTTCATACCAGCTTTTGGAATACTGGGAACCAGTATCATACTGGGAACATATTTCATTCTGGGAATATATTTCATACCGGCTTTTGGAACACTGGGATCCAGTATCATACTGGGAATATATTTCATACCGGCTTTTGGAACACTGGGATCCAGTATCATACTGGGAACCAGTATCATACTTGGAACCAGTATCATACTGGAAACCAGTGTTCCAAAAGCCGGTATGAATTTTTTCATACAGGGAAAATTTTTCCAACAGGGAATATCTAGCCCCCAGCATAAAGGGGGGTCTTTTTTTGAAATTTGATCTGAACAAGTGGCTTTTTGACTCAATTTCGGTCACTGGGCAACCTCTGAATGACACCCGAAAAGAATGTTTTCTGTTCGAAGAGAAAAATTGGATATATGTAAATATGGTTATATAATTTCAAGGGGGGCGGTTTGAACCACAGACTTACTTTGCTATTTTCTACTTTACTCTCATTATAATTTCTTAAAATAAATCTATAGAAGTACCGCAAACAAGTAGCTAAAACTATTTGTTATGAAGCGAAATGGATCATTCCAATTATGAAAACGACCTTAAAGGTCCTAGAGAGACCCCCATCGGAATATTTAAAAAGTAAGTTCCATAAAAACCAGGTGGAAGATCGTGGACTAAATCTCATTGGCCCCTTTAAATTGTGAAAAGAATCTATAAAAATGTAGGGGGGCTAAAGATTTTGTAGTAAAAGCTCATTGGAACTTTTTTTGAAGTTATTAATTCCATTTTTATAAAAGAGCAGAGAGGGCTGAAGCTCATCTATCTTGGAGGGAGATAAATCAAGCTCATCAAGTTGTGAACAAAATATATAAAATTTAAGGGAATTAATGCTCAGTGGCCTCTCTAAATTCTTAATTTAATGTACAAAAACGCAGGTTCTGAAAGTTTTGCAGGGGCTAAAATTCATGTACTCCTAAAATATTAATGAATTGATTTTTTAAAAATGCAAGGAGCAAAAACCCAATTTCCCCTAAATCAATGTGCATTGATTCTACAAAAACACAGGTGCTATAAAAATGTCATGAGAAAAAATCTTAGAAGGAGCTAATGTTTATGAGATAAAGAAAGCTCTTTGGACCGTTTGAAATGTAAAAAAACTACAATTTTTTTTTGATTTTTTCGAAAAATTTCCATTTTATCTAATGTGAACTGAAGTCCTAAGGGCCCCTATAGCCCCTATAGGGGCTCTTAGGACAGCCACTGGTCTCTGGGTTATTTTTGGTAAGTGGTATCAGACCGTCAACTATGTTATTTAGTAGATCTTACATGTGCTTGAAGGCGTTTGGGTCTGGGGACCCAGAAAGTACACTTATTCTTTCAATATCGTTACTTATGAAAAACTTTAACCCGGGAAGGTCTAGGGTACCGTATGGTATGGTACCGGCAAACAGCACTACGAAAAAACGGCTTTTTCTACCAAAATACTTTTATTTTTCATTCTGACGGTAGATGTCACTACTACATGGACCACACTTTAGTAAACAACAATTAAATAAATAATTATTTAAATAAATTCCTGCTTAATGGCTTAATGAAAAACGTGTTTTTAAGACTGGTGAAAAAATGGCTCGTCGTGGAAAATGTAAGTGCAATTTATTCATACCTAAAATTAGTGAATGGATTAAATAATGGTGAATTATTATTAAGAATTGTATTATGCAATAATAGCCCAAATTTGGAAAAGATTGAATAATTTTAAGGTAGAAAATTTTGGTATAGAAATCTTGCGGTACCATATGGTACCGCTAGGTTTTTACGCTATTAAATAATACTCATATTTTGAAGTAGTGTATTTCTTATTTCAACAGTTTTATATGCTGTGAAATCAATTAGTTTTAAAGGTAAAACCTATAGAATAATTTTTATACTAATAACTTATTGAATTTATAGTGTACTAGCTGATTTGCCCGGCCTTGCACGGGTGGAGTGTATTAATTCCTTTTTTAAAATTCTCCCAAGTTATATGTCCGATTTTTCGAATCACCAATAACCCCGGTGTCCCCAGTACTTTTTCATATTCCCAATGGTTCCCGATAGTTTCATTTCCGATTTTCATGTTCCCGATAGTTTTCATAACCCGGTTTTCCCGGAAACTTTTCTTATCCGGGTGTTCCCGGTACCTTTTCATATCTCGGTGTTCCCGGTACCTTTTCATATCCGGATGTTCCCGCTACCTTTTCATATACCGGTTTTCCCGGTACCTTTTTGTATCCCGGTGTTCCCGGTACCGTTTCATGTCCCAGGTTTTCCGGTACCGTTTCATGTCCCAGGTTTCCCGGTACCTTTACATACCCCCGGTTCCCGATAATTTTCATATCCAGGTGTTTCCAATAATTTTCATCCCGGTATTCCCGGTTCCTTTTCCCCATCCCAGTTCCAACTGTGACATCTCATTCCATCAAATATTTATCCTTTCCATGTGATAAAAACAATCACAATTGAAATCATCTCTTTTTTTTAAATCTAGTGTTTTAAAATGTACCTTTTTCATATCCGGATGTTCCCGCTACCTTTTCATATCCCGGTTTTCCCGATAATTTTCATAACCCGGTGTTCCCGATAATTTTCATAACCCGGTGTTCCCGATAGTTTTCATCCCAGTATTCCCGGTGCCTTTTTCTCATCCCAGTTCCAACTGTGATATCTCATTCCATCCCGATTTGTTGTCTTTTAAACATTTATTCTTCCTATGTGATAAAAACAATCTACTTGAAATCATCTCTGTCATTTGAAATCCAGCGTTTAAAATCTTAAACAGAATTTTCTTAAAGTATTCCTGCTATCCTTTTAAAATTCTGCAAAAAATAAATTTCAAAATAAAATAAATATCAAAAATCCCTCGATAAAAAGTTATCAAGTAAGCTTGTCTTCTTTTTAATAAAACCAACTTCTTTAAAGCTTCTCTGAAAGAGTAAAAACAGATTGCTAGTTATAATAAAAATCTAGTGATTATAGTCTAGTAAACTAATTCCGCTATGAAGCAATGAAATTTTAGCTCTGTTTCCTTGGAAACTTTTAAATTCTTGCTATTTAAATATATTTTTTGAGAAACTAAGGAGCTACCGCCCCCTGCTCGCTATCGCTCGCCAACCCCCGTTAACTGCTGACGGAGACACGTTTGAACCGCTTCGCAATTCCTCACAAAACCCTGCTCACTGCACTTACTCACTTTATAAAACATTCTTAAAACAGGGTTAGTACTTCTCCGGGGTATTCTTTCGAAAATGGTGGATATACATTCAGTAGAGGAAATTTAACCCTACAATGCATGATTTTTTAAATTCACTTGAAAATCATTTATGTGACTTCTATTATGGTGTACAGTACTGCAAACAAAAAGCGACTCAGTCTCCGTATCTCCGGAACGGCTCGTGATACAAAGACAAATAAGGTATAATTTTTCATGATTTTAAGTATTCTTTTACCAAAAAAATTTTCAAGTTCTTGGGGGGTCATCTTCATATTAAACGAAGCACCAACTTTCGTTTTTCCTATGGGAGACATCAATTATTATAATTTATTCTGAAAGAGAACCCCCCATAACCCCTAAATACGAAGTTTCATAATATGTCTGCGTCCACAAGTAGACCCCCAGAAATTTTTAAAAATTAGAAAAATCCGATAAGTTATCTCCTGATAGCAAAAATTGGTATCGGTCAGAGCTCAAAACAGAAATCGGCTTAAATACATTTGGTGACTTATCTATAATTTGGCGCATTTTTTTTTAAATACTTGTGCTTTTAAGTCAGGACTGGTTCTGGTAATAGTGGCTTTCCTAACTACATTTGTGTGCTTTTTCGGGGAGATGCTTAGTGTAAATAGCCATTTTGTTCCTTAGAATCTGTAGTTTTCGAATCGCAATGGTGGACAGCCGAATGTAAAAATTTTTATGCCCGTTTTCTCCGAGGTTCGTGTTTAAAGCCGTAAATTAACGAAAGGAAAGGTTTCCTTTTAGATACTCAACAATACGAAATACCATGGTAGATATTTGGGACCTGTGATTAGGTAGGGGAAGAAGGGCAGAAAAAAATATTCCAGATTTGATACTCTTCGTGGGAGTAAAATTCAAAAATTTCTACGTTTAGTAGAGTCATAAGTGGTGCAAAATAAAGAAGACTGATGCTTGACTTGTAGAACACCCCTTTAGAAAAGCTTTCCTCACATTGTAAGGTGGGATGGAAGCGTTAAATGGAATATTAGGAGTTATTTATAATGTTTCATGAGAAAATAGGGTCCATTTTAGTGTAATAACGTAGAAATCTATAAGACTCTGTAGAACTGGTAATGCCATAATAAGGAACTTTCATTCTCAACCGAGCGGGGATATTGATTGGGGCAGAAAAAAGTTTAAATTATATTTTACTGAGAAAAAGAGTAACTATCCAGTTTATAAGGTTTTCAGGACTGAAAAATTTGATTGGGGACACTCAGGGTGGCCTATCTTGAAAAGAATAACTCAGCTTTGGGGGGGTTGAAAGGATGAAATAGAATATAAATTCTATTTTTTGACATATAGCGTGAAATTTCTTGAAAGAGTTATATCGAACAAGTCAATTTCTCTCTCCAACTTTCTAGAACGGGTCACCCGACAATGGGAATTTGGGGACCGAGATAAGGGTAGGTGGTCGACGCAGAAAAATGTTGATACATTTAATTTTAGTCGTATAATAGTCTAATTAAGATTAAATATCCACAAAATGATAAAATTCATCAGGCATGAATGCGAGACCCATATTAAAAAGTGTTTTATGGAGGGTAGCAGGATAAAATAGAATATTAGGGAATATTAGAAAAAAAAAGTATTACACAATGCAAGAATTACTATTTCTTACAATCACAACCTTTTTTAAAATATGTTAGAAATATATAAGAATTTTAACACCGTTTCTTACAGCTTAAAAAATAGAGAACTAAGCATTTGTTTTTATAAATCAGATGTCAAACTGAAAATTTATTTAGTTATGTATAAATTCAAAAAAATGCCAGTATATGATGAATTTCAGCCAATAATGAAATCGTCGGAAAAACTTTTTAACTTTTAAAACTTTTTCTTTATAAAAGAAAAACTAATCATGGTAGAACTATGATATTTTAAACAAACATACGATTATTTTTTATAAAAAGATTGACATTTCGTTTTTTTAAACGCTTTTATTCTACTTGCTTTTGGCGGCGTTTTACGGGTGGAATTTTAAAACTCGATTTTCGGGCACTTCCCGATATGTTAGGGCCCCGAAACTTTACACATAGGTGTAACCCTCATGACACTCCAATATCCAACCATTATCTAGTCAAACAACTAAAGAATTAAGTTAATTAACGAGTATTTTTAATTAACAGAAAAACCAGATTTTGAGACCTTTCCCAAGGGGCTATTCTCCCTAAACCGTGCACAATGGTGTATAAAGCTTAACTTCATCATATTCAAAAGTCAAATCGAGAATTGCCCAGTAATTACGATAATTATAGACGATTAATCACTTTTTGATTTTTACAATTATTGTACATTAAAATTTCAGGCACTTCCAAACGATATAAAGTTCTGAAACTTTGCACCATGGTGTTAACCCGATGAAGATGCAATATTCAATAATCAACTAGTCAAAACCTCCGTAATTAAGGTAATTAACGAGTGTTTTTAGTTATCCTTTTAATTCAAATTTGAGACAGTTCCGTGAAGCAAATGGCTCCCAAAACCTGTAAGATAATATATTAGGTAGATTTTAAAAATTAATAACAAAAAAGCGAAAATAGATAAAAATACGCCGTCTGTAAATTTGTACACAAATTTTTGAAAATTCGTAGTTCTCCAGTCAATTTATAGATGGAAGCACTGCTTCATTTGATGTTTAGGGAAAGCTATCCTCAAATTCCTTATTTTCGTTTGTCATAGGGAAATCAAATTTTGGGAAAGAATCGATTCATGAATCGAATTAGAATCAAATAACTTGAAATCGAACCCTCGTTTTCCAGTCCGCAGCTCTAGTAGCACAGCTCATTCCAAATAGGTGATTTTTTTATATAACTGATGCAACTAGAAGTAAACGAAATTTGGCCATACATGACAAAAATTGGACGTATCTTGAACGTTTGTGCTGCTTGGGAGAAACGGCTCTCAGCCAATTTTAAAGATTAGATCACACTAATTTAGGAACATCAATTAATTCTCTATTGGAAAAAAATTTCCAGTATAAAAAAATTAATACCGGGTTATGAAACACCGGGACCAGTTTTACCGGGAACACCGGGACCGGGCTTTTTATACATAGTAAAACGATGTTTTACTATGTATAAAAAGATTAAAAATATTACTAGCTACCGTTTTTCAGAATATATTGGATATTATTAAAATCAATGAGAATAAAATCAATGAGCATGATTTTCCCACCATCCGTTGCTTTTATTTTATGCTTTTCTAGCATGATTTTTCCACCATCCGTTGCTTTTATTTTTTGCTTTTCTAGCATGATTTTTCCACCATCTGTTGCTTTTATTTAATGCTTTTCTAGCATGATTTTTCCACCATCCGTTGCTTTTATTTTTTGCTTTTCTAGCATGATTTTTCCACCATCCGTTGCTTTTATTTTTTGCTTTTCTAGCATGATTTTTCTACTATCTATTGCTTTTAATATTTGCTTCTCTAGCATATAAAATCCAGCTAGTGTTGCTAGAAAATATTTGCTCCACTTGTTTTTTATTTTTTTAGAGCTTATAACACATTACTTTTGTTCTAAATTAAGTTGTACATAATTTATTCTATAAGAGCATAATTTTTACCTGCAGCTGTTCTTATTTTTTTTTACCATTTTAGCATTATGCAGGCATTTGTATGTAACTTAAAATAGTAATTTATAAAATTTTAATTTATTTTCTTTTGTGAAACAAAAAAAGTAAATTTTAACATTTAAAAATATTTATTTAGAGCTTCAACATTCAACATAAATCTAGAAAAAAAATTTTCTTCTCAGGCAGGACCTTTCTTCTTTCGTCAGATATTTTCTCATTTGACCTGAAATAGAAATAGAACATGAAATAACAAAAAAATAATATAAATAATTAATGAACACATATTAAAGGTGCTAACCTAGTGTAACCTATCTTACAATACAATACGATGTAATATCTACATTTACAATTATCAATTGAGCTGCATTTTAGCACTTTTATGGGTTTTTTTCTTAAAATTAAGAGTTTTTTTGCACTTAGAAAATTTTTAACGAATATTTAGTATAGATTAAGTTTTTGATGAGGGAAACGTACTCCAAGGGAAAACTTATAATGAATATATTGGACATTATTAAAATCAATGAGAAGAAATTGAAAGAAACTTATTTTTGTTCAGATTTTAAGGAAAGTGAGCTAGTTAGCAACTCAATACCCATCTCTTGAAATGGGTGGATATCATGGTAAATATGTAAGAGATGTTCTCAGGGGCCATTCCAAACTTTTTGTGAAGGGTCCGGTTTTGTAAAAATTGTGAAAATCTACTCATAATTTTGTGAATTTTAGTTATTGTTAAAATAGTTCTTTTCAGCCAGGAGCCTGTTTTTGTGAAAATAAGATCACAAATTTTCAGTATTGTGAAAAATAGTGTCTATTTAAAGGCCAAAATACTTTAAGAAGGGTCCGTTCTTAAGGTAAAATACTTTGTGAAAGTTCGGTTTGCACAATGACACATTTTGTGAAGGGTCTGAAAACGGACCCAAATTTCTTCTAAACAGACCCCTGGTTCTAAAAGAATTTTCCTTTCAATCTTTTCTGCTTTGTTCTAACCATGCTTTTCAAATCATAACCTATAAAGCTAGCTATTAATTTTAACAGTTAGCTCAACTTAGTTTTAAAATTTACAAATACATTAAACAAGATATCTTTCAACTGAGTTAAAAAGGCAGGGTTTATTGTTAGGTTAATTATTATCTAGGTTTTATTTTGAAAGGGCTTTTAAATAAATACATAAAAACCTGACTAATATTAAAGAATATAAAGTAAAACCATATTTTTATACATAAAACCATCTTTTTTTAATGAATCCAAATTCAATCATAAGTTAAAATTGGGGAAATTCTAAAGGCTTTGTGAATACTAATAAATATAATACCAACGATATTTGATTATTATATTAAATTTAAAACAAATTATAATACTATATTGAAAGTCTGCGTCCAAAATCAAGAAAAGGGATTAGAAGGGATTCTTGAACTATTCAAAAATACTCCAACTTTTTGTGTTCAAACATCCTCATCTATCATCTCTATCTTTTATAGTAGGAAATATAAATATTTGTAATTGAAATTGGGAACAAAACTTTTTTTTGGACTTAACTTGATTGATACCATAATAGAAAAGGCAAAATTTTTACTTAAAAACTCTCTAGATTTAATTTTCCCACCAAGAAATTTTACTTTTCATATTCCGAAGCCAGCAAATGTTACACTCAAAGGGTTCCAATAGGCCTACGTACTTCAACTTATTGATATTTCTTCAGATTTTTATATTGAATTTAACATAGTGAAATATTGGTTGTTCTAATGTAGGGAGACCGGGGTACAATGGACCACTTTTGTAAATTTTTACTCATAAAGGGCAAACTACTTATTTTTTAAATTAGATGACATGCATACATATTAACCATATATTAAGGTTTATAAAACATCCACTGAAAAGTAAATATAATGATTACTTTTTTTTATAAAATTTTTTAAATGGCAAGTGACAAAGTGGTCCATTGTACCCCGGCACCGGGGTACAATGGACCACAGCACGGGGCACAATGGACCACTTTGACTATTTTGATATAAATGAAGTAAATACATTTTTTAATGATACAAAACATGTAGTGAATGATAAATTGGTTTATTTTGGTTACATAATTTATACATATGATGCTAATTTTAACGAATATTAAATCCAGCAAATGAAAACCCGCATTGCTGAAATACATACTATGAAAAACAATTATTTAAAATTATTAGAAAGTTTTTATCAGTAATATTTTACATTCATAACATTTCTTTAGGTTTCATTGGTAACATTTCAAACATTAATAATTAATTAAAATTTCCCATTACTGATATCATAATTTTGATTCACTATAAACACTCATTAAGGACAGTAAAAATGTCATTATTTGAATACATAATAGTAAATAAATAAAAATAGAGTAGCAGAATTAATTACAACCACATTACCTAACAAATATTCACTTTGTGATTATTATTTTTTAAATATGAGATAGTATTAAATTTATGATAAGACTTAGATCAGGAAAAAGAAAACTAACCTTCTAAAGCCCTTACATTTAAATAAAACTAAGTGTAAAACAATAGCAATTAAGAATGGGAAATGTTATAGAATGAATAATTAGTAATTATGCAAGTAAAAAAGTAAACTCTTAATTCCACTAATTTTATTCACTTATAAAAATGCATAACTAAGTGGTCCATTGTACCCCGGATAGAGATTTAGCAAAAATAATTTTAAAAAATATATAAAATGTAAATGTAACTCCTTAACTTCAATGGAATATAATAGTTTAATATCTTATCTTAAGATTATGGTTAGCAAAGTTTTCCAAATCAAAAATCTTCAGTGAAAAATCACTCTCAACTTTGAAGGAAAAAATTTACTTTCGTATACCTTAAATAGACTAACAGGAATAAAATGGCTTATTAGTCAAGTAATAACATGAATTCTGGTTTGTTCTGACTGCTGTAGGATTACCATCTAAATAACTAAATTTGAAACACATATAAATAAAATAAATATAAAAAACAGGGGGTGGTCCACTGTGCCCCGTGGTCCATTGTACCCCGGTCTCCCCTACCCCATGTACAAATAAGTCCCCCTCTCCCCTACTAACATTGAAGACAAAAGTAACTTACTTTACTTTATCCAACACTGTTCCAAAGCCTTCCGGTTATGTGACATCTCCCCATCATAAGTAGAGCAATGGTTTGTATCCGAGAGAGCAACTTCATCAGCAGACTAATTTGGTGGAGGTGGGCCTGCAGATAGAACACAAAAGTTAATTTAATGGTTATGGACATTATTTAGACGGGGTTGCTAAAATGTAAAAATTTATTTTGTTGTAAGTAATATATCTGTGTTTTGTAAATCCTTCTGGGGAGGCATCATAAATTCCTGGGTCATCCCTCCTTATATTCTCTTACTGATTATGCTTGTTTGAGTGATAGCTTTATCAAAATTTTTTGTTTAATAAGTACAATGATTTTCAAAATTAGCGTCGCTGTGATGTGAAATGGTTTTACCAGCAATAAATAGTTTTGCTCAAATTTAATTAAGTAACATACTCAAATTTATTACATGCATATAAAAATAAGATTCATTCCACAGTATTCATATGTTACGTACGGGACAATTCTCAGCAAAATTTTGATACTTGTACTACTGTGCTTTTCATATCAAAATATGAATAAGAAAGTTTGCAATTAATCTTAAATTTTATACATACCACTTCAGCTTAATTATTGTAAAATATTTATTTGTTTGACAATATTTGATACTTTTAAGCTTAGAAACTTTTTTAGGAAGGAATTTTCAATGATCATACATTGATCATTGAAAATTCCTTCCCTGATCATCATTTTTCTAAATACCATTACTCTAATTTAAAGGAACTCCATTCTTTGGCTAAAAGATTAATATTGCATGTTTTAAAACTCACTCTACGGTTTAGAAAGTGGTCCATTTTCTATCAAATTTATGATGTAAGTAGTACGGATACTGCTGTACCTCATGCAATAAATTTTTTCATTTAATTATGTTTTTTTTCGTTAAACGGGCCTTGGCAAAACGTCCTTTTCTAACGCTATCGCACTACATTAGGTCCTAGCTCTTTAACGGTATAACTGCGACCCCCCTTTCCATACCAATTCTTGTTCGTCTTGATGAGTACTATCACCCCTCCAAGTTTGTACTAGACCTTTTGAGACACCCTGTATACCTGTATAAACAGACAAATAGAAAAATAAAATGGTGAGTGACACTATTAGGGAGGAAATTACTATTACATTATTAAGCATGGATTAAAGCAAATATATTTAAAAAGTTATGTAAGTAAGAAGATAAAGAAAATTTATTTTTTTGGCATATATGCTTTAGGAAAATAAATAAGTAGTGTAACGTCACCGCAAGGTCAGTGTGACCGTGTAAACTGATTTGCCCGTTGTGGTGACGCGGCATCGCGGACACGGTGTGACTCGTCACACTGAGACTACACAAAGAAGTCAAATTCAAGTCATGAGGTGACCACGTCTTGATGTACTCTACCTACCCTACCTAGTTTGTCGCACCACTTCAGAATCACCCTTAACTAGTTGATTAAATTTTTCAATCCTGCCGATCTATCAAAGATTTTACATCTTTCATTTTTAGATAGAGCATTATTAGGAATCTCCAATTATGATAAAAAATACAATGATGATGTAAATTATTTAAAAGTTTTAAAATCACTAGTATGAAAAATTAGTATCAATGTAAGCACAGATAAAAATGATTAGTCCCAATTTGGGTATTTCAGTAATAATGTATTTTTTTGAGAGAGAGGGACTTAAAAATGTGTAAATTCTTGCATAAATTTTTTTGGAAAAACTTAAGTTCGCAGAAAGGTTTTCATTTTATACAAGTATGCTAACAAAGTAGTTTGCCTCGCAGTGTCTGAATTTCGAGTGAAACAAAGAACGTCAATTTTAAAATATGATTATTTCGTTAAACCCATGTATAAATAGTATCTTTTTATCACAATTTGCAAACCGAAACTCCTCCTAACAACCGTGTGTACCCACTTTCTCCTTCCCCATAGGGACGTACTAGGTTCAGGAAGCGTTCCTGTCGAGTAGGTTTTTACATACATGGGGCTCTATTTTTAAAAAGATAACATTCAAAATGAGAATACTTTTTTATCCAAGTCCCTGAACATTAATTATTGGTTAGGAAAATGGAAATATTTAATTTTGGGTAGCAAAAGGTGTATTTTATCAAAATACAGCATTGGTTTAAGTATAAAAATTTGAATACAGTCGAATCCGCTTAATGTGATCACGGTTAATGTTATCAATCGGATAATGTTATCGAAATCGACAGGTCCCGATCATTCCTATTTAATTCAATGTAAAATACATCGTTTAATGTGATCAACTATGAATCATCACTCCGCTTAATATTATCAAAATTAGCCAATATCCTCTTTAAAACGACCGCTTTTGAGTTCGAGTTTCATTTTGAAGGTCAATTTTTACAAGTAAACATGAGCTCCATGAGAACATTTGGCGCTTCTTTTTTCTGAAACTCAGGATGAGTAAGAAAAATAAAACACTCCCCATATTATATTGAAAGAAAACACTTATAGGGGGGTCCGAATGCATACTTTCGATAGGTTAAAGAAACACCAAGATCCCTGCTTTGCAGATGTTTCTAATAAGAGATTTTGATTTTCCCTGTTTTACTGGAATTCAGGGTACATTCGTATTAGCCCGTCCATTCGCCAACAGGGGCGATAAGTCGCCAAGTCTGGTAAACCCCGCAACACCACCGTTGATTCTGGTTACCCTGGAAAACGTAGCGAAATCGCGCTAGTTTCGATCACTGGCGCATGCGCGCAATTTAAATCGGTAAGCCCATGGGTGAAATAATGTTGTTTTGAACGTAAATTCAACAGTGTTTACAAGGTAAGAACGAAGACTGCATCTGAAAGGTAGGAGTCTAAATGCTTTCGTGTCGTTCCACGGTGAACTTTGTTGCGCCATTTTGCCGAGCCCCAGAGTCTTTCAATGTTTTGCGTATGCACGCCGGTGGTAGGATCGAGTATTTTGCAAGTAAGTTAGTGCTAAAAAAGTTATTTTTATGCTCTTACCGAGTGATATCCGTAGTTTTGGTTCATCCAAGAATACTGATTCCCCTTTTTCTGAATCCTTACTGTGTCTGATTACCCCCACAACGAGTTTGGTTATAGATAGGGCAGGGGGGGTTTGGGGGGGGGCGGAAGCCCCCCCCCCAACCACATGAAACTTTTATTTTTTATTTTCTGATGTTATAAAGATGTTTCTGATGTTAAAAATGTGTTTTTCGGCGATTCTGATGAAATCCCGTATTTTGGCGCGTTTTGGCGAAATTTGGCGAAAACGATGGACGGGCTAATACGAAAGTACCGAATTCAGATTATGTAATAAATAAAAGGTTCATTGGAGTGGAAGGCTATAATGGTGCGGAAAAAAGAGACCTTTCTATAAAAATACAATATAAGCGATTATTTTAATTTCATTAACTGAACTACTCTTATATTTTCCCCTTAAAATTTTACCTATTGTAAAAATAGAGTTTTGAATACATTGATTACAATTACATTATTTGGATTTTAAAGCAAACAATCTAGTTACACTGTTTGCTCTTTTTTGATATGAGATCGCTTATTGTTATCGATCGGATAATGTTATCAGTTTAGTTTCGGACAGTTGCGATCACATTAAGCGGACTCGACTGTATTTTGAAAATTATAATGTAGTCTTTGCATAACAAAAAGTAGCTATTTACTTTCATTTTGAGGGTTAAATGTCAAAAACAATTCCTGGAGAAACCCAGAAACACCCTATGTTTTACAAACAATTAAGATAAATGTTACTTACTTTTAACTCTAACAGTCTATGGCTTTTTAGCCATTTGATGGTGGACAGAGAGGGTATTCATCTTCAACAACTACCTTGATGCAGGAAGTGGGCCTGCAGGTAGAAAACAAATCAGTGGTTACGAATCTTATCATTTAGACTGGGGTACTTAATCTTAAAAACAAAATTTCACAGAGGTAATGAATCAGTTTTTAAATCCCTACGGGGAGGAGTCAAATTTCTCGGTCATCCTCCTCATAATCTTACAGGTCACACATTGTTGTGATTGTTCAAATTTAATTAAGAGGCTAGCGGTAGCATATTAAAATAAATGCATGTAAAAATAAATGTAACTGAAAATAAGAATAAAAAAAAGTAATTAGGTAACAATCTCACTATTAAATTAAAATTATAATATTTTACATTAATGGTTAAGAAAAAATTTTTTACAGGTAACTCAATTCAATCATTAAATGAAGTAGCATTTTATTTTGCCAACCAAAGATAAACACATGACGACTTTTTAATTTCTTTGGATACTCTAATTTAAGGGTGTCAAGTAATTTAACGAGGGGACCAAATAATTTTGAAAATTCTTATTGAAGTCCAGAGAAAAAAATAGGGATTAATTACTTTTAAATTCTCATTTTCAAATACATATTTTTACATAGTTGCAATTTAAGAAGTGTAATACTATCTTCTTAATTATATTTTTAAATTAAACAGAACTGTTAGTTGCCATAAAATCATACCATATTGCAGAAACACTATTATCAAAAAATATAATTTACTTATAAAATATTGAAAAAGAATTTTATAGTCCCCATCTCTCAAAGGAATGGATGTCGTGAGCAAGAGAATGTCGAGAGATGGCCCGATAATTTGGGAATTCCTCCCTGGGAAGGATTTAAAAACCTTATGATTTATTAACCATAAGCAGATGTGCGGTCTGGAAAATCGCACAACATTTTCCTCTCCTCCCCTCTACCACATGCTTGGTCAAATTGAATGGATTGTTCTTGTAGCTTCCCCTTTCATGATCTTGTCCCAGACCATTTCTTATCAGCATGTTTTGACAAGTACAACTGTTCAAAATTCAACTAATTCTTTTTCAGCAGTTTCCTAGACCTCACCTCCTCCGCAGCATAGTTTGATAAAACAAAAAACTCTCTGCGCACAAAAATTTTCTTCAAATATATACTGCAAACTTATTAAGTACTCCCAGTCGTTTGAATTTTGTCTTAAAACATAATGACAGACCTGTTGATCACCTAAATACTGTAATAAAGCTTCATACAAGCAACAACAGTACGAAAATATCTATTTATTTATCAACAATTTAAATATATTAGGTCATCCCGAAAGTTTTGTCGCTCTTGGGAGCATCTGTTTATAAGATATTTTTGACACTTTTCCATTATATGTGATTCCAATATAAACTGTAACTTTATCCACCGTCAACTTGGCATCTTGGCTTGATTTTGGGGACTGATCGACAACTGGGCTTTCCTTAAATCTGTGATAACATGTTACTTCATTTCTTTTCTGCTCAAAATTTTGCATTTTTCCTCAAGTTAAGATTTTTTAATTTAAATTAACTGTCTACTTCAATAAAACAATTAAAGTTTTAAGTATTTTTAACAAGTGTGGAAATTTTAACTTGGATTTAAATTTTTTTTGGGGGCATCCGGAGAGTTTGATCACAATCCCCCATGTTAAATTGCTGGAAATATAGATCGCTAGAAATTCTACCACCGCTCTTCAAAAGTAGTATAAAATGAGTTTCAATTTATGAAATAAATAAGATCTCCCGTACGTTCCGTACAATCTTAATATGACTTTAAATTATAAAGTTAACTTTCTTTGAATTTTAATTTTGAAAGTTTTCAATTAATGGCAACTTGAAGTAAACAAAATCTTATTAATCGTAGAAACTAGGAAAGCTGGAAAAGCGAGCCAGCAAAAAAAGGCCCAAAATTCACCAAACTGGCTTTAGATAGAAGTAGAAGTACTTTACTAATTTACCGTAATGGAAAAGTACCAAAAAATACATTGTATACAGATGCTCCCAAGAGCGACAAAACTTTCGGGATGACCTAATATTTTCTGCAAAATTCTAAAACGCTCTTTGCTCGGTTGTGCGCATCTACATTATCTAAGTCTGCTCTCCGCAGTGTAACAGTTTTCGTCCAGAGTTAGCATGCATGGCAATGTAGCTCAGCTCGTGAAGATAATTTCTGATTATATCTGATCGGGTTGTGTGGAAGAGTTGAAAAAAATTCAGATGAAGTTCTGAGTGATTTCAGTGGGGAGGATGACTATGAAATGAAGAAGATTTTTGTGAAAATTTCTTAATTTTTTGCTTCCAAAACAATGGTAATAAAATAAGTAAAAAAAATATTTTTTAAAAAACGCTTTTATTGAAGTGTTCTAAAAGGTCAAAAATAATTTTTTCGGTTTGACAAATAATTTATTGGGAAGTAGAAAATATCTTTTTGGTAAGTAAAAAAAACTGATTTTCTAATCACTAAAAATAAAAGCGTGGGCGCTAGTAATTTTTTAAATTTAAATTTTTTTACAGGACAGTAACAGTAACATCCCTGACGAACGGGGATTCGAACCCCAGACGTACGGCTTTGCAGTTAGATGCTCTTACCACTAGGCCATTACGTCGGCATTTATGTATAACTTTATATAAATAAAAATACCTAATAGAGAATTTAAAGTGAATCCATCCCACTCAAAACTCATGAATGAGAAATTTGTAAATTTAACCTCATAGAACATAGTATAAAGAAGTTAGAATAAATAGTGAATTAAGAATTACTAGCGCCCACGCTTTTATTTTTAGTGATTAGAAAATCAGTTTCTTTTACTTACCAAAAAGTTATTTTCTACTTCCCAATAAATTATTTGTCAAACCGAAAAAATTATTTTTGACCTTTTAGAACACTTCAATAAAAGCGTTTTTTAAAAAATATTTTTTTTACTTATTTTATTTTCTACTTTTTAGTCATGGTATTTTTTAACAAAAACTCACAAGAAAAAATGTATTTATTTCAACCATATTTAATGTTATGTTAGGATGGAATTTTAGTTTCATGAAAACAAAAATTTTTCACATATCTGACAAAGTAGAACAATCCTCTGACGACTCAGCAGGACAATCAACTCCAAAGTTAATTAAAATCTATTTAATTTTGCTGGGTACGTTATAATAACAGAGCTGAGCGGGAAAAATACGTCGCACGAAGCAAATACCTCGCTTCCGCTCAATCGCCGATGAAATCCATCGATATCAAAAAGATTCACAATAAAAAGAAAGCATTCAATAAAATAAAAAAAACAATCGTAAAAAACTCAGAATTAGTGTGTGTGTATCAAAGAGCAAACAGTACCATCCAGTCTTTTCAGTAGTCAATAAATTATAAAAGTACAGCTGAGGAAAAAAAAAAGTTCCAGTAGACTTTGTGGGCGAACGGCTGGGGTTAGAGAGATGGTTTGAGTGTCATTTTACAGGATTTATTGAATTTTTGAAAACACTAATTGACTATTTTTCTCTCAGAGGTCATCTTCTGGCGCAGCGTAATAAGAAGTTCGAATTTTTACAAGAAAGATCCCAATTTTTATTCGATTTTTTGAAAGAGCATACTTTAGAGACCCTAAAAACCAAGTTTCACTTAATTTGGTCATCAAGAAAAGCAATGGCAGACCGTCAAAATTCGAAGAAATCATAAGGAAAGTATAAAATTAGTCGCCAACCGCCAAGTATGGAAGTCTGGTAACCTACCAGCACTAGTGAATCGATTTTTAATATATTTATTTTTTAATTGTTGAAACAGAGAGAAGTTTATTTTTAAAATTTTTTGTTTTTAAAATAAGCGTGTATAAAGTATAATATTTATGATTAAACTATTTTAATTTTTTTATCTATTTTAGTTTAGGGATATTAATTTTTCTACATGTGAATAAATATATAATTTTACGCTAGATGGTAGGAAAGGTATCACAACCTCGATAGGGTTAAATTCTTTTTGTTAGTCCAGATGGGAGAGAAGTAAATTGTCCTTCTGCTCCAAGGTTAAAAAAATTAGTTTAAATTTGAAGACATTAAAATATATAGAATTCATATATTTAGTTTATTTTTACTATCCACCAAACTCTTCCATTTTCAAACTTAGAGGCAATTTTACTTTATTGCCCTATATTTTAACGCATTCTCTGTTACCGTCGCATGTCATACGTCCAAGACGAAGTGTCTCATTTTAGTAACGGTCTCACGTTATGCGACGGCCAAATGTTTTGCAGCGCTATGGGTTACTTACAAGTCATAAAATTGTCACGGACCTTCAATTGAAAGTTCTATCACGACTGCTTCTTCCTTTGCTGACCCCCTGAAACTCAATAGCCCCCCATGGGTTCCTGAAAATTTTGTAGACAGATGTTCTGGATGTTCTATCAATGGTCTGAGTAAAGGTCTAATGAGGAGCCCACACCAGAAGATTAAAATCAAATGACTATTTATTTAATAGTTGACATAAAATAAGAAGCAGCATGAAATGATCCAAATCAGATGAGAAGCTATTACAAATAGAACGCGTTACATATATAAAGGTGAGCTAGGCCCCGCCCACAAAGATTGTAAGACAGAAATTTACATATTGTTGTTTTCTTCTTCCAACAGAACGGCCCCCTCTTACAATCTTTACTCTTAAATGAAAAGAAGAGGTTAGACATAATAAATAAAAGTTTTTAACATTCACACATTAAATACACTTTCCTTGAAGAACTTAAGTCCCTCTTTTGTTTGAGGTTTAGTAAAAGAATCGGCTAGATTAACTTTACTTCTTATATGCTTAAGCTTAAAGATATTCTCAGCAACTAAATCTCGCACAAAATGAAGACGCACATCAATGTGCTTAGTTCGATTATTCTCGATCGGAGAATTAGTGAAATCAATAGCAGCAGTACTATCACTTAATAAAGTTACATTAGAATTATTAAAAGAAATTAACTTCAATTTGTGACACTCATTAAGGATTCTTGTGATCCAGACTAGTTCTTTGGCAGATTCCGTGATCGACATGAACTCAGCTTCCATACTGCTCAGTGTGATGTTGTCAATCACAATTAATTTGTTTTGTGAGGTCGGCGGGAGAGGGCGCCACCTTTCCAGTTGGATTGTTTGCCGCCAGAGGGCTGATTCCCCAAATCAGCGGTTCACACGGAGCTTTGCCCAGACGGGTTGTCTTCACCGAGATGAGATCGTGATTAGGAGTGGTCTTCTCCGCTCGCTAAGGGTCACATTGGTTGTCGTCAACGGCAGCTGATCAATCGTGTGTTGTCATCACCATGAGCTGCGGTTTTGATTAGGGCTGATTGCACTCAATGCGTCGGTAGATCTAGGGCTACGTGTAATGTTTTGGTGGACTCCCTCTTCCGTCTGCCGGCTACGTGCCACTCTTTAAATCTTTTATTTATAATGCCCTTTTATGTGTATGAATAAACCTTCCTTTGTATGGTAAGTCTACATCATCATGTTTTTGATCATGCACATCATTGTTCATAGGGGTTGTGCGGGGCGAGTGGTTCCGGGGGCAGGGTGCCGATCACTCTAGCATATTTGGTGCCGTGACCAGCTCGCTCTCGCTGCGGCCCTTGTTGACTTTTGTGCGTGGTCGATGGCCGATGGATGTGTTTTCCTCTTCGAGTCGGGTCACTTTGGTAAGTGCTTATACAGTTTTATATGAATTTCTTTTGTGCGTGATCTATTTGTGTTGCTTGTCTTGTGGTTTTGCTAGTTTGTAAACAATGCCCAAAACCAGAAAAAGTAAATCTCAGAAATTTTTGGCTTCAACAGAGAGTTCCCCAGAAAGGTCGCCTGTCCCTGAACAAACGCCTAGTGTAAAAATGTCCAATTTTACCATTTCATCATATGAAGGTGATCCCTTAACACTAGAGTGGTTTTTGTCCCAAGTGGGTGACTTAAAGGATCTAAACAATTGGGATGATCATACGGCCATATTTTATCTTAAGAGTAAGTTAACTGGTTCAGCCTTGAGTTTCTACAGCCAATCTCCTAAGTGCAGTAATATTCAAAGGTTTAAGGATGCTTGTCAGGTACTTAGGGATTTTTTGTTTGTGGCATCTACAGCCACCACTGAGGTCCAGAGGTTTCAGGGTATATCCATGTTTCCTGGTGAGAGTATGAGGAATCTAGCTCACCGTATTGATTTGGCTGCTCAGTCGGCTTATGGCTTTCTTACGGATGTTTGTGCCCTTAAAAAACTAAAATCGCTACAGTTTATAAACGCGGTACCCCGGGATGTAAAACAGCACATATTTCTTGAGGATCCTTGTGATTACGACTCTTTAGTAATTAAGGCAGAGAAGATAGCCAGTATGCAGGAGGTCCTTGGGGCTACGTCGGACCTCACCTCAAATGCAATTCAACATCGAGCTGATGATCCTATGGGGGAGATTAAACAACAGATTAAGGACTTGACCCTTCATATACAGGCATCTATGAATTTATGCCCTTGGTGTAAAAAACCTGAACATTCATTGTCGCAGTGTCCTGATTTTGCTTCTAGTGTTCAGCTAAACAGGCCCAGTGTCCGGTCGGGGGATGTTTGTCAGTTCTGTGGTAGACCGGGACATGTGTTAGCTACATGTAGAGAGTTTGGACCTCCTCCACCCCAACATAGGCAGATAGGCTCTTTCACGAATCAGGGTAGAGGATACGGAGCAAGATCGCGTGGTTTAAACGAGCAGAGGGGTCAATGGATGGGAAGGCCTTGACCTCTGTGGGTGAAACACAGCCCTTTCCAATCGATTGTGGGCAGCAGTTTTACCACCCCTTCTCGTCAGAGTTTCTAAGAGAGGGGATGGCGAATTCTTCAGTATCGGTGTCTGAATTTCTGTCTAGTGGTGGTAAACACCTTTCGGATGCGGGGCATAGTATAAACAATGTTTTTACAGGTTCGGCTCTTCCCTTGATCTCGTTGATATTTGGTAGGGAGAAATTACAGTTTTTGATCGACTCAGGATCATCGGTATCTCTGGTCCCCAGGAGTGTTTTTGATCAAATCAAGCTTCATACAAAGCCCAGATTTTTGGCTAGGTCGGTTAAAATACATACTGTGAATTCAGAATTAACTTTTTCTGGATGTGCTGAGATTTCTTTTAAGATTGAAAAAACTTTTTTCAAACATCCTTTTTATATTTCAAATTTCAATTCAAATAAGTTTCATGGCATTTTGGGATTTGATTTTTTACGGAAGCAGGGCATTATTATTGACATGGAGGCACAGTTGGTAAAATTTAAAGATTTTTCGACTACTTTTTATGGGAATTCTCACGGAGATCCTGGGAGTGGGGATTGTGAGGTTGCGATGTCAACAAGTGCTCACTTACAGAGGAAGTTGATTTTGCCACCTGGTGAGGCTGAGCTTGTTACTTTGTGTACCAGGCGGAACACTGCTGTTGAGTGGTCTAATGTGTTGTTTTGTCCTAAGGATCTAAAGGGAATGGAAATTCACACATCAGTAAATCAAATGGGCAAAAATCAGTTAAATGTCCTTGTGAGGAACAGTTCTAGAGAGGTCAGGCATTTAAATAAGGGACAGGTTTTGGGTCAAATAACGAATGATTTCACTATACAAAGTTTTCAGAGTGAAACGGCCAATAAATACGATTCCCGCGGTAAGGATGGTGAAAATTTGGGTGAATGTAACCTTATCACTGCTTCGCCTGAGGTTTTGCAGAGGAGAAGGGACGAGTTGACCAGTGCTGACTTCAGCTTGGACCATTTGAATGAGAATCAGAGGGGGGAATTGCTTGAAATTTTGCTCGGCAATTTCGCTGCGTTTTCAAAGAGCCTTCACACTCTCGGTTGTACTGATGTAATCACGCCTTCTATAACTCTAACCAACACAAATCCAATACGCACGTTGCCTTTTGAGGTTCCTCAGGCCCTACAGGAACAAGTGCGAAAGGAACTGCTTGAGCTAGTTGATGCTGGTTTGATTCATCGCCACGTGTCCCATTGGTCCTGTCCTATGCTTCTCGTTAAAAAGAAGTGTCCTCCGAACACTCCTCCCGGGGATATTAAGTATCGGATGGCGTTGGACCTTAGGCTACTGAATTCGGTGATTGAGGGTTCTTCATACCCCTTGCCAAAAATATCCAACATTATCAAGGATATTTCGATGTTTCGGTTTTATTCCACCCTTGATTTAAAATCTGCCTATTGGCAAATTGCCTTGCCTGACAGTATGAAGGATATTTTAACCTTTACTACACCATTCGGTAGTTTCGCAAACGACAGACTTGTCTTCGGACTGAAGACTGCCGCTAGCACGTTCCAGGCTCTTATGGACCAGATGATAGATGAAATAGGATGCCAGGGGGTCACTGGGGTACATGCTTATCAAGATGATATAATTGTAGGCGCTGACAGCTTTGGGGATATGCTGATAAAGATAGAGTCCATCTTGCAGACATTGGCTAAATACAACATAACACTTTCTCCCGAAAAGTGTACCTTTTTTAAAGAAGAAATAGATTATCTAGGTTTTCGTATATCTCATAAATTAATTCAACCAATAGAGGCAAACATTATGAAGATTACGGGTATAAGCCCCCCCTCAAACGTAAGGCAAACTAAGAAGTTTTTGGGGCTCTGTAATTTTTATAGGAGCTTGGTTCCCAATTATGCTCAACTGACATCTGTTTTAACTGAACTTACTAAGAAGGGTAAAAAATTCGTGTGGGAAGAGACTCACCAGATCGCTTTTGATCAATTGCAAAGAATCTTCTTTGCTAAACCCTTTGTGGTATTACCCGATTGGGACCGTCCCTTCTTTTTAAACACTGATGCTAGTGGAGAGGCCATATCAGCGGTGCTTATGCAAGAGCACAGTGGTGCCTTGAAGCCTGTGTCGTATTATAGCAAAACTCTTACTGCGTCTGAGAGGAACTACCCTGCGATAAAATTGGAACTCTATGCAATTTATAAGGGAGTAATAGCCTTTAAACAGTATTTATTTAATAGAAAATTTACTATCCTCACTGATAGTAAACCTCTTTTGTACTATCAGAAATCATCGTCCCCTGCTGACCTGACAACCAGGTGGCTTCTTGCTCTGAGTGAGTATTCCTTTGACTTTACACATATCCCAGGAAGGTTAAATGTATTGGCAGACTATTTTTCCAGAGCTCCTGAGCAAGGCATATATACAACTTCCATCAAGGAGGATTCAAATGATCTAATACTCCCCTTCGTTGAATCAAATTCATCTCTGGAGAGTGTAAATTCAGTGCACACTCAGGATGCCGATATGGAGATTTCTGCCACCACCTTTGAGGAGCATCAGGTTGGGGATTCGCAGCTTGTAGAGGTCTTTGAGTACTTGAGAGGTCCCTCTTTGGCTAATTCTAGGAAGTTTTCAGAATTCTTCATTTCCCCCACCACAAACTTACTTATGATACATAGGCGGAGGTATGACTGTCCTGCCATCGTGGTGCCTAGGACTCTAAGATCAAAGGTATTGGACATTTGTCATGTCTCGCATGTGGGTGTTAAGAAAACGTATGAACTGCTTTCAAAGAGGTATTACTGGCAGGGCATGTATGCCGACACTGTTAATTACGTGTTGTCATGCCATTCTTGCATAAAATTTAAACCTTACACACCCAAACCTGCTCCCTTTCAGTCTAACTGGATTCCCAAAAGACCGGGAGACTGTTTCAATGGATATCGTGGGTCCAGTACGGGGTTCGGGTCACGTGTTACCCATGATTGACCATTTCTCTAAGCATCTAGTGCTTTATTCTCTGAAAAATTTAACGGCAAATACGGTGGTCAAGCATTTGATGAATTATATATCTCATTATGGTAGAATGGCATTTTTGTTGACTGATCTGGGTACTCAGTTTAACTGTGAGGTCTTCCATGGGATTAATAAAGCATTGGGAATTAAAGTAGCCCATTCCACTTCTGGTCACCCTGAATGCAATGCAGTTTCAGAAAGGATCAATACGTCCATTAAGTCCTCCCTTTGTACACTTCATGAAAAGGGGGTGTCATTGGAGGCTGCGTTGCTGATTCATCAAAATATTTACAATAACACTCAACATTCCAGTACTGGGTATTCTCCCGCTTTATTGCATTTTGGAAGGGAGCTTTCTTTGTTTTATGACACTTACGATCCAGATATAGTACCTGTTCAAATTGACGTGTCTCATCATATGCAACAATTATTGAGTGATTTGGGTGTTGTTTATGAGAATGCGTTCAGTTCTTTGCAAAAGGCTCAGGTTAGACAAAACGGATCTCAGGCGGGAAGATCGAGACTTAGAAGACTCAATGTAGGTGACACAGTTTATTTAAAATCAAAGGACACTTTTAGGCCAAGGTTCACTGGCCCATATACGGTGGTGTCTAGAGTATCAGATGTCAACTATATGATAAAAACCTTGAATAATCCTCAGGCATCCCCAGCTCGGATACACATAAATCGATTGAGATTGGCTCCCAAGCGCCAATCACTTCTGTGTAATCAAAGTGTAGTCCAAGGGGGTAATCCGGGTGTGTCGGGACATGAATATAATTTAAGGCCAAGAAAGTAATGCATGGTTGATACTGGGGTATTTTGGGGTTGTTGAAGTGCATTTTTTTGTGACTCGATTCGGGGGATGTTGGCTTGCCTTTTTAATTGTATTAAAGAAATATTTTTAAATATATGTTAATCTGTGCTTTTCTAATTGTGTTTTTTTCTTCTTGTGGCAGGGGAGAGTGTGATGTTGTCAATCACAATTAATTTGTTTTGTGAGGTCGGCGGGAGAGGGCACCACCTTTCCAGTTGGATTGTTTGCCGCCAGAGGGCTGATTCCCCAAATCAGCGGTTCACACGGAGCTTTGCCCAGACGGGTTGTCTTCACCGAGATGAGATCGTGATTAGGAGTGGTCTTCTCCGCTCGCTAAGGGTCACATTGGTTGTCGTCAACGGCAGCTGATCAATCGTGTGTTGTCATCACCATGAGCTGCGGTTTTGATTAGGGCTGATTGCACTCAATGCGTCGGTAGATCTAGGGCTACGTGTAATGTTTTGGTGGACTCCCTCTTCCGTCTGCCGGCTACGTGCCACTCTTTAAATCTTTTATTTATAATGCCCTTTTATGTGTATGAATAAACCTTCCTTTGTATGGTAAGTCTACATCGTCATTTTTTTGATCATGCACATCATTGTTCATAGGGGTTGTGCGGGGCGAGTGGTTCCGGGGGCAGGGTGCCGATCACTCTAGCATACTCAGACATACAGCTCTTTGCTTGAAAGTCCTCCACACAATAGGAGCTTTATCTAGAATTAAAATTAGTCCACCTACCGATACACGGTCGTCTCTATTCGAGGCAAAATCAGAGTCCGAGTAACACGAGACACTTAGATTAGATGCTTCAGAAAGTACGAGCTTAAGACTTTTGGTACAGACAACATAGCCTAATAACTTGATAAGTCCATTCCAGTGAGAAATACCGGGATTCTCCTGAAACTGAGAAAAAATGTTAATAGCGTAAGCTATGTCCGGCCTTGTGCGTCCCGCCAAGAATCCAAGACATCCAATTAAATTTCTATAAGGATATTTCCTCATTTCGTTTACCTCGGGTTCAGTTTTTGGACACTGACTTTTAGAGTATTGCAAACCTTTTGGGATTGGAAGAGATGAGACGGGAGGTTTAAACTTTAAAAACCTTTTATAAATCTCATCAATATATTTTTCTTGACTTAAGAAAATATTTCCCTCAGATTCTTCAAATTCTATTCCTAATAAAAACTTAACTTTACCTAATATTTTTAAATCAAACTTTGATTTTAACAAATTAACAGTATGATCGACAAGTTTTTGAGTTTTTCCTAAAATAACTATGTCGTCAACGTACAATAGAAGTACTATGTCACAAGAGTTGTGAAAAACACCATTACAGCTTTCTAACTTTTTAAATTTTAAAGTTTTTAGTATTTTCGAGATTTCGAAATACCACTCACGGCCACTTTGTTTCAAGCCGTAAATCGCTTTTTGTAATTCACACACGTAATTAGGTTTAAATTTATCAACAAAACCTTTTGGTTTTGACATGTAAATTCTATCTTTTAGATTTGCATAAAGGTAAGCACAGGTTATGTCAACATGACAATGAGACCACTTTAATTTCCCAACAAAAATTGTGAAAAATAACCTAATAACTGTAAAGTTAACAACTGGTGAAAAAACCTCGTCATAAGTTTCACCTTTAACTTGCTTAAAACCTTGTGCAACAAGTCTAGCCTTATAACGAATAATTTTAGCTTTTTCATTTCGTTTTAAATTATACACCCAAGTACTCCCTAAGACTTTCGCATTTTCAGGACGTGGGACCAATTTCCAAAGATGTCGGCTGATCATAATGTCCATCTCTTCCTGCATGGCTTTTTGCCAATGCATGTGATTAGGAGATCTTATAGCTTCATAGTAGTTCTTAGGGATACTCGTGCCGGCTAGTCAGTCTGACTCATTACTACTCGAATCTTCCTGATCCGAATTGCTACTAGTTGAGATATTTAATTTTTGCTTATCCTCAACTTCTACAACCTCAAATTTATTACTAGCACTGAAAGAAAATAGATCAGGATCATATAGGGGATGTTTTGCTTTTTACAAAAATCTTTAACGTCCTTGTTAGATCTAAGCCTCTTGCTGTGTCCTTGTAAATAGTAATAAACATCTGAACGTGTACCATCTGTTCGAGGTACAACTTTTCTTACCCATATTGGTTCTGCTCGAGTCTCGTCGGTCTCTTCTTCAACGGCAGATTCTTCTTCATCTTCCGATTCGGATGGCACCTTAGAGAAAGTTTCATACTTCTGAGACTGATCGGATCTTGAATCTGCTTTCCTGCTCCTCAAATTATAAGAATTAGTAGGGTCCAGTACAGCTCCACTGTCCTTCTGGGGTTCAAAAGAATCATTTGTAAAAGACACATTAATAGTTTCCACGATCCTCTTTTCATTAGACAAATAAATCCTATACCCTTTAGTTTTAAGTGCATAGCCAACCATGATCCCTTTCTTAGCTCTCATATCAAGTTTTCTTCTAAGCTGTTTCGGGGTACTAACATAAGCAACAGTGCCAAACACTTTTAAATGCTTAACTGAAGGTTTGTGTCCCCCAAATAACTCAAATGGGGTTTCGGTTTGACATTTGTGACACAAGCGGTTCCAAGTATAAGTAAAGCATAACAAGGCTTCAGCCCAAAATCCTTCACTTAAAGAACTAGATTTTAACATTGTTTTAACACCATCCATTGCAGTATAATTAAAACGTTCAGCAACACCATTTTGTTGAGGGGAATAGGTATTAGTGAATTCAATTTTAATACCCTGATCTTCTAAATGGCTAACAAAATTAGTGTTGTCAAATTCTTTACCGTTATCACATCTAACATTCATGATCTTATGATTAGTGAAACGTTCAGCTCGAACTTGAAACTTCTTAAAACATTCTAAAGCTTCACTTTTATGCTTAATCGGGTAAACTACAGTTTTTCTCGAAAAATCATCAATAAAGGAAATAAAATATTTATGACCACTAAAAGAAGCTTTAGGCATAGGCCCGCAAATATCAGTATGAATAAGGGCAAGAGGTTTCTTAGAACGAATTTTGCCTAAAGGCTTAAATGACTTTCTACGAGTTTTAGCTAAACGACAAGGTTCACAGTCTAATTTTTCATTCTTAAACTTAGGTAAACCAAAAACAGCACTTACGCTTTGGCTGATGTATCTTGCATTGGCGTGGTTGAATTTCTCGTGCCATGACTGCAAGTCTGATCCCACAGAGGTTTCAAAAGCAGCGTTCTTGACTTTACTCGGCTTTTTACTTCCTGTTGGAAAGCAGTAATACAATCCCTTGTATTGTTTAGCAATCAGAATAGTCCGGTTCTTGAAATAAACGGCAATTTGACCTTTCTTCCCTATAAAAGTCGCGCCTCCTTGATCAATCTTTGATCCAGCTAATAGGTTGTGTCGGATGACTGGAGAGTACATCACATTTTTGAGCTCGACGAACTCTTTATGATCTTCGACTTGAAAATTTAGCCAAACGGTTCCGGTTCCTTCAATTGGTATTGAGACGTTATCCACAGCAACAGTCATCTTCGAGTTTTCTGTCGGCGTGAAATCGTGGAATAGGTCTCGTTCTCCACAAAAATGAGTAGATGCTGCAGAATCAAAAATCCAAGGGCTTTTAGAAGTCTTGGTCTTCGGGGGTTTTCCCTTTCCGACTTTAAAACTACTCACATCGTCTTTTGATCTTGACTTTAAATCTTCGACTTTCTTCGTTTTGGACTTGGGATTTCGGCATTCAGCAGTTGTATGGCCAGTTTTACCGCAGCTTGAACATTTTGGACGACTTTCCTTGGTTGATCTCTTAGATGTGGTGGTCTTCAAGGCAGCGCATTCCATATCTTTTTGACTTTGAGATAGCCGAGCTTCTTCAGCTTGAAGTTCTTGTAAAACTCCGGCAAACTTGAATTTTTCATCTGGCCATCGGTATATGGATTGAACAATACCAGTAAATGCAGGTGGTAAATATCGAATCAATTGGAAAGCTTGGTATAGTTCCGCCATCGGGTGTTTACAATCTTGGAGCTGGCAAACGATCTTTCGAAGTCGTGCCGCGTAAATTCCAATAGACTCTTGATCACTCATTCGGCATGAAAAGAAGGTATCAAGCAATCCTATGATTCTTGCTCTGCTGTCAGGTTGAAAATGCTTCTTTAAGATATCCCACGCTTCTGTCCCATCTTGAGTTTCAGAGATGAGGGTACGCAAATCTTTGGATATATTTAAATAAATCGTAGAATACGCGCGATTTTTCCTCTGCTTGAAATTCTTCACGTCTTTGTCGGAACCTTCTTTCGGAGATTCTTCAGTTCCGATGACGATCTCCCAGCAGTTGCGATCCATAAGAATCGCTCTTAAATCTTCACTCCACGAAACGTAGTTATCCATGTTGAGGGGGGTAATTTTCTCATATACAGGTTCCATCTTCCACGGCCCCCTACTCGAGCACTTCTAATAAAAATTTCCTTCAAATCTTCAGGTTGGGCATAATCATACGATCATACGGCCCATAACCACTTAATGAGGAGCCCACACCAGAAGATTAAAATCAAATGACTATTTATTTAATAGTTGACATAAAATAAGAAGCAGCATGAAATGATCCAAATCAGAAGAGAAGCTATTACAAATAGAACGCGTTACATATATAAAGGTGAGCTAGGCCCCGCCCACAAAGATTGTAAGACAGAAATTTACATATTGTTGTTTTCTTCTTCCAACAAGGTCAAAGAGGCGTGAAGGTCAGGAGCGATTTTGTAATGCAGGTGCATTGCAGGAAAAACGTGAGAACTGAAAGTTCAGCATATATTATATTTAAATCTTCTTCATATGACAGATAATTATCTTAACACTTCAGAAAGAGTCAAAAATATTGTTTATATAAATTCACAAAAACATGTTATTAAAATGAACTGAGGAAAGATGTCATGGTTAAGAAGGTGCATTGCGGGAAAAACTGCAGATCAGCAAGCAAATTATTTTATATTTCAACCCTTGTAAAATGGCCAAAAATCGTACAGGGATAAAAATTTTTGCACTTTTCAGTATCAAAATGTAACACATTTTAATTTTAGAAAGTAAAAAAATTTAAAATTTTGGGTCAGAAATTGAAAAATAAAACGTCGAAGAAGGGGTTTTAAGTTATTATCTTTTCCAGCAGAAGCAAGAATCCTTTTAAAAATAATTCCTTGCAGCTGAATATATTAAAAAAGGAATTGGGATTATAAGTATGGTATGTTTTATTGCTTTTTATAAATACTGCCTAACTTATCTTTTATTACATGGATAGGATACTATTCGTATAAGTCGCAAGAGGGTAGGAAAGTATTAGGAGTAGATTGCTCTTCTGCTTCCAATTGAAAAAAATTCAATTTATGCATTAGTCTAAATTTGAATGTATTAAAATTGAAAAATCAAATTACTAAATAAAGTAAGACTGAAATTTTGAATTTGTAGACTAGAACCGCCACGAAAAATTCACAAACAGAAAATAATATTTACAAAAATTATCTATGGGACAATGTTCTCTTCATAGAAATTCTTTTGCACTAGCAATCAGTATTTCAGAAATATTTTGACGAGGGACCTTTAAGTTAACTTTTTTTTAGTTTCTAATAGGATGCATAACTCTCCATCATATTTTAGAAGAAAACCTATACAAACACACTTGATAGTAACTTTTTTTAAAATAAAGTTTTTAAAGTTTTTTAAAAATAATTAAATTTTTTATTTTAAAATGCTCCTTGCACATTCCTAATTGAAATAATGTAACCAAAGTTTTACATTATGCTAAATGTATGAAGTTTAAGATACCTAATGATTGAAACTTGGTTCCGACTATTAGATTCCAAAAACAGGATAAAAGTAACTTTTTAAGAAAAAATACCAATATTTTATCTTAAAAGCTTTGTGATTAAAGAAATTACGTATATTATAAAGAATCTAAAACCTTGATTTTGAAACACTCATAAAAAGTTTTGAAGGAATTGGATGAAACTGAATGCTCAAGGAGCATTTTTAATCCAAAAATTTAATTTGATTTAAAAAGTCTACCTTCTTTTTTGGATGATGTGATGTTTGGATTGTTTGCTGCAACAAAACTATGGATATTAAGGACGGGCATTTCTTTTTACAAAGTATTGCAGCGGACCTAACCTCTGCAGCCTGTTTAAACTCATTTTGAGTGATTTGAAATGTTTTTTGTGTGGTTTTTACGATCTTCACACTTAAGGACACGCTGAATCCATTAAATCACTTTTGAGGGACAAACAACAAGTGCAATTATTGTCCCAGCTCCCGTAATCTTTCTACAACCCCGAAAATTAGCCGTGGCTTTAATAACTCTCCCGAAATTGAACGAATAGACTTGCCTCTAAAGTGACTATTTGCTTCATCTGTTCTTTCTTAAGTCCCCAAGTTTATTTCTTTTCGAAATATCCTCACAATTTCACCCAGAACTAAAGTAGGAATCTCACCAGGTCACGTGTAAGCAATGAATTGTAAAAAAAATTAGATGCAGTCAGATTTCATGCAAATTGTCTGGTGTCTTGTCCATTTTCGTACGGTAGTGTAATTCACTATGTGATTTAAAAAGTAATGCAAAGTGTTAGAAGTAGAAAAGGGAAGGTTTCTTTAAAGGAGGGATGGAAGAGCTGATAGATCGAGAAATATACGTATAGTAATTTCGTCATAAAAATATGCAAGAATTTTAAAACTTCGAGAACGCAGTTTAAAAATAGTATCTAAATTATTGAAAATTTTGTGCCATGAACATACTTATTTTTATTTATTCGATAAAAAAAACTGTGAAAGAATGCTTTTCGACATGGTGTTATGCACATCTCTTGGGATGCGAGTGTCCACAACTTTAGAGGCGTTAATCATTATAAATACTATTCAATGCATTAAAATATAACATTTAAATTTTTTTTGTCCCGATATCCTTACCTTCTCTCGAGTCATAGGTTGTCATATTCCATTAAGTATGAGATGAACTTGTTGTTTAAAAAATAACTATTATAAGAAAATTTCAGTTATTAAGTGGAAGATTAAAAATTAAACCTTTCTTTCATATTCTATTTTATCCTTCTATGGCTCTAGAAATACTCTTCAACGCCCACACTTAATTCCCTCCATTTTAGGACATTTTATCACTAGTTACTATTGAATAAATTAAATCAGAATATTTAACTTTTCTGCCCCACTCATCTTCCCCTGTATCTAGTCTTCATCCTTCGATCCTTCGTATATTCTACTTCATTTGGTGCCAATTATAAAATATTTTCGAATAAATATACCCCAATTTCGTGTTTTTATACCCCAGTTATTGTTGCCAGATTTCTGTTATCGGAATTCTTCCTATCTTGAAGGAAAGGAAAAGAATAATACCTTTCAATATACTTATTATTGATTTTTAATTCGAACTAGAGTAAACAGGGAGGCATTCGAATTTTTTCATTCTACTTTATCCTTCCACCACCCCACCTGGAATGAAACTTCAGGTTCTGTTAAGTCTCCATCCCCTCTCTGGGGTAATAGACCATCCAATTTAAATGAAACACGTAAAAGGAATAATTTTGACCACAAATAACGCAAAAATGAAAGTCGTCGAATTTCTTCTGCCCCCTTCACTATCCCTAGTAGCAGACCCTATGCGCATCCAATAGCGATTCAAAAACCGAATGCTTCTTCACCGTAAATATAACTGAGCTAATTTTCGTGTAGTTTGAAAACGTGTAATGAAAAACAAAAACTTAAGACGCGCCAAATCAACGATAAATCGCCAAGTCTAAAAAATAACTGGAACGTTTTTTTTCCTCAGCTGTACATATTTTCTTCTATCGCCATTCCTCGGGATGGGACACCTATTTTCGGCGATTTCTCGCTCTTCTGGCGATTTCTTTCTCGCGGTTATTATCTTAAATCGCTAATTATCTTAATTGTTAATTGGAAGGTAAAAAATCACATTTTGAAGATTAAATATTGTAGTTATATACCTAGTTTATTATCTTACAGGTTTTGGGAGCCCTTGGCTTCACGGAAGTGTCTCAAATATGAATTAAAAGGATAACTAAAAACACTCGTTAATTATCTAAATTACGGAGGTTTTGACTAGTTGATGATTGAATATTGCATTGTCATTGAGTTTCCACCACGGTGCAAAGTTTCAGAACTTTATATCGTTTGGAAGTGCCTGAAATATTATGTACAAGAATCCGGAAAGAAAAAAGTGATTAATCGTCTATAATTATCGTAATAACTGTGCAATTCTCGTTTTGACTTTTGAATAGGATGAAGTTATGCCTTATACAACATCGTGCATGTAGTACAAGAGCTAGCAACGTCGGAAAAGCAAGAATTTTAGAAAAGCTAATTCTTTAATATATCTTTCCCTATGCTCTTTCGAACAGCGTGCGGGGTACCTGGCTGCCGGTAAGCGGTGGCACAATTAGTGCGCATGCCACCTTTACAGGTAAAAATCTTGATTTTTAAATCATTTTAGAAAGATTTTTATTTTCACTAACTTCTAAAAACTATTAGAAAAATTAATTTATTATTGCCAGGACTTTGTGTCGGTGGAAATAACGTGCCAGATGCAGTTTTTGATAAAAAAAAAGCATTTTTTTCGCACCATTTTAGAATTCCTGTCATTTTAATATTATTTTATATACATATCAATAAACCCAAAATTAATTTGCCAGGACATAATTCGGGTGGAATCCAATAGCAAGACCGATTCAATGTTGTAAAAAACACACTGGCGTTCAAAATTCAGAGAAAGTGCACATTTCTTCGATTTTCTCCGGATCTAGGGGACATATTGTGACGAAATTTGGTATGAATATTGGGGTTAATATAATACTCAATATATAACCATTCAAATTTGTAATACACACGCATGCGCAGGAGTTTAAAACATCAGAATTGAAAGGTATGAAATAGCGGTTTCAGAATGGAATTTCAAAATGCTAGTTTGAATGATTCCAGTATGGTATCAGTATCCAGTATGGTATGAATTTCCAGTATGGTTTTACTGGTTCCAGTATCATTTTTACTGGTTCCAGTATGATTTTGATACTGGTTTTGTGATTTTTTTCCAATAGGGAAGTATCAATATATCACATCATATTGCAAATCTTGATTAAATTTAATAAATAAAATGGTACTGGTGCCATATACTGGTATACCAGTATATGGTACTGGTACCAGTATATACTGGTGTACCAGTATATGGTACTGGTACCAGTATAAACTGGTATACCAGTATGGTACTGGTACCAGTATATACTGGTATACCAGTAGGGTACTGGTACCAGTATATGTATCAAGATGTCACATAAACAATTACAGCAAAAAACTTTCAATGGTGATTCAAAACTTGGTTAATGTAATAAATTAATGGAAAGTATCAATACATATATCACATCATATTGCAAATCTTGATTAAATTTAATAAATAAAAAGAAAATATAAGTAACAATATACATACAAAAAAATCTTGATTAATATGTAACAAAAAATCTTGATTAATATAACTATTGTGGTGCTGAAGATGCGTTCTTTCTTGGAGTCATCAGAAAGCATCTTCCTTACAGCAACGGAAGAGGAGGCTGACAAAAGTTTTTCGTCCTTCATCCCCTGATAATCTTTCAAAAAATATCTCAATCCATCTAAAAGAAGAAAAAAACATTAAAATGAGTCAAATGTTATTAGCTGGAGAGAACTGGGAGAACATGATAACAAGTATAGAATTTTACAGATTAATTTATATGTCTTCAATGAGTTTAAAAAGAGCAGTGCAATTTTTTGTCCTTAATTTAAAAGCAAACACTAACAGCATAGTTTTCGTAATGAACTAAAATAAGAGCTTATAGATACTAGATTTTTTAATGATGAATCTGCATTAAAGATAAAATATTAAAATATAAGGTTGAAAGTTGAAAAGGTTATGTTATCAAATACTAGTTTGTAGCAAAAATAACTCACAAAATGAAAATTTGTACTTGGAAGTATGTGACTAAGTGAAATATTTAAGAAAATAACCCGTTTTACACTATTTAAAAACACCCTGATCACCAATAATTGAACTCTTAAATCACAATTGAATAATTGAACTATCTTACATTATAAATGAATGTATTCAATCATTTAGCCATCGTTTAAACTCAAAGTTTTTATGAATGCATGTATTTTGTCCCATTCATCCCCGTGGTGGGGATGAATGGGACAGTTTAAAAAAGTTCAGAAATTTACAAAATAACAAATGTAACATTGCACTAGGATGGAACTTTTCATAAAAATTGATCATAAAAACCTAACTTGTTGTAATAATGGTTTAATCATAACATATGAGATGAAAGTTGCAAGTAATTGCTCATTAAGACTTCGCATATTCACACATTAGTTTGGAACATAAAATGCAATTTGAAACATAGATTTTTGCACCCTATTTTAGTTACTTATTCAGAAATTACTTAAATGAGTTGAATATAGCAAGCTATTGATGGAAAATTTTGAAAACAGGAAATAAAGTGATGATGGAACTGTCCCATTCATACCCACTTATACCCACTTATTTTTAAAAAAACAAATCTAGACAAGGAAAAAAATCCATGGACTTTCTCCATTTAAATTTTAAATTATACTAATATAAGTACTCTTTCAACACACGGAAAATTTTTTAGCTTAAGTTAAATTGTTTTTTAATAATTATAGAAGTAAAACAACAAAAGTTACTTTAGGTATGGAAAAACACATCTAGTAGTCTAATTTATACAAAAATAGAAGCTGATGTTAATGAACACAATTTATTGAATAGGCTAGGTACTATCTTATGGCTGAAATAACAAAAATTTAAAGTGAAGTTAAGGTATAAAAAATTGAGCTGTCCCGTTCATCCTTACTCTCCCCTATATAATTTACAAACACTTAAGAAAAATGTTACTTACTTTTTAACTTTATCAGTCTGGCCTTCAGGCTCTTTGATGGTAGCAGATCAGGCACTCGTCTTTAGAAGCTATATTGATGCCTGAGTCTGTAGGATGTAGGCCTGCAGGTAAAGGACAAAAGTTAATTAAATGATTACGAATCTTGTAATTAATACAGGGATGCTGAATTGTAAAAAAATGGAATTGTCCTGTATGTTTGTTTTAATTCATTAAGAACAATATATTTAAAGCACCAAATATTTAAATATATGCATTATAAAACCCCCAGATATTTGAATCCATTATAAAAACCCCAGTTGGTTTTTATTTATAAATAAATAAAAATCTTATCAAAAATGTACAAATAAACACTTTTTTCCATGCTATAAAACCAGTGGGTTTTTTATGCAGCAATAAAAACCTGGGTTATATATAATTTTAACTTTTTAAAAATTAATTTTAAATAATAAATTAGTTAAGTAACTTTGTTTATAGATGAATTGATAAACAATTAATTCAATGGATTCATAACAGAAAACACTAAGTAGTTATATTTATGGGGGTAGGAAGTGTTTATAAAAACCGGTTTAAGCCAAAAAAAAAGTTTTGTTTTAAACCTGTTTTTTCTGACTCTGCTAAATATTAATATTAGCCACATTAAAAACCCAAAAACACCCTTTAGTTTACAAACAATTAGGACAAATATTACTTACTTTTTACTTAATCAATCATCTGTCCTTTTTTTTTGGCGACAGCTCACACATGACCTTCCGAAACAGATATTCCGTTTGTCGCTGGTTGCATCATTATTGGCGGCTTTATTCGCCGAGATTCTGGAAGAGTACCACAAATTTTTACATGGTCACTCTTTTAATGAAAGCATTTTATTTTGTCAACCAAACCAATAAATTTTGAAAATTCTTATTGAAGTCCAGAGAAATAATTGTGGTAAATTATTTTAAAAATAATTTTCAGATACACATTTTTACATATATTGTAATTTAAGTAAATGCACTATCGCATTATCTTAAAATCTGGATTTTGAAAATTATTTAAACCCTACGTACGTAAAATTACTTGACAACACCCTAGAGCAGGGGTCGGCAACCTGCGGCTCGCGAGCCGCATCCGGCTCTTTCGATGTAAAGTTGCGGCTCTCCAGTTCCATACGAAAAAATTAATATTTTATTATCAAACTTTTAAAAAATCAGAAAACATATTTTTAAGTTCTCAGTTAAGTGAGTCAAAATCGAAATTCTACTTTTTAAGGGTAAGAATAAACCATTTGGGGGAGAACTCCTGAACACTCCTTAAAATTTTGGAATATGTGCTGATTTTCCTTGAAATTTCTGTGACTTATGAGGAGTGATCCTTATTTGGTCGTCAAAGAAGTTAAAAACAAATTAAAACACTATTTTTAGGGGCTAAGTTCCAAATTTTTATGAAGTGGGATCCACGCCCCCCTCGAAATTTTACTGTTTATTATAACTATACTATTTTTTCTTGAAAATTATGCCACTTAAATAATGAGAGGTGCTCTTAGGGTCCAATAAAAAAAGGCAAAAATTAGCTAAAACGCGATTTTGAAACGAAAATTTCCAAAAAATTTTCTGGGGGAGGACCCCCAGACCCTCCAATTGCTTCCCAGGAATTCAGATTTTTTATACACAATTCTGAAATAACGTTCACTAAAATTAATTTACAATGTGTACGTAAGTCATCTAAAACTTGATGTAAAAAGTACCCTACTCGAAAGGAGGGTACCCCTGAAAAAATGTTGGGTAAAAATGCACCCCGACTAAAATCACCCTCCCAATCTAAAATCAAATTTATATTGAGCATATATATACTAAAACATTGAAGCAAAAAAAAGTGGCTCTTTAAAAACTGCGAAATTTCGTAAACTGTTACTTTTGGATCTTCTGTTGTAAAAGGTTGCCGACCCCTGCCCTAGAGCTAAAACACAAAGTTCAATATGGATGACAATGCTTTTATTTTAACCCCCAGGAGGGCTAAAATGGTTTTTACCTATCCTATCTGAGCCAGGCGCAGTAAAAAATTGTTCTCTTCTAATTTCACTTTTAAGGGCTTAGCTCCAGCACCGTGTTGAACTGCAAAAACAATATTTCACTTATTAATGTTACATAAGGCATACATATATATTGTCGCTGTGAAATCATACCGGCATTTATCTGCAAAATTGAGTTTTTGAGTTGTTAGTGTCAAAAATTTATTTTTTTTCTCGTATATTTTTATGTCAAACTGGCATGTCATATACTTGAATAAAACTCCATCAGATCGTGTTGGACAGATGTGCATGTAATCGGGAATAGCCATTTTGTTTATCAGAAGCTACAGATCAATGATCTACTGTGCAATACACCAGTCGCTTCATAACCTTCAAGGTGGAAAGATATCCATCATCTAAGTAAAACTGAATTATCTCACAATAGCACATTTTTATTATTATCTGAAGTATCACATGCGAAAACTTAAAAGCGCTCTTGCATAATATGCATTTTGCAGATATGCCGATTGGTTTTCACAGCAACGATAAATATATGTTACGGGCAATGTGATAGATCAGGCATTATTAATGATACCTGATTACGTGAGGAGTTTTTTCCAAAATCTGGATTACGAGAGGAGTTTTTTCAAAAATCTGGATTACGTGAGGTGTTTTTTTCCATAATCTGGTCTCCCCTTCCCCCTTAGTGAGATTTTGCTGGACCCCCCTCCCCCAACGTGAGATTAATGATGTAGGGGATGTCTTTTTCTTATTAATGATGTAGGGGAAAAGGACATAATTCCACCTAAAAATCACCACAGTATCTTATCTGTGGGTATTATTCCTTTCTCATACTTAAAAAAATCGTTTAATTTCTAACTTAAATAATTGACGTGAGATTTTAGTCGACCCCCCTCCCCCCTTGGGAAAATTTTTCCAAACCCCTCCTCCCTTTTTTTGACCTCACGTAATTTATGGATGTCCCCTAATAAGCCATGAATGGCATACACTATAACAGGTATGTTATGTAGCTGTGCGAAACATGTGCTATATTGGAAGTTGTGTGTTTCATTGGAAGTTGAAAAAAAGTAATGGTAACATAACTGGATATATCACTTTTAAGAGAATGCTTTTTTTTAGTCATTAGTTAGATTAAATGTAATTCAGATTAGCCGTTAATCTTACAGAAAATAAAATAATGTATTACATTAACTTTCTCCACTATGATAAACTGGGCATTGTTAATAATGCCCGAATTGAGCCAGGAAGGGTGATAAATTCAATGATATTTTTCAATTATTAGTAGTGATTATTTTGTTCGAAATTCGCGGGCATTATTAAAAATGCCCGGATTTAACACATTTCCCGTAACATAAACACTGTTTAGAAAGGAAGAATACAAGAAACAAATGTATCAAATAAACTATGATACTTAAGGATTAGCCGGCCGCTATTATGTCCCTATCTCACAACAGCCCGGCTTATCCTAAAGTTCCGAACTTTATAATCTTAATAAAAATTTATTAATGGGTCGAAATAAAGACATGTTTTATACATTTTAATTAAAGATAGATACCATTTTACTTACTTAAAATAGGAAAGGACATCAACAGCATGGTGCTGAAAGAAAATAAACAGCAAATTTGGTGTTGCCATTCGCACAAGTCAAATCTAATAAATTCCAAATCTACGCGTGGCTCAGATTATAAAATAAATATTATACTCCACTAAAAATACAATCAAGCATTAAAAAGGAATCCTGATGAAATTTTAAAAGTAAATTTGCAAAAATCTGTGGTTACATGAACATGAACAAGTACACTATAAAAGCGATACAGCCCATACAATACGTTTTTTAGTGCGGGGGTGAGATTGTGACATGTGTCTCTTGTTCTTAGTTTACGTCCATTTACCCTTGCCCAGCTTTATTTTTTTACTTAGCTTCATTAAATAGTTCAAATTATGTCATTATTTTTTATTTAATTTATATTAATGAATGCATTTATTTTCTATTTGCAATTATTATTTACAGCAGGTATTTCACTGTCGAAATAATACTCTTTTGTCGTTTTAAACCTAATAAACGCAATTTAAAATTTTTTCTTTGACATATTCTTACAGAGGACCTTAAAATACACTACATATCGAATTTTCATGCAATTCGTTAAACATTTAAGGGCTTTTCGGAGTCGTAAAAAAATCGTAGTTTTGTGTAAAAAACACAAGTCCAAAATAGCCTAATAATTGGTATTTAATTATAAGTTAGAAATTTTTTGAATTTTTATTATGGTAGTTGAGTAATATGGTAAGCTTTTTCTAGAATTTCGAGTTGCCATGGTCATTCTGGTGTCATCCAGGAATTTTTGAACACAAAAGTGATTGACTTGTCTTCATAGGAATCCATTACGTTTTTCGGGCTATGAGAAAATAGAGGAATGCGTAAAAATATAAATTGACCCCCAAGTGTTTTACATCATCGTGTTCACATAATTTAGTAGATTAAGAATATATAAAGTAAAAGGGGATTGGTTCCTTATTTCGGGAGTTTTTCCGGTTTTATTGGAAAACTTTAATTGGGCGTCACGTCCTTAATTTTAGAGGTAGGGTTCTGAAATTTTAGTATGTGTACCTCCTTAATATTTCCTATTGAATGATATATGACACTAAGGGATTGAACCCATATTAAGATATTTTAAAACCGCGTGCTCGTTTTTATTTTCACTTTTTAACGCCCCTAACTCCTTTTCTCCAGATGAAACGGAGTCTTTCTAACGTGGTTCAAGGAGTTCTTCAAGAATATAGTTATTAATAAGCTCTCTGATAATTATTTTGGGAGAAATCTGTGAAAACTAGTCTTGGATAACCAAAAAATGAATTTTCAGGATTGCGCAAATTTTACACCACCTCTTAGATAATCATGGGCGTAGCCAAGGGGGGGCAGGGAGGGTGATACCCCGGTTTCGCCGAAAACCGTTTCTCCTCCCCCCCTTGTTGAAAAAATCCCTACTGTCCCCTCTACCCTCCCCCCTAATCACCGATATTTCCCTCACATTTCGGGATCGGGCAAAGAAATCGATTCTGGAGTAGAATCGAATGCATTTTCCCAATGGAAACCCTGTGGTGCACCAACCCTGTGACAGTTTTATGACTTGTAACTCTTCCTATCAATATCTGACGCCCTTTGATATCCTGTCTTTTGTATTGGATAGATAGTGTACTGAGCCAATTAGTTGGTTTCTTAGAAAACGTAGAGTCTAGGGGTGAAAAAAACCCAAGGGTGTCTAAAAATAATTTTAATTTTGGGTTAGATGACAAAATAAATAAAAATTAACGCAAAATATTTAATAGCATTTAATTTATGATATACAACTAATTATGCAAGTAGAATTAAATATCAGTGCCAGTTACAATTTTGATTTACATTTTTTTTTTAAATTTTATAGAGAATTTTCATTTAGTAGGTTGTTTTCGACAAAATACAACAGTAAAAACGCTATTGTCGTTGTTTTTTGAATTCGAAATCTTGAAAACCTTGACTTATCACTGTTTTAATTTTAGAAATAATTTGTAATAAACTTGGTTTTAATTATTTTTAATTATCTTAAGTATATTCTATTCAATCAAAATAACCCTTTTAATAATATTTTTTCTTTTATTTTGAGTATTTACAAACATGGGTTTTTTAGGATACATGTTTTTTTGTGTGTCAATTTGTAACGGAGAGTTGGAATTAAAGAAACTAAGCACTAAAATGTAGGGGAGGATTAGCCTTTACAACACAAAGGAGTTTCCTTAGTGTAATGGTATTTTTAAAAATTAAATGATCGGGGAAGGAATTTTTAATGATCATGCGAGATCCCTTATTTGTTCAAAGAAATGTATTATCATTGAAATTCCTTCCCCGATCCCCTATCATCATTTTTCTAAATACTATTACATTCTAAATAAACTCAATTCTTTGGCTATAAGATTAATATTGCACTTTTAAAACTCACCCCACGGTTTAGCCAGTGGTTCAATTTCTATCAAATTTAAGGAGTAAGTAGAACGGATACTGCTTTACCTCATGCAATAATTTTTTTCATTCCATTATGTTTTGTTTCGTTACACGGGCTTTATCAAAACAGCCTTTTGTAACGCTATCGCACTACATTAGGTCCTATAGCTCTAAGCTGCGCCCCCTCATTCCTATTCTAAATATGCTTGTCTAGGTCCCCTCTACCTCATCACCAAATATTGATGTTGAATTTTGAATCACCCTGTATAAAATATAAAATAAGTGTTGGGTATAAAATAAGTTATTGGGTGAGAATACAGGGCCCGAAAAAAAAATGTTTCCTATCAATATTTTTAGGGGGTAAATGGGCCCTCCATTGATAATGGAGTCCCATTACACATTATTAGAGCAGTGACAGAAACTTCTATGTAAGAGGTATTTAACCAAAAAAAATTTAAGTTTTTTGCAATGAATATGATTATTTCTGAACTCAATGCAAATTTTTAAACGTTTGTTCTCCCTTTAAATGGTATTTTTTAGGTTTTATTGAGAGATATCGGTCTAATTATCATTTTTGGCAAGTTTTAACTTCTGGGTCATTTTTGGTGAGTGGTATCTTAGCGTTAACCATGTTTTAGTAGGTCTCACACATGCCTAATTGCGTTTGGGTCTGGGAACCTGAAAAGTAACTTTATTCTTTCAATATCGTTACTTAAGAACAACTTTGAGGTAGTGAAATTGTGATTTTCTGCAGCTTTTTAACTAATAAAGAGAAATATTTGACCCGAGAGGTCCTCTAAAAGATGTATAAGGGACATGAGAGCACAGGTACGCAATTGCAAATATCAGTGAAAATTTCTGTGTTTAAGGGGTGCTGAAACGGCACAAAGAATTGCATAGTTTCACAGAAAGGAAATATGTTATTAACGTTCAAAAAAAGAAGCATTTTTAGTGTTTATGAACTTAAACGTGGCTGAAAAGAAAGATATATCTGTAAAAATATCTCAATTATCTTTAAAATAAATTTTAAAGAGATCGAATCGGGTCAAGGATCTCTCTTTATTCGTGAAAAATAGGCAGAAAATCACAATTTGACTAACTCAAAGTTTTCCATAGGTAACGATATTGAAAGAATAAAGTTACTTTTCAGGCTCCCAGACCCAAACGCAATTAGGCATGTGTGAGACCTACTAAAACATGGTTAACGCTAAGATACCACTCACCAAAAATGACCCAGAAGTTAAAACTTGCCAAAAATGATAATTAGACCGATATCTCTCAATAAAACCTAAAAAATACCATTTAAAGGGAGCAAAAACGTTGAAAAATTTGCATTGAGTTCAGAAATAATCATATTCATTGCAAAAAACTTAAATTTTTTTGGTTAAATACCTCTTACTGTAGAAGTTTATGACACTGCTCTAAATGTGTAATGGAACTCCATTATCAATGGAGGGCCCATTTACCCCCTTAAAATATTGATAGGGAAAATTTTTTCTCGGGCCCTGTATTCTCACCCAATAAACATCTTTTGGTATGATTTTCATGGATAAACAATTCTACTATTTGTTAAGTTGAAAAAACAGTTCCGTCCTTAATTTTTGCACAGCAGTGTACTAAATAATAAATCCTAATACTAAATAATAGTGTAATAAAACCATACTACAAATTTTCATACCAGTTTGCAAATATATTGAATGGAAATGTGTGGCACATTATTTAATAATACTTCTTCCGTGGTATATTTGTGTAATAATACGAAAAATTTCAACATATATTGCTGTTTAAAAAATTCAAATAATTGTATTCGGGAACAAAAATCGCAAAGAGTATATTGGTAAGTTAATTAATGGCTTAATGTTAGTGTTAATCTCCCACTTTACTGCAACCACAAACTAAAATTTTGCATTAAATCCGTGATTTCACCGCAGAGGGATCTAATAGTATATACCCCATTACCCCATCCATGCAAAATCATTTTCATTATTTTAAATTATAAAATTTAAGGAGAGATATTAATTTGTATGCAAACGAATTTACATAGTATTACATTTTTTACAAAGATAAATTGACTGTATATAAAATATTTAACTTAACGCGGTGCTTTCGAGTATTAAAGATTGGAACCAATTTAAACAGTTTCCCAGAATACCATCTACATTTCATTTATACAGAAAACAATCTCCTGATTTAAGCTGTCATAAGATTTACTAATATTCAAGGATATTGCATCAGCCTGTTCTTATTAAGGTTATTTGTTTGGGAAAAGGATAATTAAGCGATTTTTTTCACACTAATTGATAATTTTTACAAGAAAAAAAAATGCTGGGTTGTAAAAAATTTGATATTGTCTAAAAATTCTTAGTCTTTAATGATAAAGGTATAATGACCAGTTATGGAACGTAAATATCTAGAAATTTTGATTTGAGAATTATATTTTACTTAAAAATGATCGATATAAGTTGAAGAAGTGTCAATTTCTCCAATTCGAATATTATTGAAATTCGCGATGCCATTACTGTACAATACAAGTACATCAAGGTAATCATCACTCACTAGGTACGAGATCCAATACAAAATTTATATTTAACCCATTACTGCCTGACGTCCCTTTTTAGGGACGTTTTTTAAAAATCCTCCTATTTCTACAAAAATTGTTCCTTTGAATCAAAATTTGCACTGATGTACCCCTGATCTTTATAGAACATAAAGAACACAAGAAGAAAGCAGAATTTAAAAAAAATTTCACTTTTTTTAAAGTTGGAAGATAGAATTTTTCAGAAAAGGACTTTTTTAAAAATTTTAAAAGAAAAAGCTTAAAAATCCTAGTTGTTATTTTAAAAAATGTCCAATGCCGATATATATTACTGTTTATACATTAAATCAGTTGGGGTGTTTTTTTGTTTTTCCAAAATATTTTATCTTGACCTTATTTTGGACCCTCGAAAAGCGTCCCTAAAAAGGGACGTCAGGCAGGAATGCCCCCGTGGTTTTCCCCGTAGTGAAATAATATTGTTTCCTTATTTTTTTTCATAAAAACGCGTTCGATTCTTATGAAAGGAATTAAATAACTGCTATTTATAAAATTACTTTAATTTTAGCTAATAAATTTATAATTTTTGTTTATTTTTTTTGGAAAATACTGTTATTTCTGCTAAATTAATGGAATAAAAAGTCTTAATTATAAGAAATTAATTAATTTGTATTAATTGAAAGGAATAAATTTATTATTTTACTATATTTATTACTTATGCAAATATATTCCGGTTATATTTTAATTAAAAGTTCAATAATTATTAGTTATAATGACTTTTTTTCATTAAAATTGCCAAAAAAGTCGCTTTTGTGATAAACATTTGGAATTTTTTCTAATTAGATGTCGCTAATCATTGTGTTCTATACTGCAGATCAATCTGTATCATCTGGATTGTTAATGCACATCCCACTAATGCTTGATTTTTGGGGAGAAATATGTGTTCCGTACAATAAAATTAAATAAAATGAAAAAAGTATGGGCATTTGAAAGACTTAAACTTCACAAATTGAGATATTCTGATGGGTTTGAGGTGTGTAAAAGTAATTATTACTTAATATTAGGTAACATATAAGCAGAGAATGCCTTTTTCAATTAAAAATCTTAATTTATTTGCAATTAACATAGATTTGGGAAGAAAAACGTGTTTCAGAGCATAAAAAATGTTCAAATTACGTTAATTAAGGTTATTTTTACAGTTAATTGGATAAATAATTTTGATTTTTTGTTCATATTCATGTGACAATATGGTTTCGATCACTTTTGCTGCACCTAAAAAGGTAGAAGATGTTTTTGAGGCTTTAAAACAGTTTTCTACCATGCGTTTACTATAGGGAAAAAACACGGGGGCATTCGTGCCTGACGTCCCTTTTTAGGGACGTTTTTTAATTTTGGTGTAGAAATTAAAATATTAACCAGGATATTTTTTCACTATTTTTCCATTGGTTTTGGGGCTATTTACTATGTGTTTACCAAATATTTAAGAAAAATAAGAAGTTGGGCATTAATGGGTTAAATATGCTCCCCGATTATTGCATTTTTACTTGACGGTGATAGCAAAGTTATCATTAAGAAAGTATTCAATTGTATAAGAATGAAAACGATCGATAAATCCTACTTATATATAGGTAAGGGTTATAATCTCTGTAGAAACGTACTCTGTATACGTACGATTATTTTTTTAGTCATGAATATTTTTCGATTGAAAATTAAGGAATGAGAACAAATAAAATAATCATCTTTAGAAAATTCTATCCACTAGAGCTAATTAATTAAATGGATACTTTCGAGTACTGAGAGTACATGTGGAGTGCTTAAACATTATTAAAATTAAAAAAAACATTGCTCTCTTTTATCGCAAATACACTTTGCTATATAAAATTCCGGTACCTATAAGGTTTTACTAAATCTGTGTATTTTAAAAAAATACAGTAAAAGACTCTTCAATCTCAGATTTTTTTTTATTTTCAAAAGTTATTTTAACTCGTTTAGACAAAAACATTCTGTTCTGTATAAGGTTTATTGAGGAAGTTGCATGATTTTTTTAATCGATTCTTCTTGCAAAAATAAGCAACTACCCAAAATTTGAGGCCGATCGAGAAATTTTTGATTGCCAAAAAAACTAAAAAAGATCCACTTTTTAAAAGCGCGCGAAAACGCCAAAAGTCTGGGATCATCGAACGTTGACGTCATCATACGATAAACATTGTTGGAAAGCAATGGAGTTGATGGTGTGATTGTTGATATCTTTAAACAATAAACGTTTTCAGTCACGTGTTTTTTTTCTCAACTTTTAAATTAAAATATTAAATTACCTGTAAATTTTTTTTGACAAAATTGACTAGATATTTCATTTTACCATACAAAAAACCATACGGAACACTTGTGTTTTTGAAAATCTGACACATGCAACTTCCTTATTGTGAGGTATCTAATATAAGTCATTGATTGTGTGTGTTTGTCTTTTACACAAATCCATTTTTTTCTAACTTACGTATAAATACCCAAGGAAAAGCATAGGCTATGTTTCGAAAATTTTAAATGATCCCTTGACCCCTTTTTGCTATCATTGGGCTGAAATAGCTTTATTTCTGCTCAAAAAATATCCGCTTACGGTTCACCCCATTGTTAAAAAGAAAAGATAACAAAAAATATTAATTTTTTAACAGAAAAACTAGATATAACTCATCGATTAAAAATCATACTAATATTTTATAATCTGTTTCAAAGAAATTAAAAGTTTTAAAACTGGTAAGTGTAGTGTGTAGTTTAAAATATATTTTTTTCAGGATTTATTTTTTAAATAAAAAATTCAATGGAATAACATTGTTGTTAAAATAGTGTCCATGGAATAGGCTTTAATTATTGAATTCTTGAATAATTTCACCGAAAAATTTTATTAAATTCCTGAGAAAATAATTATTAAGAAAGGAATTTTAATGAATGTTCAATTTTTCTTTTTACGTTATTTTACCAAGATTTGGCCCCAAATATTAAATACTGAATTCCTCAGCTAAAAACTTTTTCCAATCTAATACTTTCTTATATTAGCCTAAAATTTATGACGCAGCTAAAAATATTAGCTGCATTTTTTATTTAAATGAAAGTAAAGAAAGTTTCCCATCTTTACTTTCTAGAAGTTTAATTCACCATGCTGAAAAAGAATTCGTCATACATTCCTTGTGCATTCTTCAAAATACAAGGGTAGCACCGGGTAACATCTATAAACACCTGTGTTTAGATAAGAAACCACCATGCACCATACCCCCTGGAGAGCTTCAATTCGTTTCGCCAATTACTTTCCCCACTTTCCCAGGATTCCTAGGAATCGATTCTTCAGTAGGTTTGATTCACAAGCATTCGATTCAGCATTTCGGCATCGATTCTATGGTATTCGATTCGGAGGTTTGGCCGAAATCTCCCCACAGGGAAAGTGCAGAAGGTTGTAAGGGGGGAAGGAAAAGTGGTTTACGGCGAAACGTAGGGGACACCGCAGGGGTGGTCCCCTCTAAGTCCCCCCTAAGTCCTGAGTAATTTACTTTTAGTTAAGTTAAAACCCAGTTTTTTAGGGTCAAATTTTTAAAATTTTTCTGGGTGAGGCCCCCCATTTAGTATTAAAACATTTAATATTCACACTTTTTTTTAATAAGTTCATTAAAATCAAAATTCTACCTAAAAATGTATATTTGGATTTACATGTTTTAAACCTTGTTCAAAGGGTCAAATTTCCAAACATTTTCTGTGCGTGGAAAGCCAGCCCCCCCCCCTTTATTATTTAAACCCTAATTATTCACACTTTTTTATATTAAGTTCATTAAAATCAAAATTCTACCTAAAATTTTTTGTCCGAATTTGGGTTTACGTTACTAAAAAACAGTTTAAAACCCTGTTATTAGGGTCGAATTTCCACAAATTTTCAGGGGGAGAACCCCCAGACCCCCCTTTGAAACTTGAACTTTCATTACTAAAAACCTTTCTTATATGAATTTTTCTTGGATGCAAATTCTACCTAAAAAATTTTTGAAAAACTACACAAAACTTTTACATTAATTTCCTTAAAGGTCAAAAACCCCTCTCGAAACAATACTCTGTGGCTACGGCCCTCTCTCATTGGGCTTTAAAATTGTTCTCCATAAACATAAAAAAATTGACCCTGCTTGCCCCCCCCCCTAAGTGGAACCCTGGCTACGCCCATGTAGATAATGCTATTATTCGAAACACATTTTTGTATGCTTTTAGAAAATATAAACCACTAATTTGGGATCCTAATATATCCGGCGCTATTCAGCGTCAAAGTCACCACATGTAGGCTTAACGTGCCACGAGGCACCCGTTCTATCAAGGTTCACCAACCATTCAATGCTATGAGAGTAGCTTGACCAGCTTATAAGCATTAAATGCTTGTATACATAGCTTTCCTTGCTATATTTCATCCTAAGCTACCTTTATATAGCATCCATGCTATGAAAGTGGTTTAAACAGCTTTAAAAGCATTGGATGCTTGTTAGCTAGCATGCCATGCTGCTTATGAGGTCTCAGGACTCGTAACCAGCGTTCTTAACTATGCAATGAGTATCTCTATTTTCGAATAAGTATTACACAAAAACTAAATTTTGCAGAAAATTGAAATTTTTACTATATAATTACTATATCAATTATCAATATATAAATACTCAAAATTTTAAAAAGTTATTTGGAAATTTTTATAAAAGGAATCGAAAGGAAAAAAATTCCCGAATTCTCTCACTGTGAGCAAGATTTTTCAAAAACTATTCAAGTAAATTAAATATTTTTAATCGCAGTTTTTTTTAATTATAATTTTTAAAAAACGTTATTAACTGATAAGAAAAACTTGGTTCTATTTCATGTTTAAATGTGAGGTAAAACTTATTAAGAAACCTAAACGGGTATTTCTATGCAATTTCATGTTAATAACTTGAAAAGGTTTGAAAAATCTTGCACAGAGTGAAAGAATTTATATAAAGTTTTTTCCCTTTTAATTACTTCAATAAAAACTAGCAAAAATATTTTGAAAAAAAGTCAGTTGCCAAATTTTTACCAGTTCAAAAATTATAAATTTTCTCGGGTCACAATGCCAACAAATACTGGCCAATATCGTTATTACAATGTCCGATATTACACGATATTGGCCAGTATTCGCACGCAGTTGGCCGATATTTTTGTGATACCTGTATAGTCAAAATAAAAAGCAGCTAAACATAGTTCAAATATTAATTTTTTCAATTGCAGGACAAGGGAGTTTTTTAAATTTATTTTCTTTTCATAAAAATATTTGAATCTGTTTTCACATTATATACTTTTATTTCATTTAATAAAAGTAATTGTCTATTTTAATGCCTTATTTTTATTCTCAGATCTAAATTTTAGAAATTATTTAAGTCGGAATGCTGCCAGGAAATTTTGAAAAATTCGTATATATCTACAATGGACGTTCATACTCTAGTTTCTAGACTAGATTTAAAATTACCAGTATGCTTTCATACTGGTTTCAAATTTTCTGGAATATTTGAAAACTAGTATGGTTTAATACTGGTTTCAAAATTTCCAGTATAAATGAAAACCAGTATGAACATTTCTAGTATGGTTTAATACTGGTTTCAAAATTTCCAGTATATTTGAAAACTAGTATGAACATTTCTAGTATGGTTCAATACTGGTTTCAAAATTTCCAGTATATTTGAAAACCAGTATGAACATTTCTAGTATGGTTCAATACTATTTTCAAAATTTCCAGTATATTTGAAAACCAGTATGAACATTTCTAGTATGGTTTAATACTGGTTTCAGAATTACCAGTAAGATTTTTATACTGGTATTAAATTTCTAGTATGATTTTCATACTGGTTTTGAATTTCCAGTATGGTTTTACTGGTTCCAGTATCATTTTTACTGGTTCCAGTATGATTTTGATACTGGTTTTGTGAACTTTTTCCAATAGGGTTAAGTTATAATCTAGGTTAAATTTCGCAGTACTATTTTGTTATCTATCCCATAAAAAGTTACATTTTTAAAAGATAATCAGTGGATAGAGTGCAAATTTATTAACCTCTGAGATACAGAAATTTCGACATTTTAACTTCTAACAAAATCTTTGTAAAATGTAGGTTTTAAAAATATGTTGGCATTAAAAACTACGGATTGCTTCGAAGAGCTCAGAACGATTATGTTTATCTATTATCAGCGAATGAATATTATTATACCATTGATCCATCTAATAGTTATAAGCTTCAGCTATAATGTATTCTTTAGAGGAGAGGATATTCATAGTATTGGAGTATCACAGATTAAACCATAGCCCTATTGCCACAAAGCGGAGTTTCCAAGACCGATTCGGAGTTAAAAAAGGACCAGCGGAGAAGACAATTCGTGAACTATTTCAGAAATTTCAACAGACGGGCAGCGTGACTGATGTCTTAGTGGGAAATGTGGGTCCCAAACACTCTGTCGTAACATCCAATAATGCAACGACACTTGCTGCAGCTATCGAGAAGAACCCAAAGAAATCTGTACGCAAACTTTCAGCTGAGTCCGGCATCAGCCCATCCAGCACATATAGAATCCTTAGGGAAATATTAAAGATGTTTCCATACAAAATTCAATGCAGGCATGCTATACCTCTTCGAGCTGAACACAACGAGATATATTTGCTAAAAAAATGCTCGAAATGATTGATGGCGCAAGTTTCGATGTAGGGCAAATATATGGTTCTCGGATGAAGCCCATTTTTATCTAGACGGGATGGTCAACAGACAAAATTGGCGTTTTTGGGGAACTGAAAACCCTCATTTGTCTCAAGCGCAACCACTCCACTCTCCAAAACTAACTGTTTGGGCTGCTATCTCGAGAAAAGGAATTATCGGGCCCTTTTTCTTGCGAGATACCGTTACTGCAGGTCGTTATATTGCACTCTTGAACCAATTTGTCGAGTACCAACAAGCGTTGGACGATCATCCTGACACGGCATGGTTCATGCAAGATGGCGCTCGCCCACACCGAACCCAAGAAGTGTTTGACGTTTTGGACGAATATTTTAATGAAAGAGTAATTGCATTGGATTACTTTAAATTCAAAGGAAAAGGTTTTGACTGGCCCCCGTATTCTCCAGACCTTACCCCGTGCGACTACTTTCTATGGGGCACACTTAAGGACAAAGTTTACGGCACTAACCCTTCAACCATCGAAGAACTGGAAAATGCAATTCAACAAGCTTTGTGTGTCGATTTCCAGTGACACATTGCACCAAGTCAAAGAAAACTTCGTTCTTCGTTTGAGACATGTCTGTGCAGTAAAAGGGGCGCATTTTGAGTCAATTTTAATGTGAATGTTTTTTAAATAAATGTGTTACTTGTTTTAAATGCTTTTATCATCTTTTTGAAGTTATTAAATAATGTTTGGAGTTCTTTCGTGAACCCTAAAACATGGTCAACATGGAATCTATGTTCTAATCCCTTAACTAGTAGATTTAAGTTTTTGATGCTTCCTTGAATACAGTTTTTTAACTTGTTAATATTAATTAAAGGTAGTTTAAAATTTTATAAAGCCCATTTTCTTAAGAGTTTAAATCGGGTTTTTAATAAACTCCTCCAGTGCTAAAAAGTTTTAGACAAATAAATTCAGTAAAATAAATTTGAGGAAATATTCTGAACTACTCGTAAGAAATTTCTGCAAGGATAAGTTGATTATTGTATTTAAAACAACAAATATATAAAAGATTTGCCTTACAAGCTCTATTAGATCTTTTAAATTAAACTCAACCTGCATTTTCTTTGATTATTTAGTTAGAAGCTTAATCGATCAGATTAACTCGTTTCTGCTGACTGGGAACAAAGGTTTGATTCCAAATTATTTTATTCTAATTCGATTCATGAATCGATTCTTTCCCAAAACTCGATTTCCCTATGACAAACGAAAATAGGGACTTTGAGGAAAGCTTTCCCTAAATATCAAATGAAGCAGTGCTTCCATCTATAAATTGGCGTGAGAACTACGAATTTTCAAAAATTTGTGTACGAAAATTCTTTGATCTTTTAAGTAGGATGCCGCAGACGGCGTATTTTTATCTCTTTTCGCTTTTTTGTTATTAATTTTTAAAATCGGGGTCTCTTTGTGAAACACCCTGTATATCGCCACAATATTCAATCTTCAAAACGTGATTTCCTACCTTTCAATTAAGATAATTAGCGATTTAAGATAATGACTGCGAGAAATAAATCGATCGCCAGAGAAGCGAGAAATCGCCGAAAATTGGTGCCCCATCCCGAGGAATCGAGATAGAAGAAAAATTACTTCTTTCATAATTTATGGACTACTGAAAAGAGTGGATAATACTGTTTGCTCCTTGATACACTAATTCTGAGTTTTATTTTTGTCAGGGCTTACGATTGGTTATTTTTATTTTATTGAATGCATTTTCTTTTTCTTGTGAATCTTTTTGATATGGATGGATTTCATCGGTGAGCGAGTGGATGCGCGATTAATCGCTCCGCTCTGTAATTATAACGGTACCCCTTGCAATATTAAATAGATTTTAATTAACTTTGTTGTTTCTCGTGTGTCACCCCTCCCACAAAATTGGGGGATCGGTTCGGATTGAGTCGCGGGACCGTTTTTTTAGTCGTCACCAGCGCTGAACTGTTGCTCGCGAAGCCATCATATAGTAGAAAACTAAAATTATAAGATTGAACATAAGATTAAATATGGTTGAAATAAATATTTTTTTTAGTTTTTGTTTAAAAAAATACCATGACTAAAAAGTAAAAAATAAAATAAGTAAAAAAAAAGATTTTTTAAAAAACGCTTTTATATTGAAGTGCTCTAAAAGGTCAAAAATAATTTATTCGGTTTGACAAATAATTTATTGGGAAATAGAAAATTACTTTTTGGTAAGTAAAAAATAACTGATTTTCTAATCACTAAAAATAAAAGCGAGGGCGCTAGTATAATTCTTCATTCACTATTTATTCCAACTTCTTTATTCTATGTTCCATGGGGTAAAATTTACAAATTTCTCATTTGTGAGGTTTGGGTGGGATGAATTCACTTTAAATTCTCTATTACGTATTTTTTTATGTAAAATTACACATAAATACCGATGTAATGGCCTAGTGGTTAGAGCATCTGACTGCAAAGCCGTACGTCTGGGGTTCGAATCCTCGTTCGGCATAGATGTTAGTGTTACTGTACTTGAATTTACCTATACGGGTCCATACCGTCAGGTGAATTTGTACAAATTTTAAAAAATAAATAAAAAGTTTTAATTTAAAAAAATATATATAAATTACTAGCGCCCACGCTTTTATTTTTAGTGATTAGAAAATCATTTATTTTTTACTTACCAAAAAGTAATTTTCTATTTCCCAATAAATTATTTGTCAAACCGAATAAATTATTTTTGACCTTTAAGAGCACTTCAATAAAAGCGTTTTTCAAAAAATCTTTTTTTTTACTTATTTTTTAAATTCCGAATAGTTTTGGAATTATTGACATTCGAAGTTCTCGCCGTTCACTAGGGAAACAAATGTATTTTATATGTCTTGATATTTCTTTCTTGGATAACTTTCACTAGTGATATTAGTTTGGCTCGATGGTTGGCGACTATTTTTAGGTATTGCGCTTTCCTACAGAGCGCACAGAAATATCCTGGCCTAGTACTCGTAGAGAAGGCTCGATGAAAGTTTGAAATAGGAAATTGATCTATACCATCTATACAATGGTAGTATTTCATGCAAATCATCAATGTTCATAGTCTTCAACTAAACTAGAGGGTGGGAGCATAACTTTTCCCCACATTTAGCTCAAACTTGGGACTTAGCTGAAACTTTTTTTACTATCTTATGATTTATTTGTTTGGTTATTAATTCGAAATTTAAATATTTTAGAGTAAGTTAACTTTTAAGGTAAAATTTAACTTAGGTGGGAGGATGTCGGATTGTGACCCTCTTCCACATAATTATTTTTATTTACTAGTGTTTTGTTACTAGTGTTAGGATAACTTTGTGTTATGTTATGTCACGTGAGTGGAAATGATGAGATTAATAGTTTTTATTTAATTCAAATATTCATGTTCTGCTTTGTTTTTAGAAATAGTAGTATGATTTTTTGAGCTCCCTTTTAAATCCAAATTATTATTAATATTAAGTCATCCAAAGTTAAATTCATGTACAAATAGATCCTCATCAATAAACTGTGATCGTCTCCTCAAAGTGATGTTTTTAATTGTTGAAAAACTTCTGATTTGAACTGGCAAACGGAACATCTGGCGTCCGCGACAGGACTTCGACTGCTGACAACAAGGGAACAGCAAGAAAAGTTAGAACACGATAGGACTTCGACTGCTGACAACGAGGAAACAGCAAGAAGAGTTAAAACACGACAGAACTTGGACTGCTGACAACATGGAAACAGCAAGAAAAGTTAGTACACGAGAGAGGAGACTGTTCACAGAAGCGTGCAACGAATATGAGGCTGAAGAAGCAACTTTGGATACCTCTGAGAAGGTAAATAAACTGAATATTATTAAGGAAAAAGCTGTATTGATGTTAAGTGCTGAGGAGAAATTTAGAGAAATTTTGTTTTCTGAAGATGTTGAGGAAGATTTTCTTGAGCAAGAGATAGATGAATCAGAAGTCTACATAGATCGTTGGAGGTTATTGCAGTTGAAATTGCAACAACTTTTAGAGATTAAGAATAAGATGTCAATAGAGAAGACATATGAGAATAACAGGCAAGAGGGAGAGCAGAAACCTTTTGTGGCAAAATCGGCTGTGGATTTTCAGAGATTGAAATTGGAAAGATTGAGGGCTAATCTTGGAAAATCAGTTATTATTGAGCCATCGAGAGAGGAAAAAGACTTCACAGTTCCAGAGTTTGTTCGTAATGTGATGGGTTCTAGTGCTCGAGTTGGAAGACAGAAAAGGATTGATGAAATGGGAGAAAAGGAAAGACTGGATTATGAGAAGTATCAAGGAATGAAAGAAAATAAAATGAAGCTAAAAGGAAAAACTGCAAAGAAACGGGCTAAAAGGTTAAAAAGAAAACAAAATGCAAAGATAAAAGGAGCTAAGAAAGGTGATTCTGAAAGTGATTCAGAGGAAGCATCTGAAAAAGAAGATTCTGATAAGGAGCAGTGTGAGCAGGAAAAGGACCAACAAATTCCTCCTGAGTCTGAATTAAAAGAAGAATTGTATGAAGACTGCAATCAAGTAACTGAAGAATGGAGAAGAGAGGGAATTATAGAAGAAGTTCCAGAGCATGAGATTCAATCCCCATCTCTTTATTTGCCACACAGACCTTCCCTGAAAGAAAAGAGCACAAAAAGAATCAGACCTGTGCTTAAGGCTTCAGACAAGCAGAGAGGTTCCCGGAGCTCTAATGGCTGCCTGAAGAAAGGAGAAAACCTCTTTGAGTCAGCTACAGATGCTACGACAGAAAGAAGGTTCCTACTTAGAGGGTGGGATCATAATAGCACGACAAGAATAAAATATGTGGTTCCTGCTTCAGCAAAGCAAAGAAGTCCCCGAAGCTCTAATGGCTGCCTGAAAAAAAAGTAAACCTAGTCGAGTCAGCTACAGATGCCATGTCAAGAAGAAGGTGTCACCTTAGAGTCTAGAATGTAAAAAATCAACGCCCCCCCCAGCGGGCCGTGGTAAAATTATAAACGTTGACCGGTCCGTGGTGGTAAAAAGGTTGGGGAGCACTGCTTTAAAAAACCCACTTTTTCATATTTCTTTCATTAAGAGCTTAAAAAATATGATAATTAAATCGAACAAAATAGTGTTGTAACGGCTCACCCTCCACTACATTTTAGTGCTTAGTATTTTTAATTCCAACACTCCGTTAAAAATTGGCAAACGATTAAGTAAGAATAAAAAAAACCAATTTTCCTAAAAAAAACCCATGTATCCTAAAAAAACCCACTCTTGAAAATACTCAAAAAATTAAGAAAAATGTGATTGAAAGGTTTATTTTGATAGAAAAGAGAATAGTTAAGGTAAATAATATAAGGTTAATAGTATATTAAGAATTATTTCTAAAATTAAAACTGTGATAAGTTTTTCTGCTCAAGAATTTCGCCTTCAAAACACTACGACAGTAGCAATTTTATTGTTGTATTTTGATGAAACGACCTATTAATACAAATACTTAGTACAATTTTTATAAAAAAGCTTAAAACCGGTAATTTGCGCACTGATATTTTATTATAAACCCCCAACTATTAACTCTCAAAACCCATTTTCAAGTAAAACTCGGTAAAATGCTATATTTTCATGGAAAATGGCTGGTTTTGGTATCATTGAGTTTTTATCAAAAATACCGAAAAAAAATCGAGAATTACTGAAACAACTATTCAATTGAATCGTCAGTTGGAAGAAGGGAATAAGTCCAAAAACCAAGTTTTGAGAAAATCGACAAAAACTGTATGAGTAATAGTATTTTCATTGTATAATCACTAAATTTTTACTGGAAGTTCACAACCCTATTTAGAAAACAGAGCAACCATCGAAACAAATATAAGTATATTCAAAAATATTTTACAGTCAAAATAAGTGGATGGACTTATTCCCTTCTTCAACCTTATGAAATTTTTCTGATGAAAAAAATCTTAAAAAACCCTTAAATTCACATTTAAAATATATTTCCCCTTAGTTTACACCACAAAAGGGTGAAATAAAAGGAATAAGACAAGTAAAATTCAAAATTATAGTGAAACTGAGTTATTAGAGCAGTATCAATGGAGTGAGTGAATATGAATGGAGTTAAACATTCCCTGCATAAAAAAGTTTGAAAAAATTTTAAATTAAAAGAAAATTTCATTTTAACTTAGTTTACAGCTCAAAGAATAGGAAAAGAAAGAAAAATTAACTCTAACTCCAAATTAACTTGAAAAATACAATGAATGGACATCGATTTCACAACTTCAAGGGGCGATATCTCCCTATAGGGGTTAGTTATTTTCCCCCTCTTTTCACCCATGTGTAGAGCAAAGCTTGGAGATAGTTTTGAGCTCAAAAAGTCAATTTGTCATTTTTAGGACTTATTCCCTTCTTCAAACTGACGATTCAATTTGCATAATTAGTTTTATATCATGAATAATATTAAATATTTTGCATAATTTTTTATTTATTTTGTCATTTATTACAAAAGGAAAAGTGGGTTTTTTTCACCCCTCATCTGGAAGACTACCGTAAGGTCCCTAATTGCCCGACTAAGCTGAAATTTTAGTATTTTATTCTCATTATAACGGGATATCACAAAACCACGTGAAAAATCCTTTAAAGTCTTTATAACCTATATTTTTACAGCATCAAAATCTGCATAACTAAATCATATATTTAGTCCAAAATCGACATTTTCTATTTATTCAAAAAAACTAAGTAAATAAACGGTCCTTTGACTTGCTTTTACGTTTCTGCCCCTCTTAATGGCATACAAAGACAGGGCACATGAGAATTTAAAATTATTTCAATTATTTATTTAAAATATCTCGATGGGTTTTTTAGGGTACAATTTGAAGTGGGTTTTTTTAAAGGACAGCTCTATACAACATCAGGTGGTTTGGCATTCAAAATTCTATAAAATATAAAAGGATTAAAATCTTGCGTTTTCTAATATAACTTAATTAATAACTAACTTAATAGTCAAAATCTTGGGGTTTCACCACGTATATCCCATATAATCACTGAAGGGGAAGAAAAATATTGATGTATTGATGCACTAAATGTAACTTAGAGCATCTAAAAACAGTAAATTTATTATATTTGCTTTAAACATTATTTTAAAGAGCTGATTTCACGTGAGGAAATATCATCGGTTTACATTCAATATCGACCACAAATTTAAATTTCCGTTTATTTACGAATTTTAAAATACGGTGGCCGAAGGTACGACTGTCCTCAGGTACAACAGTTTCCCCTACAGTTTTTCTCGTTCATCTCAAAACAAGAAAGTGGCATTTGAGATGTTTTTGTAATAAGTGATTCAATTAACGAATGGAAACATTTTAAAAAGATTGCATTTTCTTAATATTGTTTGAGAAATTGTTCACCAGCACATAAAAATCTTATTCGATTATATTTTATTCTTTCCTAAACTGGGTTTTCATAATTTCTTGAGATTTAATCAATCGTTACTAAATGCTTTTAGCTTTAAAATACAAATTGTCAAATCGTAAAAGAAAGGTAATTATATTTATATATGACGAAATAAAAAGTTTTTAGAGTTATTAAAGACAAGTAAAGATATACGAAACGAATTAAATGGATTCCATTTTAAAAGTATAAGTATGTTTCTAAGTAAAAAAAATGGTTTAAGTAACTTTAAATTATAGTCGAGATGCTTTAAAGATAATTTAACAACTAGAACCTTTTAGTTTCATTCTAGATTTACCTTATTTTTTGCCATTTGAACTGCTTTTAAAATCAGCAACGTATAAAAATAATTTTTTAACATTTTATACTTCTGTTTTGATTTATTTCTTCTAATGTACATATTTTATTTTCATACCTATTCTTTTACCTACTTAATCAAGACTAAATGGACAAGGTTTGAACTTTTGAGATAAATTAGAATTTAGAGAACATCCATTTAACTTTATTAATACGCACAACGCGCAACATGCCATCATACCTTTTTAAACTAATTTCAATCAATTCAATTACAGTAGTCCAACTAAAAACTGCTCACAGTAGGGAAAAGGAGGGTAAGAGTTTGCAGTAGCTTTTTATATGTTGGCAACACTTTAAAGGGGAGCGATCACATGTAGCATAGGGGGCCGTCCTTAAATGAGCTGGTTGGGATGAAAGTGGTATAAGTCCACTGAACTCCGTTTTGTGTAATTGAAGGTAATCTAAAAACTTCTCCAAAAAAAATCAGGATTGCTTGCATTTTTACTTTCTGTGGTGGATTTGTCTTAAGTCATGGGCACAATTTTTGCTGCGGATCAACTTTTATCAAATTTCAACTGAAAGTGCTTTAAATTGACTTTAATAGACTTATACCACTTTCATCCCAACAGTTTGATGGGTTTCGGAAAGGAAGATTGTTAGTATACTAGACAGAGAGCAGCTGATTTTGAATACTGTGTGGATATTTAAATCTTAAAGCTACAAGGCGCGGGTTAATGTTTCTGTAAGGATTAAAAATATTAAAGATGAGACATGATTTAGTAGATAAAATAAGAACATGGTTTTTGGAATTATAAAAAAAACATTTTTTAATACCCCGAAGGAGCTAGTTTCGAGTCTCAACTTCTTAACAGCAAATTTCCGAACGTTAATATTGGTTTGAATGACTCAAAAACGAATACAATCTAACCAAAAATGTTCATTTTATAATACTAGGGGGCTCTGCCCCCTGCTCGCTATCGCTCACCAACCCCCGGAACTGCTTCGCAGTTCTTTGAAGATCGCTTCGCGATCTTAGCGAGCAGAGCTCGCTTGTTTCATCTCAACTATCCAGTACAACCTGGAACTTGTCTGCTTATAGTCTGTTCATTTAGAATAAGCGCCTGAAACAGGAACAAAAACGCTCAATAATGCTTAATAACGCTCATGAGACAACTTCAGTGACCGATTTTTTACAGTATTTTAACTACTTCTGCTTAGGCTGCCTTGTCATTGCAGAAGAAAATTTTTTCGACGATAATAAGAATAATAGCTGCTTCTAATACATTACGTCTCAGGCGCTAATTCTAAATGAACAGAGTATAGTTAATGATCATTTAATATCGAAATTTTTATCTCAAACTTTTCAATAATTATATTCGGATCATTTAAACAAAAATATCAAAATAAAACTCTTACTGAAATATTCCTTTTTAAATTATCAATAATTTAATGGATAGGGGGCTACCTCCCCCTGCTCGCTTACGCTCACCAACCCCCGTAACTGCTATGCAGCTCTTTACAGATCGCTTCGCGATCTGTAATATCTAAAATCGATCTTTGGCAGAGTAAAACCAATTTATCGAAAATCATCTACCTTTCATCGGTATAAATAGCACTCAAAAAAGATTAATTATTTATTTCTCTAGTAGTTCAAAAAATATCGAAGTACATATCTTTAAAAGATTATTAACCAAGTCTATACTATATCTCTAGCAAACTTAGAGCAAAAATGTGCACCTCAAAACTTTTAAATTTAAATATCCGTGCTCGCGACAATCTAGTGAACATGCAAATATAAAATTTAAAAACATTAAACACGTCTGATAAAGACCTACTAAAACTATGAAAAAAATGAAACTTTGATGCTTAATAATTCCAAAACTAATTAGAATTTTTTAAAGAATTAAACGTCATTATCTTTCTAAAAAATAAGAATATAAGTGCTTAAAAAATCATATTGGTTCCGTGATTAGTTTTCATTTTAGATAGAAAAAACCGAAAAAGTGTTAAAAATTTCGAAAATTAAAAAATTAATTACTCTAAACCAAATTCGAAATTCCAAAAAAGTGCGACGTAGTGCACATCTTCAAACTTCAGAGTATTAAGCTGCAAAAAAATCATAGTTCTGCTGCTAATAGATTTAGCTGAACTGGATTACGCGGCGAAAAAAGAAAAACTTCAACTTTGACCTTAAAAATACCCCAGTATTAATTATCACATCAGTTAGCTTTTTCTTCGAGAATGTGCCCCAAATATTCCTCTACAAACATTTCAAATTTCATGAATTTCTATCAAGTAGTTTTTGCGATATGAGAGTTCAAAGAGTTGAAAAATAAATTTTCTGAAACAGCGGCAGCGGCGGCGGTGACAGTTTTTTTTTATATAGAGAGACAAGAAGTAATTTAACTGAAATTATGCCGAATCTAATCGAATAAAGGTTGTGAAAGTCGATCGTACTCTGAGCAAGGTTTTTTTTTAAATCCCATCTATCAAAATATTTCCGCGGTAATGTAAACATTTTCACTCAGAATCATTAGTATACGTTTCCTACATCACACACAGGTCTTTTTTTCTTTTTCCGATCATTTGTTTATGATTTATAGCGATTTTCCCCTTCCAAAATAGACGAGTCTATGGGAGCGCAATGATAGCTTTCGACGGAAGGGATGACTCATCATCATTCTTCTGTCACGGCCTCCTCGCTCTCGAAGGCTATGACTGTACCCTAGACCTAGAGCGCCTATATTGATGACCGCAGTGTCACATAAGTCTAGTGCTTTTACTCAAAAATCAAAGGCACTATTTATCAAATCCGTTTTTCTCTATGATGGGTTTTTTCACTGTTTCACATGTTTAAATTGATATAAGACAAGAACCGTTCAAGATAGAGAGTTGAAATTTGAAATACATACTTTTTACTTTAATCAAGACTCGGAAAATTAAAAATTTTATTTACTCTTTAAAATATGAATTTTTTAAAAACAGTTGCATAAAAATTTCAAGACTTTTTTACCTATAATTGTTCATATTTTTTCAAAAAATTAATATTTCTTAAAATGCCGAGTCTAAAATAAAGATAATATGTTTCTTTTTGATTTAGGGAAAAAACTTTGAAAATTGGTCAATAATATTTTGAGTTGTATCAATTTTAAATAACCCCATTTTTTTAATGAAATTTCAATTTTTGTTAAATTTTTTAATACTTTTTGCAACCTTTTTTTATGTGATTTTGGTTAGTTGTTAAATGGTTGATCAATATAAAAAATTTCAAAATTCGAATAAGTTAATTCGTAAAGGTTTTACAAAATTCTGTCCCGAACCCCCTTATCTTCCTTTGAGTATACTATTTTAAATTTCCCTTGCATTCTAATACGTCTTTTACTCTAATCTCCTTATCGAACTCTATAGAAGCCATGATGGCCAAGCGCTAATTCATTAATAGGATGCATTAGCACAGTGGTATCCAACCTACGGCCCTCGTGCCAAATGTGGCCCGCGAGGCAAATCCATGTGGCCCGCGGACTCATTAAATCTTAAAAACAAAAACCATTTTCAGAAATCTTCCAAGAAAACCACGGCATCGTGAGAGGCATTATGGCAATTCCATCTAAAAAAATACGATAAAAAAGGAATTCTTCAACATCGGGTAATAATTTTTTTCTTTACTTTTCTGTTTTGCTTTCTTCTAGATACCGAGAATTCGGCATTGGATAAATATTTTTCAATATTCAACTGGAACTATAGTCTGTGTTACATACACATGGAAAATAAGATAAAAGGCAATCGGCTAAGCCATTTTTATCTGAAAAATTTGAATTAAGTTGTACTTTAGTGAAATTGTCAAAGTCCTAAGTTAATGAACATTGTTCAAATGTAGCAATTAAAATACTTCATATGGAGACAAAAATAAACTTGTTTGACAGTTCAATGCATATTTGAAGGAAATAAGTTAAAAAAATTGTTTTTTCTTAATACAGAAGGCCTCCTAACTATGACCCATTTTACCCCAAATACAAAATATCGTTATAAAAGGTAAACTATTTTATATTTTTCTAAGCTGATTGGCTTGAAATGTCTCTCAGACTTTCTTTTATGAAAAACTATCTCAAAAGTCTTCTGTAATTTATTACAATATATAGTTATTTCGAAGTTGGTAAACCCTGTTTTTCAATGACATCATTTACGGTTCAAATTAAATATTTTTTCAGTCCTCAAATTCATAAATCTTAATTTTTGACAGTCGAAAAAGGTTGCCAACAGATTAAAGAATATAATTTAAAAAATTAGTGAAAAAAAATTCAATTTAAATTTGATTTATATCGAGTTTATTAAAACTGACCTATTTTACCCCATGACCCACTTTACCCCAACCCACCCTAATTGAGTTGCAGAGTCATTCGTGGCTGCAAAACATGTTTAGAGAAAAGTTTTACCCGACTTTTACGGAGGGCTCCCCAAGCACGGGATGAAAATTATCTCCACTTTCGCGAGCAAACATTCCCTGTTGTGAACAAACATTCTCTGTTCTGAAAAGAATAAAAACTAGTGCTCAATCTCGACTTACTGATAATCATCTCAATTCAGTTTTAAGAATAAGAGTTACAAATTTGGAGCCGAATTTACAAGAACTAGTATCCTCCATACAGATACAAACTTCTCATTGAAAACGGGTATGTAATTTCTCTTTATGTTTAGAAAAATCCTTTAGAGCGTTTTATATGTGGCCCGCGAGATAAATCTTCATAAGGAAATTGGCCCTCGGGAAAAAAAGGTTGGGCACCACTGCATTAGCATATCATTTTAGAAATTCTTCGAAACCACTTTCTGATAATGTCAGTACATACTATTGAATGAATGAAAACTGCGTTATTTTTCCAAGAAAACTGAATTAAAAAACATATTTACGAACTATGAATTTATATAACTTTTTGGAGGGGGAACTGTTATAAGATAATCAGTATGGGTTTAGGAAGGGAAGATCCTGATAAACAAATATTTTAAATTTATATGAAAAAAATTACTGAGGAGCTTGATAATAAGAGCAGTGTTGATATCATGTACAAATATTTTCAAATAGCTTTTGATAAAGTACCTCATGAGGCATTACTGTTTAAATTGGAAAGGCTGGGGATTCAGGGGAAAACCTTGATATGAATAAATAATTGGTTATTGGAAGGGCCGTATTTAGGCTCGTGCAACATGTGCTATATAGCACAGGGCGGCAAAATTTTGGGGGGCGACAGATTACAACAATTCAAAGCTAGAAAAACATACAAATACATAGGCAATAAAAAACAGACAGTTGTCATTTGAATTCCGTGTGCATCAATAAAAGCGAATAAAGAAACAAGGTGATTTTCTTGATTAAAAATATCCTGGAAAATACTTTTAAAGAGATGTTGATGTTTTAAACCCCCGATTTGTAAACAGTTGAACATTTAAACCACAATTCCTGTTAAATATAGGATTAAAACCAAATTGAAACTGACCTTATAGAAATCAGAAAATGGTTTTCTATAAATGACTTAACTTTAAATTCAAACAAGACTAAATATATTTATTTTAATCTTAGACTGACATCAAGTAATCTTAATATTAAATTTCATTCCGATCTCTGTCATAGTTATTTTAATTGCGATTGTGAAACACTAGAACAAGTTCATAGTATAAAATATTTAGGCTTAATAATAGATTCAAATTTAAAATGGAAAACTCATATCAAAGAGCTGGTAACAAAATTGCGTTTTGTTTTGTGTAAATTTTACCACCTCAAAAATAATATTGGTGTGTCTTTTCTTAAAACTATTTATTATTCTTGGTTTTATTCCTTAATTAATTATGGTGTTATCATTTGGGGTGGTGAATATAGATCCAATCTTCAACCAATAATTTCAATTCAGAACAAAATATTTAAAATTCTAAATACTCAAATCAGCCCCAATAATTTTAGATCCCTTAATTTACTCTCCTTTCGACATAATGCATACTTCCGTATCATACTTTATATTTTTCGCCATAGTAATTTGTGTGATTTTAGAGAAAGAACATATAATTCTAGATCAATTCAAACTTATCAGATTCCTAAATTTTCTAAGGATATCTTTACTAAACATTTCTTTTACCTAGCTCCCAAATTATTTAACAGTTTGCCTCTAAATTTAATTAGTATAAATAATTTATCTTCTTTTAGACGAAATTTATTTAATTTCTTAATAAATATCGACGATCCTGATCTATATTTTCACCTCATTTGAAGCAAAATCATTTAAATTTTGCCCAGCTTTTTGCCAATTTTTTAATTTATTAAATTGTGTTTGGTTTTTTCCTTCTTTGTTAATCAATTCATGTAAGATTTTATTTTTAGGTAGCCTGAACGGGATTTCTGAATTTATCCCCTTGGCTACTAATATGTCCTTAATTTCTGTATTTGTTTTTCTGCCCTTGTGAATAAAGATTATTATTATTAGATTATTATTATTATTAAATGCTAATTTCACCCAACCATTAAGCAGTAGACTTTTAAAGGAAACAAAGGGGGGATTTTCTTAAAACAAAAAATTAACCCTTTAGTGCGCAGCTTATGATATATGCAAAGCGATGTATTCAAGCTGATTCTCCCCATCCTTTAAAACTTAAATGCTCAAATGCGCGGTTTAGCACATCTGTAAAGTAGTGTTTTTAAATGTTTGGCATGAGTTTGCTAATTTATGGCTTTACACTCAAGTAATAAGGCCAACAGTATTGAAGATTGCGGAAATCACAGATTACCGATTTCGGGCTAATTTGATTGCAATTAAAAGTTAGTAAAAGTGTTCAGATAGATGTGATAATTTTTATATCGAAATTTGGACCTTTCTTGTCATATTATTGGCTTTGAATCTTACAGATGGGCTTCGCGAGTCCATTTTTAAAGGAAATTATTCTGATGTGTTAGAGATGGGCTTCAACAGTCCATTTAAAACAATTATTTGGTGTGTTTCAGATGGGCTTCGCCAGTCCAAATGGGGAAATAGTTAAATAAAGGAGCCATTTTTATGTTTATGCTACAACAATGGATTTTAAACTACATCAATCGATAATATGCCTACAACAATTAAAGTTACAACTTCTCTTATTATATTTACAACAATGTGGTTTTGCCCTGAAGTTAGGTATGAAATATGGGTTTTTAACCCGTAACAGGGGAGGTGAAAAATTGGAACATAAAAGGGGACGTGGGGTCTCAGAGACTCCGCAGCTTTCTATATTTTTTTAAAAATCGTCTAATTAAGATACGATTCTTATATTTCAGTACATTGTTATTTGAACATTTATCTCTTGATAGAAAAATATTTTCTTTAACTTTATGATGAAATAAACATTTTTTCCAGACTATTTTCCAATAGACTTAAAACTATCGTTGTTATCGAGTTATCGTTGCGGAGTCTGGGCGTCCCCACGTCCCCTGCTACGGGTTAAGCATAAAATTGACCAAAAAAGTTATTAAGATGCTTCGATTTTAAATTACAGTCGAATCTGCTTAATTTGATCACGGTTAATGTTATCACCGCTTAATGTGATCGCAATGAGGAAGTTGCATGATTTTTTTTAATTTTTTTAATCGATTCCTCTTACAAAAATAAGCAACTACCCAAAATTTGAGGCCGATCGAGAAATTTTTTGATTGCCAAAAAAATTAACAAAAATCCCCTTTTTAAAAGCACGCGAAAACGCTAAAAGTTTGGATATGACGTCATCTTATACTAAACATTGTTGTAAAGCAATGGAGTTGATGGTATTATTGTTGACGTCATCTTATAGTTTAAACAATAAATGTTTTCAGTCACGTGTTTTTTTCTCGACTTTTAAATTAAAATATTTAATTACCTATACATTTTTTTGAAAAACTGACTAGATATTTCATTTTACCATACAAAAAACCATACGGAACACTTGTTTGTTTATGAAAATCTGACACATGCAACTTCCTTATTGTCCGAGACTAAACTGATAACATTATCCGATCGATAACAATAAGCGATCTCATATAAAAAAACAGCAAACAGTGTAACTAGATTGCTTGATTTGAAATAAAAATCATGTAATCGAAATAAATGTATTCAAAACTGTATGTTTTACACTAGGTAAAACTTTAAGGGGAAAATATGAGTAGTTGCGTTAATAAAATTAAAATAATCGCATACTTTGTATTTTTATAGTAAGGTCTCTCTTTTTCCCGCTCCATTATATTTAATCCCAATAAACCACTTACTTATTACATAATCTGAATTCCAGTAAACAAGGGAAAATCAAAATATCTTATTTGAAACATCTGCAAAACGTGGATCTTGGTGTTTCTTTAACCAACATGGATTCGGACCCCCCCCCTCATTTTTTTTCAATGTAATATGCGGAATGTTTTATTTTCTTACTCATACTGAGTTTCAGAAAAGAGAAGCGCCAGATATTCTTGGGAAGCAGATGTTTACTTGTAAAAGTTGACCTACAAAATGAAACTAGAACTCAAAAGTGGTCGTTTTAAAGGGGATATGGACAAATTTTGATAATATTAAGCGGAGTGATGATTCATAGTTGATCACAATAAGTGATGTATTTTACATTAAATTAAATAGGAATAATCGAAATTTTTTTTTCGGATCAGTGAAGTGATCAGATCATTCAGCATGATTGATGAAAGTATTACCTCAAATTTCGATCTGAAAATCCCATGTGTTTAATAGATTTTTAGCAAAAAAATCAAGACTTTTATTAATCAACTTCGTTTTAATGATCATTTACTATCTAAAACTACATTACTTTAAGAAATCGATTTCCAATTTTAAAAATGCTTGAAAATATGCTTGCCGATAAAAATGTTCATTTTAAGCTTTTTCAATTAAAACTTTCATTTTTAAGGGTGTCCACAGGTACAACTGTGTCTGTCCATAGGGAGAGCATGTTGTTGTACCTATGGACACAAATTTCGTCAAGTTATTAAAATGAATTAAAAATACAATTTTGAAGATTTTAGCTATTAAAAATATTACCCTCTTTGCTAAGGTTAGGACTATAGGTTGGGCACTTTAAATGGTAAAAATGATATTATACCTGTCTTAGAAAAATCCAAACGTGATTTGTGTCCAAAGGTACAACACTCTCCCCTATTATTATTTTAGGCAAATTTTACATGGTTTATGCGTTGTATCGCAAGAATACATTTTTGGATACCGATATTAGTTTTTTTAAATGTGGATAAGATTTTTTTGAAAGAACTTTGAATTTTGTTTCCTTTTATAAAAAAATTGGTTACTTAAAAATTTTATTTTTTACCAAAATTTTTTTACCAGTTCTAGAGGACTGAATGAAACCTTCAGCCCCTCTGGATCCACCAGTGTAAGAATTATATAGTTATTAACTCATTATCGCCCAGCCAGAGGGCATATTTCTAGTACACAAGACATAGCGTGAAAGATGCACTTTTAAATGACCTTGGATTTATCCCATGAGAATGAAACTTCACACGTGGCAAGACAAAACATTCCTTCAGAGAGTATGAGATTTCTTTTCAGGTTGTTATGATTTTTTATTCTTTTTATTCTGCTATAGTGATGATAGGGGAGCGGGTTCTACGGTCATTTCGCCTACTGGGGAATTTCGTTCCCCCTTTCATCTTTTTTGTAAGTAGGTTTTTTTAGGGAATTTGTTATCAAGGGGGGTAAGAAAAATCCGCGTTTGTCTGAGTCTGATGGTTTCGTTTTGATGTTTTTTCGTGTGTAAAAAAGAGTTAATTCACTCTGGGTGGTTTATTGGGTTATATTTTTTTATCAATGTAGCTATAATACTGTGTTATAACGTGGTTATCTCTCTATTCTAAAAAAAAGTTTTTGTAAATGGTTTCCAGAGAAAGGCTTTTTAATTACTGATCCGTATAACATGTTTTTGGTATCAAACTGTTCGGATTCTTTTGAGGATGATCTAAGTGCCTTTAGAATTTCTAAAAAAATTCTCAATTCTAAGATATTTCCATTTTTCTGGATTACGGATAAGGTTGCAGTTAACAGCAAGAAACTGTCGTACAATTTATTATACCTCCAATCACAATGATCAACCGACGCTATTCCTTAATGATGAAAATAATTCCTTTCACGCTTTAAAAATGCGCTTCAAAATATGTACTTTCTAAATAAAATATTTTTAAAAGACTGATAAGAGTTTTCCAGAAACTCGAAGATCTACTATTCAAGTATAGAATTTCACACACCAAAATTAATTGTTTGTAAACATTGAGTGCAATGTAGATTTTGTCTCTTATTATTTTTAATAGCTTAAATCGTATTGTTTAAAAAGTCTGTTTTAAAACTAAAACTTGAATGATAAAACACTAGATATTTTGCCGAGTTACTAGGTACTATATTAAATTTAACAGATTCATTGCTGAACGTTTTTCTAAATATTGAATAACAATAGCACGAGCAGACTTGATGGATATTTTCAAGGAAAACGTGTTGATTAAATTATTGATAATTTAACCAATAAATATTCTAACTTTTAAGAGAGTGTGCTTCTAGAAAGTTGGTTGACGTTTTTTCTACTAATTGTTATAACGAATGTTTTATAAATAAATAATTTTAGTGAGCAGGGTTTTGTGGGGATTGCGAAGCGATCCGAAAGGCCCTGCGTCAGCAGTTAACGGGGGTTGGCGAGCGATAGCGAGCAGGGGGCTGTAGCTCCCTAGTTCTGAAAAAAATAAAATTTTTAGTAAAATTACAGGTTGAAATGTAGATAAATAGCTGGGCGTTGGATCCACCTTTTTTCTGCACTGGGCGAACAGAATATTAGGAAAAATACAGGATTTATGTCCCTAAGTTCGCATTAAACACATTACAGTTTAGTTTTCTCAAAAAAAAATCAGATAGACTTGTTTCAAAATCCCTGAAAAATTGAACCTGAGAGGCGAAAAAAAGAAAAATTGACCCTGACAGCCGAAAAAAAGAAAAATTGACCCTGACAGCTGAAAAAAAGCCAGACTCCGATGTACAGACAGGTCTTAAGTCTAAAATTAAGTCTAACTAAAGATAAAAAGTGATTAAAAGCTTTAAACAAGTTGAAATAAGTATTTTTATGCTTAAATAAAAAAGTTTCATTCTAACTCCATTGTTTTTAATAGTGTGTTCAAAATAGACCTAAATGCGCAGCTTTGTATATATGCAAAGACTAAATAATTGCCGATAATTAAAAAATAATTAAGAGGGATTTTTTTAGTATTTTTCCTAGTGTTTGGGGCTCATAAGTAACCAATAAAAAATATTGACATTAATTGGAAAATGTACGCACTAAAGGGTTAAATATGGAGGCGGCAATAAATCGATATGCACATTAGGGTGGGCCAAAAACACACTTTATCTTTTATTTCTGTTGTAATAGCGCGGAAAAGGTGCCCCTTGGTCCAATAAGGGCGGTGTAAAACAGTTTTTCGATTGAATAATATCTTCCGATCGCGCAGCGCAGTTAAAGTTTGAAAAAATTCATGACTTTTTTACAAAACAACTAAAAACCCAAAGATTAATTTCTCAAATATTGTTCATGATTTTTTATGAGGAGCTAATATAGTTATAGACAATGTTTCAGGTTCCATTCTTTTATCACTCTTGTTTCGTTAGATATAATTTTTTAATGTTCAAAGAAATTTTGTAAAGTTACTTTTCCTGCATTTTTAATTAGCTAATAACTCTAGAACTGCACAACTTACAAACCTGAAATTACTCCCATTTTGTTCGTAAATTTTTTGTCTTTGATTTGGTGTGCATTAGAGTGGAGTGAACCTAGCCAAAAATGACCAATTTTGGAAATTTAAAACGCCTGATGTGGGAATTGGTGCCATTTACGATAAAACTTAAACATTCAAAACTTGAGTTCGATCAATTAATATCTTCAGGTTCCACATTCACGTTTAAGTTTCCATGTTTCATCAAATTTTACGTGAAAATGGTTATAAATGATTCCCACACAATTTTAGCTCCATTTTCAAACCATAGCTGGTTTAGCTTATAATCTTAGGATGTCAAACAACATTTTAAGACCTTCTATGGACTGAAATGGGAATGAATTTCCAATTTTTCAAGCCCGAAATAAGGGCGCATGCCATTAAAATAGGCTAGCGACCGAAAAACAAATTTTTGAATATCGGTGCAAAATAGAGCTCAAAAATTGTGTTTTACCCTTCTTATTCATAGAAAAATATTTAAAAAATTTGTAAAGATTAATTTAGGTGTGTTTTGGTCCTAGAATTTAAAAATATAGATATTTTGCATAGGGTATAATGGGAAAAGTCTTAATAAATCAAATTCAAGTTTTAAATACTCTAAAAGCTTATAGTTACCTTACTTTGATGTCTTTATAGTCAATAATACTTTTGAGTTCATTATTAAATTTTTTAAAATCAAGTTAACAGCCTAAAAATGCAAATTTGAATAAAAAACCTTAAATATCCCAAAATTTATAAACTTTTAAGTTCAAATATTTTATTTAGTCTGTAATACACATTCTTGTTTACATAAATGCTTTTAAAACACTCAGGTTGATATTTTTGCAGAAAAAAGACGAAAAAACGTTATATTGCACTAAAAGCATTTTATTCCAAGCTTTAACCTGGACTATCTCATTTTATAACAAGTCTTCAAATTTATAGCAACGAAATGTCAAATAAAAGGTTATGATTTGTGTTCGATATAATTAGGGAAAATTTAGGATACATTAAAAGTAATTTTAATACTCTTATCTGAAAAAGTAAATAAAAATGATTATATGAATGTAAATATGAATGAAAAAGTAAATATATTTGAAGACTTAAATTCCATCTCCACTCAGTGTAATTAATGTTCCCGAACCTGACTGCCGGAATTTAGATGATTTTGAGGATTTCGTCAATTTTTTTCAATTCTCAAGTAAATCTGATATAAATATATTACATGTAAACATTCGAAGCTTGCGCGCCAACTATGACAATCTTTTCACAATAATTTCTGACTCTTTAAGTTATATTTCAATTATTATATTGTCTGAAATTTGGATCTTTGAAAATGAGAACTTTTTACGCATTTGATGGTTTTGATTCTTTTTACTGCTGCAGAGATGATAACCGTCCTGGTGGAATAGCTGTATATACTAAAAGTAACTTAAATTTTTCCAATCAAGATATAACTTTTACATCAGCTGAAACTATTTTATTATATTGTAAGTGTCTTGACATCACTCTATTGGCTATATATCGTAATCATGATTTCACTATTGATTTCTTTAATGTTGAACTTAAAAACACCTTGATTTCTCTAAACCGACCCAATATAATCCTAGTGCAATTTTTTACAAAAAAGTTCAGTCTTGTAAATTTTGAAGAGTGGCACCCCTGGATATCAAGCGTCAAAGTACGTCTGGGGTCGAAATAGACCCCATGCGGGATAGGAAGGTTAATAGCATGCACCCTTATTTAGGGCTTAAAAATTGGAAATTTCCTTCCATTTCAGTCCACAGAAGGTCTTAAAATGTTGTTTGACATCCTAAGAATATAAACTAAACCAGCTATGGTTTGAAAATTGAGCTAAAATTGTGTGGGAATCATTTATAACCATTTTCACGTAAATTTGACGAAACATGGAAACTTTAACGTGAATGTGGAACCTGAAGATATTAATTGATCGAACTCAAAATTTGAATTTTTAAGTTTTATCGTAAATGGCACCTATTCCGGAATCAGGCGTTTTAAATTTCCAAAAAAGTTTTATCGCTCCACCCTAGTGTGCATCATGATCATCATTTTCAAAAAGTTTTTTTTTTTCAAAGTTTAAAAAAGTGAAAAAAATTTAATAATGTTTTTAATTTTTTGTACAAAATATTAAATAGATATCTCCCAACTTAAATTAATTCAATGTGCATGCATTTCATTTGAATATTCCTTAGAATTTTGCTTATATCTAATTTTTTTACTTTTAGCAATTCAAATCAAAGTTAATTGAAAGTTTTAGAACATAAAAAATTAGATGCAACATGTCTTTTGCACCCCCCAAAGCCCCAAACTTTTTTCTTTGTGAAATTAAATATTTCAGAATTTTGTTTATTCCCCCATTCCCGAAATTCGGAATATGGACGCCAAAACATGTTAAAAACCAGTTTTTTAGATTCAAAAATTCAAAATTTTATGGGGGAGGACTCCCAGAACCCTTTGGTGCTTGTAACTTTATTATTACAACTCTATTTTATATTCAGTTTGTCAAAATGTAAAAATTCTACCATAAAACCTGTATCCAAAATTCATATGAGGCGTACCAAAACAAGTTGAAATAAAATAAGTAAAAAAAAAAGATTTTTTAAAAAACGCTTTTATTGAAGGTCAAAAATAATTTATTCGGTTTGACAAATAATGTATTGGGAAGTAGAAAATAACTTTTTGGTAAGTAAAAAAGAACTGATTTTCTAATCACTATAAATAAAAGCGTGGGCGCAAGTAATTTATATATTTTTTTAAATTTTAAATTTTTTTATTTATTTTTTAAAATTTGTACAAATTCCTCTGAAGGTATAGACCCGTATAGGTAAATTCAACACACACAAGGACAGTAACACTAACATCCATGTCGAACGAGGATTCGAACCCAAGATGTACGGCATGCAGTCAGATGCTCTAACCCACAGACAATAAGAGACAGACCGGTCAATGGGCGGCCTACGACACGAACGTCCTCAACCCACGGTACCTGCACTAAAACTGTGGTTACAGTTAAGATTTTAGGTCTGGCAACCATGGAGACGTTTTGCGAAGACGTAATCCATCGACCATATAATCACCAGGATCGAGATCCTTGGCGATCACATAAGCCCATTAAATGGTTTTTAAAATTAAAAAATATCTTTTTTTTCAACAATTTTTTTAAAATTTGCTATTATAATAGAAAATTTAAATTAAATCATTAAGGTTTGTTCATCAACAAAATTTCGTGATCGCATATGATGAAAAACTCGATTGTAAAAATACAAGCTTAAATATAAAGCAATCAAGAATCACACAAGTAAATAATGAATCTAAATGATTTTATTAAATCTCATATTTCAATAACTACAAATATTTGTTATAACCCCTTGGCCTTTTAAGACAAACATGATGTGTAAATGAGGTAGCAATCCTCGTGAATCTAAACGAACACATCTTTTGCAAATACGAATCCCAGATCCTAGGCACATTTGAAATGAATTCTTGACAATAAAAATATATAATACTAGTATACATTTTCATCTGAATTAAATACATACGCCTATAATTAACGCGAATTATACTGAATTCTATCAGGCTTAAAAATCAAGTTCAAGAATGCAACACAGATTTTCCAATGAATTGCAAAATAGAGAAGAAACGAGATAAAATGTGCCTTAATGCAATAAGACACTGTTAAAATGATTTATAAATCTTGCAAACAATTTAAAAGAGTACGATTAAACGATTTACACAAACTTCATGTTTACTTTCGAAATCGAATATTGCAAGTTTCGTCAACAAAAAAATGTATAAGGATTTCGATTAAAAAATATTAAATTAATCGATTAATGCCGGTACCGCTTGTCGCAGGCGCCACTTGAGCTCTCTGGATAAGCCCCGCCTATTGACCGGTCTGTCTCTTATTGTCTGTGCTCTAACCATTAGGATATACGTCGGCATTTATGTATAATTTTACGTAAATAAAAATACCTATTAGAGAATTTAAAGTGAATCCATTCCACCCAAACCTCATAAATGAGAAATTTGTAATTTTAACCTCTGTTTTGCGAATAGCGCTACTTTACTATAAGAGCAGTAGAGGAAGGTCTGCTTTCCTTGCCTCTACTTCTCCCCGGAGTGGAAGGAATCTAAGCCAAACAGAAGGGGAAACTTGAAATAATTCATGCTTTAATAATTTTGATTAAACTGGCCAAAAAATTCAGATAGACTCATAATTTCTAACTAACCTAACCAAAACAAATCAATTCATTAAATTTAAAACTAACCTAACCTCCTAAAATTCAAATCAATAATAATATCTCACAATTTCACATAATTTAAAACAATGTTGCCAAAAGTGATTCCTGAAATCTTAATAGTTCCCTAGTTGTCGTCGAGTTGCAACACTCATAGAACATAGAATAAAGAAGTTAGAATAAATAGTGAATGAAAAATTACTAGCGCCCACGCTTTTATTTTTAGTGATTAGAAAATCAGTTATTTTTTACTTACCAAAAAGTTATTTTCTACCGAATAAATTATTTTTGATCTTTTAGAACACTATTCAATAAAAGCGTTTTTTAAAAAATCTTTTTTTTACTTATTTTATTTTCTACTTTTTAGTCATGGTATTTAAAAAAAAAACTCACAAGAAAAAAATGTATTCATTTCAACCATATTTAATCAAATGCAATTGACAAAACCAGACATCAGCTGATTGCAACTGTACTGTGATTTCTATTAGAGCTTCTGACGTGCAGTGCACTACATAAAGATGTGCCTGCAAGAAAGCTAACCTTATGTGTAACAGCCGATGTCACTCAAGTTTACCATGTGTAAATAAATAAAAAAGACGAAAGATTTTATATTTTAAATTTTGTAAATAAGTGAAATATGAAATTTGATTCATAAATAAATTAAATTGGTTGCTTTAACTAACATCTTATCTTTTTTTATTTCATTATTTTTCAGTAATCAATTACTCCTAGTAGTCCAGGGTCGATCATTTTTGAAACAAAAAAAAACAGTAGGATGAAACCCATTGGAAAAGGAAGAGAATATAACAAAAAAGAAAGGAAAAATAAATTACGGCCGATCTGAGGTCGGGAAAAGGAAGAGGGGTAAAAAGGGGGTTTTTTAGAATAAAAAACGTTTATCTCGATTTCCGGCAAAACTACAAGTCATATGGAAAAAATTTAAATAGCAAAGTTGTAGGTAATAAAAAGATCTGCAATTTTCTTATTCACACTTTTTTCACATAACCTCAAAATTTATGAGAAAAATTCAAATAATAAATTTTTTGGTTTTTTCTTTTTATCTTTTACAAAAAAAAATTTTATCACAAAAATTCGATGAAAACTTACCTTTTGATGTCCCCAACACTCTTTAATTTTTTTATTTAAAATATTTATTTTTTCTCCTGATTTTGACTTGATATCGAAAAAGCACCCAAATTTTCAATCGAAAATTCTCACTTCAAAATACAGTCGAATCCGCTTAATGTGATCACGGTTAATGTTATCAATCGGATAATGTTATCGAAATCAACAGGTCCCGATCATTCCTATTTAATTTAATGTAAAATTCATCGTTTAATGTAATCAACTATGGATCAACACGCCGCTTAATGATATCAAAATGTGTCCATATCCCCTAAAAACTTCCACTTTCGAGCTTCCTTTTGAAGGTCAAATTTTTATAAGTAAGCATCTGCCCCACCCTAAGGCATCTGAGGCTTCTTTTTTCTAAAAATCATACAGTTGCACTGATATGTAAGAATAAGGAAATATTCTATGTTCCGTATATATTGAAAGAAAGTGGGTAAAAAGAGGGGGGAACTGAATCCATGCTTATGATTGGTTAAAAGAACCATCGGCACCTTGCAGATGTTTCTGATAACAGATTTTGTTTTTGTCTTGTTTGCTGGAATTCAGATTAATTTAGGTGATTTTTCAGACGAACGGATATAATGAAGCGCAAAAGGAGAAATTCTTCTACTTTAAACAAGGAGCTTCGGGTGTAACCCAAAAAGTCTCAAATGAGTTAAAAGTCTTATATTCATTACTTTTGAGGGTCCAATTTGAAAAAATAAGTCTGGAAGAGAACCCCCCCCAAACGCCCTATAAAAGTTTGACGCCTGTTATATACTGTTTTCCCTTGAAATTCTACCGCTTACCAAAAGCAAATTAATTTGAAAGAGTTTGAAAAGGAAATAAAATACTAGTGTAAAAGGGTAATTTTCAAGAAAATTTTCTGCAGGAGGACCCACACTCCCCCTTAAATCTTTGTTTATTTATAGGGGAGATCCGGCTAATACGACATACCACTTTTTCAAAGCGACCGTGAGAGACGATTTGATTAGATTTCCTATAGTTTTCAAAGCCAATGAAATTTTTATTTAATGCACTAACACCCCCTTATTAAGCAATATCATAATCTTTCTTTTTTCTTTTTCGAAAACTTATTTTTCGAAAAAAGTAGGAAGTATGTCATTTTACCCGATATAAGGATAAAATGACATATTAAACTTTAAAAAGAAAAAAAGTAATTTCTTCTGCAAATACAATTTTATTTGATTCCAAACAAAAACTATATTAGTATTTAAGCACTTTGACATAATCTATAATTAATTTTTGTGATAAAGATAATCAGGAAATTAAAAAGACAACTGTAATGTGAAAAATTTTTGTTCTTATTAGAAAAAAAAACAAGAACTCTATGTGATTTCAACTCTAGTTACATTTTTAGAAAAGTTAACTAGCCACTATAGACATAGTTAAATGACATAGTGTGTCCATAAGGTAACATATACGTAATATGTCATTTTATACAAATCAGTTTTATGTCCGCCTTATTGAGGTCAAAGTTGAGAAAAACAGCGATTTTTAGCAAAAAAGATATAAAACTGAAGAACTTTTTCAGATATAAAACTGAAACTATTCCTCTCAGAAGCATGATTTTTATCTTATTTGATAGTAAATTTTATTGGCTTGAAGTTAGTTTCCATTCACATTTTCTAACTCAAAGTGAAAGGGGGCATATCTGCATTTTTTCAGGTGAGATCGAAGAACAACGCCTTGAAAGTTAGCTTTCCTAAAAAACCAAAAAACATCATATTATTTAACCAAATCAATTTTTTAGATTTTTATGTTGGTATTTTTCATTTTGTACATTGAAAAGGCTTTAGTTAGAGGTATTTTCAAAAGAAAATGCTACAATATATGAATTTGAAATATTTAAATTAGGGGTAAATTTGAGGAAACAGAAAGGGAAATAACACTAAGTGTTTAAATGTGAATTATTAACAGATTCTTATGTAAAATGACCCCCTGAATCCGAATATGACATCCGTTTTTCTCCATCATTCTCAGATTTTCGGGGAACAGCCCCTCCCCCTTGTTTACGTTTTTCGAAGATTTAATTAGTTTGAATTCGATTTTCAGAGTTGAAAAGCATTACTTTAGTCTTTAAGTTTCTCCCAAGTGGACAAGAAAGGTTAAAGTTTCTGAAATATGAAAGTTTGAAGAAAATGGAAAAGTTTAAGGGGTAATTAACTCCCTAACATGCAAAAAGTCGTGAAATAGGTTATTTTGCATTATTTTTCGTTATTTTTTTAGGAATTTTATTTCTAAAGGGTCCTTACCCTTCCTAAAGGACCCAAATTTAATGAAAATATGCTTAAATATTTTTTCACTTAAAGCGGTTGAGGTGTTAGTTCCCCTGAAGCACCCGCAGAAGGGTTCAGAGGACTAAAGGAGGACTTTACATAAGAATCTGTTAGTAATTCACATTTAAACACTTAGTGTTATTTCCCTTTCTGTTTCCTCAAATTTACCCCTAATTTTAATATTTCAAATTCATATATTGTAGTATGTTCTTTTGAAGATACCTCTAATTGAAGCCTTTTCAATGTACAAAGTGAAAAATACCAACATAAAAATCTAAAAAATTGATTTGGTTCAATAATATGTGTTTTGGTTTTTGCAGGAAAGCTAACTTTCAAGGCGTTGTTCTTCGATCTCACCTGAAAAAATGCTGATATGCCCCCTATCACTTTGAGTTAAAAATGTGAATGGGTCTAACTTCAAGCCAATAAAATTTACTATCAAATGAGATAAGAATTAGCTTCTGGGACGAATAGTTTCAGTTTTATAGCCGAAATACTAAGATTTTTTGCTAAAAATCGCTGTTTTTCCAACTTTTACCTCAATGAGGCGGATCTTAATATTATCCGATTGAGCTGAAACTTTGCCAATCTTATTTTCTAGCCTATTGGCACATTTTAAGCGGTTGCCACCGAAGAAATTCGAAAGTAGTACACGGATAAAACATACTTGATGAAAATATTAAATTATAACATACTTACGAGCACTTCATTCTTTGTCCACAGCCTCCATTTAGTGTTAGTCGATGCTCCAAACTCCTTTATCCACTTATCTCCACCACATTACTTTGGTTAACAGGAGATAATTCCTTGAACCAACGGATGCAGTCATTTTAGCTGCTAAGCTTTTCTACCAGAAAAATAATCCTTCACGATTAATTCCTTAGGTATTTCCTTAACGATGTCTTCGAGAAATGAAGGACCAAATCATTATTCGAAAAGAGAACCTTTCTACGAAAACGAATAGTGGTACCAGTAAATGACACTTTAAGAGCAATAAAATTAGTTAATTAGCTATTGCTACTGGATAAAACTATCCTGGAAAAAACTTCTTGTTTTGAAAAATTAAAGTTTCAATATTTATTGAGGATACAATTTTTTTTTAACAAACAAAACAAATTTTAAATTGATGAAAACTTCCTCGACCTGAAGATACATTTATTTGATTTTCCGGGATAGATGGCCGTGTTTGAATGGAATTTCCAAACGTTTCGCTCTCAGCTTCGGAGAGCATCCTCAGTGGCAAAAAATCAACTGACAAAAATTGAAAATAAAATCTGATCTCATTTTCATGATCAAAAATAATGATAAAATGATGATCATCATTTTAGAATCTGATCTCATTGATCTGATCTCTATGATATGCCAAGGGGAAACACTCTTCCCGTACAGGCATAAGAGAAAGATATTCATGACAGAAATAAAGAAAACACTATATAGAAACACTAAAAAAAATGGCTAAAAAGCTGGGTAACTTTATAAAATAAAATGCTTCAAAGTGAAAAATATATATCAACGTCGTCAATGTTTAAAAAAAATTCAAATAATATTCTTTTAAATGTTGAATATTTACTAATACTAATTAAGTGTACAGGTAGAATACAGTGTTACAGTTAACAGTATACAGTTAAGTGTACAGAATTTGCTTGATTAAGTAAACATTTTCTATTTTAAAATATTTTTTAAGTTGGCATGGTGCCTGCACCATTAACTTAACCATTGAAATGCCTTTAATAAATAGGATGTTTTTATAGGACCTTTTTATACCTTTTTTTAACCAACGTAAAAAAATAAAAGCAAATATTTCATCTTTAAAGCTACTTTACAAAATAATGAAGGGAAAAAAAGTATTTTGAATACAAATACATAAAATGGGGCCATATATGAGAAATTATAAAACCTACCATTTTACTATACTATAAATTTGATACAAAGTTAAATCGATTACACAAACCTTCCTACCCCGCATGGGGTTTGAGGAGACCCCAAAGGCACTTTGGCGTTTGATATCTCCTGTGGATTTTCGTTTTGGAGGTTTTCAATGCTAGTATTCCTTAAACACGTGAATTTTTACAATGGGTAAAAATTTTGTGTCTATTATTCAATTTTGTAGCATCATGGAAGAAAGAGACACATATTCCCCCTCTCCTCAGACCCCAGGCACGAATATGGTAAATTATTAAAAATTAATGGAGATTATTAATTTTTTTGTAATACTAGGGAGCTACCGCCCCCTGCTCGCTATCGCTCACCAACCCCCGTAAACTGCTGACGCAGGACCTTTTGGAATTGCTCCGCAATTCCCACAAATTCCAATTCGCTGAACTTAATACACTTTATAAAACAATTAAGCAATTTATAGAAAAAACGTCAACCAACTTTCCAAAAATACGTCACCAGATCCCCTCCATTAATAAATCTCCCTTAAAAGTTTGAATATATATTAACTCGAACTAACCAAAAATTTAAATGTTTTCATAATTTCATAATGTTTTCATAAAATTTTATGTTTTCAATTGTTTTAAAATTCATAGTTTCTTGCTTTATAACTGCAACCTTATCCGTAATCTAAAAAAATGGAAATATTTTAAAATTGAGATTTTTTTTAGAAATTCTAAAGGCTTATTGCACATCCTCAAAAGAATCCGGACAGTTTGATACCAAATATGTGTTATACGGATCAGTAATTAAAAAGCCTTTCTCTGGAAACCGTTCACCAAAAACTTTTTTTTAGAATAGAGAGAAACTCGTTAGTATAATATGCCTAGTGTTTATCATTCCTATTTTTGTTTAAACCCAGACTTGTTAAACAATACCGTTTAAGCAATTGAAAATAATAAGAGACAAAACATCACTCTATGTTTACAATTAATTTTGATAAAATCAGACTAAAAATTATAAATATTGGACAAAAAGTGTGAAATTTTAGTATAAAATTGCGTACATGTAAGTTTTTAGAATATGAAAGGAGAATTTCACCAATTATTGCTGGTTAAGCGGACAATAAGTGTAAACTCACAACTCTCAAGCGTCACCACCAACCGTGGACCGGTTTCGTCCTTGTTAGGACTCATCAGCACGGTATACATCCTATACCGTGCTGATGAGTCCTAACAAGGACGAAACCGGTCCACGGTTGGTGGTGACGCTTGAGAGTTGTGAGTTTACACTTTTTAGAATATGTTTTTACTGGTCTTTGAGTGATATTTCATCAAGAAAGCACGTTTTTAAAAGGTGAAAAAACATGTTTCATCTTAAAATATAGCGTCAATCGGTCGTTGTGATTGGATTCATAGAGCTAATAAAGAAACCTGCAACTTCATGGAAAAAATAAACAAAATAATCAAAAATAATTTAAAAATAAACCAATAAATTATACCCGTGCAAGACCGGGTTTATCAACTAGTTTACCCTTTAAGCACTGTAACTATTAAACACTTTAAGTATATTACTGAATGAGGAAGTTGCATGATTTTTTTTATATTTTTTTAATCGTTCCTCTTGCAAAAATAAGCAACTACCCAAAATTTGAGGCCGATCGAGAAATTTTTTGATTGCCAAAAAAATTATCAAAAATCCCCTTTTTAAAAGCGCGCGAAAACGCCAAGAGTTTGGATGTGACGTCATCTTATAATAAACATTGTTGTAAAGCAATGGAGTTGATGGTATTATTGTTGACGTCATCTTATAGTTTAAACAATAAACGTTTTCAGTCACGTGTTTTTTCTCGACTTTTAAATTAAAATATTTAATTACCTGTACATTTTTTTGAAAAAACTGACTAGATATTTCATTTTACCATACAAAAAACCATACGGAACACTTGTTTGTTTTTGAAAATCTGACACATGCAACTTCCTTATTGTCCTTGTTCCTTTCTGTAATTTAATTTTTTTTAAGTTTCAGACGTTATAAAGAATCGTACATCATAAAGTTAAAAAAAAAGACAAAATCGCCAAAAATTGGACAAAAATCAAGAAATTAAATAAAATTAGACAAATTATTCAGAAAAAATATTTTCGAAGTAAATAATGATAATATTTGCATTTAAGATTAAATAACCCTCTTAATAGAGTAAAATACAAGTTTTTACGCATGGGGTCTAGCTAGATAGACCCCATGAGGGGGAATATGTGAAGAGGTTAGGAAGGTTTCAAGAGGGTAGGAAGGTTAAAAAAGGGTAGGTTAGGGTAAAAATTCAATATAGGGGATTAAGAAAGCTTGTGGAAATTGCGTTCATCACGTGGTTGTCGTTGTGCATTTTCTCTTGAAACTTGTCACCTAGCCCCGTATGCAACGTCTGCTGGTGCACCTCACGAACTTTGACTACCCGGGGGGCAACATGGTCTTCCAATCCCTCAAAGCCCATTTATAGCCTCTTTCACTCAATACTATGGAGTGGGACGGCGTTAAATGGAGACCTATGGAGACAACACTCCTCACTGATTTTCTCTGCCCCCTAACATCCAGGAAGGCTGAATTTTTCATCAATTCACATTTACACTAGGTGTAATCATAGAAATTAATTTGGCTTTGATATATCTTTTTCTTCTTAATGAGGAATTTTTTTTGACCAGGAGAGTATTTAATGGCATTTATATGTTTCAACATTACAATTACAATTTGTAAGAAGACCATTACATAAAGTGGTGTAAAGTTTAATATTAAAAGGGTAGAAAAAGAGTAGCATGTTCGTTACATTGCTTTTTTTCGTATAATTTTATTTTTACATCGAAATAAAAACATATGTATTACTAAAAACAATATGTCTGTTAGAAGACCATCTGAAATATTTCAAGTCCCTAGTGTACACAAAGAAATTTTTCGTAAGCGCTTCTTTTATCTTGCCCCCAAACTATACAATAATAGTCTACCTTACAATCTTCAAAGTATTCCATATGTTACTACTTTTAAACGATCACTACATAATTTTTTAAATGAAATAGATAATTTAGATGTATTTTTTTCATTATAGAGAAGCAATAGTAATTATATAACGCCTTGCTGTGCCTGTTTTACTTTGTATGTTTTATGTTATTGATTTATTATTTTATGCTTTGTGTAATATAATGTTTTTTCATAATTTAATTTTTGTTCCATATAAATTATATTATACTCATTTTTACTGTCACCTAAACAAGATATTTTTCTTCTTGGTGACAAATAAAATTTTTTCTTAAATTTTGTATTAAACCTGTAATGTAAATAAAGATTATTATTATTATTATTATTATTATTATTATTATTATTATTATTATTATTATTATTATTATTATTATTATTATTATTATTATTATTATTATTATTATTATTATTATTATTATTATTATTATTATTATTATTATTATTATTATTATTATTATTATTATTATTATTATTATTATTATTATTATTATTATTATTATTATTATTATTATTATTATTATTATTATTATTATTATTATTATTATTATTATTATTATTATTATTATTATTATTATTATTATTATTATTATTATTATTATTATTATTATTATTATTATTATTAAAAAAATGTAGCTAGTATTCCTGATTTTTCAAAACTATAGTCAAATAGTATTAAAAGCTTTTCAAGTGTCAAAAAACACATCCATATAGTTATTAAATTTCCAAAAACCGTTCACATTAGTAGTATACCCCCCCGTTCGAGAACGGAAGTAAGGGGGCGTGTCCCTATTGTCTTAGGGGTGTGGCCACCTATTGTCTTAAGGGGGCGTGTCCCTAATTAATAATTAAGCCTAATTGAGGGGGCGTGCCTAATTACCCTAATTGAGGGGGCGTGGTCAGTGACGTCATAGGGGGGTCACGTGATGTTTACATTTTGGACTTTAATTTTTTTTCTCAAATCAAATTGACTGCCATCTAGCGATAATAGAAAGAGTTAATTATTTTTCAAAGTGAATATTATTTTTTAGAAGCTTATTTAAGCTTTATTTACAGGACTTGTATTTTATTTAAGCCTGATTTATTATTTCATTAATTATTAAATTATTAATTTCACAGGACTTTGTCAGAAATTGTAAAATCAATGTGTTGCCGGATTTTGGAGACTTATTTTTCTATTTTTGGTTTTTTTTTCTTCGATACATTAATAATAATAGTAATAATAATAATAATAATACATTTTTTTAAAATATTTTTAAAATTTATTTTTTAACTTACCAACACATGGTAACCACTTTTATCGGCAGTTCAAAGTGCTTGCAGTTGTTTTTAACTTAACTTAACATTTCATTGGTCCAATTCCTTTATTTTTGTTACATTTACAAATACAGTCGAGTCCGCTTAATGTGATCGCATTTGACTGTGATGAAACTGATAACATTATCCGATTGATAACAATAAGCGATTTCATATCAAAAAGCAGTAAACAGTGTAACTAGATTATTTGCTTCAAAATCAAAGTTATGTAATCGTAACTAATGGATTAGAAACAATCTTTCACGCTATACATAGAAGAGAAAATATAAGAGTAGTCCAATTAATAAAAATAAATAATCGCTTACTTTGTATTTTTATTAAAGTAGAAGAATTTCTCCTTTTGCGCTTCATTATATCCGTTCGTCTGAAAAATCACCTAAATTAATCTGAATTCCAGCAAACAAGACAAAAACAAAATCTGTTATCAGAAACATCTGCAAGGTGCCGATGGTTCTTTTAACCAATCATAAGCATGGATTCAGTTCCCCCCTCTTTTTACCCACTTTCTTTCAATATATACGGAACATAGAATATTTCCTTATTCTTACATATCAGTGCAACTGTATGATTTTTAGAAAAAAGAAGCCTCAGATGCCTTAGGGTGGGGCAGATGTTTACTTATAAAAATTTAACCTTCAAAATTAAGCTCGAAAGTGGAAGTTTTTAGGGGATATGGACACATTTTGATATCATTAAGCGGCGTGTTGATCCATAGTTGATTACATTAAACGATGAATTTTACATTAAATTAAATAGGAATGATCGTGACCTGTTGATTTCGATAACATTATCCGATTTATAACATTAACCGTGATCACATTAAGCGGATTCGACTGCACAAATATTGACAACCAACAACAGCCGTGAAGCCCAACTAGGTTGGTCCACCAACTCAAACTACCGATTCAAAGTATTTGTCTATTTTATTCTTATACTCCTTTACTCAAGCCCGTATTTAGGGTTTTTGCCGCCCTGTGCATATTGATTTATTGCCTCAATTTCATTTCCTGTTTTAAGAAAATATCCCCTTTTGTTTCTTTAAAAGTCTACTCTTGTCTTGTATTTTTGTCTGTCAGGTGGGGTCTTTACCTTTTGACCAAATATCAAAATTATTTTTTTTAAATGTATCACACAAGTTCCCCTTAAGGTGCCGCTGGGGGTGCTCCCCAAAAAGAAATTTAAAAATTCGACCTTAAAAAGTAAGGTTTTAACTAATTTTGAGAACCTTTTTGGGTCCATATCACTTTTATCTTTTGGTTTTGACACACAATTTCGGGGATTTTCTCAAAAGTGTCACGCAAGATTTGATTGAAAAAATTTTTCCCCCAGACAAAATTTTGAAATTTGACTGGTAAAAGTAGGGTTTTAACTCATTTTGAGAACATTTTTGGGTCCAAGAGGGGGCACTGTCCAGAATGCCCCCTCTTAGACCCTCACCGACCTTTTTCCTATACGCCGATCCACTGGAGCAAGCCCACCCATTTTAACAAAAAAAACCAAGTTCCTTTCCCTGAGATGCAGGGTAACAAACTGACAATATCGGGACAGAACGAAGATGACCATGCCATCTGATTTGGTGTCTTCTCCATTTCGGGAAACAAAAGCCATCGTTCGGATATTTTTGGGGGATGTGACCGTTGGATGCTGGGATTGACTCAACCCTAGAAACTAGAATCCCCCCATAGTGAAATGAAAACTGTGTGGTACATTTTTTTTTCTCCAAAAGTAGCATTTTGAATTGTTGTAATCTGCCGCCCCCCAAATTTTAGCCGCCCTGTGCTATAGCACATGTTGCACGTGCCTAAATACGGCCCCGTCTTTACTCCATTGGAACCAGTAGCGTATTTCTAACTAGGCTAGTTAGGCTATAGCCTACGGCGGCAAATTTTAGCAGGCGGCAAATTTTTAAAGGCAGAATTTTTTTTCTGAATGAAAAAAGGAGAAGAGAAATGAAACACTAAACATAAGCTCAGACAAGAACGTCCTTTCAAAAAAGCAATTCTGTGGTTAAAAAGGAACTCTTTGTTACCCAAAGGGTCTCAAAATGAGCTAAAACACTATTTTAATGGGCAATTTTTAAAAAAATATCTGGGGGAGAACCCCCACACTCCCCTCTCAAATTTTGATATCTGTTTTACAGTGTTTTCCCCTTGAAAATTATGCTGCCTACAAGAAGCTTTTCCCTTTTGGTGCTCTCTCCTCTTCAAACAGTTTAAAAGTAGATAAACACAAGTTTGGGGGAAATTTCCAAAAATATTTTCTGAGGAAGGACCTCTGTCCCCCGTTTGACGTTTTTTATAACTTTCCCCCCAGAAATTTATGTGGTTTCCAAGGAACTGTTAGGGCAGGGCCGTATCCAAGGGGGGTTTATGGGGTTCAAACCTTCCCCCAAAAAATTTTGACATTAATTTTTAACTTACAGTTTTTCCTTAAAAATTAGTCTTAAAATGCATAAAACCCCTACTTTTAAGGTTCATAATTCAAAATTTTTCTTAGGGAGATCCCCAACCCCCCTTGAAATTTTGAAATCTATTATAAGAGTCGCTCCTTGAAAATATAGGGACTTTCAAGTAGTGGTCCACTTCGGGTTAGTCTAAAAATGAGTGAAATCATAAAGGGCCCCTGTGAGTTAGGAGTTCTACTCATCACACTGGCGGATCCGGGGCTTTAGCCCCTCTCCCCAAAAGGAATAAAAACTAACTGTGAGAAGGAGCGGAAGCGGGAACTCAATGGTGTAAAAAAAGGGAAAAGCGATTCTAAAACGAGTTAAAATCCTGTTTTTAGGGTACAATTTCCAGAAATTTTCTGGGGGTGGACTCCCAGACCCCTCTTTGGAATTCCGAACTCTATTATTAACCACTTTTCTGTAAAACGTTCGTCGAAATGCAAAAATCCGACCAAAATGAAATTAAGTTCTTGAAAATGTATGTCCAAAATCCGGATTAGGCGTACCAAAACGAGTTGAAAATCTTCTTTTTATACTGAAATTTCAAAAAAATTTCTGGGGGAGGACCCCCAGACCCCCCCCCCTTTTTTTACTTCGAGCTTGCATTGTAAAATTTTACTTTTTCTTGTAAAATATTACTTTTAAGTAATCTAACACTTCAGGTATAAATACGCTCGGAACCTTAACCCTTTATGCCCCAAATTATTTTAATCATCTTCATCCAAAATATGTCAAGTTTACGTAACTGCAACTATAAGTAAACTAAATTTGGCCTTACATGACGAAAATTGGACGAATTCGGAACATTAGGAAGTGGGACTTACAAGTCCCGTTGGGACATAAAAGGTTAAGAAGGCGTTCAGACCGCGCATCCCCCAAAAAAATAAGAAACCAAAAGTCAAGTCTAGGCGTGTATCGAACCCACTTAAAATCTTTTTTGACCCCCAACCAAAAATTTAAATGACACCCTGTTTAGTTTTGTGAGATGTATAGCATATAGGCGGCAAATTTGGGTTCAGCCTATAGGTGGCACATTTGGAAATCTGCCACTGATTAAAACTTACTATCAATTCTAGCAACCCATTCCATCTATCCACAACCCTGTTGTAAAAATACTTTCTGCTTTCCCTGTTTACATGTGCCTTGTTTAATTTGAATCTTAAACCCCTTGTTCTATTATCTGTACTTAAGTCTAGACCCTCTGTCTCCCCTTGCTTTATCATTTTAAAATAGTTGAATCATATCCCCCTATCTTTTCTCTGGAGTGAACATATTTAACTTCTTTAAGCGCTCGTCATAATTTAAACTGGATATACCCTTGATCATTTTTATGCCGTACTCTCTCAATTAAATCTATGTCTTTCCTCAAATATGGAGACCAAAATGGTACTGCATACTCAAGATGAGGCCTCACCAAACCTCTGTACACAGGTAAGATTATGTTCCCTATCCTTGAAAAGATTTTTTTCCTAATATATCCCAATATCCTATTAGCCTATGATTTCCTAATACTCCGTACTCCACCTGATCACCAATGGTACACCAGAACATCCCCTGGCACTCTCCTGGAGTTCAAGTGTGATCGTGGCTCTCAGACTGCTCTAGCAAGACTTGCTACTGGCCATCTGAAGTGCCTTTCTTTTGAACGTGGCAGAAAAATCCACCCCATCTGTCCAAAATGCCGTAGCCATCCAGCTTCACCGGATCACATTCTTGGATGCGTCGGACTTTCCAAAGAGGACTTATTATCTGACCCTCTCATGGTTATTGACTTTTTGGCGGTCAACAACTTAATGGAGTTGATCTGACAAATGTCAGATGTGAGGATAAGCAACAACAACAACAACATGATTTTTTTATTGCTACCCAACCAAGTTTATTCTTTTCAAACCCATATAACAAATACAAATACTTATGTACATCTTCAAATACACTTTCTCATGATTAATAATTAAATTATACATTTATACTTACACCAACACTTAACAATTGGCAGCTTTTTAAAAAATCAAAAGCTGGACTGGTTCAACTTTTCTTGTTTTACTTAATTTTTCTTTTAAATTTCGTGAAAAGTATGATATTTTTCATTGCTTATCAACACGATGAACATATTATTACCTTCTCATTTTATAGTTTAAAAATATTCCTTTTTTCAACTAAAAATTCGAACAAACAAAATGCTTAAACTTCTTTACGGTGTTATATAATATGGGCAATACTTACTTTTATTTCAATTTTAAAAATAAATATTGTATGTGTGTTTAAGTCGTAGTGTTCAACTCTCGCACCACGGTAAAAATTTAGGAAAGAAAGATATTTACGAAATCATTCAACAGCATCTTTCGTCTGTACAAAAGGAGCTCCACTTGGTAATAATTCCCGCATGGCATTTGAGACTTTCATGTTGCCGAAAAGAAATTTTTCAGCAGACGCGTCCCCCATTGAAACCTGCTCGGTTAACGATCTTCATTCCCATGGAGGGTCCGACAGAGGCGTTGACGGAACCAACACATCCCAGTTTTTTATTCATTGTCTTTTTACTAAAAGAGATACATTAACTTTAAAAAGTCACATTGCGTCTCGAGAAAAAACGATGCAGAACCCTCCAGCTGTTAGTGGATATAAGTCACAATGGAGGGTATCCACGTACCGTGCAGTGACCAAAAAGGATGGGACGTAATGATACATGGAAGGGGTGTAACACAATCCCTTGTCCGTGAGGTTTAAAGGGGCGGGATGCGTTAGCAATGGAATCCCCAGATCACACAATTCTTAAAATTTCAATTTAAAGAATTTATTTTTTTAATTTATTCCGTAGCAAACAGTTTTACAGAACCTTTTTTCTTACAAAAAGGGTAATTTTGGACTAAAAAAATATATACGTAGTGCTTAGTAAGTGGGAAATAGATGCCATTCTCCAAGAACTCAAAATGTTACATATAGAATTATCAGAAGTGGAAGAAAATGTGTTAAAAATATGTTGGTTTTAGAAGGATGATTTTTTAGAGTTTTTTTCAATAAAATATGGTACTTTTTACCTATTTGTTTTATAATTGGTTTATATTTGGACTTTATTACTTTCAGTTTTTCATGGGGTAGTTGTAAGTTTTTAATATTTTTTAAATATATTTTCCACAGTAGTTGCTGTTATTCTTTAACAATATTTTTTCTGCAATACACTTTTCTTAAAAAATACAATAAATAAAATTTTTCCAAAATTCATTTTCTAACTTAGCAAAACAAGGCAATCACTTATTTGTAGTTTAAAATCAAAGTAAAACGATTATTCACCCTACCATTTCATTGCTTAATTTTTCATTTAAATATCAAAACCTTTTTTGTGTTATATTTTGTTAAAAGCATGATTTTTGTTCGTTATTACAACCCAGCACGATATACTTGTTTCCTAAAATAATTTATTCTACAATATTTAATTTTTAATCCATTAATAGTTTAAAATAGTACTTCCTTTTTTAAATAACAAATCAAATTTTTTGACGAACAAAATTCAAATTCCAGCATATGAAATATGCTCCTAATTTTCACTGCGTATTCAAAATCACTTACATTTTTTATAACTAACCAATCATCCAATTTAGTATCAAAATGCATTCATATTTCTAATGTATTACTTGCCTCTCATTTTTAGGCATACTTATTACTTTACTTTGGGAACATTAAAATGGGAATAGATATCTGAAGCTCATTCGTTTCTTATCATTAGCATACAATTTCCACTTTAAACATATAAATTTTTTCTAGCGTTATTCTTACTACTTTGTTGCAGACTAAAATAAATTTAACTCATTTTTACTTTACAGCAGATGCCTAGCATTTTCATAAAAGTTTTAACATAAAGTTCGTCATAATACCAAACAAATTTCAAAATTTATTCATTCTACTTTCAAATTAACTTAATCTCACTTTCACACAGCAGTCAATCATTTTCAAGCAGCACATTTTTGTTAGAGTTTTTGTCAATGTAAAATTTCTAAATATCAAATTTTAAGCAAGTTTATCGCAAACAATTATAATTTATTTTTCATACTACCCTATTATTTATAAAATATTTAACTTATTAATAGCTTACTTTTAAGCATCTAAAAAATCAATATAATGTCAGTTTTTCAAACCAATTCATTTTTTTAAAATTTCATACTCATAATGAGTTTGTTTTTTCTAATTCCAACAATTTTTTTCATAACATTACTGGAATTTTAATCTTACCAAAGGATATCACTCATCGCAAGCAATCATTTTCTATCCACTCCCATCTCTTATTTGCAGCTCAAACTAACTACATTAAGGACAAATTTTCTGTGTAAATTAAATAGTTAAAATCGCATAATCCTGTCTTACTGCATCATCCAAATTACATACATTGAAGTAGACTATTTTCATATTTTCTCCTTTCCGACTCCCCTGTTTCGTCAAAATCACATAAAAAATGGAATTTAGTAAAAAATTTACATAGGTCCCATTAGACCGCATGCAAGAATTTGAAGAAAATCACTTGATCAAACTTGATTCTCAAATTCAAAATATTTTAAAAAAGAAAGTAAGAGACGAAGAAAAAGTGAAATTGTACAATCAAATTTTACAAAAATATGTTACCTTTCCAAACGTGTGGGCTGTCAAGCCTGTTGTGCCTGAGCCTAAGATTGACATGGAAAAACAAAACACCTGGAAAATGAAACATCGGAAGAAGCTGAAAATGCAATGCTTGAATCCAAGATTCTGAGTTCTGTTCCTTTGAAATTTAAAAAGATAGAAAAGAATATCACATCGTTTCTTCAACAAAATTATATCACAAGGAATGAAAAGCAAGAAGTTTTTATTGATAATAGAGTGGTTCCTGGTTCCAATATCACCCAAATGATTAAATTTCTACTGAGAAATAGGAAAAGAAGACCGACAGCGTTTGACAAGTTTCAAGAGGTATTAAGAACGCTAAAGTTTCCTGAAGAATTTGTGAAAAACACATTCTCAAATAATATGAAAACTTATCCTAAAAGAGTTATTGAAAAGAAACAAGAATCTGTGAAAACCATGTTTGCTAAAAGAGTTAAGAAGAAACCAACTTATTGCTTAAAAATTTAACTTTTTCATAGAAAATAAAAAAAAGATTTTTTTGTATGATAAATATTCGCTTATGTATTATTTTTTATTTTTTCTTGCAATAAAATGAATTTAACATGGAATAAAAATATTTCCTGGAATGTCAAAACGTGCTCCAATGCATTCTGTTAATGCATTTATGCATCAAAAAATATCTCTTAACTTTATAAAAAAATAAAATAAAAATAGATACTGTATAAAACTAAAAACCTTGTTAGAAATGAAAGGAAACTTAAAAATATAACAAGAAATAGAAACTTTTTTATAATAAATCTACAAAATGTTGAAAAATGAAGAAGAGCACCTAAAAATAACTAAGAACTTTATAAAAATAAAGGTGAGTACACAAAAATAGTACTAGAAGTATAAACTTAGACACAATATGAAACTAGAAACTTTGTTTGAAATGAACTATAAAAAGAATTTTATTACAAGAAATGGAGACTCGTGCATTATAACACTCGAATCTTTGTTAAAAACGAAAACTTAAAATAATAAAACTGAAAATTTTTTTTAAAAAAGTATACAAGTGCAGAAAAATAGCCAAAAACTATATAAAAATAATAACTGATACAGAAAAAAATATTACCAGAAATAAATCAGTTAGACATAAACTAAAAAAGCTGTCAAAAAAAAATTAGAGAAAAAAGTTTAAAAATGTTAAAAAATAAAAACTTTGAAAAATATTACAAGAAATAAAAAAACTCATGCATTATAAAAATAAAGTGATAGAAAAACTAAAAACTTCATAAAGATAAACCTGAAAAACCCCAAAAAACCCTTATAATTGTTAAAATTAGAAGGCTTCAATAGGTTCACACCCCCTTCGTTGAGAACCTTTTTTTTATTATGAACACACTGAGGGCTGAAAACTCCTTCTGAATGAAGGACATTTAAAAATCCAAATTTTTAATTTTTCAGCCCATGTTTTACATAATAATTTAAAAATTTGGTTCATAGAAGGGGGATGTAAACCTATTGAGGTCCCTTATAATTTTGACAATTATGATGGTTTTGGGGGGGTTTTCAGGTTTATATTTATGAAGTTTTTAGTTTTTTTATCACTTTATTTTTATAATGCATGAGTTTTTTTTATTTCTTGTAATATTTTTCAAAGTTTTTATTTTTTAACATTTTTAAACTTTTTTCTCTAATTTTTTTTTTCGACAGCTTTTTTAGTTTATGTCTTAACTGATTTATTTCTGGTAATATTTTTTTCTGTATTGGTTATTATTTTTACAAAGTTTTGGCTATTTTTCTGCACTTGGATACTTTTTTAAACAAAAGTTTCAGTTTTATTATTTTAAGTTTTCATTTTTAACAAAGATTCGAGTGTTATAATGCACGAGTCTCCATTTCTTGTAATAATTTTCTTTTTATAGTTCATTTAAAACAAAATTTCTAGTTTCATATTGTGTCTAAGTTTATACTTCTAGTACTATTTTTGTGTATTCACCTTTATTTTTATAAAGTTCTTAGTTATTTTTAGGTGCTCTTCTTCATTTTTCAACATTTTGTAGATTTATAATAAAAAAAGTTTCTATTTCTTGTAATATTTTTAAGTTTCCTTTCATTTCTAACAAGGTTTTTAGTTTTATACAGTGTCAATTTTTATTTATTTTTATAAAGTTAAGAGATATATTTTGATGCATAAATGCATTTACAGAATGCATTGGAGCACGTTTTGACATTCCAGGAAATATTTTTATTCCATGTTAAATTCATTTTATTGCAAGAAAAAATTATAAATAATACATAAGCGAATATTTCTCATACAAAAAAATCTTTTTTTTTTATTTTCTATGAAAAAGTTACATTTTTAAGCAATAAGTTGGTTTCTTCTTAACTCTTTTAGCATACACGGTTTTCACAGATTCTTGTTTCTTTTCAACAACTCTTTTAGGATAAGTTTTCTTATTATTTAAGAATGTGTTTTTCACAAATTCTTCAGGAAACTTTAGCGTTCTTAATACCTCTTGAAACTAGTCAAACGCTGTCGGTCTTCTTTTCCTTTTTCTCACTAGAAAATTAATCATTTGGGTGATATTGGAACCAGGAGCCACTCTATTACCAAGAAAAACGTCTTGCTTTTCATTCCATGTGATATAATTTTGTTGAAGAAATGATGTGATATTCTTTGCTATCTTTTTAAATTTCACAGGAACAGAACTCAGAATCTTGTATTCCAGCATTGCATTTTCAGCTTCTTCCGATGTTTCATATTCCAGGTGTTGTTTTTCCATGTCAATCATAGGCTCAGGCACGACAGGCTTGACAGAATTCACGTTTGGAAAGGTAACATATCTTTTTAAAATTTGATTGTATAATTTCACTTTTTCTTCGTCTCTTACTTTCTTTTTTAAAATATTTTGAATTTGAGAATCAAGTTTGATCAAGTGATTTTCTTCAAATTCTTGCATGCGGTCTAATGGGACCAATGTAAATTTTTTACTAAATTCCATTTTTATGTGATTTTGACGAAACAGGGGAGTTGGAAAGGAGGAAATATGAAAATAGTCTACATCAATGTATGTAATTTGGATGATGTAGTAAGACATTATTTTGCGATTTGAACTATTTAATTTACACAGAAAATTTGTCCTTAATGTAGTGAGTTTGAGCTGCAAATAAGAGATGGGAGTGGATAGAAAATGATTGCTTGCGATGAGAGATATCCTTTGGTAAGATTAAAATTCCAGTAATGTTATGAAAAAAAATTGTTGGAATTAGAAAAAACAAACTCATTAAAAGTATGAAATTTAAAAAAAATGAATTGGTTTAAAAAACTGACAATACATTGATTTTTTAGATGCTTAAAAGTAAGCTATTAATAATTTAAATATTTTATAAATAATAGGGTAGTATGAAAAATAAATTATAATTGTTTGCGATAAACTTGCTTAAAATTTGATATTTAGAAATGTTACATTGACAAAAACTCTAACAAAAATGTGCTGCTTGAAAATGATTGACTGCCGTGTGAAAGTGAGATTAAGTTAATTTGAAAGTAGAATGAATAAATTTTGAAATTTGTTTGGTATTATGACGAACTTTATGTTAAAACTTTTATGAAAATGCTCGGCATCTGCTGTAAAGTAAAAATGAGTTAAATTTATTTTAGTCTGCAACAAAGTAGTAAGAATAACGCTAGAAAAAAATTATATGTTTAAAGTGGAAATTGTATGCTAATGATAAGAAACGAATGAGCTTCAGACATCTATTCCCATTTTAATGTTCCCAAAGTAAAGTAATAAGTATGAGTAAAAATGAGAGGCAAGTAATACATTAGAAATATGAATGCATTTTGATACTTAATTGGATGTTTGGTTAGTTATAAAAAATGTAAGTGATTTTGAATACGCAGTGAGAATTAGGAGAATATTTCATATGCTGGAATTTGAATTTTGTTTGTCGAAAAATTTGATTTGTTATTTAAAAAAGGAATTACTATTTTAAACTATTAATGGATTAAAAATTAAATATTATAGAATAAATTATTTTAGGTAACAAGTTTATCGTGCTGGGTTGTAATAACGAACAAATATCATGCTTTTAACAAAATATAACACAAAAAAAGTTGTGATATTTAAATGAAAAATTAAACTATGAAATGGTAGGGTGAATAAACGTTTTGCTTTGATTTTAAACTACAAATAAGTGATTGCCTTGTTTTGCTACGTTAAAAAATGAATTTTGGAAAAATTTGATTTATTATTTTTTTAAGAAAAGTGTATTGCAGAAAAAATATTGTTAAAGAATAACAGCAACTACTATGGAAAATATATTTAAAAAATATTAAAAATTTACAACTACCCCATGAAAAACTGAAAATAATAAAGCCCAAATATAAACCAATTATAAAACAAATAGGTAAAATGTACCATATTTTATTGAAAAAAAAAGAGGGTTCAGCATCGTTTTTTCTCGAGACGCAATGTGACTTTTTAAAGTTAATGTATCTCTTTTTGTAAAAAGACAATGAATAAAAAACTGGGATGTGTTGGTTCCGTCAACGCCTCTGTCGGACCCTCCATGGGAATGAAGATCGTTAACCGAGCAGGTTTCAATGGGGGACGCGTCTGCTCAAAAATTTCTTTTCGGCAACATGAAAGTCTCAAATGTCATGGGGGAATTATTTCCAAAGCTCCTTTTGTACAGACGAAAGATGCTGTTGAATGATTTCGTAAATATCTTTCTTTCCTAAATTTTTACCGTGGTGTGAGAGTTGAACACTACGACTTAAACACACATACAATATTTATTTTTTAAATTGAAATAAAAGTAAGTATTGACCATATTATATAGCACCGTAAAGAAGTTTAAGCATTTCGTTTGTTCGAATTTTTAGTTGAAAAAAGGAATATTTTTAAACTATAAAAGAAGAGGGTAATATCGCTCACTCCTTTCAAGAACGTCATATCTCAAAAAACCTGATTTTTCAGGAGAGTGATTTTAAAGTTTAAAAGAAGAATAAAATGTATTTAAAACAAATATTAAGCCCCCAATTGAACTTTTTATTATGCAGCAGACCTTTTTAGATAATTCTCAACTTCTTTCTCACCATTTGAAGAATAATTAGCATACAAATTTAAATTTTAAAATAGTACGTTTTGTTTTATGAAACTCTTGCTCAAAATTTCATAGATGGTGCTTGGAGTATGTCAAAATATGACGTTATTGTTACTAAAATATTTCAATTTAAAATTGAAGTATCTAGAGTTATAACTTCTTTGCAATGATAATTTCATTCCAAACTGGCAATTATTTCTTCTTTTTCAGAATTACCTTTATTACAGTTTTCGGTTGAAATTAAAATAATTAGCTAGGTAAAGAAACAGGAATTTGGTTATTAAGATAAAACACAAAAAGCAATATAATTTAATTTTATTTCCAACTCTTGTACAAATAACTCTTTTTTCCAGACAAATTTTAACTCGTGTACTTCGATGCAATAAAATTAAGTAGTAGTATTAATAATACTTAAAATTACAGTAGAAAGTAAAACACATAAAAATTGCACAAAATAAGTAATTGCACAAATTTCAACTCTATCATATTCCAAATATCTTATAACTAGGTCATTAAGATAAAACACAAGGCAATATAATTTAATTTTATTTCCAACTCTTGTACAAACAACTCTGGTTTCCAGACAAGTACCGAAGGGGGGGTCTGGGGGTCCTTCCCAAGAAAATTTCTGGAAATTTGGACCCTAACCCCCCCTACGATCATCTTAAGGAATTTAAGAGTGTAATTAAAAATTAAAAAGGTTGCAGTTGAGTATTACTAAAATACCTTAATTATCTTATTTTAACAATAACAAATAACTTTTACTTTAAGAGGTAATTAACAAAAGTTTATAAGTAAAAATATTGAGGAAATGCAAAAATTTAGCCTTAATACTTTATAACATTTGTATTGAATTTACAATATAAAGATGTGGGGAAAATATAATTGTTTCCTTATTGCAATTGATAAAAATTTACCGTTGATTTTCAAAGTGGCCTAGTTTTAAAAAACTTAAAAATAGGTTTTTAAGCCGTTTGTCTAGAAAAGAGTGAGCGATATGTTCATCGTGTTGATAAGCAATAAAAAATATCATACTTTTCCCGAAATATAAAAGAAAAGTTAAGTAAAACAAGTAAAGTTGAACCAGTCCAGCTTTTGATTTTTTAAAAAGCTGCCAATTGTCAAGTGTTGGTGTAAGTATAAAATGTATAATTTAATTATTAATCATGAGAAAGTGTATTTGAAGAGAAATATTAAATGTTATATGGGTTTGAAAAGAATAAACTTGGTTGGGTAGCAATAAAAAAAATCATAGGATATATTAGGAAATCATAGGCTAATAGGATACTGGGATATATTAGGAAAAAACTATCTTTTCAAGGATAGGGAACATAATCTTACCTGTGTACAGAGGTTTGGTGAGGCCTCATCTTGAGTATGCAGTAGGGTGGGTCATTTTCCTATGGCGAAAAAAAAATTTTACAAATTCTATCGGGCACAGCAAAAAAAGGGTGCCAAATGGTCTCAAACTAACATATGTAAAATATTATTCCATTATAATAACTCTTTTTGCCTCCGGATTGGCCTCAAATAGAACAAAAATATGTAATTTTTCATATTTTTTTTAAAATTTTATAAATTAAATTTTTTTGTCGATAACTCTTGAAAGTTCACAAATAAGGGTATTTAAAGCAATTTTAATCACATTAGTCACCTTCATGCATTATTAATACAAAAACAACTGCCAAAGTGGCAAAATAATATGCTATCATATTAACAAGATCCGTAGAATATGAATATCTTTTTTGCCAACAAACTGTGAATGGTCAGTGGTACAAATTTTAAATATTGGTAATTCATATACAGGGTGTCCATAAACTAAGTAACCCGATTTAAGGGCCTCTAGAAGCCAAACCATTCATCAGAATTGAATGAAATTTTGGTGGAAGACGTTTTGAGGGATGGGGAGGAGAATGGTATGGGGTGGGGCAGTTTAACTTTATCAGTTAAAGTTAAAGTTAAATTTTTTTTGAAAATTCCCAATGTAACCCCTCTTTTTTATTCGCGCTATATGATCCCTGGTGTCTAAAACCACAAATAGCGTTGAAACGGTACCTCTAAGTTGTAAACTCGCTTCTAGAGAGACAAATGAAAACAGCTATGAAACTGTTATTTCTGTAGAAGCTAGACTAGTGAATGGTTAAGAAAATATGACTAGTGTATCAGGAAATAACAATAAAAACTATAAAAATCAAAGTATGCTAAGAAATTCACTAGTTTTCATTGTTATTTCCTGATTCACTAGTCATAATTTTTTAAAAATTCACAAGTCCAGCTCGCATTTTCGCCGATCCCAACCGTTTCGTCCAACGAAGACTCAGGCACATGCGTCGAAGTCTGAGGTTGTTCTAGTTGTTACATTTTGCTTGGCGGTTGAATTGGGCTTGTTCTGACTGGCGATAAAATTACTTGGATTATATTCTGTGTTTTTTTTTTTCGTTTACAAGTTTATACATTTTTAGCGGAATTGGGTGATGGGATATTTTAGAATTTAGATCTCAGCCAATTTTTGTAAAGCCATAGTACTTATCTTACATGTTAAAGTAAAATATCATTTAAAAGTTTTAAATAATAATTTAAAAGTTTTAATCTACCTTTGTTCGTCATTGACAGTTAGGTACATATTAATTTTTTTGATTCTAATGAGACTGTATTAAATACACATTAATGAAGTCATTTTTACTTGAAAATGTGTGAAATTTATAAATAAGGATATTTTCTAATATTATTGATTCATTAATAAATATTATGTTAGGTAAGCATTTTTACTAATATAATGTAATTATGTTTTAATTATGCTTATGTAATATAATGTTTTAAAAGTATGTTAATCCAAAGTTTAAAAGAATTTTAACTGAAGGGTTTTTTTGTGAACAGAAATTTAACTTTTACAGAAATGAATTCTGTGAATAAATGAATTCTCTGAAATCAGAGTAGAAATTGACCAAAAATTTATTATAAGGGTTAAGTAAATATATACTTGTGTTTCAAAAGTCAGTTTCACTGCTTTTTTTTGGAACCAACGCCTCCTACGCTCATGGATATGGTCTACCCCTATGTAAGTGACCCTAAAAAATCCACTGGGAAGACTCACACTTACAGTGCCTCTAAAGGCAAAATAAAAAAGTTAAAAAAATTAACTAAAAATGGAGGAGTTAGACCCAAAACCATTATGAGAGTATTTTTGTCATTGGAATTAAAAACGCACTGAAAAAATTCATGAAAATGTCGTGATTTTCGTGGAGATAAATATGTGGCATGTAAAAACAGCACTTTTCAGTTTTTTTAATTGTTTGATTAAATTGTGTCTTTTTATTTAACTAAAAAAACATAGAACTACATAATGATACTGGAAACTTGTGAAGTTGCTAACTTTTTCATTTTTGATGCTTGAAAAAGTGCTGTTTTCACATGCTAATATATCCAAGTATATTTTGGGTATCATTTGAAACCCCCCTTGTCAGCAGAGATAAGCAAACCACAAACCTCCCTCATTACGTAAGAAAACTGCCCGATCCCTTTTTTTGTATGAACAAATTTTAAAGTAAAATTTATTTTCGGTTGAATTTTGAATTTGAGAGATTTCAAAAATGCAGTGTTAGTAAGATCTTATGTAAGCGTCACTGACTTCCCATGTTGTCTGTAAAATAAGCAAAGAGCAAACCCGTCCCCCCTTAGGTGCTTACATAATATTTGAACGGCCCCTATAGAAATAATTTTTTATTAAAAAAATCCACATATTTTGTAAATCTAAATAAAAATAAACTGATTGTTGCAAACCAAGGATAAGAAATACTACCAAATTTGAGCAACATGTAAGAGAAATATATATATTGATGATTTAAAGAAAGGTTTAAAAAAACTTTTACTTAAACTTTGCCAAACTGTGAAAAAAATGCTTACGTTAAGTATAATTCATGAAAGTAAAAATTGTAAAACAGAACATTCAGAACTCTTAAATATTCCTAAACATATTCTCAAAACTCTCCAAAAACGCGAATTATGCCAAAATGTGGCAACCCCATTCAAGACCACGGAGTATTGTGGAAATATTTAAGTCCAAACGCATGCGCCTGAGTCTTCATTGGACGAAACGATTGGGATCGGCGAAAATGCGTCCAGCTCCTACCAAAATAACAGTTTCATAGCTGTTTTTATTTGTCTCTCTAGGAGGGAGTTTACAACTTAGAGGTACCGTTTCAACGCTATTTGTGTTTTTAGACACCTGGGATCACATAGAACGAATAAAAAAGGGGGGTACATTGGGAATTTTCAAAATTTTTTTCCTGATAAAGTTCTGGCCCACCCCATACCATTCTCCTTCCCATCCCTCAAAACGTCTTCCACCAAAATTTCATTCAATTCTGATGAATGGTTTGGCTTCTAGAGGCCCTTAAATCGGGTTACTTATTTTATGGACACCCTGTACATTCTCCCTCAAGTTTGGCCAGTATAAAACGGTATTTTTAATTTTTCAAAATAAAAACAGTTGTATTTTTCATAAATATGCCGCACTTTCGAAATTCAGCGGACAGTTATTTCACTGGCTCATCTTGGGATCCAAATATGATCTCAAAAATATGTTGAAACAACTGTCGAATGGATAGTTCAATCATGGCAATATCAGTTCTGATTCGTTCAGTCATGATTTACCTAATTTTTTGCTATAGCAATAGACTGAAACCCAGGCCCATGAAATAATACTTCTTTGAGGATTTACTCAAAATAGCTTCTTAGCATTGCCTTATGCGTTCATAAAAGTTAAAATATCGCAAATTTAACTGTTAAGGATAATTACAAGTAAGTTTTGAAAAGTAATGTAACTTATTTAAAAACTTGGGGGATAATACTGAGCTTTAAGCTCAAAACTGGGATCTTCCGCTCTTCTTAAGAAAATATTTCAAAATTTGACTCTTAAAATGTGGTTTTAATTTATTTTTGGACATTAGGGAATCATGGGGATACTTGGGAGGGACTATTCCTAATATGCCAAGAAATTTCAAGGAAATCCCAACTTTTAAACTATTATCCAAATGTTTTCTTTGGGGTTGAAACCTATATCCCCAAAAAGGTACCCACCTTCTGACATATCCATTTTTATTAAACAATTTAATGTTTTTACCATCCTACTCAACCGACAATAAAGGTTTCACACATTTTAATGATTCCAGAAAGAAATTTTTGATTGCCAGTTCTACCATTGAGATATTTTAAAATGTGTTGTATTACAACTCAAGTATTTCAACTCTGGTTTCATTTATTATTATTTTATAGTCTTCAATGATGATTTTTATACCATTGTGCACATTTATATTCATGACGGATTTGTGGAATCGTGGTAAAAGCTGGATTTTGGTTCGTCCATTTTTACATGTAATTACTATATTAATCGAAACTTTGAGGCCAATCCGGAGGCAAAAAGAGTTATTATAATCGAATAATATTTTACACATGTTAGTTTGAGACCATTTGGCACCCTTTTGTCGCTGTGCCCCTGGGAAAATGTGAAAAAAATATTTTTGACCCACCCTAGTATGCAGTAGGGTGGGCAGAAAAAACCTTTTATTTTTTTTCGAAGTTTTAATAGCGCGGAAAAGTTGCGAATTATATAGACAAAGAAAAGGAAAAAAAAATTTTCAAAATCGGTTAATATCTGCCGATCGCGCAAAGGCCCCAAAGTTTGAAAAAATATGAAAAAACTTGATTTTTGCGATTATTTTTTTTAAAAAATCAAAGATTAAACTATCAAATATTGTTCATGATTTTTTTATGTGAAACTAATATAGTTATAGACATAATCGTTCAGATTCCATTCTTCTATCACTTTTTTTTTCGTTAGATATAATTTTTTTAATGTTCATACAAATTTTGTAAAGTTGTTTTACCTGCATTATTAAACAACTTATAACTCTAGAACTATACAACTTAAAAACTTGAAATCAGTCCCATTTTGTTCGTAAATTTTTGTCTTTGATATGGTGTGCATCATGATCATCATTTTCAAAAAGTTTTTTTTTAAATTTTAAAAAAGTGAAAAAAAATTAATTAAAAATTTTTTTTTAAATTTTTTTTTGAAAAAAAATTAATAGTCTTTTAACTCTTAAAATGAACATAACTACCCAATTTCAAGTTGAAAATAAAATTTAATCATGTATAAAAAAATAAAAATAACCGTAATTTAGTCAAATCCCTAAACATTCCCTAAAATTATACACCAAGAGCGATTCACTCATGGAAAATTTATCAAATCACTTGAGGGTGTTCATATGACTTAAAACATGTAAAAAATGTCACATAAATTTCAGAAAATAAGACAATTAACAGATTCGGTTCAAAATCTTACAGTGCTAGTTCCCAACTCTAAGTTAATTCAATTTGCATGAATTTTACCTGAATATTCCTTAGAAATGTGTTTATATCCAATTTTTTATGTTCTAAAACTTTTAATTTACTTTGATTTGACTTGTTAAAAGTAAAAACAATTAGATATAAACATAATTCTTAGAAATTTTCAGGAGAAATGCATGCAAACTTATTTAACCCATTAATGCCCAACTTTTTATTTTTCTTAAATATTTGGTAAACACATAGTAAATAGCCCCAAAACAACTGGAAAAATAGTGAAAAAAATTCCAGGTTAAAATTTTAATTTTTACACCAAAATTAAAAAACGTCCCTAAAAAGGGACGTCAGGCTCGAATGCCCCCGTTGTTTTTCCCTATAGTAAACGCATGGTAGAAAACTTTTTTAAAGCTTAAAAAACATCTTCTACCTTTTTAAATGCAGCAAAAGTGATCGAAACCATACTGTAACATGAATATGAACAAAAAATATTAATTATTTATCCAATTAACTGTAAAATTAACCCTAATTAACGTAATTTGAGCAATTTTTATGCTCTAAAACACGTTTTTTTCCTCCCAAATCTATGTTAATTGCAAATTAATTAAGGTTTTTAATTGAAAAAGGCATTCTTTGTTTATATGTTACCTAATATTAAGTATTAAATACTTTTACACACCTCAAATCCATCAGAATATCTCAATTTGTGAAGTTTAAGTCTTTCAAATGCCCATACTTTTTTCATTTTATTTAATTTTATTGTGCGGAAAACGAATTTCTCCCCAAAAATCAAGCATTAGTGGGATGTGCATTAGCAAGCCAGATGATATAGATTGATCTGCAGTATAGAACACAATGATTAGCGACATCTAATTAGAAAAAAAGCCGAAAATTTATCGCAAAAGCTACTTTTTTGGCAATTTTAATGAGAAAAGGTCATTATAACTAATAATTATTAAACTTTTAATTATAATATAACCGGAATATATTTGCATAAGTAATAAATATAGTAAAATAATTAATTTATTCCTTTTAATTAGTACAAATTAATTAATTCCTTATAATTTAAGACTTTTCATTCCATCAATTTAGCAGAAATAACAGTATTTTCCTTAAAAAATAAACAAAAATAATAAATTTATTAGCTAAAATTAAATTAATTTTATAAATATCAGTTATTTAATTCATTTCATAAGAATCGAACGCGTTTTTATGAAAAAATGAAGGAAACACTAGCATTTCACTATGGGGAAAACCACGGGGGCATTCGTGCCTGACGTCCCTTTTTAGGGACGCTTTTCGAGGGTCCAAAATAATGTCAAGATAAAATATTTTGGAAAAATAAAAAAACACCCCAACTGATTTAATGTATAAACAGTAATATATATATCGGCATTGAAATTTTTTTTAAATAACAACTAGGATTTTTAAGCTTTTTCTTTTAAAATTTTTAAAAAAGCACTTTTCTGAAAAATTCTATCTTCCAACTTTAAAAAAAGTGAAATTTTTTTAAAATTCTGCTTTCTTCTTGTGTTCTTTATGTTCTATGAAGATTAGAGATACATCCGTGCAAATTTTGATTGAAAGGAACAATTTTTGTAGAAATAGGAGGATTTTTAAAAAACGTCCCTAAAAAGGGACGTCAGGCAGTAATTGGTTAAATATGAAAAAACTTGATTTTTGCGTTTAATTTTTTAATTTGATGTTTTCGTAACGTTATAGTTTGCAACGTCTTCTAATAGAGCCTAAAAACATTGTGTTTTAATTTAGTTTAGATCAGTTAATATAATCCGATCGCGCATAAGCCCCAAAATTTGCCAAAATATAGAAAATTTCACATTTTCATATTTAGTTAAGTTAATTCAATTTGCATGCATTTCTCCTGAAAATTCTAAGAATTATGTTTATATCTAATTGTTTTTACTTTTAACAAGTCAAATCAAAGTAAATTAAAAGTTTTAGAACATAAAAAATTGGATATAAACACATTTCTAAGGAATATTCAGGTAAAATTCATGCAAATTGAATTAACTTAGAGTTGGGAACTAGCACTGTAAGATTTTGAACCGAATCTGTTAATTGTCTTATTTTCTGAAATTTATGTGACATTATTAACATGTTTTAAGTCATATGAACACCCTCAAGTGATTTGATAAATTTTCCATGAGTGAATCGCTCTTGGTGTATAATTTTAGGGAATGTTTAGGGATTTGACTAAATTACGGTTATTTTATTTTTTTATACATGATTAAATTTTATTTTCAACTTGAAATTGGGTAGTTATGTTCATTTTAAGAGTTAAAAGACTATTAATTTTTTTTCAAAAAAAAATTTAAAAAAAATTTTTAATTAAATTTTTTTCACTCTTTTAAGGGGGTATTCTAGTGTAGAATTTCAAAAAAATCGATTTTTTTTTTATTTTATATTTTCAAAGTTTAACTATTTAAGAATATGTCTACGAAAGGATTTTTGAAAATTTAAATTATTTTCGGAGCTATAGACATTTTACTGACCCGGCCTCCAAACTGGTTCGGTTGCAGAGTTGGGCACTCACGCGAATGAAAATTTATTCGTCAATCGTACGAATAAATTCAGCTTCGAATAAATCAATTGCGAATTAAGTTATCTGTCACCGGCGATTGAATTTTTATTCGCAATTGAAAATTCATTCGCAACTAACTTTATTCGTGGATGACGAATAATTATTCAATTGCGAATAATTTCACCAGACAAATAAATTAATTACAGAAGGTACATATAGGGGTGCAAAAAAATTCTCAGGGTTGGTACGGAAGGGTCCATAACTTTACCGGAGTGGTCCGTAAATTTACGGAAGTGGTTCGTAAGTGACCGGAAGTTGCCCGAATTCAACCGGAAGTGGTCTAAATTTAACCGGAAATGGTCCATCTTTAACCGGAAGTGATCCGTATTAACATGAAATGTTCCACAACTTACCGGAAGTGGCTCGTAAGTTACCGGAAGTGGTCCGCAACAAACCGGAAGTGGTTCGTAAGTAACCGGAAGTGGTCCGCAACATACCGGAAGTGGTTCGTAAGTCACCAGAAGTGGTCCACAACTTACCGGAAGTGGTTCGTAAGTCACCGGAAGTGGTCCGTATTTAAACGGAAATGACCCGTATTTAACCGGAAATGGTTCATCTTTAACCGGAAGTGATCCGTATTAACAGGTCATGTTCTACAACTAACCGGAAGTGGCCCGTATTTAACCGGAAATGCTTCATACTTAACCGGAAGTGGTCCGTATTTAACCGGAAATGGTCCGTATTTAACCGGAAGTGATCTGTATTAACAGGAAAGAAGGTCTGATGTATGAAGCAGGAATGGCAGATTGAATAAAAGTAAGTATAATATATCATTTCATGACTTTGACAGCGAAAAACTTTACGCGAAACTTTAAATGCGTTTTTCTCAGAACAGACTTTTTCAATATATTTGTCACGATTTCTCAAGTTCTACTGGACCGATTCACTTGAAATTTTCAGAGAATCTTCTTTATAGACCTCTCAAGAATTGGAACTAGCCTCATCCCCAAATTTCAATTTTGACTATTTTTAAAAAATTCGAGAAACTCAAAAAAGTGGTAAAAAAAATCGTTTTTTTTTCAAACAGTCGCCATTTTGTCAAAAAAAATTTTTTTCACTCATCGCTAGTTCTGATTCTTGCGACATCATTGCAGATTAATAATCTTTTTTATTTTTTCATTTCAGATGACTAGGAGGGTTGAAATCATGTCAAAACTCATCTGCCAATTTTTTGACGCCCCCCACTTCTTCGGCTGCCAGTTTTTTAAATTTTTGACTTTTGTTTTTTTTTAATTTTTTTCTGTACTCTTGAAACATTAATAAATAACTGATAAAAAAATGGATAGTAAAAATATTGATTGATTTTTTTTTACGACACTTTAAAAATTACCTAAAATTCATGTCTCTACACTAGAATACCCCCTTAAAATTTAAAAAAAAAAAACTTTTTGAAAATGATGATCATGATGCACACAATATCAAAGACAAAAAATTTACGAACAAAATGGGACTGATTTCAAGTTTTTAAGTTGTATAGTTCTAGAGTTGTTAGCTGTTTAATAATGCAGGAAAAACAGCTTTACAAAATTTGTATGAACATTAAAAAAATTATATCTAACGAAAAAAAAAAGTGATAGAAGAATGGAATCTGAACGATTATGTCTATAACTATATTAGTTTCACATAAAAAAATCATGAACAATATTTGATAGTTTAATCTTTGATTTTTTAAAAAAAATAATCGCAAAAATCAAGTTTTTTCATATTTTTTCAAACTTTGGGGCCTTTGCGCGATCGGCAGATATTAACCGATTTTGAAAATTTTTTTTTCCTTTTCTTTGTCTATATAATTCGCAACATTCTTTCTCCCCGATGCACCGTCTGCAGAGAACGCCCCCTCCGGATCTCAATCCTCCCAAAAGAGTACGATCGAATTCCCCTCCCGACGTACCAGGCAACTGCGTGCAGCTAGATGACCTGCATGATTTTTTGAGCTCTGATTTCGACGTCCGAGAGGGCATTAGGAAAATTATTGCATTATTATCTCAATCAACGATGCAAATAAACTCCAGGTTGGACAGATTTGCTAGTGAAATTGCGGACTTCAAGGATTGGAAAGGATCTGTGGAGACTAAGTTTTCAGATATTGACAAGAAGCACGAGGATCTTATTTGTGAATTGGATGGTGCAAACCAGCAGCTGGTCCACCTGGAGGAAGTAGTGGATTCGCAGTCTGCCGAGATCTCTAATTTAAAATCTGAGATCGATGCGCTGGAAAACCGGCAACGTAGGGATAACTTGGTGTTCTTCAACGTCCCATTTGAAAACATTGCAGAAACGTGGGATCAGAGTAAGAAAATTATTCACGATTTATGCCAAAGGGTGGGGCTAAACGACATAAACATCGATCGTGCTCACAGAACTGGTCGAAATTCCAACACCAGGATGGCCCCCATAGTAGCAAGAATCACTAGCACTGATCACAGAAACGTTTTGCTCTCCAGGTGGAAAGAGCTTGGAGAACTATCCATAGGAATCTCTGAGGATTACTCGCTATCTCTCCGTCAAAAGCGTAAATTTCTGAACACGGAGCGGAAGAAAGCCTTGGCCGAGGGTAAGAATGCTAAGCTGAGGTTTGATAGACTCATTATAGACAATGAAACTTTTATCTGTAATGAATTATGCACTGAGCTTGTAAAACCTAGGAATAGAAAGTTATAGCAAATGTAGTATCGCAGGATTATCTAAATAGAAAAAAAATTACTAGGCTAACTGATCCTTGTTGTAAAACCCAACATATAATTAAACCAATCAGCACTTCTAATCAGTCTATTACTAACACTATATTGCATTACAATGTTTCAGGTCTTCTCAATAAGAATATATTTCCTAACTTTTGGGGTATATTTGAAAATGTTGACCTCTTTTCTTTAGTGGAAACTTGGTGTTTGTCTGAATTTGATTTACCCTCTAATCTCTCTAATTTTAAAACTATTCAAAATTTTGCAATTAAAACATCAAAATATGGTAGGCCCAGTGGCGGTATCATTCTGGCCTACGACCCAAAGAAAATAAGTAATGTTAAAATACTATCCCAAAATCGTTTCTTTGTTATTATTGCTGCTGATTACCTATCCTTAAAAAATGTCTTGTTTTCTTGTTGTTATTTCCCACCTGATGCAAAATATGATTCTGAATTAACATTGTTCTTCCAAATGATACAGAACTTTGAGCTCAGTAACTGTATGATACTAGGTGATCTTAACGCAAGAGTTGGGGGTCTGGAAGATGGTTTCATGATCTCGAACTATCTTTGTTGTGACTCTAGTATTTGTCGTGTTATGAAGGACTCGACCTCAAACTATAGGGGTAAACTTTTGAATAAATTTTGCACAGAATGTAATTTAACTTATTTAAATGGTATCTTGCCCAGCGACCAAATTGGAAATTTTACATATTTTTCTACAAACGGCAATAGCACTGTGGATTACATAATTGTCTCTAGTACACTATTCTTTGAACATATAACAGATTTTAATGTAAATACCCACTTAGGATCTGACCATCTTCCTATAACAGCACACTTAAATTTTGAGAATTCTCACAGCAATTGTAAAACTACTGATTTTCATCTCCCTCAATCAGTTTTAGTATCAAATTGGTCGGAGGCTGAAGGCTTAGAATTTGTTAGACAGCTAGAAATTTACTTTGCAACAAATCCAAATATCGTACCGGAGGATTTAATACCTATTATCTCTAAAGTAGCTGAAAATGCAAATTTACTTCGAACTAAAAACCAATCTAAAACCAAATTTAAATCTCTCTCTTATGCAAAAGCCAAATGGTTCGATCGGGAATGTCAATTAGCAAAATTAGAACTTAGGAAAAACTTAAGAAATTTGAAAAAAAATAGCAGCGACGATAACTTCAATGTTTACAAAATTTGCCTTAAAGAATATAAAAAGATGTGTACCCTGAAAAAAAATGCCTACTTTAAAAAATTGAATTCTGAGTTGTCTGATTGCCATGACTCTCGTACCTTTTGGCGTGTTATAGAAAATTTTAAGAGGAGACGGTACAATCAAAACTTTATAGAACCCAATGTGTGGTTTGATTATTTTTCTTCCATCTTTAAATCAAATGGTCTTACTGGTGAAATCGCTTATTCAAGCTTTTATTCTAATTACTATTTCTCATCTTTTGATCCGATTTTGGATCCTGACATAACTGTGAAGGAATTACATTGCGCTATAAATAAACTTAAGTGTGGCAAGGCACCGGGCGGTGATCTACTGAAACCCGAGTTTTTTAAATACCTCGGAAATAATTCATTAACTACTATTTGTAAAGTTTTTAACAAGGTCTTTTCCAGTGGTACGATACCTCCCCAATGGATATTAATAACCATAAACCCAATTTACAAAAAGGGAGATGCCTCTAATCCTGCAAACTATAGGCCTATATCTTTAATCCCGATTATCACTAAAATCTTTACCTCTATCTTAAATTCTAGACTCATAGATTGGTTAAATGCGCAAAACTTATTACTGGAGGAACAAGCTGGATTCAGAAGGCACTACTGTTGTTTGGACCAGATTTTTGTATTGAATAGCTTAATAAACTCTAAATTGAAGAAAAAACGTGGAAAACTATATTCAGTTTTTGTTGATTTTAAGGGTGCGTTCGATAATGTAAATCATTTGTTACTTTGGTCAGAATTGCAAAAAATTAACATCAGCCCAAAATTTATTCAAATCCTAGTTAATATTTATAGTTCGGCATGCGCTAAAATTCGTTCATCTTCTGGACTGACGGACCCATTTAAGATTAATTCCGGTGTTTTGCAGGGGGAGGTGTTGAGTCCTACATTATTTTGTCTTTTTCTGAATGAACTTATTGTTCGGCTAAATAATTCTGGCATCTCAGATATTGAGTTAAACAATGGATCACCTGTTAATATTTTATTATATGCCGATGATGCAATCATCTTAGCAGATTCTCCAATAAATTTAAATAAAAAACTTAGAGTTCTGGAAAAATTTTGCGCAGACTTCAAGCTTACAGTCAATATTGCCAAAACTAAAGCTATGGTTTTCCGGAAGGGGGGTAGGTTGTCTAAACATGATAATTTCTATCTTCAAAACTGTAGACTTGAAATAGTTAGCAATTATATCTATCTCGGTGTACCTTTCTCCTCTACGGGTTCCTTCTCTACAGCAAAAACGCATTTCTGTAATAAATCAATTTCTGCTTTGCATGCCATGTGGCCAATTCTTTCTAGTGCAGGAATAAACTCTCCGGGGGCCTGGTTTAAACTGTTTAACTCACTTGTGTTATCTGTTCTAAGTTACGGTTCACCTGTCTGGGCAATCTCCTTCATCGATCAATTAGAACATATTCAGAATCTGTTTATTCGAAAATTATTTAATTTATCAAGATATACTCCGGGTTACATCTTAAGATTAGAACTTGGTCAACCTAACCTCTCAATAACAATAATTAAACTGCTAATTAAATTTTGGATCCGAATCCTCAAAATGCCTGAGCATAGGCTTACTAAAATTGCATACTTACAATATTATTACAACCAATCAGTTCCACTAAAATTTAATTGGGCATTAAATATCAAATCCATAATTGATAACTCGGGTTATTCTTTTGTTTGGCTTTCACAAGATCCAGAAGTTGCTGTGAAATATTTACCAAAAATTCTCTTAAGCTATGTTAACCAATATGCCCAGATGGATATGATTAGTATGAATAACAGTTTACAATAACCCTCACTATAAACATATAAAATTTAATCCTTTCATTGAAGATTATATTGTATCAATAGTGGATTACTCATTTAAGAAAATTTTATTCCAACTAAGATTATATCAAGAATCGATTTTTTTCGAAGGTAAAATCTTTAAAATTCATCCAGACCTTATTTGTAAGTACTGCAATCTTGAGAAATATGAAACTTGGGAACACGTATTTTTTGAATGTCCTGTATATAATTTTTATCGTTCCAAATATCTTTCATCGTTGGTTAATCTCCACAATAATTTTTACAATTTTCTAACATACACTCATGGTAAATATAAATTAATAGCATACTTCATTAAAGTAGCACAGAAAATGAACCAGTTCCTGCTGGAGAGTTTTTCTTTGGAAGCATAAGTAGATTATGGATGTATATATATATGTGTTTATGTGTACATATGTATTTGTATATGTTGGTATGTTCCCCCTTTGAAGTTCTTTGAATTTTTTTTTGTTTTGTGTGGGTATATATGACATATATTTATGATATATTTATTTTAAATTTAAATGTATTACTTTATATTAAATGTATTTACAATTCGTAAATTTCAATTTGTGATTTTGTATCTTACATGTATGTAGTTTTTGTAGTTTTTTGCAGCGGGTTTCGACCTGAGCCAAAATAAAATTTCTTCTTCTTCTTCTTCTTCTTCTTCTATATTAGTTTCACATAAAAAAATCATGAACAATATTTGATAGTATGCTAGAGCGATCGGCACCCTGCCCCCGGAACCACTCGCCCCGCACAACCCCCATGAACAATGATGTGCATGGTCAAAAATGACGATATAGATTTACCAAAAAGAAGGTTTATTAATACACTGAAAAAGACACTGTAAATAAATTAAAAGTTTAAAAAGTGGCATATAGCCGGACGACGGAAGAGGGAGTCCACCAAAACATCACACGTAGCCCTAGATCTACCACAGGTATTGAGTGCAACCAGCCCTACTAAAAAAAAACGCAGCTCATGGTGATGACAACACACAATTGATCAGCTGCCGTTGACGACAACCAATGTGACGATCAGCAAGCGCAGAAGACTCCTCCTTATCAGGATCTCATCTCGGTGAAGACAACCCGTCTGACGAAGCTCCGTGTGAACCGCTGATCTGGGGAATCAGCCCTCTGGCGGCAATCAATTAAGCAGGAAAGGTGGCACCCTCTCCCGCCGACCTCACAAAACAAATTAATTGTGATTGACAATATCACAGATAGTTTAATCTTTGATTTAAAAAAAAAATAATCGCAAAAATCAAATTTTTTCATATTTTTTCAAACTTTGGGGCCTTTGCGCGATCGGAAGATATTAACCGATTTTGAAAAATTTTTTTCCTTTTCTTTGTCTATATGATTCGCAACTTCTCCGCGCTATTAAGACATAAAAAAAAAAAGGTTTTTCGGCCAACCCTAGTATGCAGTACCATTTTGGTCTCCATATTTGAGGAAAGACATAGATTTATGTGAGAAAACTCCAGCTCTCAAGCGTCGCCTCCAAACGTGGACCGGTTTCGCCCTTGTTAGGGCTCATCAGCACGGTATAGGAAGGTAACGCAAGAGAGCGGAGGAAGAGCTTTTAGTCTAGCCGACTATAACAGAAAAAGTGGTGACTATTGATCAGTCCTCCACTATCTGCCGGAATGAACTGCGCATTCCCTAGAACAGATTTAATTCCCGAAAGGCAAGGTATGAAAAGAAGACTTCGAGAGAGAAAATGCGCAGTTCATTCCGGCAGATAGTGGAGGACTGATCAATAGTCACCACTTTTTCCGTTAGTCGGCTAGACTAAAAGCTCTTCCTCCGCTCTCTTGCGTTACCTTCCTATACCGTGCTGATGAGCCCTAACAAGGGCGAAACCGGTCCACGGTTGGAGGCGACGCTTAAGAGCTGGAGTTTTCTCACACATTCCTCTAACCAGAGGTTACTGGTGAAGAACTCTTCTTTTCATACCTTGCCTTTCGGGAATTAAATCTGTTCTAGGGAATGCGCAGTTCATTCCGGCAGATAGTGGAGGACTGATCAATAGTCACCACTTTTTCCGTTATAGTCGGCTAGACTAAAAGCTCTTCCTCCGCTCTCTTGCGTTACCTTCCTATACCGTGCTGATCAGCCCTAACAAGGGCGAAACCGGTCAACGGTTGGAGGCGACGCTTGAGAGCTGGAGTTTTCTCACACATTCCTCTAACCAGAGGTTACTGGTGAAGAACTCTTCTTTTTATACCTTGCCTTTCGGGAATTAAATCTGTTCTAGGGAATGCGCAGTTCATTCCGGCAGATAGTGGAGGACTGATCAATAGTCACCACTTTTTCCGTTATAGTCGGCTAGACTAAAAGCTCTTCCTCCGCTCTCTTGCGTTACCTTCCTATACCGAGCTGATGAGCCCTAACAAGGGCGAAACCGGTCCACGGTTGGAGGCGACGCTTGAGAGCTGGAGTTTTCTCACACATTCCTCTAACCAGAGGTTACTGGTGAAGAACTCTTCTTTTCATACCTTGCCTTTCGGGAATTAAATCTGTTCTAGGGAATGCGCAGTTCATTCCGGCAGATAGTGGAGGACTGATCAATAGTCACCACTTTTTCCGTTATAGTCGGCTAGACTAAAAGCTCTTCCTCCGCTCTCTTGCGTTACCTTCCTATACCGTGCTGATGAGCCATACAAGGGCGAAACCGGTCCACGGTTGGAGGCGACGCTTGAGAGCTGGAGGTTTCTCAAACATTCCTCTAACCAGAGGTTACTGGTGAAGAACTCTTCTTTTTATACCTTGCCTTTCGGGAATTAAATCTGTTCGAGGGAATGCGCAGTTCATTCCGGCAGATAGTGGAGGACTGATCAATAGTCACCACTTTTTCCGTTATAGTCGGCTAGACTAAAAGCTCTTCCTCCGCTCTCTTGCGTTACCTTCCTATACCGTGCTGATCAGCCCTAACAAGGGCGAAACCGGTCCACGGTTGGAGGCGACGCTTGAGAGCTGGAGTTTTCTCACACATTCCTCTAACCAGAGGTTACTGGTGAAGAACTCTTCTTTTTATACCTTGCCTTTCGGGAATTAAATCTGTTCTAGGGAATGCGCAGTTCATTCCGGCAGATAGTGGAGGACTGATCAATAGTCACCACTTTTTCCGTTATAGTCGGCTAGACTAAAAGCTCTTCCTCCGCTCTCTTGCGTTACCTTCCTATACCGTGCTGATGAGCCCTAACAAGGGCGAAACCGGTCCACGGTTGGAGGCGACGCTTGAGAGCTGGAGTTTTCTCACACATTCCTCTAACCAGAGGTTACTGGTGAAGAACTCTTCTTTTCATACCTTGCCTTTCGGGAATTAAATCTGTTCTAGGGAATGCGCAGTTCATTCCGGAAGATAGTGGAGGACTGATCAATAGTCACCACTTTTTCCGTTATAGTTGGCTAGACTAAAAGCTCTTCCTCCGCTCTCTTGCGTTACCTTCCTATACCGTGCTGATGAGCCCTAACAAGGGCGAAACCGGTCCACGGTTGGAGGCGACGCTTGAGAGCTGGAGTTTTCTCACACATTCCTCTAACCAGAGGTTACTGGTGAAGAACTCTTCTTTTCATACCTTGCCTTTCGGGAATTAAATCTGTTCTAGGGAATGCGCAGTTCATTCCGGAAGATAGTGGAGGACTGATCAATAGTCACCACTTTTTCCGTTATAGTTGGCTAGACTAAAAGCTCTTCCTCCGCTCTCTTGCGTTACCTTCCTATACCGTGCTGATGAGCCCTAACAAGGGCGAAACCGGTCCACGGTTGGAGGCGACGCTTGAGAGCTGGAGTTTTCTCACACATTCCTCTAACCAGAGGTTACTGGTGAAGAACTCTTCTTTTCATACCTTGCCTTTCGGGAATTAAATCTGTTCTAGGGAATGCGCAGTTCATTCCGGAAGATAGTGGAGGACTGATCAATAGTCACCACTTTTTCCGTTATAGTTTGCTAGACTAAAAGCTCTTCCTCCGCTCTCTTGCGTTACCTTCCTATACCGTGCTGATGAGCCCTAACAAGGGCGAAACCGGTCCACGGTTGGAGGCGACGCTTGAGAGCTGGAGTTTTCTCACACATTCCTCTAACCAGAGGTTACTGGTGAAGAACTCTTCTTTTCATACCTTGCCTTTCGGGAATTAAATCTGTTCTAGGGAATGCGCAGTTCATTCCGGCAGATAGTGGAGGACTGATCAATAGTCACCACTTTTTCCGTTAAAGTCGGCTAGACTAAAAGCTCTTCCTCCGCTCTCTTGCGTTACCTTCCTATACCGTGTTGATGAGCCCTAACAAGGGCGAAACCGGTCCACGGTTGGAGGCGACGCTTGAGAGCTGGAGTTTTCTCACACATTCCTCTAACCAGAGGTTACTGGTGAAGAACTCTTCTTTTCATACCTTGCCTTTCGGGAATTAAATCTGTTCTAGGGAATGCGCAGTTCATTCCGGCAGATAGTGGAGGACTGATCAATAGTCACCACTTTTTCCGTTATAGTTGGCTAGACTAAAAGCTCTTCCTCCGCTCTCTTGCGTTACCTTCCTATACCGTGCTGATGAGCCCTAACAAGGGCGAAACCGGTCCACGGTTGGAGGCGACGCTTGAGAGCTGGAGTTTTCTCACACATTCCTCTAACCAGAGGTTACTGGTGAAGAACTCTTCTTTTCATACCTTGCCTTTCGGGAATTAAATCTGTTCTAGGGAATGCGCAGTTCATTCCGGCAGATAGTGGAGGACTGATCAATAGTCACCACTTTTTCCGTTATAGTTTGCTAGACTAAAAGCTCTTCCTCCGCTCTCTTGCGTTACCTTCCTATACCGTGCTGATGAGCCCTAACAAGGGCGAAACCGGTCCACGGTTGGAGGCGACGCTTGAGAGCTGGAGTTTTCTCACACATTCCTCTAACCAGAGGTTACTGGTGAAGAACTCTTCTTTTCATACCTTGCCTTTCGGGAATTAAATCTGTTCTAGGGAATGCGCAGTTCATTCCGGCAGATAGTGGAGGACTGATCAATAGTCACCACTTTTTCCGTTAAAGTCGGCTAGACTAAAAGCTCTTCCTCCGCTCTCTTGCGTTACCTTCCTATACCGTGTTGATGAGCCCTAACAAGGGCGAAACCGGTCCACGGTTGGAGGCGACGCTTGAGAGCTGGAGTTTTCTCACACATTCCTCTAACCAGAGGTTACTGGTGAAGAACTCTTCTTTTCATACCTTGCCTTTCGGGAATTAAATCTGTTCTAGGGAATGCGCAGTTCATTCCGGCAGATAGTGGAGGACTGATCAATAGTCACCACTTTTTCCGTTATAGTTGGCTAGACTAAAAGCTCTTCCTCCGCTCTCTTGCGTTACCTTCCTATACCGTGCTGATGAGCCCTAACAAGGGCGAAACCGGTCCACGGTTGGAGGCGACGCTTGAGAGCTGGAGTTTTCTCACACATTCCTCTAACCAGAGGTTACTGGTGAAGAACTCTTCTTTTCATACCTTGCCTTTCGGGAATTAAATCTGTTCTAGGGAATGCGCAGTTCATTCCGGCAGATAGTGGAGGACTGATCAATAGTCACCACTTTTTCCGTTATAGTTTGCTAGACTAAAAGCTCTTCCTCCGCTCTCTTGCGTTACCTTCCTATACCGTGCTGATGAGCCCTAACAAGGGCGAAACCGGTCCACGGTTGGAGGCGACGCTTGAGAGCTGGAGTTTTCTCACACATTCCTCTAACCAGAGGTTACTGGTGAAGAACTCTTCTTTTCATACCTTGCCTTTCGGGAATTAAATCTGTTCTAGGGAATGCGCAGTTCATTCCGGCAGATAGTGGAGGACTGATCAATAGTCACCACTTTTTCCGTTATAGTCGGCTAGACTAAAAGCTCTTCCTCCGCTCTCTTGCGTTACCTTCCTATACCGAGCTGATGAGCCCTAACAAGGGCGAAACCGGTCCATAGTTGGAAGCGACGCTTGAGAGCTGGAGTTTTCTCACACATTCCTCTAACCAGAGGTTACTGGTGAAGAACTCTTCTTTTCATACCTTGCCTTTCGGGAATTAAATCTGTTCTTGGGAATGCGCAGTTCATTCCGGCAGATAGTGGAGGACTGATCAATAGTCACCACTTTTTCCGTTATAGTCGGCTAGACTAAAAGCTCTTCCTCCGCTCTCTTGCGTTACCTTCCTATACCGTGCTGATGAGCCCTAACAAGGGCGAAACCGGTCCACGGTTGGAGGCGACGCTTGAGAGCTGGAGTTTTCTCACACATTCCTCTAACCAGAGGTTACTGGTGAAGAACTCTTCTTTTCATACCTTGCCTTTCGGGAATTAAATCTGTTCTAGGGAATGCTTAGTTCATTCCGGCAGATAGTGGAGGACTGATCAATAGTCACCACTTTTTCCGTTGTAGTCGGCTAGACTAAAAGCTCTTCCTCCGCTCTCTTGCGTTACCTTCCTATACCGTGCTGATGAGCCCTAACAAGGGCGAAACCGGTCCACGGTTGGAGGCGACGCTTGAGAGCTGGAGTTTTCTCACACATTCCTCTAACCAGAGGTTACTGGTGAAGAACTCTTCTTTTCATACCTTGCCTTTCGGGAATTAAATCTCTTCTAGGGAATGCGCAGTTCCTTCCGGCAGATAGTGGAGGACTGATCAATAGTCACCACTTTTTCCGTTATAGTTGGCTAGACTAAAAGCTCTTCCTCCGCTCTCTTGCGTTACCTTCCTATACCGTGCTGATGAGCCCTAACAAGGGCGAAACCGGTCCACGGTTGGAGGCGACGCTTGAGAGCTGGAGTTTTCTCACACATTCCTCTAACCAGAGGTTACTGGTGAAGAACTCTTCTTTTCATACCTTGCCTTTCGGGAATTAAATCTGTTCTAGGGAATGCGCAGTTCATTCCGGCAGATAGTGGAGGACTGATCAATAGTCACCACTTTTTCCGTTAAAGTCGGCTAGACTAAAAGCTCTTCCTCCGCTCTCTTGCGTTACCTTCCTATACCGTGCTGATGAGCCCTAACAAGGGCGAAACCGGTCCACGGTTGGAGGCGACGCTTGAGAGCTGGAGTTTTCTCACACATTCCTCTAACCAGAGGTTACTGGTGAAGAACTCTTCTTTTCATACCTTGCCTTTCGGGAATTAAATCTGTTCTAGGGAATGCGCAGTTCATTCCGGAAGATAGTGGAGGACTGATCAATAGTCACCACTTTTTCCGTTATAGTTGGCTAGACTAAAAGCTCTTCCTCTGCTCTCTTGCGTTACCTTCCTATACCGTGCTGATGAGCCCTAACAAGGGCGAAACCGGTCCACGGTTGGAGGCGACGCTTGAGAGCTGGAGTTTTCTCACACATTCCTCTAACCAGAGGTTACTGGTGAAGAACTCTTCTTTTCATACCTTGCCTTTCGGGAATTAAATCTGTTCTAGGGAATGCGCAGTTCATTCCGGCAGATAGTGGAGGACTGATCAATAGTCACCACTTTTTCCGTTATAGTTGGCTAGACTAAAAGCTCTTCCTCCGCTCTCTTGCGTTACCTTCCTATACCGTGCTGATGAGCCCTAACAAGGGCGAAACCGGTCCACGGTTGGAGGCGACGCTTGAGAGCTGGAGTTTTCTCACACATTCCTCTAACCAGAGGTTACTGGTGAAGAACTCTTCTTTTCATACCTTGCCTTTCGGGAATTAAATCTGTTCTAGGGAATGCGCAGTTCATTCCGGCAGATAGTGGAGGACTGATCAATAGTCACCACTTTTTCCGTTATAGTTGGCTAGACTAAAAGCTCTTCCTCCGCTCTCTTGCGTTACCTTCCTATACCGTGCTGATGAGCCCTAACAAGGGCGAAACCGGTCCACGGTTGGAGGCGACGCTTGAGAGCTGGAGTTTTCTCACACATTCCTCTAACCAGAGGTTACTGGTGAAGAACTCTTCTTTTCATACCTTGCCTTTCGGGAATTAAATCTGTTCTAGGGAATGCGCAGTTCATTCCGGCAGATAGTGGAGGACTGATCAATAGTCACCACTTTTTTCGTTATAGTTTGCTAGACTAAAAGCTCTTCCTCCGCTCTCTTGCGTTACCTTCCTATACCGTGCTGATGAGCCCTAACAAGGGCGAAACCGGTCCACGGTTGGAGGCGACGCTTGAGAGCTGGAGTTTTCTCACACATTCCTCTAACCAGAGGTTACTGGTGAAGAACTCTTCTTTTCATACCTTGCCTTTCGGGAATTAAATCTGTTCTAGGGAATGCGCAGTTCATTCCGGCAGATAGTGGAGGACTGATCAATAGTCACCACTTTTTCCGTTATAGTCGGCTAGACTAAAAGCTCTTCCTCCGCTCTCTTGCGTTACCTTCCTATACCGAGCTGATGAGCCCTAACAAGGGCGAAACCGGTCCATAGTTGGAAGCGACGCTTGAGAGCTGGAGTTTTCTCACACATTCCTCTAACCAGAGGTTACTGGTGAAGAACTCTTCTTTTCATACCTTGCCTTTCGGGAATTAAATCTGTTCTAGGGAATGCGCAGTTCCTTCCGGCAGATAGTGGAGGACTGATCAATAGTCACCACTTTTTCCGTTAAAGTCGGCTGGACTAAAAGCTCTTCCTCCGCTCTCTTGCGTTACCTTCCTATACCGTGCTGATGAGCCCTAACAAGGGCGAAACCGGTCCACGGTTGGAGGCGACGCTTGAGAGCTGGAGTTTTCTCACACATTCCTCTAACCAGAGGTTACTGGTGAAGAACTCTTCTTTTCATACCTTGCCTTTCGGGAATTAAATCTGTTCTAGGGAATGCGCAGTTCATTCCGGCAGATAGTGGAGGACTGATCAATAGTCACCACTTTTTCCGTTATAGTTTGCTAGACTAAAAGCTCTTCCTCCGCTCTCTTGCGTTACCTTCCTATACCGTGCTGATGAGCCCTAACAAGGGCGAAACCGGTCCACGGTTGGAGGCGACGCTTGAGAGCTGGAGTTTTCTCACACATTCCTCTAACCAGAGGTTACTGGTGAAGAACTCTTCTTTTCATACCTTGCCTTTCGGGAATTAAATCTGTTCTAGGGAATGCGCAGTTCATTCCGGCAGATAGTGGAGGACTGATCAATAGTCACCACTTTTTCCGTTATAGTCGGCTAGACTAAAAGCTCTTCCTCCGCTCTCTTGCGTTACCTTCCTATACCGAGCTGATGAGCCCTAACAAGGGCGAAACCGGTCCATAGTTGGAAGCGACGCTTGAGAGCTGGAGTTTTCTCACACATTCCTCTAACCAGAGGTTACTGGTGAAGAACTCTTCTTTTCATACCTTGCCTTTCGGGAATTAAATCTGTTCTTGGGAATGCGCAGTTCATTCCGGCAGATAGTGGAGGACTGATCAATAGTCACCACTTTTTCCGTTATAGTCGGCTAGACTAAAAGCTCTTCCTCCGCTCTCTTGCGTTACCTTCCTATACCGTGCTGATGAGCCCTAACAAGGGCGAAACCGGTCCACGGTTGGAGGCGACGCTTGAGAGCTGGAGTTTTCTCACACATTCCTCTAACCAGAGGTTACTGGTGAAGAACTCTTCTTTTCATACCTTGCCTTTCGGGAATTAAATCTGTTCTAGGGAATGCTTAGTTCATTCCGGCAGATAGTGGAGGACTGATCAATAGTCACCACTTTTTCCGTTGTAGTCGGCTAGACTAAAAGCTCTTCCTCCGCTCTCTTGCGTTACCTTCCTATACCGTGCTGATGAGCCCTAACAAGGGCGAAACCGGTCCACGGTTGGAGGCGACGCTTGAGAGCTGGAGTTTTCTCACACATTCCTCTAACCAGAGGTTACTGGTGAAGAACTCTTCTTTTCATACCTTGCCTTTCGGGAATTAAATCTCTTCTAGGGAATGCGCAGTTCCTTCCGGCAGATAGTGGAGGACTGATCAATAGTCACCACTTTTTCCGTTATAGTTGGCTAGACTAAAAGCTCTTCCTCCGCTCTCTTGCGTTACCTTCCTATACCGTGCTGATGAGCCCTAACAAGGGCGAAACCGGTCCACGGTTGGAGGCGACGCTTGAGAGCTGGAGTTTTCTCACACATTCCTCTAACCAGAGGTTACTGGTGAAGAACTCTTCTTTTCATACCTTGCCTTTCGGGAATTAAATCTGTTCTAGGGAATGCGCAGTTCATTCCGGCAGATAGTGGAGGACTGATCAATAGTCACCACTTTTTCCGTTAAAGTCGGCTAGACTAAAAGCTCTTCCTCCGCTCTCTTGCGTTACCTTCCTATACCGTGCTGATGAGCCCTAACAAGGGCGAAACCGGTCCACGGTTGGAGGCGACGCTTGAGAGCTGGAGTTTTCTCACACATTCCTCTAACCAGAGGTTACTGGTGAAGAACTCTTCTTTTCATACCTTGCCTTTCGGGAATTAAATCTGTTCTAGGGAATGCGCAGTTCATTCCGGAAGATAGTGGAGGACTGATCAATAGTCACCACTTTTTCCGTTATAGTTGGCTAGACTAAAAGCTCTTCCTCTGCTCTCTTGCGTTACCTTCCTATACCGTGCTGATGAGCCCTAACAAGGGCGAAACCGGTCCACGGTTGGAGGCGACGCTTGAGAGCTGGAGTTTTCTCACACATTCCTCTAACCAGAGGTTACTGGTGAAGAACTCTTCTTTTCATACCTTGCCTTTCGGGAATTAAATCTGTTCTAGGGAATGCGCAGTTCATTCCGGCAGATAGTGGAGGACTGATCAATAGTCACCACTTTTTCCGTTATAGTTGGCTAGACTAAAAGCTCTTCCTCCGCTCTCTTGCGTTACCTTCCTATACCGTGCTGATGAGCCCTAACAAGGGCGAAACCGGTCCACGGTTGGAGGCGACGCTTGAGAGCTGGAGTTTTCTCACACATTCCTCTAACCAGAGGTTACTGGTGAAGAACTCTTCTTTTCATACCTTGCCTTTCGGGAATTAAATCTGTTCTAGGGAATGCGCAGTTCATTCCGGCAGATAGTGGAGGACTGATCAATAGTCACCACTTTTTCCGTTATAGTCGGCTAGACTAAAAGCTCTTCCACCGCTCTCTTGCGTTACCTTCCTATACCGAGCTGATGAGCCCTAACAAGGGCGAAACCGGTCCATAGTTGGAAGCGACGCTTGAGAGCTGGAGTTTTCTCACACATTCCTCTAACCAGAGGTTACTGGTGAAGAACTCTTCTTTTCATACCTTGCCTTTCGGGAATTAAATCTGTTCTAGGGAATGCGCAGTTCCTTCCGGCAGATAGTGGAGGACTGATCAATAGTCACCTTTTTTTCCGTTAAAGTCGGCTAGACTAAAAGCTCTTCCTCCGCTCTCTTGCGTTACCTTCCTATACCGTGCTGATGAGCCCTAACAAGGGCGAAACCGGTCCACGGTTGGAGGCGACGCTTGAGAGCTGGAGTTTTCTCACACATTCCTCTAACCAGAGGTTACTGGTGAAGAACTCTTCTTTTCATACCTTGCCTTTCGGGAATTAAATCTGTTCTAGGGAATGCGCAGTTCATTCCGGAAGATAGTGGAGGACTGATCAATAGTCACCACTTTTTCCGTTATAGTTGGCTAGACTAAAAGCTCTTCCTCCGCTCTCTTGCGTTACCTTCCTATACCGTGCTGATGAGCCCTAACAAGGGCGAAACCGGTCCACGGTTGGAGGCGACGCTTGAGAGCTGGAGTTTTCTCACACATTCCTCTAACCAGAGGTTACTGGTGAAGAACTCTTCTTTTCATACCTTGCCTTTCGGGAATTAAATCTGTTCTAGGGAATGCGCAGTTCATTCCGGCAGATAGTGGAGGACTGATCAATAGTCACCACTTTTTCCGTTATAGTTGGCTAGACTAAAAGCTCTTCCTCCGCTCTCTTGCGTTACCTTCCTATACCGTGCTGATGAGCCCTAACAAGGGCGAAACCGGTCCACGGTTGGAGGCGACGCTTGAGAGCTGGAGTTTTCTCACACATTCCTCTAACCAGAGGTTACTGGTGAAGAACTCTTCTTTTCATACCTTGCCTTTCGGGAATTAAATCTGTTCTAGGGAATGCGCAGTTCATTCCGGCAGATAGTGGAGGACTGATCAATAGTCACCACTTTTTCCGTTATAGTCGGCTAGACTAAAAGCTCTTCCTCCGCTCTCTTGCGTTACCTTCCTATACCGAGCTGATGAGCCCTAACAAGGGCGAAACCGGTCCATAGTTGGAAGCGACGCTTGAGAGCTGGAGTTTTCTCACACATTCCTCTAACCAGAGGTTACTGGTGAAGAACTCTTCTTTTCATACCTTGCCTTTCGGGAATTAAATCTGTTCTAGGGAATGCGCAGTTCCTTCCGGCAGATAGTGGAGGACTGATCAATAGTCACCACTTTTTCCGTTAAAGTCGGCTGGACTAAAAGCTCTTCCTCCGCTCTCTTGCGTTACCTTCCTATACCGTGCTGATGAGCCCTAACAAGGGCGAAACCGGTCCATAGTTGGAAGCGACGCTTGAGAGCTGGAGTTTTCTCACACATTCCTCTAACCAGAGGTTACTGGTGAAGAACTCTTCTTTTCATACCTTGCCTTTCGGGAATTAAATCTGTTCTAGGGAATGCGCAGTTCCTTCCGGCAGATAGTGGAGGACTGATCAATAGTCACCACTTTTTCCGTTAAAGTCGGCTGGACTAAAAGCTCTTCCTCCGCTCTCTTGCGTTACCTTCCTATACCGTGCTGATGAGCCCTAACAAGGGCGAAACCGGTCCACGGTTGGAGGCGACGCTTGAGAGCTGGAGTTTTCTCACACATTCCTCTAACCAGAGGTTACTGGTGAAGAACTCTTCTTTTCATACCTTGCCTTTCGGGAATTAAATCTGTTCTAGGGAATGCGCAGTTCATTCCGGAAGATAGTGGAGGACTGATCAATAGTCACCACTTTTTCCGTTATAGTTGGCTAGACTAAAAGCTCTTCCTCCGCTCTCTTGCGTTACCTTCCTATACCGTGCTGATGAGCCCTAACAAGGGCGAAACCGGTCCACGGTTGGAGGCGACGCTTGAGAGCTGGAGTTTTCTCACACATTCCTCTAACCAGAGGTTACTGGTGAAGAACTCTTCTTTTCATACCTTGCCTTTCGGGAATTAAATCTGTTCTAGGGAATGCGCAGTTCATTCCGGAAGATAGTGGAGGACTGATCAATAGTCACCACTTTTTCCGTTATAGTTGGCTAGACTAAAAGCTCTTCCTCCGCTCTCTTGCGTTACCTTCCTATACCGTGCTGATGAGCCCTAACAAGGGCGAAACCGGTCCACGGTTGGAGGCGACGCTTGAGAGCTGGAGTTTTCTCACACATTCCTCTAACCAGAGGTTACTGGTGAAGAACTCTTCTTTTCATACCTTGCCTTTCGGGAATTAAATCTGTTCTAGGGAATGCGCAGTTCATTCCGGAAGATAGTGGAGGACTGATCAATAGTCACCACTTTTTCCGTTATAGTTGGCTAGACTAAAAGCTCTTCCTCCGCTCTCTTGCGTTACCTTCCTATACCGTGCTGATGAGCCCTAACAAGGGCGAAACCGGTCCACGGTTGGAGGCGACGCTTGAGAGCTGGAGTTTTCTCACACATTCCTCTAACCAGAGGTTACTGGTGAAGAACTCTTCTTTTCATACCTTGCCTTTCGGGAATTAAATCTGTTCTAGGGAATGCGCAGTTAATTCTTGAAGATAGTGGAGGACTGATCAATAGTCACCACTTTTTCCGTTATAGTTTGCTAGACTAAAAGCTCTTCCTCCGCTCTCTTGCGTTACCTTCCTATACCGTGCTGATGAGCCCTAACAAGGGCGAAACCGGTCCACGGTTGGAGGCGACGCTTGAGAGCTGGAGTTTTCTCACACATTCCTCTAACCAGAGGTTACTGGTGAAGAACTCTTCTTTTCATACCTTGCCTTTCGGGAATTAAATCTGTTCTAGGGAATGCGCAGTTCATTCCGGCAGATAGTGGAGGACTGATCAATAGTCACCACTTTTTCCGTTAAAGTCGGCTAGACTAAAAGCTCTTCCTCCGCTCTCTTGCGTTACCTTCCTATACCGTGTTGATGAGCCCTAACAAGGGCGAAACCGGTCCACGGTTGGAGGCGACGCTTGAGAGCTGGAGTTTTCTCACACATTCCTCTAACCAGAGGTTACTGGTGAAGAACTCTTCTTTTCATACCTTGCCTTTCGGGAATTAAATCTGTTCTAGGGAATGCGCAGTTCATTCCGGCAGATAGTGGAGGACTGATCAATAGTCACCACTTTTTCCGTTATAGTTGGCTAGACTAAAAGCTCTTCCTCCGCTCTCTTGCGTTACCTTCCTATACCGTGCTGATGAGCCCTAACAAGGGCGAAACCGGTCCACGGTTGGAGGCGACGCTTGAGAGCTGGAGTTTTCTCACACATTCCTCTAACCAGAGGTTACTGGTGAAGAACTCTTCTTTTCATACCTTGCCTTTCGGGAATTAAATCTGTTCTAGGGAATGCGCAGTTGATTCCGGCAGATAGTGAAGGACTGATCAATAGTCACCACTTTTTCCGTTATAGTCGGCTAGACTAAAAGCTCTTCCTCCGCTCTCTTGCGTTACCTTCCTATACCGTGCTGATGAGCCCTGACAAGGGCGAAACCGGTCCACGGTTGGAGGCGGCGCTTGAGAGCTGGAGTTTTCTCACACATTCCTCTAACCAGAGGTTACTGGTAAGAACTCTTCTTTTCGACATAGATTTAATTGAGAGAGTACGGCATAAAAATGATCAAGGGTATATCCAGTTTAAATTATGACGAGCGCTTAAAGAAGTTAAATATGTTCACTCCAGAGAAAAGACGGGATAGGGGGATATGATTCAACTATTTTAAAATGATAAAGCAAGGGGAGACAGAGGGTCTGGACTTAAGTACAGATAATAGAACAAGGGGTTTAAGATTCAAATTAAACAAGGCACATGTAAACAGGGAAAGCGTAAAGGTTTATTTTTACAACAGGGTTGTGGATTGATGGAATGGGTTGCTAGAATCGATAGCAAGTTCCAATGGAGTAAAGGAGTAAAAGAATAAAATAGACAAATACTGGGAATCGGTAGTTTGAGTTGGTGGACCAACCTAGTTGGTCTTCACGGCTGTTGTTGGTTGTCAATATTTGTATTTGTAAATGTAACATAAAAAAATAAAGGAATTGGACCAATGAAATGTTAAGTTAAGTAATAAAAAACTGCAAGTACTTTGAACTGCCGATAAAAGTGGTTACCATGTGTTGGTAAGTTAAAAAAAATCAATTTTAAAAATATTTAAAAAAATTTATTATTATTATTATTATTATTATTATTATTATTATTATTATTATTATTATTATTATTATTATTATTATTATTATTTTTACTAGGGAGCTACCGCCCCCTGCTCGCTATCGCTCGCCAACCCCCGTTAACTGCTGACGCTGATACTTAAGGATCTCTTTGCCATCCTCACAAAACACAGCTCACAGCACTTACTCATTTTATAAAACATTCTTAAAACATGGGAACTACTTCTCTGGGGTATTCTTTCAAAAAAGGGGAATATTCATTCAGCGACGAAATTTTAACAGTTCCTTTATGGCAATATGAATTGGCGGATCGCCATTTAATTCCAAGAAAATTAGTAACAAAGCAGTGTAAACTTTCTTTTACCATTTCCCCAAGGTAATGTTTTTCTCACACAGATCCATTTAGAAGCACTAAAACATCTCCGGAATAAATTTTACTTTCTTAAAATTTGTAATAATTTTCATTGATTGTCTGTGAAAAATATAGTAATTATCGTAAACATCACGAAAATTTAGAATTTTGCTTCATGAGAACAAATAAACATCGAAATTGTGTCAGTTTCATAGCAATGACACGAATGTTCTGACTTTCGATTTTTATCTTTATTTCTAAAACATTCCCCCGCCATATCTAGTTTTGCGTTTTGGCATTATAAAAAAAAGTTACCTTTTACTACCTTAAATAATATAACTTGCAAAAGGATATAAAAATAATTATTATTGTAATAAATAAATGCAAAAGTTCAAAATTTCTGAAAGCGAGTTTATATTTTATTGTAAATATAGTAATGATTAGGTTGCCACAACGACAAAGATAAATATATAAATATGAATTAATTATTTAAAAATAAAAGATAAATTAATTATACATTAGTTTTAAATATAATTAAAATCGTTTGAACAGCAAAAATATAAATATTGTTAAAAAGAATCCAATATATATTTTTTAAATTAGTGTGATAAATAGAAAGATGATTATTTAATGTATTTGAATGTTAAAAAAACAGTGAAATATATTTTCAATTGTTTTAAAATTCATAGTTTCTTGCTTTGTAACTGCGACCTTATCCGAAATCTTAAAAAATGGAAATATTTTAAAATTAGGAATTTTTTTGAAAAATCGAAGGGCTTACTCGGAAATCGGAAAGAATTCGGACATTTTGATACCATATATGTGTCATTTGGTTCAGTAATTAAAAAGCCTTTCTCTGGAAACCGTTCACCAAAAACTTTTTTTTAGAATAGAGAGATTATTATTATTATTATTATTATTATTATTATTATTATTATTATTATTATTATTATTATTATTATTATTATTATTATTATTATTATTATTATTATTATTATTATTATTATTATTATTATTATTATTATTATTATTATTATTATTATTATTATTATTATTATTATTATTATTATTATTATTATTATTATTATTATTATTATTATTATTATTATTATTATTATTATTATTATTATTATTATTATTATTATTATTATTATTATTATTATTATTATTATTATTATTATTATTATTATTATTATTATTATTATTATTATTATTATTATTATTATTATTATTATTATTATTATTATTATTATTATTAATGTATCTAAGAAAAAATAACCAAAAATAGAAAAATAAGTCTCCAAAATCCGGCAACACATTGATTTTACAATTTCCTGTGAAATTAATAATTTAATAATTAATGAAATAATAAATCAGGCTTAAATAAAATACAAATTCTGTAAATAAAGCTTAAATAAGCTTCTAAAAGCTTTTTCTATAATTGGCAATTGTAGTAACCACTTTTGCAAAATCTAAAAATATGTGTTAGTGAAGTGGTCCAACCCCCCATAATTCCTCATAAAAACAAAATTTGCAAGTAAATTTACAATCAACTTAATGTTAAATTAAATTTCACCAATGGTTAACCAGCAGCTTAAGAAAACTGTCACGAGCTTGTGGTCACAATACCCACATTTACCCTAGTTCCTTAGTACGTATACGTATTGCATTATATCAAGCACAATTAATTTACAGAAATCATAAATTATACATTTGTAACCCCAGAGACACGGATTTTATTTTCAACAGTAAAATAAGTCTATTAAATTTAAAATGAAGGAATATAAAGATTAAAAACTTAAAATTAAGTTGTTGTGAACAACGGTTTTTTGAGCGAATTTGGGTTTTATACCCGACTAAGATCCAACAAATTTATTTTAACGCCAAACTTAGTTTGTATCGCCAAACATTGACTCACCGGCTCAGTTGGGACTAACAAACCATCATAAATCATCACACCGGCTGAATTGGGAGAATTTTTATCAACCGGCTGAATTGGCACATCACCGGCCTGGCAGCCGGCTGAAAGAAAAACCGAAATATTTTAATGTACAGGATGTTTCAAAAGTCAGTTTCGCGGCTTTTATTTGGAACCAACGCGCGTGCTCTAGGGTAAAGGAAGTAAGGTCTACCCCTAATTAAAGATTCTGGAGACATTCAATGAAATGACATACAGCACCCCTAGCGGTGAAATAAATAAGTTAAAAAAATTAACTCAAAAACTAAAGGAGATAGAGCAAAAACCTCAGTGAGAGTAGTATTGCCAACGTTATGAAGAACTCACTGAAAAAAAATTTCATAAAAATATTGTGAATATTCTCGGAGATATTATAGCATGTGATTATAGCACTTTTTCAGACCTCAAAAAAGAAAAAGTTCGTAAATTTGCAAATTTTTCAGTGTTATTGTGTAGTTTTGGGGTTTTTTTAGTTGATTGAAGGCAAAATTTAATAAAAAAAATTAAGAAAACTTGCAAATTTGCGAACTTTTTCATGTTTGAGTTCTTAAAAGGTGCTATTTTCGCATCCAAATATCTGATCAAATATTTACGATATTTTCTTGAAATTTTTTTCAGTGAGTTCTTCATAACGTTGACACAATACTGTTACTAAGGTTTTTGCTCTATCTCCTTTAGTTTTAAATTATTTTTTTGAACTTTTTATTTCAATGGATTCTCCAGGGTCACTTACCTAGGGGTAGACCTTACTTCCGTGACCCTAGGACATGTTGGTTCCAAATAAAAGCCGCGAAACGGACATTTGAAACACCCTGTATAAGATAGTGAAAACACTTTTCTAATCTATTACTAATGATATCATATTGTACTACAATTTATTGATACATTTTCTGAATTTAACGTTACAATGTTTTTAAAAAATTATTGACGTCTGATTTCGTCTATGAATTCATTGAAATAAATAATACAAACGATTATAAAAATCATAAGAATATTATTACTTCTAGTCATGACAACAGCTCTCGGAGGTTTTTTTTCCAGTTGTCTGTGATTGGTTTAAACGGCAAATCCCGCCCCCGGCTTCAAGATAAATAAGCAATTGCGAAATATGCGTTCCGGACTCGTCGGTTTCTTGCCGGATAGGAGAGAGCGGTTGAGACATTTCGCAGTTTTTGTAAGTTTATTCTTATGACGGTATTTTTTAGTTTGATATTTTAAGGAACAATGTAAATATTAACTTGGGAATTTTTTACTCGCCCTGTTGTGAATTACTATATTTACGAAATTAAACCATCGGCATTTAAAAATTTGATTTGAACTGATCTAGAAAATCTTGCATAATAAAATAGTGGATATCCTAAGCTATTATGGACTAACCCTCGGATTCGGAGAAAACACATTTTTTACAAAGAGTTTGATAAAGTTTTAAAAAAAACTAACAAGCTACTATAAATTCTCAAAAATGAGGAAGAACACTTGGATTTTCAATTTGAGTGTGTTATTAACTATGATTCTATGTGTGCGGCTTCAAATTTTGGAGAAGTTTTACCAACCGTTTCGTGAAGATTCAAGTTGCAGCTGTGAGAAGGAAATGGGAGATGTGTACAATTGCCAATGTAATGGACGCCAATTGACGGAGTTTCCTGACTATTTGCCTCAAAATGTGTCCAAAATGTGAGTACAATTTTATTTCATTTCATGATTGTATAAAGGGGGAAACGAATGAAAGCAATGATGTTTTGGTTAATATCAATGTGATGTTTTGGGTACTATGGGAGGTTATTATAACTTTTGAATTACGTATCTATAAATTCTTGATTTAATTTCGTTTATGATTTTTGTCACAACTTTACATACAGCCTCTCAAATTAAATATAAACATTTTATATATGGGTCATTCCCAAAAAAACCGTACATTTCATGTTTAAAACTTTGAAAAATAAATTTCGAATTATTTCAAAAATTTTTTGCCTGAATATCAGCTAAGATTCTAAGCTTTTCCGTGATAAAAAATTTAAGTTGTATAAAATAATACTTTTTTTTTATTTTAAAAGGTTTTGATCAGAGAAGTGAAAGGTTTTTTCCACTCTGTTACATGAATAGAATTTGATTTTTTTAATGTTAATAAAAGTAATAAAGATTGTGATTACCTTAATATCTTTGAATATGCTGTGCTTTAATAGTACTCTTGCGCTTTATGTTATTTTTTAAATTTTGAAACTGTTTTGTGGAAGATTAGTGCAAAAATATTTAAAAATGTGAAATATACCTGGATAAAAGTTTATTCCACGGCTTATATTCTTATTGAAAAAAATATTATTATTATTTCTGTAATAGCCAGTGTTGTTCCAAATTGTAGGGGACACTTTTAATAAAATTTTTAGAATTATTTTACACTGGAATGCAAAAAAAGTGTGATGTAACAGAGTGGAAATTTTTTTAACAGAGTGGAAAATCTTACATTCTTGGAACAAAAATGCCATGATTTTGTAGTAAAAATCAATTCAATCATTTTACTTACAATCTACATTTTATAAGTAACACCAGAAGATATGAAACAAAAATTATGATTTCAGAATAACGTCAATATTTTTGGGAAATAAATAATGTATGGCGCCACTCTTTAATTCAAATTTTTGATGAAGGATATATTGTTCTAGATATATAATATATCGAGGGATATATTGTTCTAGAATGAATTGTTCTAGAATCTATGTGAAAATAAGAAATGTCTTTTTTATCAGCTTTAAATAATTTATTACTTTTCCATATTTACTTTTTAAGCTCATTACTTTTACTTTTTTGTCAACCCTCATGTCTTCTAACACCCCCTGAAAACTACACATATTTGTAGGTTGAACTGCAAATAGCTGTACTTTAAAACTTTCTGCTTATTCGCTTCATCTATGTTAACATTTAATCTTCAACGTTCTTGATAACGACGTTGCCGCTAAGCGTTAGTTTCTTTCCTCATTTTCTTCAAAAAATATCAAATTTGAATTTTATAATTACCAAATGTATCCGAATATGCATCAGAATCAAAGCTAAGAAATATGTAGACGTAAGGTTATAAATTCTAAGAGAAATATCATCACTTGTTCTTTTGTCCACTCTGTTATACAGGGTGATTCAGAAATAATCATCAATAATTGGGGGCGAGGTAGAGGGCCCTTAGACAAGCATATTTCGAATAGGGATGGTGGGGCGCAACCTTACCGTTAAAAACCTAGGACCTAATGTAGTGCGAGCGCGTTTAAAGAGGCCGTTTTCAGAAGGCCTGTGTGACGAAACAAAACATAATAAAATGAAAAACATTATTGCATGAGGTACAGGAGTATCCGTACTACTTAAATCCTCAATGTGATAGGAATTGGACCACTTGCTAAACCGTGGGGTGAGTTTAAAAACGTGCAGTATTAACCTCTTAGTCAAACAATGGAGTTCCCTTAATGGTGTTTAGAAAAATGATGATCGGGGAAGGAATTTTCAATGAGCAAACAGTTTCAATGATCAATGCTACGATCATTGAAAATTCCTTCCCCGATCATCATTTTTCTAAATACCACTAAGGGAACTCCATTCTTTGACTAGAAGATTAATATTGCACTTTTGAAACTCACTCCACGGTTTAGAAAGTGGTTCAAATTCTATCGAATTCATGGTGTAAGTAGTAGGAATACTTCCTTATCTCATGAAATAGATTTTTTCATTTTATTATTTTTTGTTTCGTCACACAGGCCTTCTGAAAACGGCCTTTTGAAACGCGCTCGCACTACATTAGGTCCTAGCTCTTAAACGGTAAGGCTGCGCCCCACCATCCCTATTCGAAATATGTTTGTCTAGGGCCCCTCTACCTACCTCCCAATTATTGATGATTATTTCTGAATCACCCTGTATTGTTTATGTAACAGAGTGGAAAATTCAGCCTAAAATTAGTATTGTGGCTTTTAATTTCAACTGAATGAAAAAATAAAGCATTAGTTAAAATTTATTAGTAATGTTAATCCCAAATGTAATTTGTTTTATAAAAAGTACCTAATAGATTATAATAAAAAGATGTAACAGAGTGGAAGTGGTTAAAGCAATCATTGAAAGAAATTAAATCTAGCCTTCTTTTCGAAATTCCAATCCACTATGGCTCTCGGGCAATGATTATTTATTCCTTCTAAGAGTTAAATACTGTTGACAACTTCAGTAAAATTTAATTTTTATATTAAGATATCAATGTAACAGAGTGGAAAAATGAAAAGACAAAAAAACTGGGACACGAAGAAAAAAATATGTAACTCCGAAATTAAAAATAAAATAAAATATGTGTTTGGTCAAAATTGTTTAAAATGTTGCGTTTAATTAATTGTTATAAAACTTATTATCATAACTTGCGACCTGATCATTAAAAACAATTTTAAATGTGATAAATTTTAGAGTGGGACATGCTGTTTTCTGTGCTTCCTTTACGAAAAATGGCATTTTAAAGAAATAATATTTTATTTTTATGTTTTTAAAAAATACCCAACTAGACATAATAAAATGAAGATTCTGAAACAATGAAAACTAATTTTCCCAAAGTATATTTTTATCAACTAGGGAGCTACCGCCCCCTGCTCGCTATCGCTCGCCATTAACTGCTGACGCAGACACGTTTGAACCGCTTCGCAATTCCTCACAAAACCCTGCTCACTGCACTTACTCACTTTATAAAACATTCTTAAAACAGGGTTAGTACTTCTCCGGGGTATTCTTTCGAAAATGGTGGATATACATTCAGTAGCGGAAATTTAACAGTTCCTTTATGGTAACATTAATTGGCGGGTCGCCTTATAATTCCAAGAAAATTAACAACAGAGCAATGTAACATTCCTTTACCATTTCCCCAAGGTATTGTTTTTTAACAGATCCATTAAGAAGCACTGAAACATCTCAGGAATAAATTTAACGTTCTTAAAATTTGTAACTATTTTCATCGATTGGCTGTGAAAAATGTAGTAATTACCGTAAACATCATGAAAATTTAGAATTTTATCTTCATGAGAACAAACAAACGTCGAAGTTGTGTCAGTTTCATAGCAATGACACGAATGTTTAGACTTCAAATATTTTCGATTTTTATCTTAATTTCTGAAACAGTCCCCCGTGTTATCTAGTTGTTTGCGTTTTGGCATTATGAAATAAGGTGTCACATTTTACTACCTTAAAAAACATACTTGCAAAAGAATATAAAAATAATAATAATTGTAAAAAATAAATGCAAAAGTTCAAAATTTCCGAAAGCGAGTTTATATTTTGTTGTAAATATGGTAATGATTAGGTTGCCACAACGACAAAGATAAATGTAAAAATATTAATTTGTTATTTAAAAAATAAAAGATAAATTATTTATACATAAGTTTTAAATATAATTAAAACCGTTTAAACAACAGAAATATAAATATTGTTAAAAATAACCCAAAATATATTTTTTAAATTCGTGTTATAAATAGAAAGATGATTATTTAATTTATTTGAATATTAAAAACCAGTGAAATATGTTTTAAATTTTTTTTTGAAATTCATAGTTTCTTGCTTTATAACTGCAACCTTATCCGTAATCTAAAAAAATGGAAATATTTTAAAATTGAGATTTTTTTTAGAAATTCTAAAGGCACTTTGCACATCCTCAAAAGAATCCGGACAGTTTGATACCAAATATGTGTTATACGGATCAGTAATTATAAAGCCTTTCCCTGGAAACCGTTCACCAAAAAATTTTTTTTAGAATAGAGAGATTTAAAAAATATTAACTTCTCGGACGCAGTTTGTACGGTTTTTTTGGGAATGACCCATATAATAATAATCTTTATTCAGTTACCAATAAAACATACAAACAACCAAAAAAAGAACAATATATTAATCGCCTAGGGGAAAGAACCCGTATAGACGATAGATAAATTAATAAATAAAATTGTTATACATAATAATTTAAATATAAAGAACAAAACAAAATACACGATAATATCAAACAAGGAAAGAGTTGTACATATTTGAAAACAAAATAAAATAAATGGCACAGCAAGTACAGTAAGAAAGACTTTGCTTCTCTCTTGGAAATCTAGAAAAAATTTCAATTTCTATTAGGAATTTAAATAAAACATGTTTAAAAGTGCATACATTAGGAATTACTTGTAAATCTAAAGGTAATTTATTGTATAGTTTAGGTGCATGATAGAAAAAGTGCTTTCGAAAAATTTCCTAACGGAAATGAGGAATTTCATATATAACTGTTGGTCCTGATATATTATTTTTTAAAGTGCATAAATTTTTTTACGAAATAAAATAGAATAATACGAAAAAAAGCAATGTGGCGGATAGGTAAAAGATTAAATTTTTAAAATTAGGAGTAAGAGGATAATTTAATAACTTAAACATTTTATTTTGAATTGATATTAAAGGAAATAAATTCGTTTTATACTCGCCACCCCATATTATTATACCATAATTAATTATTATTATTTATATATTATTATTTAATTTATATTTATTATTATTATTTTGAAAAGTTATTTGAAATCCTTTTACTATTTTATATTTAAATCTCTCATTTAACATGTGATTTATTAAGTGATCTTAAAGTTTAAAATGACATTTGCTTTACATATTCATTATACATTTAAATACATTTTTAACACATTTTAATACATTTTATTCATTATACATTAAAATTTCCTAACGGAAATGAGGAATTTCATATATAACTGTTGGTCCTGATATATTACACTGGTCTACAAAAAAAAACTTTTTTTCTGATGGCGGGAATATTAAAGCTGTTTTTGTATATATTTGACCTCCTGATTCCGAATATGGCATCCGTTTTTGCTCATCAGCTCTAGTTTTTAAGATATTCGAAAATTAAGTTTTTTTTACTTTTGACCTACCTTTTATACAATATGGTGCTATAAAAATGACTTAAAAATAAAAAACCTAACCACCAAAGGCTTTTCCTATTGCTTAGGGTCCCAATAGATAGTGTATAAAGTTTCAGCCCCCTAAGTTAATTTTAAGGGGTACCTATAGGGCCCTAAAGTTGAAAAAAAGTCGAAAAATTGGTCTTTTTTTCAGAATTTTTAAAAAAATATTTTTGAGTTTTCTAATTTGATAAAACTGGCTAATATATGTTTTTTAGAACTTATTTAGACCGCTAAAAATATTTTTACTTTAAAACTGTACCTCTTTAGAGCGATTTTTTAGTTTTAAGGCGAGAATTAGAGTCATTTCGCTCAAAAACGCTTGGAACCAATAATGGTGGTTGAAACGAATAAATTTTGAGTTTTTCAGAAGTAAGTCATCAAAAAAGATGTCCTTTGATGTAAAACTGAATTTCACATGATAAAGATCAGTAAAACAGCAGAAGCTCCTCTCGAGCTTTCAAGCCCTAAAATTTGAAAAAATTGAAAAAAATGGTTTTTTTCACTGATCTGTATCATATGAAATTTCAGTTTTATATCAAAGGACATCTTTTTTGATGACTTACTTCTGAAAAATTCGAAATTTATTAGTTTCAACCACCATTATTGGTACCAAGCGTTTTTGAGCGAAATGACCCTTATTCTCGCCTTAAAACTAAAAAATCGCTCTTAAGAGGTGCAGTTTTCAAGTAAAAATATTTTTAGCGGTCTAAATAAGTTCTAAAAAACATATATTAGCCAGTTTTATCAAATTAGAAAACTCAAAAATATTTTTTAAAAAATTCTGAATAAAAGACCAATTTTTCGACTTTTTTTCAACTTTAGGGCCCTATAAGTACCCCTTAAACTTAACTTGGGGGGCTGAAACTTTATACACTATTTATTGGGACCCTAAGCAATAGGAAAAGCCTTTGGTGGTTAGGTTTTTTATTTTTAAGTCATTTTTATAGCACCATATTGTATAAAAGGTAGGTCAAAAGTGAAAAAACTTAATTTTCGAATATCTTAGAAACTAGAGTTGATGAGCAAAAACGGATGTCATATTCGGAATCAGGAGGTCAAATATATCCAAAAACAGCCTTTATATTCCAGCCATCAAAATGAGTGTTGACCAGTGTTATTTTTTAAAGTGCATAAATTTTTTTTACGAAATAAAATAGAATAATACGAAAAAAAGCAATGTGGCGGATAGGTAAAAGATTAAATTTTTAAAATTAGGAGTAAGAGGATAATTTAATAACTTAAACATTTTATTTTGAATTGATATTAAAGGAAATAAATTCGTTTTATACTCGCCACCCCATATTATTATACCATAATTAATTATTATTATTTATATATTATTATTTAATTTATATTTATTATTATTATTTTGAAAAGTTATTTGAAATCCTTTTACTATTTTATATTTAAATCTCTCATTTAACATGTGATTTATTAAGTGATCTTAAAGTTTAAAATGACATTTGCTTTACATATTCATTATACATTAATATACACAACATAAAGTTTCATCTGATCAAACAATTCATCGCGGAAAAAGGAATATCTCTGTTCCAAAAAAAAAGTTTTTGGTGAACGGTTTCCAGAGGAAAAACTTTTTATTTGCTGATTCGTTATAACACATTTCTGGTATGAAAACGTCCGGATTTTACGGTTTTGCAATATAAGTTTTTGGATTTTTCAAAAAAAATTCTCAATTTTAAAATAATTCCATTTTATTAAACTACGAAAACTAGCAACTATCAAAAAATTAGCATCCATTCAATTGATTCAATCTTAATATCTAACTGACGCCATGTTTTATGATGAAACAAATTCCTTTCACGTTTTAAAATACTTTTCAAAGATTGAAAGAAGTGTTACAGAAACTTACACAAATATACTATTTAATACTAGAATTTTACATATTTTTACTGAAATTTAGAAGACTGTAATTAATTGTATGTAAGCAGTAAGTGTCATGTAGGTTTTGTCTTTTATTATTTTCAATGAATTAAAAGGTATTGTTTATAAAACAAGACTGGGTTGCAACAAAAAATGAATGATAAAACACTAGGTAAATTATTAAAATATTAAAGTAGTAAAATATTAAATTTTAAAGATTTATTTTTTATTACTATATTTATTTATGATCACCTGCTCACTATCGCTCACCAACCCCCGGGAACTGCTGAACCCCCGGGAACCTATGGCACGCGTGCCACTGGGTGGCACGTGACCGGTATTTCGGTGGCACGCGACATTTACGAAAAATTACTCAAAAAGCACTTTAGTTCTAAACCAGAAATTTCCTACTACCTGAAAACTCCCCAAAACCAACTTCAGAACACTATTAAGCTTGCTGAAATTCCACAAATTTTAGGAGGAGGACCTCCGAACCCCCCCATTCACCTCTTATATGCCGTTGGGTCGTTCAAATGTTACCTAACCCCATTTTCTTGGTCATTTTGGACCCCTCCTCCCCCTTTTTCAGCAAAGGAAAGCAAATCGCAACCGCCCTTATAATTACGTAAGGAAACTGACATTAGGCCGTTAAAAAAAATCATGGATGCAAAAAGGAGCCTGTTTACTTTACGCAAGAGCGTATAAAAAGGGGGCGAAGGGGCCCTGCCCCCCTCCGAAATTCGGACAAGGTAACCAAAACAAGTTAAAACCCCGTTTTTTGGATTGAAATTTTCAAAAAAATTCTGTGGGAGAGAGACTTGTTCAAATCCCTGTTTTTAGCGTCAAATTTCCAAAAATTGTTTGGGGAGGACCCCCAGACCCCCTTTTTTTGGAACTTCATTATTAACAACTTTTTTTAGATTAAATTCTAGAAAATGCAAATTCTACCAAAAATGTATTAAAAAGCTGCATTAAACCTATTAAAAATGTATGGGAGGGACTGAGGAATAATTGTTAGCCCCTCCCGAAATAAATTTCTATATACACCACTGACTTAACAGCCCACCTATCACCACTAGACTTGGGCCTTCGATTGGGGCCCTGAGTACTTGTAAGTTGGGTAAGATGGAAAAAAAGTGTTCTAAACCATCGACCCTCAGAGGCGGATTTCATTTTCCAAGGGTTTAAAGGTAATTTATTTAAAAAAAAACAAGTGGCACAGACTTGACACCTGAAAATCATACACCGTAATATAAAAGGCACATTAATCGAAAAAGGTTCACCATCCCTGCTAGTGTAATGGTATTTAGAAAAATTATGATCGGGAAAAGAATTTTTTCAATGATCATATATAGACCCTTATTAGTTCAAAAAACTGTATGATCATTTAAAATTCCTAAAGCAGTTTAAAAAATCAAACTGTTAGTACAATGATTTGTCCATAATTTAATTTTATTTTTTTAACGTTTCCTATCTTCTCAATGAACTAGAGTCGTCATGTGCGTACAGATTACACTGTTCAACAAATTTGACCTTCAAATTTTTTTCCTTGATGGAAATAGTCATTTCTTATAGATTTTGGGTTGCTGAATATGAAAATCACCATTCAAATTCTCAATTGACTCAGAATTTTCGGGGAACAGCCCCTCCACCTTTTTACGTTTTTCAACGACTTTATAACTTCAATAGTGATTTTCAGGGTCAAAAAACATTGCTTTAGTCTTCAAATTGCCCCCCAGAGGACAAGAAAGGTTCAAATTAATAAAATATAACAAATGTATAACAAATGGATAGGTTTAAGGGGTAATAACCCCCCTAAAAACGAAAAAAAAAACGTTAGAAAAAGGAGGATTTGTAATACCCTATTTATTTTGCTTATTTTTTACGCAATTCCTCTTAACAAAGGTCCTAACCCTTCCCCAAGAACCCAAATTCGATGACAATATGCAGAAATAATTTTTACTAGAAGCGGTTGAGGTGTTAACGTCTCTAAAGCCCCCGCGGAAGAGTTCGGAAGACTCCCAGAATAGCGAAGACGCTCGCGAGCTCAGAAATTAATATTGATGAATTTGAAAAGATTACAAATGACGTTTTTCTTATATTTTGGGTCTATCCTAAGTAGAAACTCTTCAGTTCTTTAACAACTGACCGGTTTTAGGGAGTGAGGATTCCATGTTTTAAGATGTTAATAGATGCACGGCTGTGGATAACAATTAGGGGGGCATCCTCTTAAAAAATGAGGGTGATGGAGAAAAATAGGTGTCATATTTGACTTCAGCAGGTGATTCTGTTTAAAAATCAGCTGAAATTCAGTCGGTGGTATTTTGACTTTTATTTGCATAGCAGTTAAACTCTAAGAGCGGCATTGAACCCTTCCGTGGGTGCTTTGAGGGCGTTAACAGCTCAACCTATCCATTTGTTATGAATTTATCATATTTTATTAATTTGAACCTTTCCTGTCCCTTGGGGGCAATTTGAAGACTCAAGCAATGCTTTTTGACTCTGAGAATTGAGTTTAAAGTTATAAAGTCATCGAAAAACGTAAAAAGGGGGAGGGGCTGTTCCCCGAAAATCCTGAGTCAATTGAGAATTTTAATGGTGATTTTCGTATTCAGCGACCCAAAATCTATAAGATATGGGGCCATTCATTAATAACGTAAGGGTCACGAGGGGGAGGGGGGTCGGAAAAATCTCTTTTTACCCTGACTTATGGGATGGGGGGTCAAACCCATTCTTACGTAAGATTTTCCAAATTAATTGTAAACAAATTCCAACTATTAAAATCATTACCATTGAATAACCCCAGAAAAACTAAAAAAAATGCTGCCGATCTCGGTATATTAAGCTTTAATTTAAAAAAAATGATCATGATTTATTGGAGTAGCATCAAGTTAAGATAAAAAATAAAACTGTTGAATCCATCTTTCAGTTGTCATAAGTCGAAACAAAATAAAAGCAAAAAGAGAGAAATCTTTATTAGTTTTGGTTTCAAATTATTTTTTTCTAACATTTTATTATTTTGAAAAACGAAATGGAATCTTACGTTAGAATAGGGGGGAGGGGTTTGAAAAATCTTACGTACCCTTACATGGGGGTAGGGGGGGTCAAAATTGCCAAAATCATCCTCACGTAATTAATGAATGGCCCCTATGACTATTTTCATCAAGGAAATTTTTTCATTGTTGAACAGTGTTATTATATTCTAACATATTAGCATTGGGTGTCTTTCAGAAAAGTATAATATGAAAACCTTGTAGAAACTCAAGACTAGATAGTCTCAATAACCCCAAGATGATTTACAGCAATATCAACGAGCTTTTCCCAGCCTGTGCATTAGGGTGGGCCGAAAAAACTTTTTATTTTTTTTTCGAAGTTTTAATAGCGCGGAAAAGTTGCGAATTATATAGACAAAGAAAAGGAAAAAAAAATTTTCAAAATCGGTTAATATCTTCCGATCGCGCAAAGGCCCCAAAGTTTGAAAAAAAATGAAAAAACTTGATTTTTGCGATTATTTTTTTTTTAAAATCAAAGATTAAACTATCAAATATTGTTCATGATTTTTTATGTGAAACTAATATAGTTATAGACATAATCGTTCAGATTCCATTCTTCTATCACTTTTTTTTCGTTAGATATAATTTTTTTAATGTTCATACAAATTTTGTAAAGTTGTTTTTCCTGCATTTTTAAACAGCTAATAACTCTAGAACTATACAACTTAAAAACTTGAAATCAGTCCCATTTTGTTTTTAAATTTTTTGTCTTTCATTTGGTGTGCATCATGATCATCATTTCTAAAAAGTTTTTTTTTAAATTTGAAAAAAGTGAAAAAAAAATTTAATAAAAAAAAATTTTTAAATTTTTTTTTGAAAAAATATTAATAGCCTTTTAACTCTTAAAATGAACATAACTACCCAATTTCAAGTTGAAAATAAAATTTAATCATGTATAAAAAAATAAAAATAACCGTAATTTAGTCAAATTCAATTCAAATTCAATTCAAATTCTTTATTTGTTACGTACACAACATGAACATTTTACAGTTGGAACAAACACATACACGAAAAAAAAAAACAGGAAGACATATGAGTTGCCCAGGGGTCAGAAACCCATAAGGGCAACCTAAAGGAGTTGTATTTAAAAAAAATAGATTGAACATACAAATATACAATACATACAGACATTACACATATAGATATTACACATAGAAAATGGATAATAGTGGCATCGCAAGGCAAGCTTCAGAATGACTAGATTGGAAATTAGAGAGCGTTTGTTCTTTTTTTTAAAAAAGTTCTTCAATATTTTCTATTGTAAAAATAAAAAGCTTTAGTAATTTTTTAAACTTAATAGGGGATTTTTCTGTTTTTATGTCATTGGGTAAAATATTGTAAAACTTAGGTGATAAATAAACATAATTTTTATGAAGAATTTCTTTTTTTGCTTTAGGTACAAAATATAAGTTTCTTGAACGTAAATTATAAGTTAAATTTCGTAGGTCAGATTCGTTTGCTTGCTTAGTGAAATAAACTATTGTTTTAAAGAAAAAAAGGTGACGAACTGGTAAAACGTTAAGTTTTTTGTAAAGATCAATTAAAGGGAACTGATTGCTACTGCTTAGAAATTTAATGATTTTATTTTGAATTTTAATTACTGGATTTATATTTTGTAAGTAATCCCCACCCCAGGCCAGAATACCATAGCTTATTATTGAATTAACCCAAGAGTGGTAAAGTTGAAGCAAGAAGATCTTATTTATTATCTTTTTTATGAAGTAAAGTTTGTGTAAAATATAGCGTAGTTTATTTGTTAGGCAATTAACGTGGGATTTCCATTTTAGGTTTGAGTCTACATTTAAACCAAGGTATTTTATTGAAGATACTTGTTCAAGAGGGGGGCAATTACAATTAAGACCTATACAGTCATTTACATGATAATAAAGACGAAGATGCTCAGGAGGCCCGTAGATACTGAAATTGATAAATTTTGTTTTATTTACATTTATTGCTAATTTATTAGATATAAACCAGTGTTTAATGGTCAGAAGATCCTTATTTATGTTATTTTGTAGTATACTATAGTTAGAACATGAGTATAGAATTACAGTATCATCTGCATAGGTTATGATTTTACCATTTAATTTTAGTTTACAGAAGTCATTTATATAGATTATAAAAAGCAAAGGTCCAAGGATTGAACCTTGTGGTACACCAGACTCTATGTTTAATAGACTACTTTTAGAATTTCCCAATTTTACGAACTGTTTTCGGTTTGCTAGGTAGGAAATGAACCAATCTAGTTCACCGCCTCGAACCCCGATTGAAGATAGTTTTTTAATTAAAATTTCATGATTCACACTGTCGAATGCTTTTGAGATGTCTAGGAAAATTGCAGCTGTTTTGTTGTTTTTATCTATACTGTTATGTATATTTAGTAAATTCTATTAGCGCGTTTTCAGTACTGAGACCCGGCAAGAACCCAAATTGATTATCAGATATTATATTGAAAGTCTTTAAATAATCATAAAGTCTGGCGTGTACAATTTTTTCAAGAACTTTGGAGAAAATCGGCAAAATAGAGATTGGTCGGTAATTAGCAAAATCATTTGTGTCACCAGATTTATGGATAGGTACCACTAACGCTGTTTTTAGGGAAGCAGGGAAAGTACCACTTGAAAGGGATAGGTTTATGATTTTTGTGATGATAGAGATATGGTGGTTTGCAGCAATTTTAAGGGCTTGAGATGTTATGCTATCATAACCAGGGGATTTTCTGTCATCCAATGATCTGATAATTTTTTCAGTTTCTAGATCATTTGTTTCGGCGAGAAAAAAAGAATTTGATTGACTTGTTAGATATTTTCCATGGTTACTATCATTAGTGTATACAGTATTTGATCCCATATTTATAAAAAATTGGTTGATATTCTCCACTAGCAAATCATTATTTTCAGATAAAGGTATTTTGTCTTTTGCATTAGAGTTTGTGATTTTATTCACAAATTCCCATTGCCTTTTTACATTTTTACACTTTAAGAATTCAGACAAGAAATAATTATGTTTTGCGTTTTTTATTTTTATTTTCAGCTCTTTTTGTAAAGATTTATAATTATGTTCGTGAATTATATCAAAGGGATATTTTTTATGTTTTTTATATAGTTTTTCTTTAGTTTTGATCAATTTTAAGATTTCCTCGTCTATCCAGTTCTTTTTTATTTTACGATTTGGTAGCTCAAAGCAGTGGGTAAAATTGATTATAACATTTTTTAAAACATCTGCAAATCCGTCATATAAATAATTCACATTCTCAGAATTTTGATTTAAAGGAAAGGTATAATTTAATAGAAAATTGTTAATCTTATCATATTTTACTCTTGAAATCTTTACCTTCCCTAAACATCCCTAAACATTCCCTAAAATTATACACCAAGAGCGATTCACTCATGGAAAATTTATCAAATCACTTCAGGGTGTTCATATGACTTAAAACATGTAAAAAATGTCACATAAATTTCAGAAAATAAGACAATTAACAGATTCGGTTCAAAATCTTACAGTGCTAGTTCCCAACTCTAAGTTAATTCAATTTGCATGAATTTTACCTGAATATTCCTTAGAAATGTGTTTATATCCAATTTTTTATGTTCTAAAACTTTTAATTTAATTTGATTTGACTTGTTAAAGTAAAAAAATTACATAATTCTTAGAAATTTTCAGGAGAAATGCATGCAAATTGAATTAACTTAACTAAGTATGAAAATGTCAAATTTTCAATATTTTGGCAAATTTTGGGGCTTATGCGCGATCGGATTATATTAACTGATCTAAACCAAATTAAGGCTCTATTTTTAGGCTCTATTTGAAGACGTTGCAAACTACTACGTTACGAAAACATCAAATTAAAAAAAATAAACGCAAAAATCAAGTTTTTTCATATTTAGTTAAGTTTGCATGCATTTCTCCTGAAAATTTCTAAGAATTATGTTTATATCTAATTGTTTTTACTTTTAACAAGTCAAATCAAAGTAAATTAAAAACTTAAGAACATAAAAAAATTGGATATAAACACATTTCTAAGGAATATTCAGGTAAAATTCATGCAAATTGAATTAACTTAAAGTTGGGAACTAGCACTGTAAGATTTTGAACCGAATCTGTTAATTGTCTTATTTTCTGAAATTTATGTGACATTTTTTACATGTTTTAAGTCATATGAACACCCTCAAGTGATTTGATAAATTTTCCATGAGTGAATCGCTCTTGGTGTATAATTTTAGGGAATGTTTAGGGATTTGACTAAATTACGGTTATTTTAATTTTTTTATACATGATTAAATTTTATTTTCAACTTGAAATTGGGTAGTTATGTTCATTTTAAGAGTTAAAAGGCTATTAATATTTTTTCAAAAAAAAATTTAAAAAAAAATTTTTTATAAAATTTTTTTTCACTTTTTTCAAATTAAAAAAAAAAACTTTTTGAAAATGATGATCATGATGCACACCAAATCAAAGACAAAAAATTTACGAACAAAATGGGACTGATTTCAAGTTTTTAATTTGTATAGTTCTAGAGTTATAAGCTGTTTAAAAATGCAGGAAAAACAACTTTACAAAATTTGTATGAACATTAAAAAAATTATATCTAACGAAAAAAAAGTGATAGAAGAATGGAATCTGAACGATTATGTCTATAACTATATTAGTTTCACATAAAAAAATCATGAACAATATTTGATAGTTTAATCTTTGATTTTAAAAAAAAAATAATCGCAAAAATCAAGTTTTTTCATATTTTTTCAAACTTTGGGGCCTTTGCGCGATCGGAAGATATTAACCGATTTTGAAATTTTTTTTTTCCTTTTCTTTGTCTATATAATTCGCAACTTTTCCGCGCTATTAAAACTTCGAAAAAAAATAAAAGGTTTTTTCGGCCCACCCTACTGTGCATTGCCTTAACCATTTCTGAAAGTACCTCTGGTCATTATTGCAAAAAGATTTTGACACACATGGATTTTTCACTCTAAATTTCTTTGAAAATTTTAGCAGGTAGTTCTTTACAACCATTTAGTTTAAAAATTCTCCCTTTGAAAGTTGTCCTTCAATTTCTCCATCCAAGTATTGAAAATAGTGTCTGAAAAGTAACTCATTAAAAATAAGTAAGAATTCGAAACACGGCTAAGAAAGCTAAATAAGGTCCTCAGTAATAGGAATTGATGTCAAATATTAATTGGTGTTATTTTTGTAAATACAGTTATTTAAATTTGAAAATTTTGAAAATTCCACTCTGTACTAGAGCTTAAAGCTTCTTAATACTAAAATAGAAATCAATCAAGAACAAAAATATAAATTAATTAAAGTATGCAACCACTGAACGACTTCTTCAGGGGTGCAGCATTCAGCAGATGCACACTGGGTATAACCTTTCTGTATGGAGTAGTTCCGCAAATGCAGAACCACCCCATTTGCACCCTAGCCCTAATAGCCAGGTGACCAATATGTGACTCATTTGTGACTGTCACTTTGGCGTCACGGGCGTGACCGTGAAGTCACCAGGACGTCACATTGACAGCTTAATGTCCGCAATTTGTGACCAAAATCTGTGACCACTCGTGACGTCCTTGTGAAGTCACAGTACAACCAGATTGTGACTACGTGACGCGAATGTGACGTCTCAGAGTAGTCAGGATATGTACGTCACTTGATGACCTGATTGAGACGTTGCAGTCACTTGATGACTTGGCTGCGACGTCGCAGTGACTGGTATTCGACACGTTGCCGTGCAGTGGTCACCTCATGACTTGAATTTGACTTCTTTGTGTAGTCTCAGTGTGACGAGTCACACCGTGTCCGCGATGCCGCGTCACCACAACGGGGCAAATCAGTTTACACGGTCACACTGACCTTGCGGTGACGTTACACTACTTATTTATTTTCCTAAAGCATATATGCCAAAAAAAAATAAATTTTCTTTATCTTCTTACTTACATAACTTTTTAAATATATTTGCTTTAATCCATGCTTAATAATGTAATAGTAATTTCCTCCCTAATAGTGTCACTCACCATTTTATTTTTCTATTTTGTCTGTTTATATACATAGCAGATTAATTTTTATCCTATTGCTAACTTGTCTACATTCAGAAAAACTTTAGTGGGCACCTAATGACTTGAATTTGAACCTTTTTAGAAAAACTTCGATATTCTAGCATAAAAAATATACCTTGAGCAAATAGAAAAGGTTTGCGTCCAGCCTTATTTTTATGTAGTAGTTTTATTACATTTCCTAAATCAAGCAGCACAAAAAATTTTTCTCAATAATTGCATTTTTACCAGCAGTTGTTCTAAGTTTTACTATTTTATCTTTACTTTTTAAACAAGCATTTAATTGTTGCAATAAATTTATTTTCCAATGAAACAAAAGATAAAGCTTATAGCATTTAAAAACATTTATTTATATAGCTTTAACATTTCAATTTACATCTTTATTCTTCACTTCAGGCAGACCCTTTTCTTAAATCATCAGATATTTTCTCATTAGATCTGAAAAAGAAATAAAACATGAAATAACAAAAAATAACTAAAAATGATAATTGAAAAACCACTTAAAAAGGCCCCAACCTAGTGTAACCAACCATACAGTAACTACACTGCTGTGCAAAAATTAAGGACGGAACTGTTTTTTCAACGTAACACGTAGTAGAATTATTGTTCATTCATGAAAATCATACCAAAAGATGTTTATTGGGTGAGAATACAGGGCCCGAGAACAAATTTTCCCTATCCATATTTTAAGGGGGTAAATGGACCCTCCATTGATAATGGAGTTCCTTACACCTTTGTAGCAGTGGCAGAAACGTCTATGAAAGAGGTATTTAACCGAGAAATTTAAGTTTTTTGCAATGAATATGATTATTCCTGAACTCAATGCATATTTTTAAATGTTTCTGCTGCCTTTAAATAGTATTTTTTAGGTTTTATTGAGAGATATTGGTCTAATCATAATTTTTGGTAATTTTTAGCTTCTGGGTCACTTTTGGTAAGTTGTATCTTACCGTTAACCATGTTTTTAGTAGGTCTCACTTGTGCCTAGTTGCGTTTGGGTCTGGGGACCTGAAAAGTAGCTTTATTCTTTCAATATCGTAACTTACGAACAACTTTGAGATAGTGAAATTGTGATTTTCAGCAGCTTTTTAACTAATAAAGAGAAATATTTGACCCGAGAGGTCTTTTAAAAGATGTAAAAGGAACATGAGAACACAGGTACGCAATTGCAGATATCAGTGAAAACTTCTGTGCTGTCTAAGGGGTGCTGAAGCGGCACAAATAATTGTATAGTTTCACAGAAATGACAACTGTTATTAAAGTTTAAAAAAAGAAGTATTTTTAGTGTTTATGGACTTAATCATGTCTGAAAAGAAAGATATATCTGTAAAAATATCTCTATTATCTTTAAAAGGAAGTTTTAAAGAGATCGAATTTCTCCTTTAAGTCTGTATTATCCTTAAAGACATTTCAACACCCCCAATACTCAAAAGATATTTTCCCTAATGTCTGCAATTGCATACCTGTATTCTCATGGCCCATTTTCTTCTTTTAGAAGACATTTTGGGTCAAGGATTTATCTTAATTAGTGAAAAACATGCAGAAAATCACAATTTGACTATCTAAAAGTTTTTCATAAGAAACAATATTGAAAGAATAAAGTTACTTTTAAGATCCCCAGACCTAAACGCAATCAGGCATATGTGAGACTTACTAAAAACATGGTTAACGGTAAGATACCACTTACCAAAAATGACCCAGGAGCTAAAACTAGTCAAAAATGATGATTACACCGATATATCTCAATAAAACCTAAAAAATACAATTTAAAGGTAACACAAAAGTTTGAAAATATGCATTGAGCTCAGGAATAATCATATTCATTGCAAAAAAACTTAAATTTCTCGGTTAAATACCTCTTAAATAGACGTTTCTGTCACTGCTCTAAATGTGTAATGGAACTCCATTATCAATGGAGGGCCCATTAACCCCCTTAAAATATTGATAGGGAAAATTTGTTCTCGGCCCCTGTATTCTCACCCAATAAACATCTTTTGGTATGATTTTCATGGATGAACAATAATTCTACTAGGTGTTATGTTGAAAAAACCGTTCAGTCCTTAATTTTTGCACAGCAGTGTATTATGCTCTTTTCAATAACCAAGTTATTAAAAGCTCTTTCTTTTTAATCTGATTGATTGGGATTTAAAAATAGATTTTTAACTAACTTCCTAATGAGCTAGGTTCACTTCCAGACCATGTGATGGAATGAATAGTTCATTAATATTTACAAATAGTAAGTTAAACACATTAATGAACATTGTTAGTAAAAGTTAACTTTTGTGAAGGTTTGTCTCTCCCATCTTCCACTATTGAGTAGGGACAATTCCCTACTCAATATACAGGGTGTTTCAAATAGAGTGAGTGTAATAATAGGATTTAGAGTTTTTAAAATATTCCCCTGACACATACTTTCAATCACAAATGTTCATATTAAGAAGTGAAAAATTAGACGAGACTAGTTTATTCTCTATGAGGGAGGGCCATGACCCCCCCAATTTTAATGAACCATGTATTATAAAATTTCCATTATCAAACTTTTTATTTATTCCCTGAATAAGTAACAACAATTTACCACTTTATAAACACCCTTTTTGAAAGCAATATAGGGTTCATCTACAAATTTCAGTTGAACCCGTGTTTAGGCGGTAACAGGAATAAATTTGTGTCAAAAATTAATTTGTGACGGCCCCACAAAAAAATTATACATGCATATCTCGGTGAACTTCGAAAATATTTTTTTTATTTTAAAACAAACATAAATCTCCTCGTGTACCACACAGTATGCCACGAGGCTTACGAACGTAAGTAAAAGAAATTGTAATTAAAATCTAAAAATTTAAACTATGGACAAAATTAGAAAACAGAATAAAAGTCTCCAACTTCTCAACCAGACTGTAATAAACAGGCGGCCAGCGCAGGAAAATGCAGTCTGGTTGAGAAGTTGGAGACTTTTATTCTGTTTTCTAATTTTGAGATATGAAAATATTGAGATAGTTTTTTGTGTCTTACTCAGAAAATGAAAAAGAAAATATGGCTAATTGAAAATTTTAAACTGCAGGGACCATATAATAATAATTTACTTTTTGCATTTCCTTAACAAGTTTCATGGAGTGTCAACTTGTATAATCAAATTCGACACCTCTTAAAAGGAAAATTTGCATTTGGAAGTACGTGTGTAGAGGAAATATTTTAAGAAATATCCTATTGTTACTCTCAATTTAAAACCCCTTGCATAGATCCCTTGATTTTGTGCTTTATTTAAAGCGGAATACCCATTGAAACAATAAGACGGGTTGAGCCATCCCCCAAAAAGTTTACTGTGCTTTGCAATATTAATGCTGTTTCCTTCAAATATTAATTATTAATAAATATCCTTCGCACAACAAAAATTGCTATACTTTTATTTCGAGGGTCAAATTTTAAAAAATACCCATGGAAATATCCCTTTAAAAAAACTTGCAGAAAATATTAGAAGACATTTTTGTGCAGGGAAAGTTTTTTTTGTTTTATCCAACTCTGGGCCAATATTTTAATGTTACCTCGAACATTTAAAGTCTATGTTGCCAAAAATATTTAATTTCTGGTAAAAAAAAGGGTGTAATTTTTTTAAATACAGCATTGGTTAAGGCAAAAAAAAAATTAAATATTTTGAAAATTTTTAAAATGTAGTCTTAACACAGCAAAAAATAGCTATCTATACCTTCTCTCTTTTTAAGGGTCAAATTTCCAAAAGAAATTTATGAGGAAACCCCAAAACATCCTTTTAAATAAAAATTAAACCTAATATTAATCATGGTTGCTACTCTTAAAAAATTGCAAGATGGAACTTTAAGGCTGAGCGCGCACTAGAGACTTTTGTCTCGGAGACAAAGACAAAATTGCTTCCCTGGCTATTGCAAGAAGCTAGAGTGCGCGCACATGGCGACGAGACCAAGATCACTAGGCCAGGAATTTCCTCATAGAAATGCATTGCTCTCGAGTGACTAGTGTTTTAAGTCGCCGAGACAGAAGTCTCCAGTGCGCGCTCAGCCTTACCTATCATTTTCCCCCAGTCTAGCAATTTTTTTTCAAATTGAAGAAAACTAAAGAATTATCTTATGAACAATTAAATAGTTCCTTAAATTTTAAGCTAAAGCTGTATTTGAGTAAAACCGTCTTATTTGTGAGCAAAATGAGCTACATAAGTACTGAAATTTTGCACAAATAGCTGCCATTTGATCAGCTTACTTTGGGTTTCAATATACTCGGAACAGAATTCCGTTCACAGAACTTTTAAAAAGACAGAATTCCGGTACCAGAACAGAAGAGTGGCACCCATGTATTAATTAACAAACACTAAAGACAAAAGTTACTTACATTTTACTTTTCAAACATTTTCATTCGGCTTTTTAACTACAAACAGCACACATCATCAGCAGCCAGTCCAATGCAGTTAAGTTGAGGTGGGCCTGCAGGTTAAGACATAAGTTAATTCAATGATTACAAATCTTATAATTTAGACAGGGGGCTGAATTGTAAAAAAAAATTTTAGTATGTAATAAATCAGGTTTTTACAGGCAGGTCCTTCTAGGCAGGAAGTATAAATACCTGGGCCATCCCTAGGAAAATTAAAATATGTTCCCTTGAAGTATTTACTATCTGGTACCAAATTTTTTTGAAAATTTTTAATCAATCAATCAATCAATAAATCAAAAAACTTTATTGTAATGGGCGTGTGCCAGTTTACACATTTACATTATTACTTTATACACATACACAAAAGGTCCAAATTTTTTCCTTTTTTTTAAGTTTAGTTACAAATATAAAAATAACACCAAGTATCAATAAAAAGAGAATATTACATAGTCCGTACACGGGATCAGGAACTAACTCGATTCTGCCATTATGTCACGGCGAAGCTTTAAGACAGAGATAACAAAACCAAAAATACTAAAAATGTGCAAATTTCTTTCATTTAAAATAAGAGGAAAAGGTTTCAGGTTCACTAAATATTTCTTTCTGTTGAAATTGTAGAGGGAAATATGTGATTCCATGTTTCGTTTTCGTATAGATTACAAAAGGAACATCTATTAGTGTTGAAAATCTCAAATGTTTCACCTTTATAATAGATTCTATTTTGGTTTAAGCGTAGTTGAAATATTATTCTTTTTGTGTTAATATCTGAATTGGATTGAATGTAGTTTTCAGGGGAAGGGGAATTTTTTTAAAATTTATAATCAGGGAAGTGAGTACTACTTTCTATCCTGGAGAAGTCCCTTTGAATGCATTGGTCGTGAAGGGTTGCAAGATATAAGATAGATAGTAAGAGGCTAGCCTGTAATCTTGGGAGATCCAAATAAAATTAAAGCCCAGATCTTCAAGGATTTTTTTAACAGATAATGCCCAGTTATATTCAGGATTAGAAGAGTAAGACGAGTTTGAAAAAAGTTTAAGGTAGCACATTTTTGTGTATCTACTGTCTGGGAGTTTAAGAAGTTTTATTCAATATTTTAACAATAGCTTTACTAAAGTCGCTGCGATTGGGGGTTGGCCTAGCTCCAGTCTTAGAATGTAGCCCGGAGTATTTCTTGGAAGGGTAAATAATTTCTTTACAAAAAAACAGAAACACCTTTCCATATCGAAAATATTGTTCACGGACCAGATTGGAGAGCCATATGTAATAACAGATTGTATTAAGGACTCAAAAAGTCTAAACCAGGATCCAGCCCCCGATCTAGTGAGAATCGGCCAAGACGCGCCGATTGCAGTAATTGCTTTTTTAGTGAAATAACTCTTGGCTAGGTTAAACTTTCCACTCGATGAAAAGGGTATCCCGAGATAGACATAATCTTTAACTATTTCAAGTTTTGAGTTCTGATAAAAGAATTTATCAGATTTAGAAAGTCTACCACCCTTTCTGAAAACCACGACTTTAGTTTTAGTAGTGTTAACTGTAAGTTGGAAATCGGTGCAAAATTTCTCAAGTATGTTAAGTTTTTTCTGTAAATCAATAGGAGATTCGGCCAAGATTACTGCATCGTCCGCATAAAGAAGAATGTGAAGGGATGTAGCGGAGGATATAGAAATGCCCGAGATTAGAGATTCATTTAAACGATCAATTAAATTATTAAGAAACAGATTAAACAGTATCGGAGACAGTATTTCACCCTGCAGAACACCAATTTCTATGTTAAATGTTTCTGTTTATCCCGTTGATGTTCGAACTCTTGCCTTTGGCTTTCATATACATGTCTTTCAAAATGTTAATAAATTTTGAACTTAGTGAGAGTTTTTGAAGTACAGACCACATAAGCGAGTGGTTGATACTATCGAAGGCAGATTTGAGGTCAATAAAGGCTGTGTATAACTTACCTCGTTTTTTATATAATTTATTCTGGATTATAGAATTCAAGATAAATGCCTGGTCGCTGCAACTATAGCCCTTTCTAAATCCTGCTTGTTCTTCGTACAATGAGTCCTTATTTCTTAGGTATATATAGAGCCTGTTGTTTAAGATTGATGTGAAGATTTTACTAACGACAGGTATTAATGAGATAGGTCAATAATTACATGGGTTGGTGGGGTCACCTTTTTTAAATATAGGTTGAATTACAATTTCAATGGAGTCTGCTGGGTATCGTTCGGACTGTAATATTTTGTTAAACACTTCTAGGAGGTAGTGGATTGCTGTTAAATTCAAGAATTTAAAATATTCCGGCTTAGGTTGTCATGACCAGGACTCTTGTTATTTTTAAGATTCTTTAGGACAGCTTTCAACTCCGAAATTGTTATGGTGCTATCTAAAATAGGATTAAAGGTGTTATTTAGGATTAATTGAAAAATTTTTAAAATGTACTCTTAGCACAACAAAAAAAGCTACACCTTCTCTCAAAAATTTCCAAAAGAAATTCATGGGGAAACAAAGAAATTCATGGGGAAACCCAAAAACACCCTTTTAAAAAGCTAATAGTATTAACAAACAAACACTAAAGACAAAAGTTACTTACATTTTACTTTTTCAAACATTTTCGTTCGGCTTTTCGACAGCAAACAGCACACGTCATCAGCAGCCAGTCCAATGCAGTTAAGTTGAGGTGGGCATGTAGGTTAAGTCATAAGTTAATTCAATGATTACAAATCTTATAATTTAGACAGGGGGCTGAATTGTAAAAAAAATTTTAGTATGTAATAAATCAGGTTTTTACAGGCAGGTCCTTCTAGGCAGGAATTATAAATACCTGGTCCATCCCTAGGAAAATTAAAATATGTTCCCCTGAAGTATTTACTATCTGGTACCAAATTTTTTTGAAAATTTTTAAAATGTACTCTTAGCACAACAAAAAAAGCTACACCTTCTCTCAAAAATTTCCAAAAGAAATTCATGGGGAAACCCAAAAACACCCTTTTAAAAAGCTAATATTAACAAACAAACACTAAAGACAAAAGTTACTTACATTTTACTTTTTCAAACATTTTAATTCGAAACTACAAATAAATTGTAATAACAAACAGCGCACATCATCAGGAGCGCATTACAAGGCAGTAAAATCGTGGTAACCTATGACGTCACACTATGGACCTAACAGGAAATCTTATTTCCATATTTATCGCCCCTTTTCTTGAAAGCAACCCTATAGACTTGTAAAAATGACATATTGGCAACTTTATCGCTCTTATAACTACTATTTTCGATTTTAGAAAATTTTCGAATTATTTTTTGTTTACTTTTATAAATAAAACACAAGTCAAAATGACGGAAGTTTAATGTTTAAGTTTTATGTTTTTTAAAGTTCCTTTTTATTATTTTGTCTACTTTTTGTCATTAATATCATTTAAAGTCATGAATATTTCTTGTGTTCAATTTTTATTTTTTAAGTTAATACTATTTTAAGAACTTCTATTTCTTACTCTTGAAAAACTAAGTGAAAAATTACTCTTAAAATTAATCAAAACATAGCTCATCTGCTTCAAAATTAACCCATTTAAACAGTGGTTGATATTTAAGTACAGTCGGCTGCAAAAAAATCGAAACAGATACTATTGTGAAGAATTGGTTGGGGTTAGAAGGATACTGTAAACGCCAATTTCCATGATTTAATGTCTTCTTTAAAACAAGCTATAATTTAAGTCCTTAAGGGGCCGTCTACACATTTAAAAAAGCACCAACTTTCATTTTTCCTATGAGTGACATCAAAGATTTTTCCTGTTTCTGAAAGAGCACCCCCTAAAACCACCCAAAACCAATTTTCATGTCCTTTGGTCCCTAAATAAAGCCAGGAGGTGGGGTTGAAGTTCGTCGAATTTACGTTGAAATCTCGTTTTTTATGTTGAATTCTCGATTTTGATCACGCGGGATTGATGGTTGTAAGGATCAAAATCGAGAAATCAACGTAAATAACGATATTTCAACGTAAATTCAACGAACTTCAACCCCCACTCCTGGCTTTGGTTGTGGGTCAAACACCACAAAACTTGGTTTTTGGGGGTTTTAGGGGGTGATCTTTCATAAACAGGAATAATATTTGGTGTCAACCATAGGAAAAACAAAAGTTGGTGCTTTGTTTAATATGTAGACGGCCCCTTAAGGACTTAAATTATAGCTTGTTTTAAAGAGGACATTAAATCATGAAAGTTGGAGTTTACAGTATCCTTCTAACCCCAACCAATCGCTCACAATCGTCTCTGTTTCGATTTTTTTGCAGCCGACTGTACAAGTATTTAAGTATTACAAAGCTGGAGCCTGTTCCTATAAAATATGAAGTTAAATAGTGGAAATGTAAAAGTTTTAAATATGTGATTTTAAATAGGTTTTAAATTAGTCGTAAATTGCTTACCTGTACCACCTTTCCAAGGAGAAATGCAATAAGTTAAGTTTATGAAAAGAACTACGTACTAACTAGTTACTATTGGTGGTGTCTGTTATTTTCTTTGCTTTGTTGGTACTAATTACCTGAGGACAAGTACCGAGAAATCCAATATATGCCAAAAGTAGTCATTCTAAACAATTAAAATATCTTATCTAGCTGTGGTGCTCTTTATATTTGATGTTTAATTTGTAGTATGTTACCAATTCTTTTCTAAAGTACTCTTTTTCTTAAAGATAGTTTTGTTGATGCTGTTCTATAATTTCAAAACTATATACTCACTTTTCATACCACAAGGAAAAGTTGGCATATTATAAACAATTGGTGGGTAAAAAATATGAGTAAAATTGTTACGAATATCCGATGGCGTAACTAGAGTTGACTCGTGGGGGGAGGTTACCCCCACCACTTAAACATACTCCCTTCAAAATAAGATTTCTCATGATATTGGTATATTACAAGCATGTAGCTTTAAATTAAATAAATAATTCATTATTCTTCATTCATGTTATTTTGGTCAATAAAATTATTTTTGAGAGGGCAATTAAGAAATAGCTTTTTAATGTATTTATATAAATTATCGTATAAATTTCAATGGGTTAAAACTTCACTTAAGAGGCTAAATTTTTAAGGGTGAAACAAATTATAAAAGACCTCAAAATTTCTCTGGGGGGTCTGGTGGTTCTCCCCCAGGAAATTTTTAAAAATGTGTCTCTTAAAATAGCGTTTATGCTCATTTTGTGGCTCTTTGGGTTCTATCTGAAAAGAACTGTTACTTGTGAACCGCAAAATTTACTAAGGAAAATTTTCAAATTTTCTTATGTTAGAACAGTGGTTTCCAACTGCTAAGTCCTTGAAGGCACGTGATTAAAATTAAAAGTCAAGTGGCACGCCGCAAAGTAATCAGTGGATCTAAATTTTTCTAGCGAAAGCAGAACATTATTATTATTTATTGTAAAGCTACTGTGTATTTTCAAAAATTTCAGCAGAAAATGTTTTGCCGTACTATACAATATTTAATTAAAACAGAAAGAGTTTCTCGGCAGGAGATATGTAAATTAAAATCTTCCGGGCTTGATTGCCAAGGTCTAGTTGATAAAAATTCAGACGCCGTTTCGCCTGAAACTGTGTCAGGCATCTTCAGTGATAAAATTTTCGCTCTAATAAACGTTGAGATCGTCGTAGCGAGGTGACCTGATCGTTTGATCAAGCGATCCCACAGACCTCCTTCAATATTTTGAACTTTATTATTTATTGCATTTATATTGTATTAGTCAAAGTGAGAAAACCTACAAAGGCATATTAAATTCTTAAAAATGTATGCCCAAAATTTGGATTAGGTGTACGTGCACCAAAAAGAGTCTATAAAACCTGCTTTTTAGACATAAATTTCAACAAAATTTCTGGGGGAGGACCCCCAGACACCCCAATAGTTTGTTAGATCACGATTATTTTGAACTCGCAATAAACATTGAGAACATTAAATTTAATTTTGAAAATTCTTAGCCTTCCCCCAATAAATCAAATCCTAGATTCGCTCACTGCTGGGAATTAAAATGACTTATGAGGATGAAGGGGGGGGGCGATAGGTTTTAGTCAATCTCTGGAAGGGGCAATGGGCCACAAAAGGTTGGGAACCACTGGTCTAACCATTTTATACAGTAGTAAAATATGCTCAGTTTAACCAAAGTATAACTTTGATATTATGAAATATGAGTATTTACTATAGCAACACTTTTGGCACAGTGGTTCTCAATTTGTGTGCTGGCACTCTCCACAAACCTGTTCATCTCTGAAAATTGTGTTACTTTAAGTTGAAAAGCGTTTCAAATTTTTATTAAAAAAGCCTGCATTTTAGAAATATTTTTCCTTTCAACCCAAAACCTTGGGTTCTTTTACTATTGCAGTATTTAACTTTTTATTGGCTTCTTCTTGAGTTTGAATATTTCCCATTAATTCTTCTGCTGTTATTAGTATGCAAGGTTGGAAGATTAGTTCTTTTGATAAATTAGGAAGCAACACAGATACACGAATCTGTGGATACACCAACTCTGAGTGGCACATAGGGTGTCATGGGAAAATGAACATCATTTTAAAACATTTTCAGCTTGAGGATTTATATTAATCTATTCATGTGTATTGAATATAGGTGTAGATATTTTATACTAAAAGAGATGGTGAAAAGGAAGATTTAAGGATTTGAAATGGTTTATATTAATTGAGTCGTGTGTTGACACAAAAGCTTTAAAAATCTTTTTTAGTCTCATTCTATTATATAATTATAAAATAAACACCTCCCCATAAAACAATTATATAAGGGATTGGTAAGACCACACCTAGAATATGCTGTACAATTCTGGGCTCCATATATGAGAAAGGATATCGAAGTAATTGAAAGGGTTCAGCATAGAGCTACAAAAATAATTAAGGGAATGGCACACCTAGATTACAATGAGCGTTTGAGTATAGGCTCAAACATGTATACACTGGAGAGAAGAAGAAGGAGGGGGGATTTGATTCAGCTCTTCAAGTTCGTAAAGCAAGGGGATACAGAAGGTTTAGACTTTAATAGGGATAACAGAACAAGGGGCCATGGGTACAAATTGAATAAGACTCATTTCAATCGGGATTTTAGAAAATACTACTTCTTCAATAGGAGGGTAATAGATATATTGAACGCATTGCCAGAACATATAGTAAATTCGAAGGGTGTAATATGAGTTTAAGCTAAAACTAGACAGTCAGTGCGAATGGGTGAATTAATAAAACATGGACCAGCCTTGTTGGGCTTCGAGCCTGTAGCTGGTCGACAAAATTTGTATTTGTATTTGTATCTTGTGAAATATCTTTTAAAAAGCCAGTTTAATAAGTTTTGCCTAAAATCTCACTTTTAGTTAAATTTTTTAAATCTATTTTTGCTTTAAACCTTTAAACTCTCCAACTTATTCTAAGATGTCAAAGAGTCCTGCAAGTGATTAATACTACAAGGTTACAAGGGTATTAAAATTTGAGATTATTCATAAGAAACATTCAATAATAAAAAAAAATTAGGGCTTTGAGCTTAAAACTTCAGGAATTTTTTAAATATTGCCTACAAAAAACTCTTATGAATAGATTGGGGGGTAAAGTTATTTTTTTAATCTAAATTTACCTCTTGTTTGTGTCATAATGAGTTAAATTCATAAATTAGCTCCATCACAGTCACAGTTGTTAGTTAGTGATGTATATGTTAATGTTCATAATCTGGTAATGTTCGGAATACCTAGGTAAAGTATGAAATATTTTGTACTTTACCTTAGGTAATTCTCATTCTACCTTAGTTTTTCTGAACATTACCTAATTTCGGACATTAACTGTAACATATATACTACATGATTCTGAAATTTAATTTTAATAACAAAAAATTTAAAAATCCAAGCTTCAATTAGTGAAAGGGAAGAGTCCTTTGTGACAGTTTTAGTACAAATCTGTAGTTTAAATAACATTAATTCAGTTAGTTGTAAAAAACTTCATGCCCCATGCATTACAATAGTGATATTTTTTATTTACTAAAACGACCTTGCAAGTCTAAACCCACTAAATATATAGTTATGATTATTTAGTGACTAATTTCATTATTTTATTCAATTAGTTCCTTTCATTAATAATCGGAGTGAATCCCCATGTTATTTCCAATAGAGGCGCTTGTATTTATTTTTCCCCTCAACTAATTGGAAATGCCTATTTAACAAATGCATACTTAATACAAAGGTGCTAATTCAAACAATAGGGAATGAAAAAAAGAAAAGGATTCCAAAAATAAGAAGTTGAAGAATAGTTGAAATTTTTCAGCTAATAAAATTAACATAACTTACATTATAAATTAACTATTTACATAAAATAAAAATAAGTATTCCCTGCCTCAAATTTTAATTTAAACCCTCTTTCTATTATATGTTAAATCTTGCTGAAGGTTAGATCTTACTTTCAAGATGGCAGCACGAGCTTGAGCGTTTTTTCTCATTTCAATATTGGCAAATCCGTGTCAGGTCCATAGTCCATATATGGGATATAACTCCACCTTCTACAATATCGACCTATCCGTGTTAGGTCTATAGTCCATATATGGGCATGTAACTCCGCCTACTGCGTTTCTTTTTTTAGGTGGGAAAACATACCGCGCTTCACCGGTGATTCGTTCTACTCTCCATGCCGCGCAAACGGACGACGTCACGGCATAGGGAAGAGCGAGACGAACGTACTCGGTTCGTCGTACTTTTTAAGAAGAATCTTAATTAGTACCAGTGGCGTAGCCAGAAATTATTTTTGGGGGGTGCAATGCTTAAAAAATATATTTCAGGAGGGGCCCTAAATTGTTTTCCCCCTACAAGCCATATTATTACGTCCACAATCTAACTTTTTATACATTATTTGTTAAAATGTTCACCTTAAAGAACTTTCACTGAAAGAAAAAAAGTTGTTAGTAATTTTGTTACAAATTCTAAAGGGGGAGTCTAGGGGTCCGCCCTCATAAAATTTTTGAAAATGTGACTCTAAAAACTGGTTTTTAACTATAGTTCTGTGTATTTGTGGTGCATCTAGTCAAAAAATTTTTATTTATATTTTTATAGATAGGATTTGCATTTGGGTGAACTTAATGTAGAAAAAAAGTTGAAAATAATAGGGTTCCAAATGGGAAAGGGGATATAGGGATCCTCCATCAGAAATAATGTTTGGAAATTTGACCCTAAAAACAGAATTTATAATGTTTTGGAACACCCAGTTCTTATATTTTTGGACTCATATTTTAAAGTAGGATTAGAATTTTGATGAACCTACTATAAAAAGATTTTGAATAATGAAATTCCAATCAGAAAGGGGGGATTGGGAATCCTCTGGAAATTTGTCCTTAAAAAACAGGGTTTTAGGTTGTTTTGGTACACCAAGTCCGGATTTCGGTGGGGGGTAGGGCTCCCTCACCCCCCTTATATACGCCACTGGCTGGCATGATGTGATAAAACACACTCCAACAAAAACTGATGTTTCAAGAGATTAAAGTTTGAATTCCTTTGGGTGTTATTACCTATAATTACTACCTTAACACAACCTATAATTAGAACTTGTAAAAGTGGTAACAGATTTACATATTCAACTAGTCATAATATACTATAGTAAAAAACTCTATTACAGTCGAATCCGCTTAATGTGATCACGGTTAGTGTTATCAATCGGATAATGTTATAGAAATCGGCAGGTCCCGATCATTCTTATTTAATTAAATGTAAAATACATCGGTTAATATGATCAACTATGACTCAACTCGCCGCTTAATGTTTTCAAAATTTGTCCATATCCCCTAAAAAACGTCTCATTTCCAGTCATTTTGAAGGTCAATTTGTACGAGTAAATATCTGCCCCACCAGAGTATCTGGTGTTTCTTTTTTCTGAAACTCAGTAGGAGTAAGAAAAAAAACATTTCGCACAATATTGAAAGAAAACTGTTGATGGGGGGTTCGATTCCATACGTGTGATTGGTTAAAGAAACCATCGGCACCTTCCAGATGTTTCTGATAAGAGATTTTGATTTTCCCTTGTTATGAACTGAATGGATTACTGAAATTCAGATTGCTTATTGGAGTGGAAGGCTATAATGGAAGGAAAAAAGAAAGACCTTTCTATACAAATAAATTACTAAGTAAGCGATTATTTTATTTTTATAATTTTAACTACTCTTATATTTTCCCTTAAAATTTTAAGTTGGCAAGTGCCTACTGCCAAGTGTAAAAAAGTGTTTTAAATACGTTAATTATGATTACAAGATTTTGATTTTAAAGCAAACAATCTCGAAACACTCTTTCCTGCTTTTTGATATGGGATCGCTTATTGTTATCGATTGGATAATGTTATCAGTTTAATCTCGGACAATTGTGATCCAATTAAGCGGATTCGACTCTATTAGAAGTAAATATTTCGCCGCAAGTTCAGAGGTGCGGATGCTTGGCGAATTTTGGCTGTTTAGCGGCACATTTAGAAGCCAAATGACTCTTTTAACATTAGTTAGGGTTACCATATTAGTCATGTTTACCGCTAAAAACTTGGCGCATCCGCACCTCTGAACTTGCGCCAATATTTCTATAAAATAATGAAATATGGAGAGGGATTAATGAGAAACTGAGAAAAGGCAGAAGCATGAAGCTGAAGCAAAGGCTGGTACAAACATTACACAGCTACCTTCAAAAAAATATAGGTAAACCAAAAAATGTTTCATGTATAAAAATAAGAGTCATCATACAGCTAAAAATTCAATATTTTTTCCTTTTTAAAATATACTGCGTGAACCAGAAATCACCATTAATTTAAACAAATCTAAATTGTATTAAATCATTAATTAAATTAATTGGTAAACTAAAATGCCACTTAACCATCTCTGTAGAAGAATTAGTATCACATTCATCATTCATGACGGTTTTTTTTATCACGTTGTCTTTCACATAAGCTGTTGTAATGGAGAACTGCAGCTAATCTTAAAATTTTAAATATTCAATTTTAATTTATTAAAAATTCTCTTCTGATTCCAAAAATACGCCTGTCTTTCCCCACAAACTTTTTTAAAGGTAATTATGACATATTTTATTACAGAAAGCTCCTAACAATGTGACGTCACATGTGCCAGTGGAAATGTGGGAAACACCGTTTTCATCGATACACTAGTCTGTAAAAAAAACTAGTGCTCATTGTTTCAAAGCGGGATTATAGCAACAAGCGGGAACAAAGCACATTTCACGTCACAAGCTGTTTCAGCTCAGACACAAAAGAGGCTGTTTTTAATTGAAAATAACTTAAAATTTAGGGCTTTGAAAAGCAAATGAAAACATTTTTTGGAGGTTTTAGGCCATTCTGAACACATTAAGATTTTAAAAAAATTTGACTGCAGTTATCCATTCCCAGATGTGTTTTTAGATGAAAAAAATCATTAATTGTTCGTTTGCGATTCATTGAAATATGAGCGCAAGTCTATCGGACACAGAGAAGACGAATAAAAAATGCATCGGACACAGAGAAGACGAATAAAAAATGCAACTACTAAGCTACTAACTCACAATCCTTTCTGCTGATCCATTCCAGAACCTTGAACAATTTGTGTCTGAAACCATGGAATCCCCAAAAATGCACCCCCCTGGGTTCCAAACAGGACATCTGGTGATTAGGGCCGCCCATAAGGGGGGGGGACAAATGTCGGGGGCCCGGAGCTTTGAGGGGCCCGGCCCACGAGTTACGTTTTTTTTAGTGAAAGTCTGCACTAAAAAAAACTCCTCCTTCACTGTTTTATTTTTCAAGTAAAAATAGTTAACTCGCAGAATTTATTCATTCAATACATACAGTCCCGGAATTGACGGGCCCATCAAAAGTGGTCGCCTTTTCAAAAGTTTCATCTCCAATCCCTAGAGGATCCAGGGGGGGCTAAGGGGCTTGATCCCCCCAAACTGAAAATTTTAACGCTATATAATATGGAATTTTATGCCCCAAAATGATTTAAAACCTTGTTTTTTAAGGTCACATTTTCAAAAATTTTCTGGGGGAGGACCCCCAAACCCCCCTCGTACTTAACTGTATTATTACAGCTTTATTTTATAATGACTTCGTCGAAACGCAAAAATTCTACCATAAAATCTATATCAGAATGTACTAGAACAGGGTTTCCCAAACTTTTTCATGCATCGACCCCTTGGTAGTATTTTACACAGGCCATCATCATTCAAAAATCCTTTAAGAAAAATTATTTATAAAGGAAAATTTTATAGCCGGATTCATTCACTAGTAATGTGCAGTTCAATCTGGATAATTCATTGGTGAACCAAATGAGAAATAGACCACCAAAAGCATTAATCTTTAAAAAAATTTGAGGCCAGAGTGCCAAAGGGGGGGTCTGGGGGTCCTCCCCCGGAAAGTTTTCGAAAATTTGACTCTAAAAAACTAGTTTTTAACTGTAGTTTCTGTACACCAGGTCCAGATTTTGCATATATATTTTTATATAGGATTTGAATTTGTGTTAACTAAAAAACACCTATTCCTACTTTAGGACATTTTTTAAAAAGAGGATTAAAAAGAAGATTTACAGTTTTATGAATTTATTCATTAAATTCCAAGAAATTTAAAACTATTTGAGAGTCGCTCTAAAACAATAAGAGATGCGCGTTAGCCATGAGCTATTCAATGCTATTGGTTGTTTGCCAATCACAATTCCAGAAAATCAGGGGGCCCGGAGAGGGCCTCCTTTGAAAATACACTCCCTTCCAAAAGTTAAGCACGTAACTATTTCTTCAACCTAAAGCCAAGTAGAATTATTTTTCATACACGAAAATCCTACCTCAAGATGTTCAACTAGTTGGAATACTGCACCCGAGAACATTAGTAATTAACCATTTGTAATTAATGTTTGTTAGAAGGACCTTGAAATTTATTTTTCAATATAATATAATTCTAAAAATGATAATGAATTCTTTATGCAAATAAGTACACATTATTTTAGGAAGGTTTATGCAAATTTCAAGGCTTTATATTGCTTAAATTAAGGAACATGGTACATACATTATATAAATTGTTCTGCAACATAGTTTTAAATATAACAAATTAATATTCTTTTCCATTTAAAATGTTCTTACAATTTCTGTATAACCATGGTTGCCATCTGGCAGTTAGTTTTGTGTATACTTTATTTATTATTTGACGCTAAGTTTGACACAAAGGTGTCCTATAAAACTGACGCTTGAAAAAATGGCTAAATGGTCAAAGATCGATGATTTTTCGTAAATTTCTCTGGAACCAAGCAAGTTATAGAGCTTAGATTTCACAAAATTCGTATTTACGGGATCGATTCGCTTCAGGTAAGTGTTGCTGCACTATCTGGAGCGTCCTGTAAAAGGAGGTACTGGCCCGGGAGCGTTTTGGCGGGAAAAAAGTAGGAATTTTAGTTTTGACCCACCCTCTAATGCGATACATGGTTCGATTCCATATAGTTTTAGGGTGCACAAATACCGAAATTTCTGAAGCCTGGAGCAAAAGGTCCGATTGTAATCCGAGAAAACGGAGTTTTTGGAATATCGGTTTTTCAGAAAGGTTTTTTTGTAAATTTCTATGAAAACAAGCAAGATAGAGCTTAGATTTTACAAGATTCGAATTTTTGGGACCAAATAACTCCAGAAAATGGTTACTGCACTATTCGGGGTGCCCTGGTAAAGGAGTCAATGGTCCGGGAGCGTTTTGGCGGGAGAAAGTAGGAATTTTAATTTTAATCCACCCCCTAATGCGATGCATAGTTCGATTCCTTAGGTTTAGGGTGCCGATATACCAAAATTTCAAATGACTGGAGCAAGCAGTTCGGATGTAATCCAGCCAAAACGGAGTTTTTGGAATATTGTTTTTTCAAGAAAACTCCCGAAATAATTATTCCACACCTTAATAATTTGCATATTCGTAATCTGTAAAAAAATTCCCGATTTACCCATGTACGGCACTTGGGTTCGGGTCGAATTTTTTCCGAAACTCTACTGACACGACTTCTCCCAAAAAATGGAGTATGTGGCATTAACAACAAGTAGCCTCAGTCTTGTTCTAAAAATCCTGGATGACGTAAAAATCACAATGGGAACCCGTAATTCTGGAAAAACTTTGCCACAACAATTATAGTTACTATGAAAAATTTAAAGCTTTCTTTGGACTTGTGTTTTTTCCCGTCAAAATCTGAACTTTCTTAAAGTCCCATTACTGACTCAATTACCTACCGATTTGTACCAAAATCGAATATGAAGTATATGATAGGGTATATATTAAGATTTTAAGGTTGAAAACTCGATATCGTTTTTTGATTTTTGTAAAAATCGCGACTTTAGTGCGACTTACGTTCGGGTCCAGGAGCTCTAATTTTGGTTGCAAATTCACGAAATTCCAGATTCTGAGAGCTTATGTGAATGTTATGAAAGGACAAAGATTGCCGGCCCAATGAAAATAGGTTCGATTGGTTTTTTAGCGATTCTTTACTGTAGTACAGAATCACACTTTGGAAAAAGGATCCATCCACGCAATTCCTAGTTCCCGGTCTAGAAAATTCGATATATTGCTCTTTTAATTCATATAATTATATTCCTTGCTATTCCAACTAAATAAAGTTATATCTTAAGAAAAACATAATGCATAATTTTGCTCCTTTAAAATAAAATAATTCATCATTAGTCAATATTGTATCTTCGATAGCAAGTCATATTACTGACGAAAACCGGCCAATACTTATTGTACGACAACACCGGTCAATATTATGTCTACGACATTGGTACTTATCTTGTTTTTCTGACATCGGTCCGCCGGTATAATCACACCAACATTGGATTTACGATATTGCCCAGTATTTATCAAAATCCTTTCTTCGACATTATTTTCGTTTTTTATCATAGAGTAAAAAGATTATTTTCATTTTTTAACTCATTTGTTACTTATAGCATGTAATTAAAATTGGTTGTAAGGTGTTCTTAATTACGTTAAATTACGCATTGCCAATAAATACTGTCCAATATTCAATGAGATTCGCAATATTGGCCAATATTCCTGAGCTACCTAGGTCGGGGGTTCTTACATGATTGGACACAGTTTAAAAATAAAATTTTCTACACTTCAAAACCAGTCCTGTGAGGGAGGCTCTCCTTATTCCCCCCCCTGTTCCTGTTGGAACCTGGAAACAAAAAAATTTTGGTGGGATTAGGTCTTCCTATATCTCAACACTGATTTCAGCCTATTAATATAATCAAATCATGTTCCAAATCATGGGAGCGATGCTGTTGTCTCCCCAGTGGCGCGTACCCCTTAAAAATCTACATATGAAGATCTGACAACAGAAAACCGATACCTAAGAGAAGATTATCTTATCCACCTAACACATTGAGTACATGGGTGGATTTTAGGTAATCCCTGGGGGTGCATATCGGAAAACTTGGGGGGGGTGTTCAAGCTGTCCCTGTTGGCTTTCAAAACATGATTTTCTCTTATAAAAATGGAATTTCCTTAAAAAGTTGGCGGTGCGTTGCATCCGCTTAAAATTTTATGATTATGAAAATAAATATTCATAATCATAACTATACACAATTTGTGTATAGTTATGATTATGAATATTTATTTTTTAAAAAAATATACGTAACAATTATTCTATAAAGGAGTAATCGTAGTGCTGTCATCTATTAATAGTTGAGTGATGCTAACCAACCAGTCATGTTTTTTTAAAAAAGGGATAAAATATTTATTACTATATATTTTTCGACTGACAGAAATTTTCTTTAGTTATTTGAATGAAAACACACCTATTGGTGATAAACATGGAAATTCATTCCAAGTATCTCTTTTTTATTTTAGCTCTTCCCGGTGGCGTGGCGTATATAGAAATTTATTTCGGGAGGGGCCCAACATTATTTTTCAACCCCCTAGCCCTAAAAAAAAATTTTTCGTCCAATGTAGCTTTCTAAATATTTTTTTTTGTAAAAATTTTCACCTTAAAAAACTCATCATGAAGAAGAGTAATTTTGTTCCAAGCACCAAATGGGACATCTGGGGGCTCTACCCCAGTAAATTTTTAAATATTTTACTCTTAAAACTGGTTTTTAAACAGTTTTAGCACTCAAAGTACGAATTTTCGATTTTTATTTTTTCATAGGGTTTTCATTTGGATGAACTTAATATAAAAACAAGATGAAAATAATAGAGTTCCAAACATAAGAGGGGATCTAGGGGTCCTCCCTTAGAAAATGTTTGTAAATTTGACACTAAAAACCGGATTACTACTTGGTTTTGGTAAACCTAGTCCTAATTTCGGACTATTTTTATGGATAGGATTAAGATTTTGATGAACCTGTATAAGAGGATTTATAATAGTAAAATTCCGATTAGAAAGGGGAGTTTGGAGGTCCTTCCCCAGAAAATTTCTAGAAATTTGTCACTAAAATACAGGGTTTTAGCTTGCTTTGAAACCGGATTTCCGGAGGGGGGCCCCCATAAATACACCAGTGGCTCTTCCACCAGTTTCTTTATTGTCTTTTATTATGCTATTATTTTAACTTAAAAGATGCATCCTCCTTTTTTTAAAAAAAAGCTTAATTTATATTCCATCTTTGGTAATGAAATTAAAATATTAAGTAAGGTAAATAAAATAATCTAGAACAAACAATCAAAAACTATTTTAAAAGAGGATTTAGTATGGAAAGCTTTGTTCTGCCCAAATTAGAAAATTAGGCCATGCTATACCAAGGTCTTTGACATTTTTACAGCTCATTACTAAAATAATCAATTAAACTCCAGCCTTTCAATGATTCATATTTTTAATATCTATAATCAGATTTCTCTAAGTAACTCTTTTTGAAAATTAGAGGTATTAAGCTTCAAAACTGCTTTAATAATCAATAGTAATTTTTTAAAAGTGTCTTCATGAATTCATATTATTTGATGCCCCATAAAATACTTTAAAACCTCACATAACAGTGTTCAAAGAAAGTTTTTATTCCATTCTGCACTAATTTTGAAGTTAAACTTACAATAATTACTGAAATAGTGTTTGAAAAATATCATTTAATATAAAAATATTAGAAAAATAATTTAATGATAAGTACCTCAAGGGGGCTATATGTCTTTTACTGTTATTTCACTTATTCATTAACGTCCTCTCAAATGAGATTTTTGTAAGATAGGCCTTTTAATGTATAATATCATATTTATGGAATCTTGGAAAATTGTAATTTTAGTCACCAACCAAGCAAAATTAACTACCCACTTACTTCAAACTAAAAGTAATTTTATTAGATTGAACTATTTTTCTTTTTATTTCTTAGAAAAACAAGTGATTGACAACTTAAAATCAATAAAGTACTATACAATGCCTTTCCTTTGAAAAAAATAATAACTATTTATTTAAAGTACTTTTCTTTACATTCATGTTTTCTGAAATCAGAATAATAATAAACAACAGTGAAAATTTACATAAATAAATATTTTATTTAATCAAAATAACATAAAACAAACAACAATTAAAAAAACTCATATTAGTCTCCTTCCAGGGATAGCGAAGAAATATTAGACATTGAATTTATGAAGCTAAGTTGAGAAAAAAAAGCACTTATAACACATTCAGTTTTATTTAAGACTGATAATATACATAGTAGCAATGGGAAAAAAATAGAAATTGATACAATACATTAATTCTATAAATATAAATGTACTCACATGGAAAAGTTTTTCTTCTGAAATATATACTCACATGACAGTCAATCTTTTTTAAATTGTCCTTTTACGTATATCCAACTGGGAAGTGTTTGAAATTGATGCTGATTAACAGCACCCAAATTCAAACCCCACCCGGCTATCCGGATTTTAATTTTCTTTTGATTGAAGGTTTAGAGGCTCAGCTTTAACAGTTTCCCTATTTTTTATTACCATACTTGCTCGATTCTTAACTAGTCTTTTGGCTGGAAAGCAAATTTATATTAAACAGAAAATAAGAAATCATGCAATGCCCTAATTGTAAATTGAATACATTGATTCATAACAATTTATTTACTAGGCACAGGATAAATAAAAATTGTTATGATCAAAAATATTATTGTAATTGATTTAATTGCAACTAACATGGAATTATAAGAAATTAAATTTATAACTTCAATTATAATTGTCATTACTGAGAGCAACAAGCCCAACCTTTAATTGCAATTTTCAAAAAATCCTTTAAATCCCCCTTAATAGAGTTTTCTCCCTCATAACAGTTAAGGGAATCCAAAACTTCAATTTTCCCTTCATTTTTACTATAAATAAGAACTATCCAATGTCCCCCAACATTTACAGGTATAAAAATGACTTCGTGTTCTGGTTTTATCATTTTAAACACTATATCTCGGACTCTTTTTTTTTAAAGACTAGGGGGCTCTGCCCCCTGCTCGCTATCGATCACCAACCCCCGGAACTGCTTCGCAGTTCTTTGAAGATCGCTTCGCGATCTTAGCGAGCAGAGCTCGCTTGTTTCATCTCAACTATCCAGTACAACCTAGAACTTGTCGGCTTATAATCTGAATAGAATAGGAGTCATTTAGAATAGGCGCCTGCAACAGGATCAAAAACGCTCAATAATGCTTAATAACGCTCATCAGACAACTTCAGTGACCGATTATTTTACAATATTTTGACTACTTCTGCTTAGGCTGCCTTGTCATTGCAGAAGAAAATTTTGTCGACGATAATTATAATAATAACTGCTTTTAATACATTACATCTCAGGCGCTAATTCTAAATGAACAGAGTATAGTTAATGATCATTTAATATCGAAACTTTTTATCTCTCAAACTTTTCAATAATTTAATTCGGATCATTACCACGAAAATATCAAAATAAAACTCTTACTGAGATATTTCTTTTTAAATTATCAAAAATTTAAAGGATAGGGGGCTACAGCCCCCTACTCGCTTACGCTCACCAACCCCCGTAACTGCTATGCAGCTCTTTACAGATGGCTTCGCGATCTGTAATATCTGCAATCGATCTTTAGCATCAGAGTAAAACAAACTTCCGGAAAATCCTCTTCCTTTCATCGGCACAAATAGCACTCAAAATAGCTAAATTATTTATTTCTCTAGTAGTTCAAAAATATCGGAGTATCTTTAAAAGATTATTAACCAAGTCTATAACTATATCGCTAGCAAACTTAGAGCAAAAATGTGCACCTCAAAACTTTTAAATTTAAATATCCGTGCTCGCGACAATCTAGTGAAGAGGCAAATATAAAATTTAAAAACATTAAACACGTCTGATAAAGACCTACTAAAACTATGAAAAAAATTAAACTTTGATGCTTAATAATTCCAAAACTAATTAGAATTTTTTAAAGAATTAAACGCCAATCTCTTTCTAAAAAATAAGAATATAAGTGTTTAAAAATTCATATTGATACCTTGAATAGTTTTCATTTTAGATAGAAAAAACGAAAAAGTGTCAAAAATTTCGAAAATTAAAAAATTAATTACTCTAAACCAAATTCGAAATTCGAAAAAAGGGTGACGTAGTGCACATCTTCATACTTCAGAGTAGTAGGCTGCAAAAAATCATAGTTCTGCTGCTAATAGATTTCGCTGAACTGGATTACGCGGCGAAAAAAGAAAAACTTCAACTTTGACCTTAAAAATACCCCAGAACTAATTATCACATCAGTTAGCTTTTTGTTCAAGAGTGTGCCCCAAATATTCCTCTACAAACTTTTCAAATTTCATAAATATCTATCAAGTAGTTTTTGCGTTATGAGGGTTCAAAGAGTTGAAAAATAAAATTTTCTGAAACAGCGGCGGCGGCAGCGGTGACAGTAACTTTTTTTTAATATAGAGAGATATCAAATGATAAGGTGGTTGGTATTGATACATAAGATTTATTTGTTTTAATTAATTTTATTATAAAAGCATCAATAATACTGTCATACAGCCAACCTTTTTTAAATGCTGAGGAGGCTGACTTAAGAATTTTTCCTTCTTAGGTGAAATTTCTAGATCTAAAGACTTTAACATGTAAGTTGTTAGTTTGATACCATCAACAATTATCTCACATGAATTAACATTGTTTTTAAGTACATCATTGAATTTTGAAAAATTACACCTTCTGACCAATGAAGAATTATTAACAAGAGTATCACAAATAGATTGTCTAAATTCATTGGTATTAAATTTAATATTAACATTACCTTCTTTGTAAATTAAATGATGAACATAATAACATACAAAGACCCCACAACTAATGTTATCTTTTCGTAATACGTGCTCTGGTGATCTTGTAGTCCAAATATTTTTGTCTGTGATGTTTAGGAAATCCATTATTTTATTAACTGTATTTGAATACCTTGAAGGGTAGATGTTTGATTGGGGATCATATACATTAATATTTTTATCAAATTGGTTGACCAGGATTAGAATCCAATGGTTATTAAGACAAAGAGGAAAAATAATTGATTTTACACGTGGACTTATTGGATTACTTGTTGGAATATCATTAACAATTAACTGTGTTAGACTGGAATCTACAAATGAAAATTCAAGGTCATCTTCAATTAAAATATGAATGTATGAATCAATAACAACATCATATAACCACCCTTTGACAAAATTTTTATCTTTAGATTTAAGAAATTTTTCCTCATTCATGCTTAATTTAATATCTAAAGATTTAAATGAAACTTCGTCAATTTTATAAATTCCTACACATTTTGGGAATGCAGGTACTAATTCGCTCCAATCATTATAATTTTCTATCTTAAAACTCTCCTCTAAGGGTGTCAATATTGAACGGGGAAATTGTAAGGGTGCCAATTTCGATCCAGGACCATATATAGTAACCATATAGTCACCATCATCTAAGTTATTAATTTTATAGTTTTCATTCAAATCACCCCAGTTTTGGATATCAATGTCTTCATTTAATGGCTCACTAATTTCTTTATGTAAGAGTTTAGGTCTTTATAGTGGGGAAACAGTGATACGACTATCTAATTTCTCTATTCTAAAAAAAAGTTTTTGGTGAACGGTTTCCAGAGAAAGGCTTTTTAATTACAGAACAGAATGACACATATCTGGAATCAAAATGTTCGGATTCTTTCCGGATTTCCGAGTAGGCTATTAGATTTTTAAAAAAGTTCTCAATTTTAAAATATTTCCATTTTTTTAGATTTCGGATAAGGTCTCAGTTACAAAGCAAGAAAGTGTGAATTTTGAAACAATTGAAAACATATTTCACCGGTTTTTTAATATTCAAATAGATTACATAATCATCTTTCTATTTAAAACACGAATTTAAATGATATATTTTGGGTTATTTTTAACAATAGTTATATTTTTGCTGTTCAAACGGTTTTAATTATATTTAAAACTTATGCATACTTAATTTATCTTTTATTTTTTAAATAACAAATTAATATTTTTATATTTATCTTTGTTGCTGTGGCAACCTAATCATTACTATATTTACAATAAAATATAAACTAGCTTTCGGAAATTTTGAGAACTTTTGCATTTATTTTTTACAATAATTATTATTTTTATATCCTTTTGCAGGTATATTTTTTAGGGTAGTAAAATGTAACTCTTTATTTCATAAGGCCAAAACGCAAACACGAGTGAATGTTTAAGAAATAAAGATAAAAATCGAAAATATTGGAAGTCTAGACATTCGTGTCATTGCTATAAACATGATACAACTTCGACGTTTGTTTGTTCTCATGAGGATAAAATTCTAAATTTTCGCGATGTTTACGATAATTACTCCATTTTTCACCAGCCAATCATTACAAATTTTAAGAAAGTTAAATTTATTCCCGATGTGTTTCAGTGCTTCCTTAATGGATCTGTGAAAAAAACATTACCTTGGGGAAATGGGCAAAAGAATGTTTACATTGCCTTGTTGTTAATTATCTTGGAATTATAAAGTGATCCGCCAATTCATGTTACCATAAAAGAACTGTTGAAATTCCGCCACTGAAAAAATATCCGCCATTTTTGAAAGAATACCCCGGAGAAGTACTACCCCTGTTTTAAGAATGTTTTATAAATTGAGTAAGTGCAGTGAGCTGGGTTTTGTGTGGAATTGCAAAGCGGTCCAAAAGTTTCTGTGAAAGCAGTTAACGGGGGTTGGCGAGCGATAGCGAGCAGGGGGCGGTAGCTCCCTAGTTTTTCAAATTTAAATATATTTAATGGTTCACTAGTTTCTTTAGGAAATAGTTTAGGTCTTTTTAGTGGGGGAACAGTGATACGACTATCTAATTTTTCAAATTTCAAATTATTTAATGTTTCACTAGTGTTTTTAGGAGAGAGTTTAGAAATTTTTAGTGGGGAAGCAGTGATATCACTATCTAGTTTTTCAAATTTAAAATCATTACTGTTTAATGGCTCACTAGTTTGTCTAGGAAAGATTTTAGGTCGTTTTAGGGGGGAGCAGGGATATCACTTAAATCAACCCTTTTACGCCTTTTTGAATAATTTGTACCATGCTCTTGATGATCTAACTTCTGGTTTGGAAAAACTTTTTCTCGGGGGATATCATCTACATCAACACTGGCACTACAACTGGCAACCCCTTGACAAGCACTATATAAAGAATTGAGTGTGGTATATATGCTGCCTAGCATAACATCAGACACTTTAGGATCCTCAACAATTTTTGATATAGCTTTACACAGTTCTTTAACAGCATCTAACTTATCGATTTTTGGGCAAAAAAGGTTCTTTTTAAAGGGGACAATAGACTGCTCTTCCAAATCACTGTATTTTTGGGGGGTTCCAAAATTATTTAAATCCTCTGGGGATGTCAGGTTTCGTGTTAAAAAGGAATGAATTTTATGAATATGTTTGCAAAGGAGAGACTTATCAGGACAACTACAAATATATAAATGAGAACATACATCTGGGCAACTTCTATTGATACATCTATCAAAGCAATTATCAGGTGAAGGACAACTTTCATTATTTCGCGTAACCTTATAATAAATAGTTTTCCTACTCTGTGATTTCACTGACCAAACATTTTGAGAATCAATGTCTATAACATCTTCATCCTTAATTTTAACACCCTTACTGTGCCCTTAACTTTAAACTTTTATTATTTTTGTTTTCAGGAACTTTATAAAAAATTTTAGATCTGCGTCTAAATAAATTATATTTTTCTATTTCTAAAAGAACTTTAATTAGAGAGTCCAATCTTCTATTAAATTTTCGTTGCAAATAAACCGTTTTTAATTGATTGTGAAAACTTTCATAATAATTATTTGTGTCAGTTCCCCCATGATGGTATCTACGATAAGCTTTAGCCCACATTTCACAGCGATTAGAATAATTTTTTCTAAAATACTGAATAAAAGCTGCTACAATCAGAAGAGCTCAAGAAATCTTCGTGAAGTTTTAAAATTTTTGATAGATCTTTTTCATTCAATAGGTTTTTAAAATTTTTCTTCATTTCTTTACGAACTAGTTTATCTGAGATTAATATAGCAAGATTTTTAGCCCATGCTCTGAACACGTGCCATTGGCACAACAAATGGCTAACTTTGGAGCCAAAAACTGAGCGAAAAGCTGTAATGGTTGTATGGTCGTCATCCGTCATTATAATGTTAAATTCTGGGAAGGATGATCTCCCTATTGGAAAAAGTTCACAAAACCAGTATCAAAATCATACTGGAACCAGTAAAAATCATACTGGAACCAGTAAAACCATACTGGAAATTCAAAACCAGTATGAAAATCATACTAGAAATTTAATACCAGTATAAAAATCTTACTGGTAATTCTGAAACCAGTATTGAACCATACTAGAAATTTTCATACTGGTTTTCAAATATACTGGAAATTTTGAAACCAGTATTGAACCATACTAGAAATGTTCATACTAGTTTTCAAATATACTAGAAATTTTGAAACCAGTATTAAACCATACTAGAAATGTTCATACTGGTTTTCATTTATACTGGAAATTTTGAAACCAGTATTAAACCATACTAGTTTTCAAATATTCCGGAAAATTTGAAACCTGTATGAAAGCATACTGGTAATTTTAAATCTAGTCTAGAAACTAGAACTAGAGTATGAACGTCCATTGTAGATATATACGAACTTTTCAAAATTTCCTGGCAGCATTCCGACTTAAATAATTTCTAAAATTTAGATTTGAGAATAGAAATAAGGAATTAAAATAGACAATTACTTTTATTAAATGAAATAAAAGTATATAATGTGAAAACAGATTCAAATGTTTTTATGAAAAGAAAATAAATTTAAAAAACTCCCTTGTCCTGCAATTGACAAATAAATATTTGAACTGTGTTTAGCTGCTTTTTATTTTGACTATCCAGGTATCACAAAAATATTGGCCAACTGCGTGCGAATACTGGCCAATATCGTGTAATATCGGACATTGTAATAACGATATTGGCCAGTATTTGTTGGCATTGTGACCCGAGAAAATTGATAATTTTTGAACTGGCAAAAATTTGGCAACTGACTTTTTTTCAATATATTTTTGCTAGTTTTATTGAAGTAATTAAAAGGGAAAAAACTTTATATAAATTCTTTCACTCTGTGCAAGATTTTTCAAACCTTTTCAAGTTATTAACATGAAATTGCATAGAAATACCCGTTTAGGTTTCCTAATAAGTTTTACCTCACATTTAAACATGAAATAGAACCAAGTTTTTCTTATCAGTTAATAACGTTTTTTAAAAATTGTAATTAAAAAAACTGCGATTAAAAATATTTAATTTACTTGAATAGTTTTTGAAAAATCTTGCTCACAGTGAGAGAATTCGGGAATTTTTTTCCTTTTGATTACTTTTATAAAAATTTCGGGCGCAAGTTCAGAGGTGCGGATGATTGGCAAATTTTGGCTATTTGGCGCCATATTTAGAAGCCAAATGAATCTTTTAACATTAGTTAGGGTTACCATATTAGTCATGTTTACTGCTAAAAACTTGGCGCATCCGCACCTCTGAACTTGCGCCAAATTTCGAAATAACTTTTTAAAATTTTGAGTATATTGATAATTGATATAGTAATTATATAGTAAAAATTTCAATTTTCTGCAAAATTTTGTTTTTGTGAAATATAGCAAGGAAAGCTATGTATATGTTACAGTTAAAGTCCGGAAATCAGTTAATTTACAGATAACCTAGGTAATTTGCAGATTAACGAGGGTGATCCGTTAAAGAGCGAATTTTTTTTCAATTTCTAAGATTACCTAGGTAATCTTGAAATTACCTAGGTATTCTGCACCCTACCGACTAGACACTCGTTAATCTGCATACTACCTGTAATCAGTTATTTTACATATTAACGAGGGTGATCCGTTAAAGTGCAAAATTTTATTTTATTTTATAAAAAGTTTAAGAAGGTTGGGGGGGCTGCCGCCCCCCCAAACCCCCCTGCCCTAACTATAACCAAACTCGTTTTGGGGGTAAACAGTAACAATGGCGAATCAAAAAAGGGGGATCGGTACTTTTTTCATATTACACAAAACACGCAAATCCCACAAAAATATTAATGAATTAGCAATTTTAAAACTAGAATATAAAAACAATAATAATAGAATATTAAAGTACCAACTGAGATTTGTATCAATTGTGGTTTTCGATCTCGATTTGACAGCGTATTTCATTGAGCACTTAAACTAGCAAATCTTAATGAAAGCGCGGTGTAATCGGCTGGCTGCCTGCACTGAACTATTGCTAGGATTCGCGATCGATTACATATGTTAAACCCTTGCCCAGGTTCCAGCGATTGTTGAATTAACGTTTGTTGAAAAGATATTTCAACAGCTGGGACATTTGCTTTCGTTAAAAGAAATCTCTGTCACTCTGAAGTCGGAGCTTCAACACAATTGTTTCAAAATACCCGTTTTAGTAGTAATATACTGTACTTAATCATGTAAATTTACAGTACTTACTTATGCTTGTATTATTTTGTTTTAACATTCAACATGACAACTACCAGTGCTACGCTCTAAATTTGAAATCAAAACACCAAATATGACAACAAACTACGTATTGAAACCCAACTGCGCAGGGGTAAGCGCATGGCGCAGTAAGCACCTCAACATTTTAACAGAAAGTATTGAACGAAACAAACTATTTTGAACTTTAACGATCAAGAGGCCGTTATAGTGTAGATTCCCTAGGTAAAATGCGAAAAACTCAAAAATCCGCACATTAACGACAGAAATCAGTTAATCTTAAGTTTACCTAGGTATTCTTCAGATTAACTAATTATCAACTTTAGCGGTAACATATACAAGCATTTAATGCTTATAAGCTGTTCAAGCTACTCTCATAGCATTGAATGGTTGGTGAACCTTGATAGAACGGGTGCCTCGTGGCACGTTAAGCCTACATGTGGTGACTTTGACGCTGAATAGCGCCGGATATATTAGGAGCCCAAATTAGTGGTTTATATTTTCTAAAAGCATACAAAAATGTGTTTCGAATAATAGCATTATCTAAGAGGTGGTGTAAAACTTGCGCAATCCGGAAAATTCATTTTTTGGTTATCCAAGACTAGTTTTCACGGATTTCTCCCAAAATAATTATCAGAGAGCTTATTAATAACTATATTCTTGAAGAACTCCTTGAACCACGTTAGAAAAACTCGGTTTTATCTGGAGAAAAGGAGTAAGGGGCGTTAAAAAGTGAAAATAAAAACGAGCACGCGGTTTTAAAATATCTTAATATGGGTTCAATCCCTTAGTGTCATACATCATTCAATAGGAAATATTAAGGAGGTACACATACTAAAATTTCAGAACCCTACCTCTAAAATTAAGGACGTGACGCCCAATTAAAGTTTTCCAATAAAACCGGAAAAACTCCCGAAATAAGGAACCAATCCCCTTATACTTTATATATTCTTAATCTACTAAATTATGTGAACACGATGATGTAAAACACTTGGGGGTCAATTTATATTTTTACGCATTCCTCCATTTTCTCATAGCCCGAAAAACGTAATGGATTCCTATGAAGACAAGTCAATCACTTTTGTGTTCAAAAATTCCTGGATGACGCCAGGATGACCATGGGAACTCGAAATTCTAGAAAAAGCTTACCATATTACTCAACTACCATAATAAAAATTCAAAAAATTTCTAACTTATAATTAAATACCAATTATTAGGCTATTTTGGACTTGTGTTTTTTACTCAAAACTACGATTTTTTTACGACTCCGAAAAGCCCTTAAATGTTTAACGAATTGCATGAAAATTCGATATGAAGTGTATTTTAAGGTCCTGTGTAAGAATATGTCAAAGAAAAAATTTTAAATTACGTTTATTAGGTTTAAAACGACAAAAGAGTACTATTTCGACAGTGAAATACCAGCTGTAAATAATAATTGCAAATAGAAAATAAATGCATTCATTAATATAAATTAAATAAAAAATAATGACATAATTTGAACTATTTAATGAAGAAATAAAGCTGGGCAAGGGTAAATGGACGTAAACTAAGAACAAGAGACACATGTCACAATCTCACCCCCGCACTAAAAAACGTATAGTATGGGCTGTATCGCTTTTATTGTGTACTTGTTCATGTTCATATAACCACAGATTTTTGTAAATTTACTTTTAAAATTTCACCAGGATTCCTTTTTAATGCTTGATTGTATTTTTAGTGGAGTATAATTTTTATTTTATAAACTGAGCCGCGTAGATTTAGAATTTATTAGATTTGACTTGTGCGAATGGCAACACCAGATTGGCCATGCTGTTTATTTTGAAATCACGTTATAACATGCTGTTGCTTCCTCTGCTATTTTAAGTAAGTTAAATGGTATCTATCTTTAATTAAAATGTATTAAACATGTCCAGTGGCGGATCCAGGATTTGGTTTTGGGGGGGGCTAAGAATTTTCCTTATCCATTTGAATCTTCTTGTTAATATTTATACGGAAAAGGTAGTGAAATATCCTGATCCAACTTCCAAAAGGGGGGTCTGGGGGTCCTCCCCCAGAGAATTTTTGGAAATTTAGGTCAAAAACCACACTTTTTCAACTCCTTTTGGAACGCTTAATCCGAATATCGGGTACAGATTTTTTGCATTCTGACACAATCTTAGTAAAATGTAGTTGTAATAAAAGGGTTACAAGTGCCAAGGGGGTCTGGGGGTCTTCCCCCAGAAAATTTTTTAAAATTTGACCTTAAAATAACAGGGTTTTAACTCATTTTGGTGCATAAAATGTCATATTATATAGAGTAAAACTTTTCATTTTGGGGGGGGCTTGAGCCCCCTAGCCCCCCCCCTGGATCCGCTAGTGAACATGTCTTTATTTTGACCCATTAATAAATTTTTAAAAGATTATAAAGTTCGGAACTTTAGGATAAGCCGGGCTGTTGTGAGATAGGGACATAGCGGCCGGCTAATCCTTAAGTATCTAAGTTTATTTGATACATTTGTTTCTTGTATTCTTCCATTCTAAACAGTGTTTATGTTACGGGAAATGTGTTAAATCCGGGCATTTTTAATAATGCCCGCGTATTTCGAACAAATAATCATTACTAATTGAAAAATATCATTGAATTTATCACCCTTCCTGGCTCAATTTGGGCATTATTAACAATGCCCAGTTTATCATATTGGGGAAAGTTAATGTAATACATTATTTTATTTTCTGTAAGATTAACGGCTAATCTGCATTACATTTAATCTAACTAATAACTTAAAAAAAGCATTCTCTTAAAAGTGATATATCCAGTTATGTTACCATTACTTTTTTTCAACTTCCAATATAACACATGTTTCGCACAGCTACATAACATACCTGTTATAGTGTATGCCATTCATGGCTTATTAGGGGACATCCATAAATTACGTGAGGTCAAAAAGGGGGAGGGGGGTCGATTAAAATCTCACGTCAACTATTCAAGTTAGAAATTAAATGATTTTTTTAAGTATGAGAAAGGAATAATACCCACAGATAAGATACTGTGGTGATTTTTAGGCGGAATAATGTTGTCCTTTTCCCCTACATCATTAATAATGAAAAAGTTTTAGGTGCTGTGAAGCACAAAAGCAAACAAATTAGATAGAAAATATTTTTAAAGGTTGTAGGTAAATCTCACGTCGGGGGAGGGGGGTCCAGCAAAATCTCACTCAGGGGGAAGGGGAGACCAGATTATGGAAAAAAACACCTCACGTAATCCAGATTTTGGAAAAAACTCCTCACGTAATCCAGATTTTGGAAAAAACTCCTCACATAATCAGATATCACTAATAATGCCTGATCTATCACATTGGCCGTAACATATATTTATCGTTGCTGTGAAAACAAATCGGCATATCTGCAAAATGCATATTATGCTAGAGCGCTTTTAAGTTTTCGCATGTGATACTTCAGATAATAATAAAAATGTGCTATTGTGAGATAATTCAGTTTTACTTAGATGATGGATATCTTTCCACCTTGAAGGTTATGAAGCGACTGGTGTATTGCACAGTAGATCATAGATCTGTAGCTTCTGATAAACAAAATGGCTATTCCCGATTACATGCACATCTGTCCAACACGATCTGATGGAGTTTTATTCAAGTATATGACATGCCAGTTTGACATAAAAATATACGAGAAAAAAATAAATTTTTGACACTAACAACTCAAAAACTCAATTTTGCAGACAAATGCCGGTATGATTTCACAGCGACAATATATCGTCGCTTAAGGCGCAAAATGACATAACTGCATTTTCCCTATTTTGCAGGAGATGAAAAAAACAGTTTGGCTATTAATTAAAGATAATAATATTATTAAAGTTTTAAACCTTCATTTTAGGCCTTTTTGACCGGGGATTGAGATGAAACGCTTCTCTGTGGCGGCGTCCCTAACAATATCAATGAAAGGCGTGCAATTATGTCATTTTGACTTACGAATGCAGTTATGCTAAAATGACAAAATTGACGATTGCAGCGATTTGAGTCATTTTTTCGCAAAATCGTTGGTGCCAGGTGATCCGGGGCCGGGATTTGCATAAAGATTGATGCATAACTAAAAATGTCAGTTATGTCATTTTGCGCCTTAAGCGACGATATATGTATTCCTTATGTAACATTAATAAGTGAAATATTGTTTTTGCAGTTCAACACAGTGCTGGAGCTAAGCCCTTAAAAGCGAAATTAGAAGAGAACAATTTTTTACTGCGCCTGGCTCAGATAGGTAAAAACCATTTTAGCCTTCCTGGGGGTTAAAATAAAAGCATTGTCATCCATATGGGGTCATCCATAAATTACGTGAGGTGTTTTTTCCAAAATCTGGACCCCCCCTCCCCCCTTGGTGAGATTTTGCTGGACCCCCCTCCCCCCTTGGTGAGATTTTGCTGGACCCCCCTCCCCCCTAGTGAGATTTACCTACAACCTTTAAAAATAATTTTCTATCCAATTCGTTTGCATTTTGAGGAAAAGAACATTATTCAGCCTAAAAATCACCACAGTATCTTATCTGTGGGTATTATTCCTTTCTCAAACTTAAAAAAAATCGTTTAATTTCGAACTTAAAAGGTTGACGTGAGTTTTCACCGTGTTGTCAAGTAATTTTACGTACGTAGGGTTTAAATAATTTTCAAAATCCAGATTATAAGATAATGCGATAGTGCATTTACTTAAATTACAATATATGTAAAAATGTGTATCTGAAAATGAGTTTAAAAGTAATTTAGCACCAATTTTTTGCTGGACTTCAATAAGAATTTTCAAAATTTATTGGTTTGGTTGGCAAAATAAAATGCTTTCATTAAAAGAGTGACCATGTAAAAATTTTTGGTACTCTTCCAGAATCTCGGCGAATAAAGCCGCCAATAATGATGCAACCAGCGACAAACGGAATACCTGTTTCGGAAGGTCATGTGTGAGCTGTCGCCAAAAAAAAAGGACAGATGATTAAAGAACAGATGATTAAGTGAAAAGTAAGTAATATTTGTCCTAATTGTTTGTAAACTAAAGGGTGTTTTTGGGTTTTTAATGTGGCTAATATTAATATTTAGCAGAGTCAGAAAAAACAGGTTTAAAACAAAACTTTTTTTTTTGGCTTAAACCGGTTTTTATAAACACTTCCTACCCCCATAAATATAACTACTTAGTGTTTTCTGTTATGAATCCATTGAATTAATTGTTTATCAATTCATCTATAAACAAAGTTACTTAACTAATTTATTATTTAAAATTAATTTTAAAAAAGTTAAAATTATATATAACCCAGGTTTTTATTCCTGCTTAAAAAACCCACTGGTTTTTATAGCATGGAAAAGAGTGTTTATTTGTACATTTTTGATAAGATTTTTATTTATTTATAAATAAAAACCAACTGGGGTTTTTATAATGGATTCAAATATCTGGGGGTTTTATAATGCATATATTTAAATATTTGGTTCTTTAAATATATTGTTCTTAATGAATTAAAACAAACATACAGGACAATTCCATTTTTTTACAATTCAGCATCCCTGTCTTAATTACAAGATTCGTAATCATTTAATTAACTTTTGTCCTTTACCTGCAGGCCTACATCCTACAGACTCAGGCATCAATATAGCTTCTAAAGACGAGTGCCTGATCTGCTACCATCAAAGAGCCTGAAGGCCAGACTGATAAAGTTAAAAAGTAAGTAACATTTTTCTTAAGTGTTTGTAAAATATATAGGGGAGAGTAAGGATGAACGGGACAGCTCAATTTTTTATACCTTAACTTCACTTTAAATTTTTGTTATTTCAGCCATAAGATAGTACCTAGCCTATTCAATAAATTGTGTTCATTAACATCAGCTTCTATTTTTGTATAAATTAGACTACTAGATGTGTTTTTCCATACCTAAAGTAACTTTTGTTGTTTTACTTCTATAATTACACTAGTCGACAGTGGTTTCCTAACAACAACCAAATTACTATTTTTGTTACTAACTCATGTAGTTATTTAAATATCTGCCAGTAAAAAAGTTCCACCAAGTCCCATTTTTGCGTAACAAAAATTTTCGATTTTCTGCTTTTTTCTTTATTTTCGCGTTTTATGCGTCATTTTTGTCCAATAGCAACCCTGCAATCCCATCCAATTAATTTATTTCTAGTATCCCAGTACGTAGACATTCTTTTAAAAGTGTGGCGATGTTTTTATACTGCAGTTCAGTTTAAAAATTGACTAGTTTTCAGTGTAAATTTTGCACATATATGTATAATAAGTTTTGCTTAATTTTGGTATGGTTTAAATTACAATTCAACGGTAATATTTTACAGAAAAAGTGGGAAAAGGTTTTCCCCACTAATTTGGGTCCAAATAGGTGACTAAAATTAAATCTGGGCTCCTCACGAGAGTTGCAGAAGTTAGAATGTGGATATTTTTAAGTGCGTAAGAGTCAACAGTAGTTTTATGCAAATTACTATCCCTATAGTATGGGGAGGACATTCAAATTATCTTAGGTATTTAATATCAATGACAGATACAGAAAAAACACTTCAAAAAGTATTTAAAAGGACTTTTTTCGTCATTAAGTGAAGGCAAACTCAAAGTCAGTATGAACCTCGGATTAAAAAAGAATTCACGACCATGCTTATGAAGGAAAATTTAATAAAAACGAATTATCAGCTTGAAATAGTTTTTAGGAGAGTGGTAAGATTATTATTAGAAAAAAGGACCGATAAAAATGTTTTAATCCCAAATAAAAGGTTCTCTTTAGTCTTACCAAGCTATAGAATGTTGAGCATCACCCAAAATTCAGATTTTACAACCACGTTTGAACTTATTTCCGGAAAATATCAATGTAGTCAATCATAAACAAGGATAAAGATTCCCTTAGGACAAATACTCGATACATAGGTCACTGGGAAATAGCAATTTTGGGCTACAGCTCTTTGTTCATTGAAAACGGAGATTTAACGCCACTTAAGAGACAAAAAGTGACAAAATTGCATCGTTTTTAATGAATGTTTAATGATTTTTAGTTTTATATTGTCTGAAACATGTATATAATCTTAATTATGATAGTACTTTATGCTAAAATAATGAGATTAATTGTTAAAAATGAGTGTTTTCAACGCTTTTGTCAGCTTCTTACAGTACTAGTGCTGTATTTGTAACAAAAAAACTGTACGTGCTGCAGCTTTTTTACAACTATTTCTGAATTCTACACCCTGAAATTAGTCGGAAATACCTCATCTCATTTTTGTTAGGGGAAAAAAGTTAAAATTTGTCGACTAGTGTTATTGAAAATTAAGCTAAAAAATTTTCCGTTTGTTGAAAGAGTACTTATATTAGTATAATTTAAAATTTAAATGGAGAAAGTCCATGGATTTTTTTCCTTGTCTAGATTTGTTTTTTTTTAAAATAAGTGGGTATGGGGATGAATGGGACAGTTCCATCATCACTTTATTTCCTGTTTTCAAAATTTTCCATCAATAGCTTGCTATATTCAACTCATTTAAGTAATTTCTGAATAAGTAACTAAAATAGGGTGCAAAAATCTATGTTTAAAATTGCATTTTATGTTCCAAACTAATGTGTGAATATGCGAAGTCTTAATGAGCAATTACTTGCAACTTTCATCTCATATGTTATGATTAAACCATTATTACAACAAGTTAGGTTTTTATGATCAATTTTTATGAAAAGTTCCTTCCTAGTGCAAATACATGCATTCATAAAAACTTTGAGTTTAAACGATGGCTAAATGATTGAATACATGCATTTATAATGTAAGATAGTTCAATTATTGGTGATCAGGGTGTTTTTAAATAGTGTAAAACAGGTTATTTTCTTAAATATTTCACTTAGACACATACTTCCAAGTACAAATTTTCATTTTGTGAGTTATTTTTGCTACAAACTAGTATTTGATATAACATAACTTTTTCAACTTTCAACCTTATATTTTAATATTTTATCTTTAATGCAGATTCATCATTAAAAAATCTAGTATCTAGAAGCTCTTATTTTAGTGTATTACGAAAACTATGCTGTTAGTGTTTGCTTTTAAATTAAGGACAAAAAATGGCACTGCTCTTTTTAAACTCATTGAAGACATAAATTAATCTGTAAAATTCTATACTTGTTATCATGTTCTTCCAGTTCTCTCCAGCAAATAACATTTGACTCATTTTAATGTTTTTTTCTTCTTTTAGATGGATTGAGATATTTTTTGAAAGATTATCAGGGGATGAAGGTCGAACAACTTTTGTCAGCCGCCTCTTCCGTTGCTGTAAGGAAGATGCTTTCTGATAACTCCAAGAAAGAACGCATCTTCAGCACCACAATAATTATATTAATCAAGATTTTTTGTTACATATTATTCAAGATTTTTTTGTATGTATATTGTTACTTAAATTTTCTTTTTATTTATTAAATTTATTCAAGATTTGCAATATGATGTGATATATTGATACTTTCCATTAATTTATTACATTAATCAAGTTTTTTTGTAAAACCACAACAAAGTTTTTTTACAGTAATTGTTTATGTGACATCTTGATAAATATACTGGTACCAGTACCATACTGGTACCAGTACCATATACTGGTACACCAGTATATACTGGTACCAGTACCATATACTGGTACACCAGTACATACTGGTACCAGTACCATATACTGGTACACCAGTACATACTGGTACCAGTACCATATACTGGTATACCAGTATATGGCACCAGTACCATATTATTTATTAAATTTAATCAAGATTTGCTATATGATGTGATATATTGATACTTTCCATTAATTTATTACATAAACCAAGTTTTTTTGTAAAACCACAACAAAAAGTTTTTTTACAGTAATTGTTTATGTGACATCTTGATACATATACTGGTATCAGTACCATACTGGTATACCAGTATATACTGGTACCAGTACCATATACTGGTACACCAGTATGTACTGGTACTACTTGGTATACCAGTATATACTGGTATAACAATATATGGTTCCAGTACTATATATTGGAACTGATACCATATACTGGAACCAGTACCACATACTGGTATACCAGTATATGGCACCAGTACCATATATTGGTATACCAGTATAGGGTACCAGTACCATATATAGGTATACCAGTATAGGGTAGTACCATATTTTGGTATACCAGTATAGGGTACTGGTACCAGTATATACTGTTAGTATGATGTGATGATATATTGATACTTTCCATTTATTTATTACACTAATCAAGGTTTTTTTGTAAAACAACAGTTTTTTAAAGTAATTGTTTTCTTGTATAAACCTGTGTTTCATAAATGAACATAATTGATTTCACTCTAGTATATACAGGAACAAATTTAAACCAGCCTATGAAATACCAAATCCAGTATCATATTGGGTTCCGATATATACTGGATCCGGCATCATACCAGATCCAGTATATACTGGAACCAGTTTATACCGGGTTATGAAACACCAAAACTAGTATCATTCCGCATCCTGTATATACTAGAACCAGTATAATACCGGGTTATGAAACACCGGGACCAGTATAATACTTGTTCTGGTATCTTACCGGACCCAGTATATACCAGAACCAGTATAATACCGGGTTATGAAACACCGGGACCAGTATGATACCAGAACCAGTATAATACTGGTTCTGGTATCATACCGGACCCAGTATATACCAGAACCAGTATAATACCGGGTTATGAAACACCGGGACCAGTATACCAGAACCAGTATAATACCGGGTTATGAAACACCGGGACCAGTATGATACCAGAACCAGTATAATACTGGTTCTGGTATCATACCGGACCCAGTATAATACCGGGTTATGAAACACCGGGACCAGTATACCAGAACCAGTATAATACCGGGTTATGAAACACCGGGACCAGTATGATACCAGAACCAGTATAATACTGGTTCTGGTATCATACTGGTCCCGGTGTTTCATAACCCGGTATTAATTTTTTTATACTGGAAATTTTTTTCCAATAGGGCTGTCCTTCAGACTTTGAAAAAGACAAGTCATGTACTCTAATTTAAGTGAGCTGCTACAATGAAGTGGGCAACTGGATAGCCACGACCAAACTCATCAGCAACAATTAGATTTAATAAGGGATAGTTTAATTCGTTGGTATTTAAGGTGGAATCAATGCACAAAACTAGGGAATTTGTTTCCAAAACCATATGTTGTTCTTTGGTTTGTATCCCGAGAGCAAATGCGTCTAAGCTTAAATTATCTAAAGAAGATGGACCATACAAAGTATTAGAACCTCCAGGTTTATAAATCAAAACTGGATTATAGGGCTGGGAATTGTTTATCATTTCCTCAACAAATGCAGAAGTTGAAACTGCATCCTTTACAGGTCTATCTTTATATGAACGGTTATATGATTTGATTAAGGTCACATCAATAAATATTTGTTTAGAAGGATAAAAATCTCTGTGGTTGAGTTCTCCATAATCCCCTCTCAAGAAACTTTGTATTCTTTTAGCTGGTATACCCATCAGCAATTGTTGCTTAATGGTATTTCGTGTTCTTTGATTTAGACGATAAAACCTACAGTTTTCAAAAGACAAAGGGTGGTTATGGTTAGGATTATAAGAGACAGTAACCAAATCTTCCTCCTCACATACATTAGTTTTTGCTGGGCAATTTAGGGAGGGTGCAATTCCTTTCTGGTTTTTACGAGAAGTCTTCTTATTTTTCTTACGCGGAGATAATAAACCAAAAATACATGAAAAGTAATGAAATTTTTTGGTTTTGTACGATTTAGAACCAGTCTTTTTAACAAATGAAGAGAAAGTGGATACTTCTTCATTTTCTAACCATTGTTGGAAAGATAGCATTGAATCAAAACTAAAGCTTTTATATGAACCATGTTCATAAACTATATGTTCATTTAACTCATGAATAGTTTCAAATTTAATATTACATTTTAAAGGGCAATAATGACTTTTAAGAGATAAGATAGTGTCATTAGAAACACAATTCTTTACAGTTAAAATTTGTTTAGAATTATCACTAACTGTCAGATTAGGAACTACACTATCACTTTTTACTGAAATTCGCTCTATGAAGGATACACATGTCTTTTTATGTTGCCAAAATGTTTGTTTACTCTTATAAAATTTTAGACAGGTAGAACATTTACGGGGATATTGTATTTTTTGCCCACACATAGGAACATGCCTGGCATAAGTTTTTTTAGTTTTGTAACAAGTTCCGCATCTTTTACAAGTTTTGGGGAATATTTCTAACTCATCCTCTCCCCCTCCAGTTTTAAAACACTCATCTGACAAGAGATTAGAGGTTTTACAGGACACAAATTGAAAAGTGAGGGCTCTGAGAAAATTAAAAACAAAACAAATAAATACTACCAAAACAGGAGTTATGTTACAAAATACAGGAAGTGAATGAGTGATTAAATCAGTGGTAGAAGTGGCAGAAGAACAAACTGAATCGGGCAAAGAGGAAGATTTAGGAAAAGAAGGTTTAGAAGAAGCAACAGGTTTGGGAAGCGAAGGTTTAGGGAGAGGTTTAGAAGAAACAACAGGTTTGGGAAGAGAAGGTTTAGGAGAAGCAACAGGTTTGGGAAGAGACGGTTTAGAAGAAACAACAGGTTTGGGAAGAGAAGGTTTAGGAGAAGCAACAGGTTTGGGAAGAGACGGTTTAGGGACAGGTTTTGAAGAAGCAACAGGTTTGGGAAGAGGAGATTTAGATGAAACGAAAGGTTTGGGAAGAGGTTTAGAAGAAGCGAAGGGTTTGGGAAGAGAAGCAAAAGGTTTGGGAAGAGAAGGTTTAGAAGAAGCAACAGGTTTGGGAAGCGAAGGTTTTGGGAGAGGTTTAGAAGAAACAACAGGTTTGGGAAGAGAAAGTTTAGGGACAGGTTTAGGAGAAGCAGCAGGTTTGGGAAGAGAAGATTTACAGAGAGAAGGTACCGAACCAGAAGCAAGCAAGGGGGATAGTTTCGGTTCAGAAATAGAAGAAGGTTTGAGGAAAGACTTAGTAACAGTAACAGAATACAGTTCAGAAGGTTTAGAAAAAGAAACTGAGTTAGATGGATCAGAGGGAGAGGAGGAAGGAAGAGGAGGAAAGTTTGAGTCATACGAGTTAGAGAGAGTTTTAGAAACAGAACAAGATTTAGGTTTAGGAAAAGCAATAGTAGAAGCAACAGTGGGCATAGTAAAAGGTTTAGAAGGCAAAGGATTAGAAACGTGAAGAGGTTTGAGCAAAGACTTAGAAACACAATCAGAATAGAGTTTAGAAGGGTTTGAAATAGAAAATGAGTTTAGCAGGTCAGAAGAGGAGGAGAAAGGTAGAGGAGGAAAGTCTAGATCATAAGATATCAGATTAGTCAAAGAGGAACAGGAAAGGGAAACTTGAGAAGACGAAAGATTACTCGCCTCAAAGGAAGTCTGCTCCTCCTCTTTCATCAGTTGTTTCAACTCTTTAGCAAACATCCAGAAACTCATCCAGAATAAGCTATATTTTTAAGTAGATTTTTTTATCAATACTTTCTTTCCTTTGTTTTGATTAATCTAATCGAGGCCTAAATTCTAGAAAAGTACAGGAGCGCTACTATTTCAGTGCATCAGTTAAAATGCAAACATTTACTGAAAACCAAGAAGTGCAATTCAGGGTGTAATTTAAGCCCTGAATCTAATTAATTTACTTTAACTGAGACTGGGGGAAACGTGCTCGAGCTCGTGATTAAATGTCCTCTTATGAAAGAGCCGCCACTGGCATACACTAAAATAGGGTAGGTTAGGACAGGTTACATATTATACGGTTAGTTTGTAAGTTAGATTTAATAGTGAGTATTCCTAAAACAGGACCCTGGCAGAAAAACCTGGAGGAAACTTGGTAACTCTAAATAAAATGTATTGGGGATTTAACTTACTTGACATAGGAAGACATGCCGCCGCGGAGCAAATGCAAATGGCAACCGAAATAAACATCCAACTTGGTGTTGCCATTTGCAGAAGTAAAATCCAATAAATTCCAAATCTTTGCGGGGCTCTATTTATAAAATAAAAAATTTACTCGATTCAAAACATCAAGCTTTCAAAAGGAATCTTAAGGAAATTTTAAAAATAATTAACATATTTTCAAATAGCTGTGAAGGTAACAGGAACGACATAAATGTACACCCCCATCCATTCTGTTGATTGTGCATGCGTGGGGTTATCTCTCTCTCACTTAATATTTAGGTAAAATTACCCTCGCTCTGCTATATTTTTCATTTAACTTCATTAATAGTTTACAATATTGAATTATTTTCCTTCAATTTATATAGTATTGCATGCCTTTTTCTATTTTTTTGTGGGGACAGTTTATTATTTACAGGAATTTCACTGTCCAGACAATGCTTTTTTTGTCGTTTTAAACCCAATAAAGTGCTTTTAAGTTTTTTCTTTGACATAATCTTAAAGAGGGCTTCAAAAAATACATCATATCAAATTTTCAAGCGATTTTTTACATATTTAGGGTTTTTTAAAGGCGAATAAGAAAACGGTATTTTGAGTAAAAAACACAAGTCCGAAAAAGCCCAATAATTGGTATTTAATAATAAGTTTGAAATTTTTTGAGTTTTTATTATGGTAAAAGAGTAATATGGTAAGCTTTTTCCAAAAATTCGAGTAGCCATGTTCATTCTGGCTAATAGAATTTTTTAATTTAATGCATTTTTTTAAACTTATACTTTTGGACTTTAACTTTAGAATTTTTTAATTCAATGCATTTTTTGAATTTTATGGTTTCGGACTTCAACTTTTTAATAGAATTTTTTAATTCAATGCATTTTTTGAATTTTATGGTTTCGGACTTTAACTTTTTAATAGAATTTTTTAATTTAATGCATTTTTTTAAACTTATGGTTTTGGACTTTAACTTTTTAATAGAATTTTTTAATTTAATGCATTTTTTTAAACTTATACTTTTGGACTTTAACTTTTTAATAGAATTTTTTAATTTAATGCATTTTTGAATTTTATATTTTTTGACTTTAACTTTTTAATGCATTTTTTGAATTTTATGTTTTACATTAAATTTTAACGTCACGCCATATAGGAAGTATATATATATTTAATTATTATTTTTGTAAAGGACTTTATCAAATTATTAATTTCACAGGACTTTATTTAGCTTTATTTATTAAATTTTTTATTTCACAGGACTTTGTCGGAAATTGTAAATCAATGTTTTGCCGGATTTGGAGACTTATTTCTATTTCGGTTATTTTTTTCTTCGATACATTTATTATAAATTTTAAATAATAAAAATAATAATAATTTTTTTTAAAGTGATTTTTTTAACTTACCAACACATGGTAACCACTTTTATCGTCAGTTCAAAGTACTTGCAGTTTTTTTTACTTAACATTTCATTGGTCCAATTCCTTTATTTTTTAATGTTACATTTACAAATACAAATATTGACAACCAACAACAACCGTGAAGCCCAACTAGGTTGGTCCACCAACTCAAACTACCGATTCCCAGTATTTGTCTATTTTATTCTTAAACTCCTTTACTCCATTGGAACTTACTATCGATTCTAGCAACCCATTCCATCTATGCTATGTAAAAATAATGCTTTCTGCTCTCCCTGTTTACATGTGCCTTGTTTAATTTGAATCTAACTCCTTGTTCTATTATCTGTACTTAAGTCTAGACCCTCTGTCTCCCCTTGCTTTATCATTTTAAAATAGTTGAATCATATCCCCCCTATCCCGTCTTTTCTCTGGAGTGAACATTTTTGTAGCCCTATGCCGTACTCTCTCAATTAAATCTATGTCTTTCCTCAAATATGGAGACCAGAATTCTACTGCATACTCAAGATGAGGCCTCACCAAACCTCTGTACAGAGGCAAGATTATTTTCCCTATCCTTGAAGAGATAGTTTTTTTCCTAATATATCCCAATGTCCTATTAGCCTATGATATCCTAATATATCCTAGGATTTTTCATTGATACCCAACCAAGTATATTCTTTTCAAACTCAGATAACATTTAATATTTCTCTTCAAATACACTTTATCATGATTAACAATTAAATTATACATTTTATTTTGTAACTTACACCAACACTTGACAATCACTTTTATAGGCAGTTTAAAATCAAAAGCTGGACTGGTTCAACTTTACTTATTTTACTTAATTTTTCTTTTATATTTCGGGAAAAGTATGATATTTTTTATTGCTAATCAACACGATGAACATATTACCTATTAATAGTTTAAAAATATTCCTTTTTTTCAACTAAAAATTCAAACAAAAAAATGCTTAAACTTCTTTACGGTGTTATATAATATGGTCAATACTTACTTTTATTTCAATTTAAAAAATAAATATTGTAAGTGTGTTTAAGTCGTAGTGATCAACTCTCACACCCCAGTAAAAATTTAGGAAAGAAAGATATTTACGAAATCATTCAACAGCATCTTTCGTCTGTACAAAAGGAGCTCCACTTGGTAATAATTCCCGCATGGCATTTGAGACTTTCATGTTGCCGAAAAGAAATTTTTCAGCAGACGCGTCCCCCATTGAAACCTGCTCGGTCAACGATCTTCATTCCCATGGAGGGTCCGACAGAGGCGTTGACGGAACCAACACATCCCAGTTTTTTATTCATTGTCTTTTTACAAAAAGAGATACATTAACTTTAAAAAGTCACATTGCGTCTCGAGAAAAAAATGATGCAGAACCCTCCAGCTGTTAGTGGATATAAGTCACGATGGAGGGTATCCAAGTACCGTGCAGTGACCAAAGACGATGGGGCGTAATGATACATGGAAGGGGTGTAACACAATCCCTTGTCTGTGAGGTTTTAAGGGGCGGGATGCGTTAGCAATGGAATCCCCAGATCACACAATTCGATGGGTTTGAAAAAAGTGTTGGGATCAAAAGTGCCGACTTATGGGGGGGACAAAATGAACAGATTCCCATTACTTGGGAGGTTTTTTGTTAAACATGTATTGAAATTTCAATTTAAAGAATTTATTTTTTTAATTTATTCCGGAACAAACAGTTTTACAGAACCTTTTTCTTACAAAAAGGGTAATTTTGGACTAAAAAAATACATACTTAGGGCAATTCCACCGTAACTCACGCTACATTTTTTTCAAAATTGCAATTTCAAATAATTTTTCAATATTGAAGTAACTATTATTTTCTTTCTAAAAAAATGATACATATTGAAATTTATGTTAATAATTTAAAATTAGTATTGCGAATCTTTTAAGAATTTTAGTTTTTTAAATATTAATTAAAATAGAGTCGTAACTCACGCTACAAGAAAAAGACATGGATTTATGAGTATAAAATTCAAATTTGTTTTTCTGCTTAAATAGTGTTTCAATAATTCTATATGCTTGTCAGGTGTTTGAATATACTTCCTTTATTCTAAAGTAGCAAACAGTTTTACTGGGAATGCTTTAGAAAATCAGAAATAAAATAAAATATAGAGAGCTGTTCGTAACTCACGCTACAGTACTTCGTAACTCACGCTACATGTGTATAAGCGTTCAGTTATTCATGAATATAAATATAATTAAATTGATTTAAACACTTTATTTCATTTTTACTATAAAGTTTATGAGTATATTTAACAAAAAAGTTGTAAAAACTAATTAATTTATTTTTAATTTTCTAAATAAACTATACATTTTCCATTAACAAATTAACCTTTAAAACAAATATTTCTAAATATTGACTTTAAATGCTGACATTCCGATAAAAATAATTTTACACAAAATTTAAGCAATGCAAAACACAATTAGATCAATACTGCATAATTATTCCCTAAAATAATTAAAAAATTTTATTATTTTATTTTTTCGTTTTTCTTGATCATGTCCCTGTTCATATGGAATAGCCCCTTAGTGCTTAGTAAGTGGGAAATAGATGCCATTCTCCAAGAACTCAAAATGTTACATGAAGAAATATCAGAAGTGGAAGAAAATGTGTTAAAAAAATGTTGGTTTGAAAAGGATGATTTTTTTAGAGTTTTTTTTTCAAAAAATATGGTACTTTTTACCTATTTGTTTTATAATTGGTTTACATTTGGACTTTATTATTTTCAGTTTTTCATGGGGTAGTTGTAAATTTTTAATACTTTTAAAATATATTTCCCATAGTGGTTGCTGTTATTCTTTAATAATATTTTTTCTGCAATAACTTTTCTTAAAAAATATAATAAATAAATTTTTCCAAAATTCATTTTCTAACTAAGCAAAACAAGGCAATCACTTATTTGTAGTTTAAAATCAAAGTAAAACGTTTATTCACCCTACCATTTCGTTGTTTAATTTTTCTTTTAAATATCACAACTTCTTTGTGTTATATTTTGTTAAAAGCATGATTTTTTTCGTTATTACAACCCAGCACGATATACTTGTTACCTAAAATAATTTATTCTATAATATTTAATTTTTAATCCATTAATAGTTTAAAATAGTACTTCCTTTTTTAAATAACAAATTAAATTTTTCGACAAACAAAATTCAAATTCCAGCATATGAAAGATGCTCCTAATTTTCACTGCGTTTTTTAAATAACTTACATTTTTATAACTAACCAATCATCCAATTAAGTATAAAAATGCATTCATATTTCTAATGTATTACTAGCCTCTCATTTTAGGCATACTTATCACTTTACTTTGGGAACATTAAAATGGGAATAGATCTCTGAAGCTCATTCGTGTCTTATCATTATCATACAATTTCCACTTTAAACATATAAATTTTTTTACTAGTGTTATTCTTACTACCTTGGTGCAGACTAAAATCAAATTTAATTCATTTTTACTTTACAGCAGATGCCTAGCATTTTCATAAAAGTTTTAACATAAAGTTTGGCATAATACAAAACAAATTTCAAAATTTATTCATTCTACTTTCAAATTAACTTAATCTTACTTTCACACGGCAGTCAATCATTTTCAAGCAGCACATTTTTGTTAGAGTTTTTTGTCAATGTAACATTTCTAAATATTAAATTTTAATCAAGTTTATCGCAAACAATTATAATTTATTTTTCATACTAAAAAAGTACTTAGCTTTAAATTAAACTGCCGGACGAATGAGACAACCAGGAATTCTGTTGATCACAAAAAAGTAAACTGGACATGCACTGAGACAGAGGAAATTCTATAGGCGAGGCGGGCGAGGCTGATGTTCTCCCGAAAGAAATCGCGTCAAAAGTCAATAATTATTTCATAGGAGCGATTAAAATAGAAAATAATTTATGTGTTCAAAAACTTTCGCATTTTCGGCAGTAAATTTTTCTCATATCTTCGAACAAACCTATTTCACGTGTATCTCAGAAATTTCCTCTTTTCATACCACGATTTCTCAAAGACGCTCAGTCTGACCTTAGCATCCCAGTTTGAAGTATCTTTCAACACTTCCACGCTTCGCTTCGTATCAAACCAAGTATAAGTCCGATCATTCTATTCTTTATTAGCCCCCCCGACGCCTCTCAGTTTTAGTTAATCTGATACAATACTTTTTCAAATCATCAGATTTCGTTTCTACTCTGTAATAAACTACTGTTGAATAAAACTGTGCAAAATAATAGAAATGAACAAATGATTCATAGGAGAGGAAGAGAACACAAAATTTTTATTTATGAGACGTATGATTTCTTACTTATGTTTTTGTATCTATAGTGTTTTTACTATTTCCTGGAATGTGTGATTAGGAAAATTATTTTTAAAAATTTTCCACACATTTTTTGGATGTTATTTAAAAATCTTTTTACGGACCAAGTCTGAAGGCCTTACGGACCACCAGTGGTCCGCGGACCACCTGTTGGGAACCACTGCTCTATATGATAAGCCTGAATTTTTATTATTATATCGTTAGGTAATGTGGAAAGCTTTTTCTAGAAATTCGGATTGCTATGTAGATTCTAACGTTATCCGGGAAGAGCTTGGGGTCTGAAATTTGAATTTTAGTATGTTTACCTGTTACCTCCTTCAAATTCTATTTTGAAAGATATATGACTCTAATGATGATAATTTCATCATCATTACACCACTTTTAATAATAAGTCTTCAAATTTAAAAGGATGAACTGTCAAATAAAAGGTTATGATTTGTGTAAGATATAATCAGTGAAACTTTGGGTTTTTTATAAGTAATATTAATGCTCTTATCTGAAAAAGAAAATATAAAAGAGTATAAAAATGAATTTTTCTCTCATTTGGCGATTCTAAGCTGTATGCCATAACTGCTTACCTCAAATCACAGCGCAATACCCTTGTAAATATACATTTTTTTGATGATTAAGACACCAAATTAAAGCAACTATAAGTTTCTATAACATTTAAAACATTAATTTGATTAATTGAGACTTTTACCATTATACGCCATGCAAAAGATCTATTTTTTCAAATTTTAAGGCCAAAACACACCAAATTATTTTTTGCTAAATTTTCTATTATTTTTCCATGAATAAAGCAGGGTAAAACGCAACTTTTGAGCTCTATTTGGCAACGATATTCAAAAATTTGTTTTTCGGTTGCTAGCCTATTTTAATGGCATGCGCCCTTATTTCGGGCTTCAAAAATTGGAAATTCCCCCATTTCAGGTCCTTAGAAGGTCTTAAAATGTTGTTAGACATCCTAAGAATATAAACTCAACAAGCTATGGTTTGAAAAAGGAGCTAAAATTGCGTGGGAATCATTTATAACCATTTTTACGTAAAATTTGATGAAACTTCGAAACTTTAACGTGAATGTGGAACCTGAAGATATAAATTGATCGAACTCAAGTTTTGAATTTTTAAGTTTTGTCGATTCCCATCTCAGGCGTTTTCAATTTCCAAAAAAAGGTTTTTCACTCCACCCTAGTGTCTACTATCCCCCCTAGAAGTGTGACCCATTATTTATGGGACACCCTGTATATCCAGAGGAGCTTAGGTTAAATAAAACCAATGAATGTAATAAAAAAGTTAACTACTTGGATCTAAAAATAAGAATAAAAGAAAATATCTTAATAGAAATTTATGATAAAAGAAGGAACTTTGGTTTTGAAGTAATTATGTATACCCATTCAGAATCCAACATCAAAAAGAAAATATTTTATAATATTTTGTATTCGCAGGTAAAGAGAATTAAAAAAAATCTGTAATAATAAAAAAGATTTCATGGAAGCCTGTATAAACCTCGGGGATGCTTTTCAACGTAATAGTTTTGGAGAAAATTTTGGTAACCTAAAAAATTCAATTAAAGAACATTTACTTTCCGTATTCGGGGGTGACATTTAAGACCAATCAAATGGCCCTGATTGGCGAAGACTGGTTTAGCCTTTTTCGATTTACCCTAAAGTTTCTTTTAATCTATTTCCTTTCTTAAAGATTAATCTGGGATGTGTGTTGTATTTCCATTTTTAAGGGGTTATGTGTTCTGAGTTAATTTGTTAGAGTCTTAAGTTTTCAGCAGCAGTTAAACAACTAAACTTTTTGATGAGTTATATTTTTGTAGATTTGATTGTGGGAGAAGCATATAATGCTAACCTTTTATTGCTCTGCGTAATGTGAAGATAAGTATGTTGTTTTTAGATCTGTTCAATTTTTTTTCTCCAACATTGGTTTCGGGGTAACCTAGGGTGCAGATGGGGTGGTTCTGCATTTGCGGAACTACTCCATACAGAAAGGTTACCCAGAATGCGGCTGCTGAATGCTGCACCCCTGAAGAATTCATTCAGTGGTTACATACTTCAATTAATTTAATTATTTTATATTTTTTCTTGATTAATAGGAATTCTATCATAACATATTGTATCTCTCCATCAATATAGAAATTACTGTTTCTTAAGGATGAGAAAATTTTATGTTTCCTGCAATAATTTTTATGCTACTGACTACGTTGATGGTATACAGTGGACAAACTGTGTGCTCTCTTCCATGCCATGCTGGAAAACTTAATTTTCGAATATTTACTTGTATAATGAAATATGGCAGAGTGTTTCAGATATGTATTTCATAACTTCTAGGGGGATAGTAGACACCTAGACGAGTCAGAATCACATACGATTCGGGGGTCCCAGACCAAATCCCAGGTAGTTAAAAATGGAGCGACACCCCAAAAAAATTATTGAAAAATTCCATTTGCAGAAGAACTACTATTGGTAAAAATCAAATTATGGTCTTAAAAATTGTGGTTTAATATGATCTTTAAAATTATCTTAAAGTCTTCACTTCAAATTTTTGTTATAATGAAAAAAGTTAAAAAACCACAAAAAAATGTGAAAAGTCTGCCAAAAAATGTATTTTGTATTTCGAAATCCTTTCTTTTATTTGATAATAATCTGAAAGATCATAGTTGAAAACCCTTAAGTCCAAAGTTTCACGTATAAATACAATCAATATTAAACGCTTGAGATCCTGTTAAAGTTTGTTTTTTGCGTCGCAAACAGTCGTTCTGGAAACAGCTCTAGAAAACTGTTTGCGCACGCAAAAAACAATCTTTAACAGGATCTCAAGCGTTCAACCTTCCTACCCCGCATGGGGTATGAGGCGACCCCAAAGGCACTTTGGCGTTTGATATCTCCCGTCGATTTTAGTTTTGGAGGTTTTCAATGCCAGTATTTTTTAAATACGTGAAGTTTTACAATGGGTAAAAATTTTGGGGCTATAATTCAATTTTGAAGCAGCATGGAAGAAAGAGACACATATTCCCCCTCTGGGGTCTCCTCAGACCCCAGGCACGAATATGGTAAATTAATAACAATTAATGAAGATGTTTCATATTTTTGTCATATTCTTGATAAATCAAGGTTTCTGCTTTCGTTTTAGTTGTATAGAGATTTCTTGGAGGGTCACAATGTGTTTATATTTTGATTTTTGTTGGAGTATAAAGATTTGGAGAAAGCACATTGAATTTCGCCTTATTTCTTAATTTTTTCTTTCATATTCTAAGAAAATGGGCTATTTTTATAATTTTTTTTCCAGGAACTGATAGGGAAAGCAAAAAAAAACCTTTAGACAACTGGGCACAACTATTTCCTGTGAATTGGTTCCTTATAAAAAGTACATAAATTTATGGCATTTTCATTCGTTTTTCTTGGAAAAATAAGAATGTTTGCAAAGATTCAAGAGTATTTATTGAAGTTCAGAATGTTATTTCGAAGAAATATAAAAAGAAAATACTAATTTTTTGCGTGGCAGTCTTAAATAACGTGGAGAAGCTCTCTTTCCAAACATTTTTGAGCCGATCATTTTTCGCTTGGTTATTTGAATTTTAAAGAGATAGTCCGTATTTAAAATTGATAAAATAATTGTACAAATTTATATATAGCTGCTAAACATACCTGCAACTTCATATAAAAATATAAAAAATAAACAAAATAATCAAAAATCATTTTAAAAATAAACTAATAAATTATACCCGTGAAAAACCGGGGTTATCAAGTAGTTAACCCTTAAGCACTGTAATCATAAAACATTTTAAGTATAGTGGTGTCCTTTAAAAAAACCCACTTTTTCACTTTTCCTTCATTAAAACCTTAAAAAATATGATAATTAAATCGAACAAAATGGTGTTGTAACGGCTCATCCTCCCCTACATTTTAGTGCTTAGTATTTTTAATTCCAACACTCCGTTACAAATTGGCAGACAATTAAGTAAGAATCCAAAAAAAAACCCAATTTTCCTAAAAAAAAACCCTAAAAAAAAACCCACGCTTGAAAATACTCAAAAATTTAAGAAAAAATATGATTGAAAGGTTTATTTTGATAGAAAAGAGAATAATTAAGATAATAAAAACCAAATTCATTACAAATTATTTCTAAAATTAAAATTGTGAAAAGTTTTTCTGCTCAAGAATTTTGCCTTCAAAATACAACGACAATAGCGTTTTTATTGTTGTATTTTGATGAAAACGACCTATAAAATACAAATACTTAATACAATTTTCATAAAAAAGCTTAAAAACGGAAATTGGAACTGATATTTTATTTTAAACCCCCAACTATCAACTCTCTAAACCCATTTTCGAGTAAAACTCGGTAAAATGCTATATATTTTCACGGAAAATGGCTGTTTTGGTATCATTGAATTTTTATCAAAAATACTGAAAAAAACATCGAGAATTACTGAAACAACTATTCTATTTGAGTAATTTGTTGTATATCATGAATAATATTAAAAATTTTGCATAATTTTTTATTTATTTTATCATTTATTACAAAATGAAAAGTGGGTTTTTTTAGGCACCCTATGGGTTTTTTTCACCCCTCATTTCAAAGACTGCCGTAAGGTCCCTAATTGTCGGATTGAGCTGAAATTTTAGTATTTTATTCTCATAATAACGGGATAACACAAAAACACGTGAAGAATGCTTTAAAATGTTTATAACATATATTTTTACAGCATCAAAATCTGCATAACTAAACCATACTTTTAGCCCAAAATCGACATTTTATATTTATTCAAATAAATAAGTAAATAAACGGTTCTTTGACATGCTTTCAAGTTCCCTGCCACTCTAAATGGCTTAGGAAGACAGGGGACATGAGAATTTAAAATTATTTTAATTATTTATTTAAAATATCTCGATGGGTTTTTTTAGGGTACAATTTGGAGTGGGTTTTTTTTTAAATGACACCACTATATATTACTGAATTGTCATTGTTCTTTCCTGTAATTTAATTTTTTTAAGTTTCAGACGTTATAAAGAAACTTACATCATACAGTTTTAAAAAGACAAAATCGCAAAAAAATGAACAACAATCGAGAAATTCAATAAAAACTTCACAAGTTATTCAGAAGAATTATTTTTGAAGTAAATAATGATAATGTTTGCAATTTAAGATATAATTACCCTCTTAAATGCATAAAAGACAAGTTTTACGCATGGGGTCTAGATAGACCCCACGAGGGGAATATGTGACTATTTTTTTAAGAGGGTAGGAAGGTTAATATTGATTGTATTCCTTGTTAGGACTCATCAGCACGGCATAGGAAAGCAACGCAAGGGAGTGGAGGGAGAGCTTTTAGTCTAGCAGACTATAACGGAAATAGTGGTGCCCATTGATTAATCCTCTAGAACAGAATTAAAGTCCCTGGAACAGAATTATATCTGTTTTAGGGAATGCGCAAATCATTTCGGCAAATAGTGGAGGACTAATCAATGGTTACCACGTTTTCCGTTATAGTCGGCTAGACTAAAAGCTCTCCCTCCGCTCCCTTGCTTTGCCTTCCTATGCCATGCTGATGAGTCCTAACAAGGACGAAACTGGTCTATGGTAGGAGGCGATGCTGTAGAGTTGCAGTTTACACTCAAATAGAACTTAATAAGTCATGTAATGAATGGAAATAGAAAATATAACCAACTTGATAAAGTTGTGATGCATTGATACTTGTGAGTAATTTTATTTTAATTTTCAGAATCCTGACATCTGTAGGAATAGAAGTATTGAAAAATGATTCGCTGAAAAAGTATGCAGCTTCATTGAAAGACTTGTAAGTCATCAATTAGCAGGGTTGCTGGATTTAAATCAACTTGATTTAAATCACGATTTAAATCATGATTTAAATCACTTGATTTTTTAAAAAAATCATTGATTTAAATCAAAAATGTCAAACTGCCCCAATTTAAATAAAAAATTTATCTGCTAGATATGTAACTGGGAGAGATAGGTTAAAGTTATTCTACATAAAATTGCCTGCAATTTCAAGATCAAATTTTTGCCACCAATAACAAAAATAATTATGACAAAAAGGGGTAAATACAGCAGGGTTTGGAATCAATAATTGTGATAAACTAAACAAGAATTAAAATCTAATTTTTTACCTGGTATTAAATCTTAAAATACAAGTATGTGGATCATTTTTATTGAAAGCTCTTTTTTAAAAATTTTAGTCATGTTTTCCCAACTAATTTTTTCCAACTACAGATAATAGGGCTCTATTATCTGTGTGCATGACTACTATCAATTATTAATTACTGAATTTTCATTTTTATCACTAATTAATTATTATTTAAAGAAATAAACACATAATTCTTTGAGTTTAATTAATTTAACTGAATCAATATAATTTAAAGATTGATTTTAATTTTTACACAAAAATGAGGCATGATGTTTTTAGTAATCATTGTCACAATTTATTATCAAACCTAATATTAATATCAAAATTTGGCAAAAATAGTTATAGAAAGAAGGATAAAAATTTTAGTTACTGAGTACAGTTCACCCTTTTCGAATGGGCTTCTCATTGGTGAGATACCAGTGAACTGCTTCTCTTAATTAATTCAATTACTTAATTAATGTATAAAATAGACTAAAATTGGGTAATTAAGTAATGCTAAAGTATTATATCACATCGAAATTTCAATATCAGAATATTATTAACCAGTTTCATGGAGTTCAGAACTAGTAATTCATTTAAATCAAAAAAATCTGATTTAAATCAAAAAAGTCCGATTTAAATCAAATAAATCCGATTTTTTTTATTTTTTTTAAAAAATCAAAAAAATCAGCAACCCTGTCAATTAGTAAAAATCTGCCTGAAAATATTGATTTAAATTCTGCATTTGAAAGTTAAAATTTGTGAATGCTAGTTTTTTCTGTGAATAATACTTTTTTTATGAATGCATTTTCTTTAGCGAATTCCTCTTCCTATTCTAATATACAGGGTGTCCCATAAATAATGGGTCACACTTCTAGGGGGGATAGTAGACACCTAGACGAGTCAGAATCACATAGGATTTGGGGGTCCCAGACCAAATCTCAGGGAGTTAAAAATGGAGCGACACCGCAAAAAAATCATTCAAAAATTCAATTTGTAGAAGAAGTACTGTTGGTAAAAATTTAATTATGATCTCAAAAATTGCGGTTTAATATGATCTTCAAAATTATCTCAAAACTCTTCATTTTAAAATTTGTTTTATTATGAAAAAAGTTAAAAAACCACAAAAAAATGTGAAAATTCTGCCAAAACCTCCTTTTGTATTTTGAAATCCATTCTTTTGATTTTATAATCTGAAAGATCATAGTCGTAAACCCTTAAGTCCAAAGTGACGAAAAAACAATCAATATTAAACGCTTGAGATCCTGTTAAAGTTCGTTTTTTGCGTGCGCAAACTGGTTTCCTATAGCCGTTTCCAAAACGGCAGTTAACGGATGCAAAAAACGGACTTAAACCATGCTTTAACAGGCTCTCAAGCATTTAATATTGATTGTTTTTACGTGACTTTGGACTTAAGGGTATTCAACTACGATCTTTTAGATTATGAAGTCAAAAGAAAGGATTTCGAAGTACAAAATAAAGTTTTGGCAGAGTTTTAACATTTTTTTGTGGTTTTTAAACTTTTTTGTAATAAAAAAAATTTTAAACTGAAAACTTTTAAGATAATTTTAAAGATCATATTAAAAAACAAATTTTTAAGACTATAATTAAACTTTTACCAATTGTAGTTCTTCTACAAATTGAATTTTTCAATAATTTTTTTGGGGTGTCGCTCCATATTTAACTCCCTGGGATTTGATCTGGGACCCCCAAACCCTTTGTGATTATGACTCGTCTAGGTGTCTACTATCCCTCCTAGAAGTGTGACCCAACATTTATGGGACACCCTGTATATAACTATTCTTTTTGACCACATTTTAATTTTTTAGGCAAATAGAAGGGGCTTTGGAGCTCAGAGAAGTCGAAGCTAATCTATTACATGATTGTACTAAATTACGAACTCTGTGAGTGTCTAATTACAATAAGTATTTGCAATTTCTAGCTTCATGTTTTAGAATATAACGGTTTAGTTTAATTGAAGGAATTTCATTAACATGGACTTAATCTTAATAATTTAAGTGAGACTTAACTTGTCTGCTAAACTTTAAACTTTAAAACCTTGAGCTTTGTAACTACTTTACTTTATAACTTTGATATATATATATATATATATATATATATATATATATATATATATATATATATATATATATATATATATATATATATATATATATATATATATATTAGGGGAGAGTGTTGTACCCCTGGACAAAAATCACGTTTGGATTTTTCTAAGACAGGTAAAATCACATTTTGACCATTTAAAGTGCCCAACCTATAGTCCTAACCTTTGTGAGAACAGAGATGTTTTTTACTAGCCAAAATCTTGAAAATTGGATTTTTAATAATTTATAATAACATGGGAAAATTTGTGTCCAAAGGTACAACAACCTGTTGTACCTATGGACAGACCCAGTTGTACCTGTGGACACCCTTAAAAAGGGAAATTTTAGTTGAAAAAAGCTAAGAATTAAAATTATTATTGATGAATTACCTTTTAATAACCTATTTCAAGCCTTTTTAAAATTGAAAATATATTTTTTAAAGTAATGTAGTTTTAGATCGTAAATGATCATTAAAACGAAGTTGAATGATAAAAGTCTTGATTTTTTACCAAAAACACAAAAATCACATGGTATTTTCAGATCAGAATTTAAGATAATAGTTTCATCAATCATGCTGATTGATCTGACAACTTCACTGATCCCCCCCAAAAAAAACAATTCGATCAACACTTAGTTGTGCAAACATTTGGTGGTAATAACAATAATAATTTGGTGGTAAATCTTCTTCAGTGGAAATTTCAAGTTTTTTTAATCATCGTACTTAAATGCGATAGGGTTCTTAGGATTTTACACCATATTTTGCATTAAATTCCAAGTAGAATCATAAATTTAAAAAAGTTGTTAAGATCACAAAATATTTGATTTTTCATCTAAAATTTACTTGAAAATAATCGCTGACAAATAGATTACCATTTAGAATTAATTGAACATTTATTAAAATGTATTCAGTTAAATGAAACCTGATTCTAAAACGCCGATTAGCTAAAGACACCCACAAGAACGTGTCCGTAGGTACAACACTTATGGTGTCCGAAGGTACAACAAGAGGTGGTTTTGCATTCAAAGTTCTATAAAAGATAAAAGAATTGAGATCTGACGATTTCAAATATCAAAAATAAAAGTTAAAATCTCGGGGATTCCCCCCATGTATCCCATTTTATCATGTCATAATTAAAGGGGAAGAAAAGAGTTAATGTAGTGATGCACTAAAAAAAACTTTGAGCACCTAAAGACAGTATTTTTATTATATAAAATTTAAATAATATTTCAAAGAGCTGATTTCACGTTAGCAACTAGATAGCAACTATTTACATTCGAAATTGACCACAAATTCAAATTTACATTTTTTCCCGAATTTTAAAACGAGGTGGCTGAAGGTACAACCGTCCTTAGGTACAACACTCTCCCCTATATATATATATATATATATATATATATATATATAATATATATATATATATATATATATATATATATATACAGGGTGTCCCCACGAGAAGTGGCCCAACCCCTTTAACTTTTGAACCCCTACAGATATAGTCATGAAAGTTGGGTCTAGGTCTAGTAAAACGACCATGCTCTATCAGATGAGATAAGTTTCAACGCCCTCTAGCGGAAACTTTAGGAGTTATAATTTTTATTTTGAAAACTATGTGAGGTATGTGAAAAAAGTCAATGACTAAGTTGTAGAGCAGCATTGATTTAGTAGGAAAATACACCTTAAGCAGAAAAATATCTTGAATAAAACCCCTAAAACGCACGCTCAATTAGCTTGAATTTACGTAGATTTTACGTTTTAAAACGCTCCTCAAGAGGCAAAAATGAGAAATTTTCAACTTAATGAACTAATAATACTTTTAGTTATTGACTTAAGTCATCAAAATAAAAATTTCTCATTTTCGCCTTGTGAGAAGTGTTTTAAGAAGTAAAATCTACGTAATTTCAACCTAATTGAGCGTGCGTTTAACGGGTTTTATTAAATATATTTTTCTGCTTAAGGTGTCTTTTCCTACTAAATCGATGCTGCTCTACAACTTAGTCATTGACTTTTTTCTCATACCTCACATAGTTTTCAAAATAAAAATTATAACTCCTAAAGTTTCCGCTAGAGGGCGTTGAAACTTATCTCATCGGATGATGGTCACTTTACTATACCTAGACCCCACTTTCATGACTATATCTTTAAGGGTTCAAAAGTTAAAGGGGTTGGGCCACTTCTCGTGGGACACCCTGTATAACGAACTGTATGGCGAACAAGAATTGGTATAGAAAGGGGGATCGCAGTTACACCGTTAAAGAGCTAGGTCCTAATGTAGTGCGAGATCGTTACAAAAGGACGTTTTGCCAAGGCCCGTTTAACGAAAAAAAAACATAATGAAATGAAAAAATTTATTGCATGAGGTACAGCAGTAACCGTACTACTTACATCATAAATTTGATAGAAATTGCACCACTTTCTAATATAATATATTAATTTCTTCTTAAATATATATATATATATATATATATATATATATATATATATATATATATTATATATATATATATATATATATATATATATATATATATATATATATATTTATATATATATATATATATATATATATATATATATATATATATATATATATATATATATATATATATATATATATATATATATATATACAGGGTGTCCCACGAGAAGTGGCCCAACCCTTTAACTTTTGAACCCCTACAGATATAGTCATGAAAGTGGGGTCTAGGTATAGTAAAGTGACCATGCCCTATCCGATGAGATAACTTTCAACGCCATCTAGCGGAAAATTTAGGAGTTATAATTTTTATTTTAAAAACTGTGTGAGGTATGAGAAAAAAGTCAATGACTAAGTTGTAGAGCATCATTGATTTAGTAGACACCTTAAGCAGAAAAATATCTTGAATAAAATCCCTAAAACGCACGCTCAAATAGGTTGAATTTACGTAGATTTTACATCTTAAAACGCTCCTCATGAGGCGAAAATGAGAAATTTTCAATTTAATGAACTAAGAATGCTTTTAGTCATTTACTTAAATCATAAAAATAAAAATTTCTCATTTTCACCTCGTGAGGAGCGTCTTAAGACGTAAAAACTACGTGAATTCAACCTAATTGAGCTTGCGTTTTAGGGGTTTTATTCAAAATATTTTTTTCTGCTTAAGGTGTCTTTTCCTACTAAATCGATAATGCTCTACAACTTAGTCATTGACTTTTTTCACATACCTCACACAGTTTTTAAAAGTTTTCCGCTAGAGGGCGTTGAAAGTTATCTATCTATATATATATATATATATATATATATATATATATATATATATATATATATATATATATATATATATATATATATATATATATATATATATATATATATATAAGTAAAAATTCATCGATTACTAATCAAAATTGGCATAATTACCCTGAGAAGCAGACCCAGACAACAAAAATTAAAAAAACAAAGAATTAGCCGGCACCCACTTCATCAGGAACCCCGGGTGCCAGCGAACCACGGTTTTCTGTAATGGCCGATAGGGCGATATACGCCAAGGAATAGATATCGGCCATCGGGGTCCGAACCGTGGGAAAGAAAAACAGAGGAGAAAGTAAAACTTACGATGGTTTCAAGACGAATTTATATTCGAAGTAATGAAAAACAAGGCAAGATGTTGCCAAAGAATTCAAAAAACCGAAAAAAGATTGCTGCCAGATATACCACAAAAAAACCAGATGCTAATGCAGATGAATTGCGTCATTGTGTTGTTGTTCTTTAAGGGTGTATGTGCATAAAACAAAGTCTTCAGGGTAAGACCGCTAACAAACCCACTTTGTTGTGTAAGGCGGATTTAAAAAAACATGTGTTGTACACGGAAAAAACTCCAGAAAAAATACCATAAATCTTAAGAAATCGTATTTAAAATATTACGATATAGGCTGTCAATCAATTTATCAGGAAAATCATTAGATTTTAATATGTTGAAGAGTTTCTTTTATCTGTCTTCTTAATAAATCACGATTTGAACAAATTTTCTTAAATCTTGCAATTTGGCTATTTATTGTGTTGTAATACACTTTTTTAGAGATGTTCGATTCCCAATATATTAGTTTTAGAACTTTAAAATTAAAAAGGTTTCTTTTATCAAAAACATCTATAGTTGCTTTATTGTTATCTACTGAAATATCTAGATCCAAAAAATCTGCTTTTAAGTTGTTTTGGTTAGTTCTATTTAAGACTAATTCTTCAGGGTATATATCATGTTGCTGATTGATGAAGTTTTCACAATTAATTACTATAATGTCGTCTATATATCGAAAAATGCCAACTTTTGGATTAAAATAGTTTTGCTCAAAGTAATGTAAAAACAGATTAGCCAAGATTGAAGAAAAAATAGAACCCTGTGGAATACCTTTAATCTGTACATAACAATTCTCTCCATTGTAAATATAGTTGTTAAAAATACAACATTTTATTAAAGTTTCCCAATCTTCAAAATTTATATTTATTATATGTTTATAGTTATGAAAGTAGTGAATTAGAGTATCTTTAATTTTTTGTAGAGGTAGACTCGTGAATAAATCTTTAAAGTCAAAAGTCATGATGGACTGTATGGTATTTTTATTAAGATATTCAATTACTTTTATATTTTATATTATTAATAATAATTTAAAAGTAATTGAATATCTTAATAAAAATACCATACAGTCCATCATGACTTTTGACTTTAAAGATTTATTCACGAGTCTACCTCTACAAAAAATTAAAGATACTCTAATTCACTACTTTCATAACTATAAACATATAATAAATATAAATTTTTGAAGATTGGGAAACTTTAATAAATTGTTGTATTTTTAACAACTATATTTATAATGGAGAGAATTGTTATGTACAGATTAAAGGTATTCCACAGGGTTCTATTTTTTCTTCAATCTTGGCTAATCTGTTTTTACATTACTTTGAGCAAAACTATTTTAATCCAAAAGTTGGCATTTTTCGATATATAGACGACATTATAGTAATTAATTGTGAAAACTTCATCAATCAGCAACATGATATATACCCTGAAGAATTAATCTTAAATAGAACTAACCAAAACAACTTAAAAGCAGATTTTTTGGATCTAGATATTTCAGTAGATAACAATAAAGCAACTATAGATGTTTTTGATAAAAGAAACCTTTTTAATTTTAAAGTTCTAAAACTAATATATTGGGAATCGAACATCTCTAAAAAAGTGTATTACAACACAATAAATAGCCAAATTGCAAGATTTAAGAAAATTTGTTCAAATCGTGATTTATTAAGAAGACAGATAAAAGAACTCTTCAACATATTAAAATCTAATGATTTTCCTGATAAATTGATTGACAGCCTATATCGTAATATTTTAAATACGATTTCTTAAGATTTATGGTATTTTTTCTGGAGTTTTTCCGTGTACAACACATGTTTTTTAATCCGCCTTACACAACAAAGTGGGTTTGTTAGCGGTCTTACCCTGAAGACTTTGTTTTATGCACATACACCCTTAAAGAACAACAACACAATGACGCAATTCATCTGCATTAGCATCTGGTTTTTTTGTGGTATATCTGGCAGCAATCTTTTTTCGGGTTTTTTGAATTCTTTGGCAACATCTTGCCTTGTTTTTTCATTACTTCGAATATAAATTCGTCTTGAAACCATCGTAAGTTTTACTTTCTCCTCTGTTTTCTTTCCCACGGTTCGGACCCCGATGGCCGATATCTATTCCTTGGCGTATATCGCCCTATCGGCCATCACAGAAAACCGTGGTTCGCTGGCACCCGGGGTTCCTGATGAAGTGGGTGCCGGCTAATTCTTTGTTTTTTTAATTTTTGTTGTCTGGGTCTGCTTCTCAGGGTAATTATGCCAATTTTGATTAGTAATCGATGAATTTTTTACTTATTAAGGGAACTGATTTGCATGGCTGCATGGCGCCGGCATGTTGTGTTCATTTTCTAATTCTTTAAAAATAATTTAGAATGTAATATTATATATATATATATATATATATATATATATATATATATATATATATATATATATATATATATATATATAGCGGCGAAATTAAAAAGTTAAAAAAATTAATTAAAAAACTAAAGGAGATGGAGCAAAAACCTCAGTAAGAGTATTGTTGCCAACGTCAAGAAAAACTCATTGAAAAAAATTTGATCAAAATATCTTGAATATTCGCGGAGATATTAGCATGTGAAAATAGCACTTTTTCAGGGGTCAAAAAGTAAAAAGTTTGCATATTTCCAAATTTTTCAGTGAAATTGTGTAGTTTTGAGTTTTTTTAGTTGAAAGAACTCAAAATTTAATCAAAAAACCAAAAAAAATTGGAAATATGCGAACTTTTTACTTTTTGACCCCTGAAAAAGTGCTATTTTCACATGCTAATATCTTCGCGAATATTCAAGATATTTTGATCAAGTTTTTATCAATGAGTTCTTCTTGACGTTGGCAACAATACTCTCACTGAGGTTTTTGGTCTATCTCCTTTAGTTTTTAAATTAATTTTTTTAACTTCTTAATATCGCCGCTAGGAGCGCTGTAAGTCCTCTCAATGGATTCTCCAGGGTCACTTACCTAGGAGTAGACCTTACATATATATATATATATATATATATATATATATATATATATATATATATATATATATATATATATATATATAATTAAAGAGTTATATATAATTAAAGAGTTCATTTATACAATAACAATTAAGTTAGAACACTCTTCCTAATCTAGTACAACATATTTGAAATAATTTTACCGTTCCGGTACTTCTTTTTTTAGAAATCGAGCCCTGTATATATATATATATATATATATATATATATATATATAAAACAAATACATTTGAAATTTAAGATCATATGTACCACGTGTACCCACCATAACTCCCAGACACTCAAAGAAATTGAAGATGTCCACAGGTGCGCCCACGTCATCAGTGGTCCCGGACGCACTCTGTGGACGGCACAGCTTTCTGTAGCACGCGGAAGGACAAAGTCGAAATTCCGCGTGCTGGGACCAGAGCTGCGCCCAAACCAAATCAAAGTAGAAAAAACTGTATGAAAATTGAAACATTTGGATGCAAAAGCACCCTAAAATAGAAAGTAACGAGATGCATCTTACCGGAATGTTCAGGAAGGTTGATCATAATGGCAAAGCCCTTTATAAATTGTCTGTGTGGAGTTTAGTTGTCAAAAAACGCGTAGTGATATTGTGTTTAAAGTACTCAATCAGATTTGTGGGAAAATTATTGTCTGACAAAACACCCAAAAGAAGTTCAATCTGTGCATTGAATCCAATTGTATTCGAACATATGTTGCCAATTCTTCTTATTTCATTGCTGATAGTATTAAGATAAATCTTGTTTGATAGGTTCGATTCCCAAAATATCATTTTATTCACCTTAAAGTTAAACAGGTTTCTTTTGTCAAATAGATCAATGTGATTGCAGTTATTGGAGAAACTAATTTTGAGATCTAAGAATTCTGCTTCATTTTCCTTATTATTGGTTTTTTCTAGTTTCAATTCTTTCGGATAAAGGTCCTCATAAAAGTTACAAAAATCTTTGAAGTTGATTACAATAATATCATCTATGTATCTAAAAATTCCAGCTCCTATAAAATTATGATTTTTTTCAAAATAGTGCAAAAAGAGATTAGCCAAAATGGAAGAAAATTTAGAACCTTGTGGAATACCCTTTATTTGCAAATAAAGCAATAAATTGCAAATGTATTTGTTCTATATAGATTTTGATATGTTGGATTTGAGCTGCTTGGCGCTTGTCTGCATATTCATTCTAACTGTTTTTGAATATTAATTGTTTTCCTATATATATATATATATATATATATATATATATATATATATATATATATATATATATATATATATATATATATATATATATATATATATATATATATATATATATATATATATATATATAATCCAAATACCACTGACAGACTCACTGACACTCTTCACGAAATCTCCAAAACTGCCGGACCGATAGGCTTGAAATTTGATAGATACCTTCCTCTCAGCCATTAGACGCGCACTAAGAATCGATTTTAAAATCGAACGACTCCTTCCCTGTTTTTCGACGCTTTTTCGACTCCGTTTTAACAATTGAAATAACATTACACATTGTTGAAATGCATAAAATGCAGGATTTACTTCTTATCTGAAGGCGACGTCTTGCCTCACTTGATAAAATATTATTTGAAATCGTTTTACAATTTATAACGGAGTTCAAGACGAAAAACAGCGTAAATTTCTAATTAAAAGTTATAACAGTGATTAGAAAACTAAAATAAATTGAAATAATTAATTTTGAAACATTAATTACATAATTTTAATATTCTCAAAAATTAATATAGAGCGTGTTGGTTTTATAGGGCATGGTTTACTAGGCTTATACGTTCACTAGATTTTTTTATTATTATTAGCAATTCGTTTTTAATTTTTCAAAGTAGCTTTTAATAGAAGTTGGTTATCATAATAAAATTTCTCCTGAACATCGGGATTATTTTCGGATGGTTAGAAGATTTTTTAAATAGTCTGAGGTGGTTAATAATTTCTTTTGTTATAAGATTTATTTATTACAATGCTGTATTTATTGAATGGATAATAGTTAAGTGTGCAACATCGGAACTGATTGGGTTTGGGTAGATTATCACAGTTGGAACAGGGATGAAAAAAGGCACCGGGAATACCGGAATGAAAAGTTACCGGGAACACCGGGATATAAAAATTACCGGAAACACCAGGATATGGAAATTACAGGGAACAAAGGGATAGGAAAATTACCGGGAGCACCGGGATAGGAAAATAACGGGGAACACCAGCGGGATAGGAAAATTATCGGGAACACCGTGTATGGAAATTATCGTGAACAACAGGATAGGAAAATTACCTTGAACACAGGGATAGGAAAATTATTGGGAACACTGGGATATGAAAATTACCGGGAACACCAGGTATGAAAATTATCGGAAAAACCGGGATATGAAAATTATCGGGAACACGGAGGTTAAAAAAAATACTGGGGACACACCGGAGTGATTGGTGATACGAAACATCAGACACGTAACTTGATAGAACTTAAAAAAGGAAATAATACCCTCCACCAGTGCAAGGCCGGGCAAATCAGCTAGTAATTATATAAATACAAATCGTATTGAATCAGACTCAAATTTTCTTTATAGCTTTGAGGATAAAAGCTAGATTACCTGAAAACCAAGTGTGATATTGTCAATCATAATTAATTTCTTTTGTGAGGTTGGCGGGAGAAGGCGACACCTTTCCAGCTGAATTGATTGCCGCCAAAGGGCTGATTCCTCAAATAAGCTGATCACACGGAGCCTTAGTCAGACACTAGGCCGTCTATCCGAAGGCACCTACCAACCTAGAGGGCCGTTCCATTTTATTCGCGGGTGGGGAAGATAGATACGTAGTATCGTAGGTTGATCAGATGAGCGTCTCTTTCAGTGTGCGGCGCGTGCCCTGGCATATGCAGTATTTTTTAGGGTATATTTTCTTGATGTTTTTGAATTAAAAACAAAAATTTGTAAATAGAAGTTTTATGAGCTTTTCATTTTAAAATGAAATAAAATATCAAATCAAAAATTGTTATAAAACTTAAAATTATTTAGATTTTGTTGTTGTTGTTGTTGACTTATTCCTCATGGTCTAGCCGCAGGCTAGACCAAGTCCATGAGCCCAAACGTCCCCAAAAAATCATACACCAGAAGGGGATCAGATAAAAGGTCAACTTTCTCCAGACCAACACAATGCAAAATGTGATCGGGAGAAGCCTGTTCAGAGTTACACCTGGTACACGTGAGATAGGTCTTCTGCCCGTGCCTAAAAGAGAGACACCTGATGTGTCCGCTTATGAGCCTGCTTATGCTGGTCTGCGTGGCTCTATCAGCTTTCATGGCAAGGGCACCACCAGGAGCCAGTCTATCATACCAAGGGTGGGTCGGGGGGACACTCCATTGTCGCAGGTTTGAGGCTCTGATTTTGGAGCAAATCTCAGAGAAAGTCAAAGACTGATTTGAAATTGCCCCATCAGAAGCTCCTTTCTTGGCCAAAAGGTCAGCCTTTTCATTGCCGAAGAGGTTAATGTGAGAGGGCACCCATTGGATAAAGATTTTATGACGATTTGATAGTTGTTTAATTTTATTTAGAATAGACACAGATGTTTTATCGCCAACCTTATTCCAGTTACTTAAGTGCTGGATGGCACTACGGCTATCAGACAAGATCCAGATGTTATCGAATGATGTTAGAGACCCAACAGCGCTGAGTGCCTCATCAATGGCAATTAGCTCCGATCTAAAAACAGAGCAGAAATCTGGATTCCTGATCTTAAGACTACATGAAAAGTCAGGGGCCTTAATGAAGATTCCGCTACCACAAGAGTCGTTATCGTCTTTGCTTCCATCCGTATGAATTGATACGGATTGATACGGAGATTTTGTATAACAATATAATAACTCTTTAATAAATGATCTTTTAGGGCAACTCTGATATAATGAATTAACTGTTCTATGCTTTTGGAAATAAATTTAAAACAAGTTAATGTTATTTTTTCTAATAATGATTCACTTATCATTACACTTCCTTTTTATTACTAAAAATCCCACTCTAATCTATTTTATGTATTAATTTCTAGTCCTTAAGGCTATTAAGCATGAAAAAATATCAGAACCATAGATAAAAAACAAGCAGTTTTTTTTAATTATAAATAATCCAACCAAGTTTACATACAGCATACAACTAATTAATTTCCATGAATTTTATTAGTTTAAAAATTTTGATTAAAATTAATGATTTTATTCATGATTAAAATCACAATTTAAATCAAGCAACTCTGAATGCATTTTTCAATGAACGCACAAACACGTGCTCCCGAAAAAACGCCAAGTTCCTCACTCTATCCTTCCCCACCCGCGAATAAAATAGAACGGCCCTCTAGGTTGGTAGGTGCCTTCGGATAGACGGCCTAGTGGAGATCTGCGAGTGGGGAGGGCGATGGCATATAAACGCTGTGAGACTCTGTCCTCAGCTGTGGTTTCTCATCGTTCTGGGCGGGGTTGCTGTCACTTCGCCTTTATTTTTTACTTTTCGCCGTGTGGGCCCAGTAGGGCCCGGGACGGTTATGGCAGGGAAAACAAGTCTTAAGCTTTCTAGAACTGAAGAAGGGTACTCTTCCAAAATCCCGGCGCAAGCGATAAAGTCGCCAATAAAGATGCAACCAGCGCCAAACGGAATATCAGCGTTTGTTTCTGTTTGGAAGGTCATGTGTGAGCTGTCACCAAAAAATCTGCTTGGCGAGATTTGCGCCAATATTCTGGAAGAGTACCTGAAGAAGTGTCAAGAAGTTCTAATAAATTTATTTTTAATAAAGAGATAGTTTTCCTAAGGAGCATTTCTAAGAAAACATTGATTTACCATCATATATCATATATTGACGTCATTTCTTTCAGTGTGCTTTCGTTCAGTATAAAAATTCTAATATTTTTTTAAAAATTGCAGACACATCACTCGGGCTCCTAAATTAAAGAAAATGGTTAATGAGGTATTTGCTGTACATCTTCGAAATTTTAGAATGCTGTAAGTATTTTAAGATGCTTTGTTAAAATTATTGAGGGCACAGCAGGTGAACTCAGTTAACCATTTCAGTTTTAAAGACCGCTTTTTTATTTTTGCTTCATCCTCAAACTTTTAAATCTTCTATCTATGTAACTTAAAAGCTACTCCTTCTCAATAATATATGACTCAGTTTTTTTTTAAATTATTGATTTCAAAATGAAGTTTTTCTAGCGCTAAAATTGTCTGGTGAACATAATGATCTTCATAGGAAATTTTTCCTCTGTGTCACAAGATTGTATCAAAATACAGCGTATTGTTTGTGAAGAACATTTTATGAAATTTGCCTAATTCAATTTTTTCCGTTAAACTATGAAGAATCCGAAATTGAATATTTACTTGGATATTTTGAAATTTAATACAGGGTTAAAGAAATTAATCATTTATTTTTTAAATGGACTAATTACTTAAGAGATTTTAAGAGGCCCATTTTAAGTGGTATTTGATAAAACTCGTGGTATTGTATGCTGCCCAATTAATCATATCGCTGGCATCAAGAAGAAACCTAGTATAATCGAAGTCGGGATAGATACAGTATGTGAGCGGGATTCGTTTCCTTGCCAAAGACCATTTTTCGCGGTCAACAGGTGGAGGATGAATTTTAATAAAAAAAAGCAGGTGTTTCAATCTCTCTCAAGGAGACTAATTTTTTGTCCCAGCTGGTTGGCCAAACCATGAGCAAGAGAGAACTGTTTTATTTTTCAGATGTGAAGAAAAGCTTAAGTTAAATGCAAGTGTGAAATCAAAGCAAAAAGCTTCACTGCTCTTAGGGTTACAGAATGATTACTGGTGTTCCCAGTGGAATTGATTAAACCCCAGGGACGGATTAAGGGGGGGGGGCGATCGCCCCCCTTGCCCTGAGACGAAAAAATTTTTTTGGTTTCAAATAACAAAACTTTGTTCGTAATAAATTTCGAAGAAGTAAAATAGCTTTCAGTAAACCACGCAAGTGAAAAAGCTCCTGTTGGATTGGTTGAAAAAGGTCACCAAACACAGGCCCCCTTTAACCTTGGCTGTGAAGAGGTCATTCAAACAAGATAACCGGACCCGGACAGTCGTTCTGTCGTTTGTTTATCTGCACTCCTGTCCCATATGTTGTTTTAGGGTTTCTTCCCTGTTTTCCTCTGAGGAACTGGAAGAGAGAGAGGGGATAAGTGGCAAGGAATGCAGGGATTTCTCGGTAAGTGGATATCGCCCCCCCTTCTAGTGAAAATATTCACTTGAGGTACTTCAAACACCAGTGGTCACTGCCTAAGGGCTTCCGCATAGTGGATCTGGATTTGGCTGAAACTGGGAAACTATAAATCACTGAACCCCGGCACGCTTTCCCCCACCAGCCTTTCCAACGGAAGGAGAGGGGGATGAGATAGTGTTTGACAGCCTTGACAGTCGAGTAAACAGATTCCCTCTCGGACGCTCCCACCCCCCTTTTTTGCATTGTGAAGGCTGTAAGGGGACCACGTGCGGGGTATCGAGTTTCTCCAGATTCTAGTTTTCAGATCGAGTATGCGGAGGCCCTAATGAGACAATTTCAGTGCTTCGGGTTGCGAGTGAAAATTGTCATTGCTGTTGGAGAACTTTCGAGCTGTGGCCTGTAGGGACATTTTATCTTAAAGCGTTTGCCTACCAATTTATATACTTTTCTATACACAAGGAAAAAATGTAAGTTTATACTCAACTCTTTTAAAAGAATATTTGTTTCATGTATTTAAAATTATGGCTAGGTCTGGAAGTTCCATGTTATTACATTTATTTTATAATTATTATTTTGAAGAGTTCTCTGTTTCGAATATTACACGTTTCAAGGGATTTTCGATCGATTTCACAAGTGACAAGTTATCACGGTAGCTGGTGTTAGGGTCCCTGCTAGCGTAGTGAGGATTCGGTGATAACTAACTTTTCATGTTACTAAAATTTGATTATAAAAAAGTCAAATTTTTGAAAATTATCAAAGTTTTCCATTTTAATGAAATTTTTTCCGTGAACCTCTGAAAGTCACTGTGGACCCCCTAGAAGTTGCTGTGGACCCCAATTTTCATTTTCATGCCCGTGGACCCCCTGGGAGTCGCTGTGGACCACTTGGGGTCCATATGGACCACTTTTGGAACCGCTGCGCTAGACTGTTGAGATGAAACAAGCGAGCTCTGCCAACCCTCTATATACAATACAGGCAACCCAACTCCGGAGGATGACGTCAAACGCGAGTGAAAATCGGTGAATTTGCCATGTTAAGTCTATGGAGCATAAAAACTTACTTTCTTGACTTCTCCTGTTATGTATCTCTTCAAGGCTGATAACACTGTTCTTAAAACTTAAAAATATTTTGTTTAGAATCAAAATTTTGTCCCTTTTGTAAAGATTTCTAGTATTTTCATTCAGTTTTTTTACCTTTAGGCTAAGCGCGCACTAGATACTTTTGTCACGGCGACAGAAATAAAATTGCTACCCTGGCTTTTGCAAGAAGCTAGAGCGCGCACACAGAAGACGAGACACTTGGCCGATTGCCAAGAATCTCTCCATAGAAATGCATTGCTCTCGAGTGACTAGTGTTACAGTCGCCGGCGACAGAAGTCTCTAGTGCTCGCTTAGCCTAAGACTAACATGGATGTTAATTTAGTTTTAGTTTGCTTGCAAACAATGAATGTGATGTAAGTTTTTCTCACAATATACTATTAAGTTTATCTAGAAAATAAAAAAATCACTAGTAACTATTTTTCACTACAATCACTATTTTTAAAACAAAAAATCATGGAACTTTTATTTGACCATTAGATTCTTTAATTTATTATAAGAATTTATAAATTGACGATAATTAAGACTTCTATTTATGGTAAAGACAATGAACTAGTAGGATTAATTTCTATTTAATTCGTTTTGTATGCGTTATTGCATGATATGCAGCTGGCATCACGTTTTTACTTGTTGTTCCATGAATTTTGTTGTTGAATTGAGACATTTTTAGTTTTTATGTTTATTTCAAATTTCTACTTGTTAGACTTTGATTTTAATAGCGATAGCCATTAAATATTATTACAGCGTTAATTTTAACATTATTAAATTAATGTTAATAACAAAAACATGGATATTCCTTGTTCACTGTTAACATTTCAGAAAGTTCAAAAAATGGCGTCGTGATGCTTGTGACGTCAAAGGGGAGTGAAAGTGATGACGTAGCACGACCGAGTTGAGTGGCCTGTATATAGAGAGTCTTGGCTCTGCTCGCTAAGATCGCGAAAAGCTAAAGAGCTAGTTTATCTATCAGTGTAATTTTAAACCTTAAAAAAATAAATAAAAGTAAGTAACATTTTTTCTGTTGGTATTTTTTCTGGTAGTATCTTTATGGTATTAAAATATTAATTTTTAATCAGGCGGATAGCACATTCTGGGTTAGAAGTCATTCCAAATCTGAATCTTCTTCGAACAGATCCAACATTGATTGCTATGATGTAAGTATGAATGGATCAGTTTTATTAACTTTGAAAATAATAGTAAAGTAGAATATGTAATGGAAGAAATTGTTAAGTGTTCAAATTGATGATGAAAAAAAGTAATACAGTTTCTTAAAAAATAAAGTAACAAAAATATGTATTCATAATATTGCCTTGAAATTTTCATTTAATATTCGTTAAAAAAAAGTTTTAGTCCTTTTTTATGCCAGTTTAATTATTGCTTTTATTTTAAACTAGCTGATATGCCCGGCCTTGCACGGGTGAAGTTTATAACTTCCTTCTTTAAAAATTTTAGCCATTCTTGGCTTTATTCTTGGCCCATTGTTGTTTACAATTTATATGAACGATTTTTGCAAATTAAAATTAAATGGTAAAATTATAAGTTATGCAGACGACACAGTGATTTTATACTCATGTCCTAACAATCAAACTCTAGTCCGACTTAATAAAGATCTTCTAGTTATAAGGTACTGGTTTAATGCTAATAAGCTAACTTTAAATATAAATAAAACCAAATTAATAAACTTTAGCATCTACGGCCCGCCAAATCAGATTTCTGTCATTTTTCATTTCACTGACTATGATACTGTAAATTGTACATGTACTCCCCTTCAACAAGTTTTAAGTCTGGGTTTACACGTCGACTCAAACCTAAAATGGAAAACACATGTTAATTATCTAACCAAATAATTACGATACATTCTTTACAAATTATATTACGTAAAACAATACATAAATAAAAGTTTTTCATTACAGTTATACCATTCTTGGGTAAATTCCATTCTGAGTTACAGTCTGGTAATCTGGGGAGGTGATTATCTCGGAAACATAAATCCCGTTGTAAAAATTCAAAACAAAATTGTCAGATTTTTTGGAGATAATCAATCTCCCAACATCGATATTTACAAAAGTCTTAATATTTTTCCTATTCGACATCTTTTTTGTTATAAAACCATTATTTTCTTTTCTACACATAAACATAGCATATAATTAAGAAGCTCAAACTACAATTTACGCATAAAAACAATTATAGTAGTATACCCCCAGTTCGAGAACGGAAGTAAGGGGGCGTGTCTCTATTGTCTAGGGGGCGTGGTCATCCATTGTCTTAAGGGGGCGTGTCCCTAATTAATAATTAAGCCTAATTCAAGGGGCGTGTCCTAATTACCCTAATTGAGGGGGCGTGGTCAGTGACGTCATAGAGGGTGTGGTCAGTGACGTCATAGGGGGGCACGTGATGTTTACATTTAGGACTTTAACTTTTTCTTCAAATATTTTCTTACATTTTGGACTTTAACTTTTTCTTCAAATATTTTCTTACATTTTGGACTTTAACTTTTTCTTCAAATATTTTCTTACATTTTGGACTTTAACTTTTTAATAGAATTTTTTAATTTAATGCATTTTTTTAAACTTATACTTTTGGACTTTAACTTTTTAATAGATTTTTTAATTTAATGCATTTTTGAATTTTATATTTTACATTAAATTTTAACGTGACGCCATTTAGGAAGTTTATATATATTTAATTATTATTTTGTTAAAGGACTTTATTTTATCAAATTATTAATTTCACAGGACTTGTACTTTATTTATTAAATTATTAATTTCACAGGACTTTGTCGGAAATTGTAAATCAATGTGTTGCCGGATTTGGAGACTTATTTATATTTTGGTTATTTTTTTTCTTCGATACATCTCTGTATAAATAAAAGGCTAACGGGCGATGTATATATGTATGTATGTATGTGTGTATGTATGTCCGGGGTAATCTCTTGAAATAGGCCACGGACCGAAACCAAACTCGACGTATAGACGTATTCCGAGTCGGGGAGTAACTTGGGATAGTTTTCCAAGCTCGAAAATCGAATAATTACCAGAAATTAACGAATTTATAGCCGAAAACGCTTATTTCTCCATTTCTCTACCAGAGCAGATCTGCTCGACTCACTATTGTTAACGAGATTAAAACCTTCAAATATCAAATATTTTAACAGGAAAAACTCGATAATTGTCTATTTAAAAACTATATCAGTTGTAAAAACACAAAATATAAATCAAATAATTTATTTTCAAACGTTATTTTCCCCTATTTTAAGATATTTTCCTTTAAAATTTAAATATTTATGGAAGAGTGTAAATTTTCTTCATGGAAAACGACTTAAAAATAAAACATTGTTTCCAATGAAGCGGTTCACTAGACTTTTAAATTTACTAGATATTTTATTATTGTTTCAAATTTGTTATTTTTGTTCACTAGACTCTTTAATTTACTAGGAAACATTGCCGAGAACACCGGGAAAAGGAAAATTACCGGGAACATCGGGATAGGAAAAAAAGTACCGGGATTACCGGGACATAAAAATTACCTCGATCAGCGGGATAGGAAAATTATCGGGAACATCGGGATATGAAAAATTACCGGGAACACCGGGATATGAAAAATTACTGGGAACGATATGAAAAATTACTGGGAACACCGGGATAGGAAAAAGGCGTCTGGGATACCGGGATGATTGGTAATTGCTGATTTACAAAATTATAAATGCATTTTGAGAAAATTTAATTTAAAAAAAATTATACACTCCACCCGTGCAAGGCCGGGCATATCCGCTAGTCTCTGTATAAATAAAAGGCTAACGGGCGATGTGTATGTGTATGTATGTGTGTATGTATGTATGTCCGGGGTAATCTCTTGAAATAGGCCACGGACCGAAACCAAACTCGACGTACAGACGTATTCCGAGTCGGGGAGTAACTTGGGATAGTTTTCAAAGCTTTAAAATCGAATAATTACGGGTAATTAACGAATTTATAGCCCGAAACGCTTATTTCTCCATTTCTCTACCAGAGCAGATCTGCTCGACTCACTATTGTAAACGAGATTAAAACCTCAAAAATTAAATATTTTAACAGGAAAAACTCGATAATTGTCCATTTAAAAACTATATCAGTTGTAAAAACACCAAAATAAATTCCAATAATTAATTTTGAAACGTTAGTTTCCCCTATTTTAAGATATTTTCCTTTAAAATTTAAATATTTATGGAAAAGTGTAAATTTTCTTCATGGAAAACGACTTAAAAATAAAACATTGTTTCAAATGAAGCGGTTCACTTGACATGCCCATTAGTAAGCCCCTCGTTTACACCCCACAAGACATGTCCCATTAGTCCTCACAATATGATAATTTACAATATTATAGAAATAATTATTTTCTAGTGCAGTTCTGTATTTTTTCATTTATATTTTCTTGTTTTCCAGTATTTGTAAAATCTAAAAGTGTCATCCAATAAGATTAAGATATTCTTAAAAATTTATTAAGTTCAATCAATTACAAAACTAAATTTTTGCTATTGGTTGTTAAAAACAAATTTGTATTTTTTCTGAGTAGAAAAAATTCGTTATGTCAGATATTCCATTTTGCAAATGTGTGCTATAGGGTGTCTCAAAAAAACTTTTTTTCGAAAACCCTCGCTCCCTAGGGCTTTTCCCATTCCTTTTGGTCCCAAAAGATAGTGTGTAAAGTTTCAGCCCCCTAAGTTAACTCTAGGGATTGCCTGTAGAGCCCCAAAGTTTGAAAAAAGTTGAAAAAATTATCAATTTTCAGATTTTTAAAAATTATATTTTAAGATTGATACTGCGATAAAACTGGTTCAGATGTGTCATTTAGGACTTATTTAGATGGAATATATTTGAGCTGGTCAGGATGAAAGTGGTATAAGTCCAAAAATTACAAAAGTTGAGTTAAGAGTGGATTTGGGTAGAGTTTTAGGTCCTTTATTTAGTGCAGTGGTTGGTTAAGCAAAATGTCAAATTTTCGCTCCTAAAGCGCGACTCAAAAAACCACTACTTATCGAAACAGCACTTTTGGTCAGGATGAAAGTGGAATTAGTCCATCAGCCCGTTTTGCTCGGTGCGTGTTTTGATAAGAGAACTCAAGGTTATAAACACAACTGCAAACTGCGTGAACGAGGGGGGATCCTTTTACTAATAATTGGTATATGTTCATTAGAGAGACAGGCTTTTTTCTAAACTTAAATTGCATATTTTTGTATGACCCCTTTTTGTAAGAATTTATTCCAAAATAAATCCGCGCGTTATTTAATTAGGCGGGAAAGCTATAATCCCTTAATCGCCATGTCTAATACAGAGGATATAAACATCAAATCTCACCCATTACAGTCATTAACATGTATGTATTTTAACATCGATTCTAATAACCTGCAGGATTCTAGTAACTTTAGGTATTGGTATTGATTTTATAATAGAAATATTAATTTTTAAAAGGTTAAAGTGAAGTTTATAGAGCTAAATTTTCATTTTACCTATAACCTGAGAAAAGGTACCTTTTCGATAACATAATGCTTAATTTTATAAGAATAATTTTCGAGATTCTGATAAATTTAAGTTTCTATTGACTAGCCAATTTTTAAGTGAATTTAAATCATTACTTTTACTTGTAAATATATTTTTATAAGCAATTATGTTAAACATGCTATTGTCTTAAATTTACCTATAGGTTTAAAAACTGTTTAATGACTAGAAAATTTTTTAATTTTAAAATTGAAAATTAATGGTTGAAAAAATAATTTATTGTTGTAAAAAATAAATTTAATTTCATTTAAATTTATATTTCCTTACTCAAAATCAATCAATTAGATACTATATTGCTCCACATCTGTCATAAAATCCGCAACAGTTTATAAACGGCGGCTATCTTTGACGCCATTTTGAAAGTTACCCTAATACAAAGTTATAATGAAATTGATAATGCCTAATAACTCAAAGCGAAGTGTTGTAATTTTTATCAAATGTCATAAATGGAAATTCGTAAAATGTATTTTTATTTTGGTTTAATTTAAAATTATTAAAATTAAAAATAAATGGTTGAAACAATTATTTATTGTTGTAAAAAATCAATTTATTTTAATTTAAATTTCCATTTCCTCACTCAAAATAAAAAAAAATTGATATATTACTCAACCATCTGTCAAAAAATCCACAACAGTTTATAAACGGCGGCCATCTTGGACGCCATTTTGAAAGTTACCCTAAAACGAAGTTATAATGAAATTGATAATGCCTAATAACTCAAAGCGAAGTGTTGTAATTTTTATCAAATGTCATAAATGAAAATTGGTAAAATGTATTTTTATTTTGGTTTAATTTAAAATAATTTAAATTTAAAATAAATGGTTGAAACAATTATTTATTGTTGTAAAAAATCAATTTATTTTAATTTAAATTTCCATTTCCTCACTCAAAATTTAAAAAAATTGATATATTACTCAACCATCTGTCATAAAAACTGCTACAGTTTATAAACGGCGGCCATCTTGAAAACCCCATCGACAACAAGTTTTAAAAAATGAAAACCTATTTTAAATTAAACCTTATCTTTAGTTTAACCAATCCGAAAAAATTAAATTGAAAGACATATCGAGCGAAGAACCTTTCACGGTCGCCATTTTGAATATGACCCCCCAAAATGGGCAATAAAAAATTTTCCATTAAAATATTCGTTATCTACGCATCAAAATCTATAGAAAGAAACAATAACATCAAACTTTGTGCTTACCAGTCGCTCGCGAAGTTATATTTACTACATCTCAATAACAATCTTCCTTTCCGAAACCCATCAAACTGTTGGGATGAAAGTGGTATAAGTCCATTAAAGTCAATTTAAAGCACTTTCAGTTTAAATATGATAAAAGTTGATCCGCAGCAAAAATTGTGCCCATGACTTAAGACAAATCCACTCCAAAAAGTAAAAATGCAAGTAATCCTGATTTTTTTGGAGAAGTATTTAGAAAACCTTCAATAACACAAAACGGAGTTCAGTGGACTTATACCACTTTCATCCCAAGCAGCTCATTTATTTATGTGTATTAACTGCACCATATAGCCCCTATAATATGAGATTAAAACGTACTACTTAGGGACGTTGCACTCGCCAAAGTTTATAATGCACTACCGGTGGACGAAATGAATTAAATTTGAATTTCTTCAAAGGAACTCCCTTAAATGATGTCATTTGGTGCTAAATTGATATTATAAATTATAAAAACCATTGAAATAACAATAATGAGGTTTTCCTTTGAGCTTTTAATGTAAAAAGTTATTTTCTTAAAAATTTCTCTTTTCCAGCTGATCAAACCCAAAATTTATATTAAAAAAGAAGGTTGTTGTGATTTTTTAGACACCAAACATTGATAGCGAGGTTTTTCGAAAAAAAAGTTTTTTTGAGACACCCTAGTGTGCTAGACCTGTTACCAATAAGTGATGTAAAAATTTTTCTGAAATATTTATATTATGGAAAAATTCACTTGTCCCATTAGACCTGCGTTCCATTAGCTCCCACTTTCCCCTACACTTTGACTTTTATTACATTAGATTAGATAATTGTCTTACCATTTTTGATCGGAATATGTTGCATTAAAAGTATTGAAACTAACTTAAATAATTTCTTATACATTTTATATTTAAAAACTTCACGCTTCTTTTCTGATAGATACAGGAAAATATAAATTATGCTGGAATAAAATAAGGAATGTTTTCTATGCTTTTCCATATCTGCAGTATGCAGTTTATAAAAGGATGTTTCGATTTGTCTTCATACTCTACTTAATTATATTAAAATACAGGGTGTATCTGAAATGGTGCAACAAACTTTCAGGGATGATAGTACTCATCAAGACGAACAAGAATCGGTATTGAAAGAGGGTCCCAGACCAAATCCCAGGGAGTTAAAAATGGAGCGACACCCCAAAAAATCATTGAAAAATTCAATTTTTAGAAGAACTACTATTGGTAAAAACTTAATTATGGTCTCAATAATTGTAGTTTAATATGATCTTTAAAATTACCTCAAAAGTCTTCACTTTAAAATTTGTTTTATTATGAAAAAAGTTAAAAAACACAAAAAATGTGAAAACTTTGCCAAAACCTTATTTTGTATTTCGAAATCCTTTCTTCTGATTTGATAATCTGAAAGATCATAGTTGAAAACCCTTAAGTCCAAAGTTTCACGTAAATACAATCAATATTAAACGCTTGAGATTCTGCTAAAGTTCGTTTTTTGAGTGCGCTAACAGCTGTTCTGGAAACAGCTCTAGAAAACTGCTTGCGTACCCAAAAAACAAACTTTAACAGGTTCACAAGCGTTTAATATTGATTGTATTTACATGAAACTTTGGACTTAAGGGTTTTCAAATATGATCTTTCAGATTATCAAATCAAAAGAAAGGATTTTGAAATACAACATAAGGTTTTGGCAGAGTTTTCACTTTTTTGTGTTTTTTAACTTTTTTCATAATAAAACAAATTTTAAAGTGAAGACTTTTGAGGTAATTTTAAAGATCATATTAAACCACAATTTTTGAGTCCATAATTAAGTTTTTACCAATAGTAGTTCTTCTACAAATTGAATTTTTCAAAGATTTTTTTGGGGTGTCGCTCCATTTTTAACTCCCTGGGATTTGGTCTGGGACCCCCTTTTCTATACCGATTCTTGTTCGTCTTTATGAGTACTATCATCCCTGAAATTTTGTTGCACCATTTCAGATACACCCTGTATATTCATCTACTATTTATACAGGGTGTCCCCTAAATAATGGGTCCCACTTCTAGGGGGGATAGTAGACACCTAGACGAGACATTATCACATAGGATTAGGGGGTCCCAGACCAAATCCCAGGGAGTTAAAAATGGAGCGACACCCCTAAAAATCATTGAAAATTTCAATTTGTAGAAGAACTACTATTGGTAAAAACTTAATTATGGTCTCAAAAATTGTGGTTTAATATGATCTTTAAAATTATTTCAAAAGTCTTTACTTTAAAATTTGTTTTATTATGAAAAAAGTTTAAAAACCACAAAAAAATGTGAAAAATCTGCAAAAACTTTATTTTGTATTTCGAAATCCTTTCATTTGATTTAATAATCTGAAAGATCATAGTCGAAAACCTTTTAGTCCAAAGTTTCACGTAAAAACCATCAATATTAAACGCTGTAGTTCCTGTTAAAGTTCGTTTTTTGCGTGCGCAAACTGGTATCTTGTAGCCGTTTCCAGAACGGCAGTTCGCGGACCCAAAAAACGGACTTAAACCATGCTTTAACAGGATCTCAAGCATTTAATATTGATGGTGTTTACGTGACACTTTGGACTTAAGGGTTTTCGACTATGATCTTTCAGATTATTAAATCAAAAGAATGGATTTCGAAATACAAAATAAAGTTTTGGCAGAGTTTTCACATTTTTTTGTGGTTTTTAAACTTTTTTCATAATAAAACAAATTTTAAAGTGAAAAATTTTCAAATAATTTTAAAGATCATATTAAACTACAATTTTTGGGACCATAGTTAAGTTTTTACTAATAGTAGTTCTTCTACAAATGGAATTTTTCAATAATTTTTTTGGGGTGTCGCTCCATTTTTAACTCCCTGGGATTTGGTCTGGGACCCCCAAATCCTATGTGATTCTGACTCGTCCAGGTGTCTACTATCCCCCCTAGAAGTGTGACCCAACATTTATGGGACACCCTGTAGAAAACCTATTTTAACCTAAATTGCATGCTTTTAAAATGAAAGGGGAAAAAAGGAAACTTATTTCGAACTTCCTTTCAAAAGTAATACTAATTTTCGGAAGCGTAATTTTACAAAAAGAAGTGTTTCTACGAAGCATAACAAACAAAGACATCGAGAGGCCTACATTAGTATTAAACATTCTAATTATTTATTAGGCTTTCAAATTATATGAAAGTCTAACAATTTTTTGAAAATTACATCGTAAAAGTATTTGATATTCAAGTTTAATACATTGAGACTGGAATTCAAAAATTTTGTTCTGTTTTTTTTCGTAGAGATTTCGAGAGCAATAAAATTCGCAACATCACATCCACTTCAGTGAATGTAAGTGCAGAAAACTTGTAAGTAAAATCTTCTTTTCTGAATATGAAATGAAAATTTATTTACTAAATATTGCTTAGCAACAATTTAACTTCAAAATTTTATATTTTTTAGAGTCTTAGACTACAATGACATTGAAGTTATCGAAAATTGGTCCTTTCATGATTCTCGAATAGCTAAATTGTAAGTACTTTTCATCCTAATTATATTAAGTAGATGTACACAGCTTTAAAAGCATTTTTTGTATGAAATCTTTTATTAATTTATATCAAGGTTAAGAACTATGTATGGCAAAAAATACCATTAAATATTTTAAAATTTAAAAGCCATCCCATGACAAGATCAAAAACTATATTTTAATATCTTTCAATCGTATATAGTATTCTGTGTAATTTGAATCGGTGGCTCACTACAAGTCCTTTCCCAATGCGTTTCTATTGCGTTGCCATGGTGACGATCCGCCTATTCTATTTACAAGAAGTATAGTAGACAATGTAATTATGTTTTTCTCTCTACTATTCTATTAACATAGGTAAATAAATTCAACTAAAAATACATATAGAATCTTTTAGGTCCTAATTAATATATCTACCACGTTTTATCTCAACTGTATTACAATTTTTCACATTATGCTCTCAGTATGAAAAATAAATATGTGAATTTCTAAATTAAAATTATGTAAAATTAAACAACATGAAAAATCAATATTAAATATTGGGTTGTACCAAAAGTTCTTTTACTTTTTGCAAAGTTTCGGGTTTGAAAATTTTTTATGAAAAACTGGTAATAGGTGGAGATTTCAAACAAAAGGGATTTTGATTAAGATATATTTATGAACATAATGTATGATTTTAGTAGTTCTGGTGATATTATTTCTTTTCAAAATGGTGGTTTGAAAAAAAAAGACCGCAAACGACGATTTTCGATTAAACGACGATTAATTTTTTCTTCTGCTTAAAAAATTAGGACGAACGCATAATTCATTACTATAAAAAGTTATACTGTATACTTGAAATGTATAGTTTAAGATGCCATAGTTTCAAGATGTTTTGATAATTTTAAGGTAGGAAATTTTGGTCTCAAACATAGCATCTATTGCAAAAAACTTACCTCACTAATGTTAGTCATTTCAAAGAAATTTTCACAAATAAAAGCATCAAAATCACTAAAAAAGCTTACAGATAGACCCAAGTATTCGAAATATGCAGTAAATTAAATTATCTATAAAGTTAAGTTCAAAAAGCAGTGCGCTCAATTCAACGCACAACGCTTTAGCTTGTCAGAATAATTAAATAATTACACTCGCTGAACTTACGCTAAGCGAACAAAGCAATTCTTTGCTTCCATACGAAACACTACCATAAAAACAACTCTTTGGAATTTAGAAATAAATCAACTCAACGATATAATGAAAAGATACTTTTAATGTTTAAACAAGCATTTTATGGTTCAAGAAACATCTGCTTTTAATTTGCTTCACGCCAGCTGCTTAGAAAAACATTAGGTGTGCTTTAAAAAATACACTCGAAATTACCAATATAAGAAGTTTCAAAGCCAAAATTTCTTACCTTAATCTTATCAAATCATCTTGAATCTATGACATCCTAATCTTATAAGCATATAAAATGTACAGTAAAACTTTTTTTAGCCATGAATTATGAGTTCTTCCTAGTTTTTCAAACAAAAGAAACAAATTATGCGAAAATCGTCGTTTGCGGTCCTTTTTTCAAACCGCCATTTTGAAAAGAAATAATATTACCAGAACTGCCAAAATCATACATTATGTTCATAAATGTACCTAAATCAAAATCCCTTTTGTTTGAAATCTCCACCTATTACAAGTTCTTCATAAAAAATTTTCAAACACGAAACTTTGTAAAAAGTAACAGAACTTTTGAGACAACCCAATAAATATAATTAAAGAAGGTTAATGGATAATTTGGTAATGAGGTTATAAAAGTTGTTTACTAGTATTTTTATAAATTTTTAAGTAGGGACATCCATAAATTCCGTGAGGCGTTTTTTCCAAAATCTGGACCCCCCTCCCCCCTTGGTGAGATATAGTGAGATTTTGCTGGACCCCCCCCTCCCCCCAAGGGAGATTTACCTACAACATTTTAAAAATATTTTGCAGTATCTTATCTCTGTGTATTCCTTTCTCATACTTAAAAAAAGAAAATCGTATTATTTCTAACTTAAAAAGTTGACGTGAGATTTTAATCGACCCCCCTTGGTGAGATCTGGTGAGATTTTTCCAAACTCCTCCCCCCCCTTTTGACCTCACGTAATTTATGGATGTCCCCTAATTAATAAAAGTTTAATATGTTTGTAGGGTCACTTGGGGAAAGTGGGACTCCTTTTTGGCTAAGTGCATTTTTGTAGATGTATAACTGGTTTAATTTAAACTTATTGATTTATTTCATTTAACACTTTATCCATAAACAAAAATTTATTATTAGTTTTTAAAATAAGGCTTTACATTTTTCTTAACTGGAATTTCTTTAAAAAATGAGAGTGGGTGACCCACTTACCCCAAGAGATGGGGTAATTGGGTCACCCACTCTTTACTTATATTTAAAGCAAGCAAAACTTAAAAGGAAGTAAGTGGGTCTGGGTCTTACTTGATAAAGTACAGAAAATTTCAATCTAAAATATTTTATTGTAACTGTATCCATGTTTGAGAAATCTACTCACATTAAAATCAATATGGTAAGAATAGAATGAAAAACAAAATAAGTATTTTAAAGAATGTTTTGAAAAGCCAAAGGGATATGCTTTACTTTAACATATAAAATAGTGTTGAAAAATACAAATACAAATAGGTATAAGGTTGATTAAGATTTATTTTGGCACATTAGTAAACATTGTAAGACAAAAAAAAATCGGACAGAATGAGCACTATTGATGAGATATTTCACTAATACTCACCATAAATTTAAATTAAACGCAAAAAATATTGATCAAATTATTTGTAATTTTTTTAAATTTTGAAGTGGTGATTAAAAGGTATTGTTACTATAAATCGAAATTTTCTGAAAATGTTGGAGGAAATTGCCCCTATAACCCTCCTTAAATCCGCCCATGTCTTCAGTAATAGTTCCTATATCATTTGGAACCCTCTAGACTAGAACCACTTGCATAATAATAAAATGTATCACTTACTCCATAGAGAGGGGTCCCACTTACCCCAATAGGATAAAATTACGGGGTAAGTGGGACCCCCAGTTCAACACTTCTAATTCAAAATTTTGTAAAAATTCAAATTGCAGCATGTATTTTAAGTTAAACTTTGCACAACAATTCAATAAATATCAAAATATAATGAAAACTTAGCTGGAAATACTTCTTTGAAAATTGCATCTTTAACTCTCCAAAAAATCCATTCTGGGAATCTATTTTAAATTAGCTCTATAATCTTAAAAATAGATTAAACAAAATCAAATATATGCAAAGCCCATCAGTGTGACAAACTGTAACAGAATAAATGCGAGTAAGTGTGAAATTTCTTGTACAAAATTAAGTTTGAGGGGGGTGACCCACTTACTAAGGTACGTCGAACCGCACTTATTTCAGCGGACCAAATCGTAATAGTGCGGAAAACTTGCCTACCCATAACAGTAATTTGTGTGTAAAATTTTAGCCCTATCAAATAATATCTTCTGTTCCGTTTTTTGGCCTAAAGTTTTGACTTTTTACCAAAAATTTGCTTTTTTTAGTATTTCTTACGGTTATGTGGCCTTCTGATCCTCAGATTTTTTTCAGGAGGTGTGGTAGGGGTCTAGGGTGATTATTCCGTGAACCCCATCCACATACCACCCTTTCCCCCAACGGGAGCTGGGGCTTTGTGAGCGAGCGCGCTGTTGGTAATGTTGGCTTTTCCTCCAAACGCCAACCCTAAGCCCTCCTCCGTTGCCCGTTTTGTGCATCAGAATCTCAGGTAATCCAATTTTTTTCATCAAAGTGACCCAGAACCTACCACTGAGGGGTATCTTTCCATCAGGTTTCCTGTATTTATTATTATTTTTTAATTTTTCATTTACTTTAATTCAAAACTTACAAACACGTATTTTTTTTGCAAACTACGCTTTAACAAAACTGGAAATTGCCATAAGGATGTCTATGGAGATGCAGTGCGTCTAAACTAGTGCTTTTATACAGTCAGATTTCGTCTTAGGCAGCTCTTTCATTTATTTAAGGGTGACATATTCCTAAGATAACAAAAATACATATAAATGAGGCTAGATGGCGGAAAGAGTGTAACCCCCACTCGAAAATTGTAAGAATTTATTTGTGAATGGCCCATTCCCTGAAAAACCAATCAGATAAAATTAAGACACAAATTTTTATATTGTATGTTTAGTTGTAGCAGTGTCTTCTTGTATATACATCGAAAATATAGGGGTATGCGAGGGGAAAAGTACGCACTTTGGAAGTAGGCGGAGTACTTCATGATTATACACCAGATGTAATTTCAGAGTGATATCTTATTCTCAACATGTGGATTGGCAAAAGAGAAGATATAAAATCAACAAATTTATTTTCATATATTACTATTTCTATAAATTCCAACTTTATTTTATCTAGCTAGATACACGTACCTCAACAGCCAACGGGGGGTCTGGGTCTGACCCCGTTTATGCCATATACTTACTCCTTACTGTATGTTCCACTATGGTTCAATATCATACTTCAGAAATTCATTGAAGACGGTTTGTGGCATTTCTTTGATTCTGTCATACACACAAGATATTCAACACTTCAGTATAGGGAAATTCTTGAGAAATGCATTAGAAATTCATTTTTTGCATTACCAGAAAAATTCTTGCTTAGCATGATGGCTGATTTAAAGGATACCTTTTAGAAAAAACGACCTGAAAATTTTGTTGATAAGAGAACAAGTGATTGGTTGCAAGTGCTTACAACTTAGGCATAATGTTAATTCTTTCTTACTTACTATTTCAAAGCTACACGCTATGTTGAGAGGATATGACTGGGAAAGTGCTCAGATTACATTCTAAGCAGCTGATTCATGAGGACAGTAACATAGGGATAGTGCTGACACAGGACAGTGTGAAGTGAGAGTTCTTGAAGTTACCACCACACACAGTCAGTAGAGAAAAGGTACAGTTAGTTAAGAGCTTCCAGCAAGGTGTGTGGTGCCACGGGCGTAATCAAGGAAGAAAGGAGAATGTATTTTCTTTTTTAAAAACAGAAAACATTGAAATTTACTCCAATTCTTCTTAAAATATAAATATTCTTCTCCGGAATTTTATTTTGGTTTTACACCATTGGGGGGTGATTCTGCTCAGAACGACTTCGTCAGATCATCTCTTAAATAAATGAAAGAGCTGCCTAAGACAAAATCTGACTATAAAACAGCACTAGTTTAGACGCATTGCATCTCCATAGACATCCTTATGACAATTTCTAGTTTTGTTAAAGCGTAGTTTGCAAAAAAATACGTGTTTGTAAGTTTTGAATTAAAGTAAATGAAAAATTAAAAAATAATAAATACAGGGAACCTGATGGAAAGATAACCCTCAGTGGTAGGTTCTGGGTCACTTTGATGGAAAAAAATTGGATTACGTGAGATTCTGATGCACAAAACGGGCAACGGAGGAGGGCTTAGGGTTGGCTTTTGGAGGAAAAGCCAACATTACTAACAGCGCGCTCGCTTCTAAAACCCCAGCTCCCGTCGGGGGAAAGGGTGGTATGTGGAAGGAGTTCACGGAATAATCACCCTAGACCCCTACCACACCCCCTGAAAAAAATCTGAGGATCAGAAGGCCACAGAACCGCAAGAAATACTAAAAAATAGCAAATTTTTGGTAAAAAGTCAAAACTTTAGGCCAAAAAACGGAACAGAAGATATTATTTGATAGGGCTAAAATTTTACACACAACTTACTGTTATGGGTAGGCAAGTTTTCCGCACTATTACGATTTGGTCCGCTGAAATAAGTGCGGTTCGACGTACCTTACCCACTTACCCCAAGTGACCCTAACACTTAAACAAGTTATTTAACACACTTTAAAGAAAAAAAAAGGAGTTTAAAATTTATGTAACTTCATATGGAATTTTAGATATTTTTATCAGAGACAAAATTTGAAAAAAAACTATTAATTTTTCCTCTTTAGTACGTATTCTTGTTCCTCACATTTGGAAAACAAAAAAAAATATGTTTAATTTATCCCATTTGTTTGACAATTAATAAAAAATTAACATGAAGGATTGAGGTACAACACCTTTCTATACAGGGTGTTTCAGATAAGTGTTTCATAACTTCTAGGCGGGATAGTAGACGAGTCAGAATCACATAGGATTTGGGGGCTGTAGACCAAATCCCAGGGAGTTAAAAAAGGAGCGACACCCTAAAAAAATCATTGAAAAATTCAATTTGTAGAAGAACTACTATTGGTAAAAATTAAATTATGGTCTCAAAAATTGTGGTTTAATATGATCTTTAAAATTATCTCAAAAGTCTTCACTTTAAATTTTTGTTATTATGAAAAAAGTTTTAAAAAAAACACAAAAAAATGTGAAAACTCTGCCAAAACCTTATTTTGTATTTCGAAATCCTTCCTTTTGATTTCCTAATCTGAAAGGGCATAGTTGAAAACCCTTATATCCAAAGTTTCACGTCGTACATACAATCAATATTAAACGCTTGAGATCCTGCTAAAGTTTGTTTGTTTTTTTGCGTGCGCAAACAGCTGTTCAGGAAACGACTCTCTTATTTGGTCTGGGACCCCCAAATCCCATGTGATTCTGACTCGTCTATGTGTCTACTATCCCCCTAGAAGTTATGAAACACTTATCTGAAACACCCTGTATAAGTGATCTGTAGTATTCTTTTCCATTTCTGCAGTGTATAAGTATAGTAGCTAATTAAATATAAAACGTACTATGATCTATTTATTTCAGAAGCTTGAAAGGGAATAAAAATCTAAGACTCATCACCGATGACGCCTTCACTGGATTGAGAAACCTAAGATCTCTGTAAGTCATAAAACATATTTTTAGAAGCTTTAAATTTTAATTATGGGGATAATTGTCACGGTTATCAACATTTTGTGATCCTGATGTTTCAACAGACCTTTCAAAAGTAAATTAAGCGATAAAGATGAATAGCACTGTTCAAGAAATTTTACCTTCACAATTTTTTTCAGAGATGAAGATAGTCATATCTTATAGATTTTGGGCCGCTGAACACGAAAATCATCATTAAAATTTTGAATTGATTAAGGATTTTCGGGGAACAGCTCCTACCCCTTTTTACGTTTTTCGATGTCTTAATGACTTTGAATTCGATATTCCGGGTCAACAAGCATTACTTAAGTCATTAAATTACTCCCAAAGGGGACAAGGAAGGTTCAAAATTCTAAAATAGGAAATTTTGAAGCAAATGGATAGGTTTAAGCGGTTATTACCCTCTAAAAATGCAAAATATAGCTAAAACTTATAGAGGTTTTGTTACGCTATATTTTCCTCTCATTTTTTACGCAATTCACCATTGAAGGGTCCTAACCCTTCCCCAAAGACCTAGATTTGATGACAATATGCAGCAATGATTTTTACTAAAAGTGGTGGAGGTATTAGCACCCCAAAAGCCCCCGCGGAAGAGTTCGGAAGACTTCCTGAATCACACAGGCGCTCGCGAACTCAGGAATTAATATGATTCGAAAAGATTACAAATGACGTTGTTCTTATATTTTAAGTCTATCTCTCTTAAGTTCTTTAAAAACTGATCCATTTTAAGGAGTGGGGATTCCATGTTTCAAGCTGTTAATAGATGCACTGTATGGATATCAATTAGGGGGCGTCCCCTTAAAAACTGAGGATGATGGAGGAAAATGCATGCCATATTTGAATTCAGGAGTACTGATGTATGTACTTTTATTATACTTTTATGTACTTTTATTTAAATGTTTCCAAAAATCTTGGGAAAAACACAATCGGAAGAGACAAGGAAGAAATTCTTAAGTTTGAACTTTGAGTGCCCGACCGAAGTATGGCTATAAAGATTTCTACAGTTGACTATATAGCACTTTTAGAAAATCGAGAAGCAAAAATCACTAAATTTAGACAACGTTGGTGCTTTCCATCATGCTAGGTGGATGACTAAAGCAATTTATTGCTTAAACATTTTCATTTTTAGTAACGAGGATAATTTGGATAATCGAGAACTACAAGGATTAAAAGGTACGACTATATTTATTGGGTCTGGATTGATGTGTAAATGGCTCACGAAGCCACCACACATTTAAAGATTTGAAATTCATGAGGGCCTGTTTTTCTAAAGAGGAATTAATGAAAATATGTCTGGCAGCATTGAAAATGATTAGTCATGGAGGGTTTCTTTATGGAGGTGACGGTTCCCTTAGCCTTTTTCGATGCGATTGTCCCCACACAACAATGAGCTGCCAAAGAGTTTAAGGAGGAAGAATCCACCCATGTATCAGAGTGGTCGCAAATTAGTTGTGAAAAACTGGCAAAACTCTGTGAGATAAATCTAGTCGATTTTGAGGCAAAATGAACCGAAAACTTTTTTCGAAGGTTTTTAAGTTATCTTTAGACTTTATTTCTAGAAATACTTTAACGTGAATCTCTTGTGATGATATTATCAGGAAGTATTTAAAGTCGTCAGTAATAGCCTGTTGTAAATGATTCTGCAAAAGGGGGAATCAAGCTCATTGAGGAGTAAAACGATATTTTAACGCATAATGAGGAGCAAATACAACACCTTTAAAACATGGTCAAATGCTATAAAGTCAAATATTCTTCATGTTTAAGCATAATCTGTTAAAAAAAGTATTGAAATAAATCGAATAATATAATTTAAATGAATTTTGTGATTTTTCAAATTTGATGTTTTTTCAGATTTTCATCCCTTTTGCGGCACGTGTTAATATTTACCGATTCGGATAAAATTGTTTACTAGTTTTATAGGGGGTGCGACTTCAAATATTCCGAAAAATTTTTTTTACCATTATACTTAGGACCACCCTAGTGTACCATAGCCTTAACACGGCAAATTCACCAATTTTCACTAACGTTTGACGTCATCGTCTGGAGTTGGGTGGCCTGTAATATAGAGGGTCTTGATGGCGCATTAGGCTACATGACTCTTGACCGATTGCCAAGAATCTCGCCATAAAGATACATTGCTGTCGAGTGAAAGTTATGTTCTAGTTGCCGTGACGGAAGTCTCTAGTGTGCGCTTAATGATTTTAACAAAAAAGCTAAGACGTGTTATAGTTAAACTTATTCATAAAAAAGTGTTTTTTAGTTTTATTAAAAAAAGAAAGGAATCAAATTCTTGTAAGGCGTTCAGGTCGCGTATTCTAAAATTTACACAACAAAACTAAAAAACCGAAAATGAATAATGAAAAACCTTTTTAAGAACAACGTTTTTAAATTGCACTAAAAAGTACAAAATAATTTTTTGTAACTCATTGTAAAACGAAACACGTGGGGATCATGCTATAGTATTTACAGCTACTACTCTTGGCACTTTATTCACCATTATATCCACAGTTAAAAACTATTTAAATGAATGTGATAAAAGCTGATGAAATGAAGTTGGATTAAATACCTAATGCATGATCTCCGCATTTTTCGTTTTACAAGGAGTTACAAAAAATTATACTTTTTAGTGCATTTTCAAAACGTTGATTTTTCATTAAATTAATTAGTTGTAATATTCGCTTTTAGTATGCTGATACATTCAATAAACAGGGTGTCCCATAAATGTTGGGCCATAAATTAAATGTTGGGGGGATAGTAGACACCTAGACGAGTGAGAATCACATAGGATTTGGGGGTCCCAGACAAAATACCGGGAAGTTAAAAATGGAACGACACACCCAAAAAATCATTGAAAATGCAATTTGTAGAAGAACTATTATTGGTAAAAATTTGATTATGGTCTCCAAAATTGTGGTTTAATATGATCTTTAAAATTATCTCAAAAGTATTTACTTTAAAATTTGTTTTATTTTGAAAAAAGTTAAAAAACCACAGCAAAATATGAAAACTCTGCCAAAACCTTATTTTGTATTGATATTCTTTTGATTTGATAATCTGCAAGATCATAGTTGAAAACCCTCAAGTCCAAAGTTTCACGTAAATACAATCAATATTAAACGCTTGAGATGCTGTTAAAGTTTTTTTTTTTTTGCGTGCGCAAAGAGTTTTCTAAAGCCGTTTCCAGATCAGCTAAAAAATACGGCACCTTATACAAAAAGTGGTGGTAAGAAATATCGCCTTCATTCATTGAGAGATTACACCCCAATACGGAGGGTCTCACCACCTAGACTCGGAGGAAGGTCTAGGAGAGAGGTCCCTCCGTAACGCGGTGTATAATCTCTCAATGTATGGAGGCAATTTCTTCTTTTTATGTGAATTGCTGTACTTTTTTTTAAAGTGCAGCAGCAGTCAGTAAATATACGCATCATTCTTCCTCAGGGACGTCTCCGAAACCCTCATCAGTCGCCTTCCCACCCAAGGGCTGGAAAGCCTGGAAGTCCTCAAAATGAAAGACGTCTTCGCCCTGTGGAAGTTCCCCTCCGTGCTGCACTTCCCGGAGATCAAGGAGGCACACCTGACCTACCCTTACCACTGCTGCGCCTTCAAGTTCCCCAACGAGCACAACAAAGAGTTCAGTCGCTTGCAGTCGCTGCACCGAGAAGTCCGCCGCAGGCATTGCATGACGTCCAACGCACGTCTGCAGCGGCGGAGGAAGAGGGGGTTCACCGACTACGACGAGGGTGAGAAATTGGAACTCCGTGTTTCTTAAGAAAGTTAGGGCCGTATTCAGAAACTTTAACACGAGATGGTAACGAGAAAGTTCGACGGCTACTCCGAAGGTACCATTCTCGTCTAGTTTCAAGATCTCGTGTGATCATGCTGCCATCTGTCGAAAAACATCACAAGTAATTACACACTGATAATACAAATTTTTACAGGCACTAGATGTCCATTACTTTCGAAATATACACTAGCGGAAATAAAAATCCCAACACCAAGAAGGAAAGGAGATATCAAAGTCAAATTTATTTCTATGATTTCACATAGTATCAATGTGAATTGGTTGAAAAATCAGCCTTCCTGGATGTTAGGGGGCCGAGAAAATCGGTGAGAAGTGTTGTCTCCATAGGTGTCCATTACCGCCGTCACACGTCATGGTATTGAGTGACAGGGGCTCTAAATGACTTTTGAGGGATTGGAGGACCATGTTGCCACCTCAGGTAGTCCAAATTCATATGGTGCACCAGCGGATGTTGCATACCGGGCTAGGTGATTTCTCCTCTTTCTCCGGACATGTTTTGTGAGTGTTGGTTCTTAAGAACGGATAGGCCAGGGTAAAAATGCAACATAGGGGGTTAAGAAAAAAGCTTGGACAGTACATGAAACATGTGTTTGTGCATTTTTCTCTTGAAATTTGTCCCCAGGACAGGTCTGAAGGTAAGGACGGACAACCGGCTAAAAAACCTCAATGAAGCAGCTTTGGTTGGCCAAAATACCGGTAGATCATACTGAGGACAAGCGGCAGTGGGATGGATGTCGTTTGCAGTACTGCGGATCGTCCGTTCGGTCCGCATAGCTTCTTACATCTTTGTCTATAAACAAGGGGCTGAAAATGGGCATTTCTGTTTCCAACAGTGCACGAAATAAGGAAATGAAAATCCCAATTTCATGATATTGTGTTTATGAGAGAATCCTGATTCGGTTTGGAGCACCACGACGGTTGGGTATGAGTTTGAAGACACAATGGAGAGAGCGCACTCAGCTGATGATTTTCTAATCGTTCCACGGAGTGTTGATGAAGGGTAACGGAGTGGGGATGCATTGGATTCCATTTCTGCAACTCCTGAGTATGATTCATTAGTAATTTTTCCAACCAGAGCTGCGTCATTGAGATTTTGCAACCGGTAGACCGTCCTTACCTTCAGACCTGTCCTGGGGACAAATTGCAAGAGAAACATGCACAACCACATGTTGTATGCAATGTTCAAGCTTTCTTCTTAACCCCCTAGTTTGCCTTTTTACCCCGTATTTCCCGTTCTCTAGAGCCAACACCCACAAAACAAGTCCGATCAATGAGGAGAAATCACCTATCCCGGTATCCAACGTCCACTGGTGCACCATATGAATATGGACTACCTGAGGAGGCAACACGGTCCTCCAATCCCTCAAAAGTTATTTAGATCCCCTGTCACTCAATATCATGACGTGTGACGGCGGTAATGGACACCTATGGAGACAACACTCCTCACCGATTTTCTCGGCCCCCTAACATCCAGAAAGGCTGATTTTTTAATCAATTCACATTAACACTATGTGCAATCATAGAAATAAATTTTACTTTGATATCTCCTTTCCTTCTTGGTGTTGGGATTTTTATTTCCGCTAGTGTATTAATGTCTGAGGACTTATTTTGGTAATAAATAGCTGTTTAAGTCCTCAGGCATTAATATATTTCGAAAGTAATGGACATCTAGTGCCTGTAAAAATTTGTATTATCAGTGTGTAATTACTTGTGATGTTTTTCGACAGATGGCAGCATGATCACACGAGATCTTGAAACTAGACGAGAATGGTACCTTCGGAGTAGCCGTCGAACTTTCTCGTTACCATCTCGTGTTAAAGTTTCTGAATACGGCCCTTAATCTCTTCTTCTCGTGTCCATGGATATACATGTGCGGTCTAGACACCACTGAAGGTGGCTACAATTGCGGCGGCCAATCTCGGTGCGTCCTTGGTATAGAGGGTCTCCTGTAAATTGTCCATTAGTGGGACTAGGCCGAGCTTTAGTGCTCTTGGAATGAGAGCTCGGCACTCGAAAATATGTCTCGGTGTGAGCGGCTGAGTCCTTGGGCAGTTTTTGCGCTGTATCTGGAAACCCTGTTGTTAAGGGTAGTTTATTGCATTGGATTTGGGGGATAATAGAGTGAAATACTGCTGACTGTCTTCTTTCCGCCCACATGTAGAAACACAACTATAAACAGCTCGTTTTAGTCTCCTCAATCTATTGGGTTGTCCCATAAGTTCTGTTACTTTTTATGAAGTTTTGTCTTTGAAATTTTTTTATGAAAAACTGGTAATAGGTGGAGATTTCAAACAAAAGGAATTTTGATCTATGTATATTTATGAATATAATGTGTGATTTTGGTAGTTCTCGTGATATTATTTCTTTTCAAAATGGCGGTTTGAAAAAAAGACCAAAAACGACGATTTTCACGTAATTTTTTTCTTTTGTTTAAAAAACTAGGAAGAACGCATAATTCATGGCTAAAAAAAGTTTTACTGCACATTTGAAATGTTAAGATTAAGATGTCATAGTTTCAAGATGATTCGATAAGTTTAAGGTAGGAAATTTTGACTTTAAAACTTCATATATTGGTAATTTCACGTGTTTTTTAAAGCACACCTATTGTTTTTCTAAGCAGCAAATTAAAGGCAGATGTTGTTTGAACCATAATGCTTGTTTCAACGGTTTAAACATCGAAAGACTCTTTTCATAATGTCGTTGAATTTATCTATTTCTAAATTCCAACGAGTTGTTTTTATTGTAGTGTTTTCGTATGAAGCAAATAATTGCTTTGTTCGCTTAGCATAAGTTCAGCGAGTGTAATTCTGATAAGCTAAAACGTTGCGCGCTTAAATATTGCGCACTCATTTTTGAACTTAATTTCAGGTATAATTTAATATATATTGCATATTTTGAATACTTGGGTATTTCGTAAGCTTTTTTATTGATTTTGATGCTTTTTTTCGTGAAAATTTCTTGGAAATGACTAACATTACTGAGGTAAGTTTCTTGCAAAGATGTAATGTTTGAGATAGAAATTTCGTAAGTTAAACTTATCGAATTATTTTGAAACTATGACATCTTAAACTAAACTTTTCAAACATACAGTACAACTCTTTTTAGCCATGAATTATGCGTTCTTCCTAGTTTTTTAAGCAATAGAAAAAAATTGCGCGAAAATCGTCATTTGCGGTCTTTTTTTCAAACCACCATTTTGAAAAGAAATAATATCATGAGAACTACCAAAATCACACATAATGTTCATAAATATACATAGATCAAAATCCCCTTTGTTTGAAATCTCCACCTATTGCCAGTTTTTCATAAAAAAATTTCAAACACAAAACTTTGTAAAAAGTAACAGAACTTATGGGACAACCCAATACTTCAACCATTCAAGGTTATTTTAGAGGGTAGGGGGGGTTAAAAAGGGATTCTAAAAAAAAAACTTTCCCAGATGATTATTACACATTCCAGAGCAACGCTCTTAAAAACGTATTTATTTCAAATTTCAAATTTTTTCGTGGAGCACCTGGAAGGTTTTGTTGAACATTAACTTCAACATTAACTCGCAGGAAGCTTCCACCTCCCCGTGACCCCTCCAAGTGTTTCATAACCTCTATAGGGGAGGTAGAGGGTACATCATGATGCACAAGATGTAGGGCAGGGATGGCGAACCTTTTTCGACCAGTGTGCCATTTATATTACGGTTTATAATTTTCAGGTGTCAAGTGTGCCACTTGTTATTTTTTAATAAATTATCTTTAAACCCTTGGAAAATGAAATCCTCCTTTGAGTGTCGATAGTTTAGAACAGGAGTTTCTAACTGAAAGTGCTCAAGTGGTGAGTGGTGGCCCGTAAAGTCTGTGGTGTTATAGAAATTTATTTCGGGAGGGGCCAAAAGTTATTCCTCAGTCCCTCCCATGCATCTTTAATAGGTTTAATGCAGATTTTTAATACATTTTAGGTAGAATTTTCATTTTCTAGAATTTAATCTAAGAAAAAATGTTAATAATGAAGTTCCAAGTAAAGGGGGTCTGGGGGGTCCTCCCCAGATAATTTTTGGAAATTTGACCCTAAAAACAGGGTTTTGAACAAGTTTTTGGTGCATCTAAGTCCGAATTTCGGACATTTTTAGGTAGGATTTTGATTTTCATGAGTATTATAAAAAAGTTTGAAGTAGAAAAGGGGGGTTTGGGGGCACCCCCCAAAAAATATTTCAAAATTTTACCCGAAGAAACTGGGTTTTAACTTCTTTTGGTATACCTTGTCCGATTTTCGAAGGGGGGCAGGGCCCCTTCGCCCCCCCCTTAAATGCCCCCTTTTGCGTAAAGTAATCAGGCTCCTTTTGCATCCATGATTTTGTTTTCTAACGGCTTAATGTCAGTTTCCTTACGTAATAATTATAAGGGCGGTTGGGATTTGCTTAACTTGCTGACAAAAGTGGAGGAGGGAGTCCAAAATGACCAAGAAAATGTTGTTTACGTAATATTTGAACGGCCCAACGGCACCTAAGAGGTGATTGGGGATTCGAGGGTCCTCCCCCGAAAATGTTTTGAATTTCAGCTAGCTAAAAAGTTTTCTGAATCTGGTTTTGGGGATCTGGTAGTACTTAAGTTTTTTTGTGTCATTTTTAGTGAATGTCGCGTGCCACCGAAATACCGGTCGCGTGCCACCCAGTGGCACCCGTGCCATAGGTTCGCCATCCCTGATGTAGGGTATATCAAGAAGTGGTCACCATGGTGATAAAGTTCTCACTTTTCAGCTGGTGCTGGGGTTTTATTAAAGATGTGACTATTTTCTCACTGTTTCAGAGTTGTCACTAGTGAGAAGTTGTCGGTGAGAACTAAACCGCATTTGATGGTGCTAGGGTCCCAGTTTGTTTTATAGCTCAGTGACCTTTAACCTGCAGGCAGCTTCCACCTCCCCGTGACCCCTCCGCCACACACGCGATTTTTTGCTATTTTCGATGTCACTGGCCTAAGAGGACAGATTTACATTCAAAAATCAATCAGCTCACATTCATATTCCAAATTGTGTTAAACAATGTTAATATGCGTAAATATTTCTCGAGATTTTAATCAGTGATGATATTTTACGGTTTTTTTGTTCTTTTTCATAGAAAATAGATTGATCTGGAAGAACTATATATAGCTCGTTTCAGTCTCATCAATCAACTTCAACCATTCAAGGTGATTTTAGAGGGTAGGGGGGGGTTAAAAAGGGATTATCAAAAGGAAAAACTTTGCCAGAATATTATTACACATTCCAGATCAACGCGCTCAAAAAACGTATTTATTTCAAATTTTTTCGTGGAGCACTAACGTCAACCTTAACCCGCAGGCAGCTTCCACCTTCCCGTGACCACTTCGCCACACATCGCAGTGTGCGGCAACTTCACCCGTGACTTCCGTCAAGTGCAGTGCTTCCCGGAGCCGGACGTCTTCAAACCCTGCGAAGACGTCATGGGAAAGAGTTGGCTTCGGGTGGCCGTCTGGTTCGTCCTGGTGGCTACCGTACTGGGCAACCTGGCCGTACTGGTCGTCATCCTGGCCTCCACCCTGTCCGTCTCCAAGTTCCTCATGTGCCACCTGGCTTTCGCCGACCTCTGCATGGGCATCTATCTCCTCATCATCGCCTCGGTGGATGTCAGGACTATGGGGATATATTTCAACCATGCCATCGAGTGGCAGCATGGTAAGATGGGTTTTGACTTGGTTGTACTATCAAATTAATCAATCAATCAAATTCTGACCAGACCTAGTGGCTCCTTTTCATAAGCCTTCGGGCCTGGGGTTCTAACTTAGTTTGTGTCCAGGCCGAGTGATGGCTAGCCCTCAGTTGATTCCCCAAGCGAGCTTGGTGCTCATTTTATCGACCCCAGAAGGATTAAGGGCTCTGTTGTCCCATGACTAGCTAACCCAGCAGACAACCATTGCTCGGTACCAGACACGCTGACCCCTGTTTTAAATTTAAAATCAAATAAAAAACATTACATGCACAAAAAATAGGTTAATTTTCCTTTTACTGAAATTAATAGAGTAAAAAATAAGAACTAATTAATTCTAAATCTATCGGTAGTTTAAGTTCGAGGCATACACAAACTTCCAAAAGCAAAACAAGAACACGGAAGCTATGCGGTTCGAACTTGGCTCTAGACTATCTAGAGCAGGCATGGCCAACCCGCGGCCCGCGGGCCGCATGCGGCCCTCCAGGTCATTTTGTGCGGCCCGCGAAGCTCTCTGAAAACTCTCCAAAAAGTAGCTTCAAAACACTTTTTAGCACACTAAAATTCAAAATTTTTTTCGGGGGAGAACCCCGACCCCCCATATACTTCTCAGATCAGACTTTGCCAACCCGCGGCCCACATGCGGCCCGTTTTGAAATAATTTTGTGGTCTGCAAGAGTTTTTTTAGTCAAAAGTTAAAGTTTTAGGGTAAGTTAAGGCCCCCCAAATTCGGACAAAGGGTACCAAAACACGTTAAAGTCTGTTAATTAGAGCCCTATTTCCAAAAAATTTTCTGGGGGAAGACCCCCAGATCCCCCTTTAGTACTAGGAACTCTATTCACAACTTTTTTAGGATATTAGTTCAGTCAGGTGCAAATCCTAACTAAAAATATATTTTAATTTATGCATTGAACCAATTAAATATGCATGGCGGTATAAGAGGAAGATTTGGGTGTACTTTTTCCCGTTGCAAAAATCTAGCTGCAATTTTTAGAGAAAATTTGGGTCCTCCCGAAATAAATTTCTATAAGCGCCACAGGCTCCTTAGTTTCAAGTGTTTCTAAGTGTTTTTTAACGGCACCTGTTAAGTTTCTATGGATATACTACAGAAGGTATTCTTGGGGTTGCTCCTTAACCCTTTATTTACTGACGGTACTTACAAGTACCGCCAACTTTAAAATTACATAGAATAACCATCCTTGCGATTATATTGATGATAATTTGCAGGAACACTCTTTCAGTTATCCTCTTCCAGGATAAAAAGCAGCGAAGGTTCTATGAAGAGTATTTTTGCGGGAAATGCGAATAGATTTAACTGAAGTTGGAAGTTTAGCTGCCATTTCGATCGGATTCACATGATTGTCATTTTTGTTCCCGCAAAAAAGTAGTTAAAGTCAATAGTTAAGTGTATTATTTTTAAGACTTATTACTGCGATAAAAAAGCTATGTTTTTCTAGTATTGTGATAATATTTTAGCACTCCGTGTACTGACAGTACCCAAAAGTATCAATTTAAGTAATTGGCTCCAGCGGATTCAATTTTCCAAAGATGATTATTTTTTTATGTATATCCCTTAATTTTCAATTTAGTGACTCAAAAAAAGTATTTGCACGAAAAAAATTGCAGCGAATCATAATGCGGTAAATAAAGGGTTAAGGTAAATTTAAATGAATATTTTATTTAGGAATCTGTCCAACTAAGCAAAGGATCTAAGAAACTCCCTAATTTATATACCTAATTTATTCAATTTACTTCACTGTCATTCTGTACACCTAATATCCTAAAATTTTATATGCGGCCCGCGAGAGTATTGTGGTTTTCCAAAGTGGCCCTCAACAACATTTGGGTTGGCCACCACTGATCTAGAGGTTTGCAACCAGGCACACTAACCGTTAAGCCACACGACTACGTTCAACATCAAGGTTTAAACAATAAATGTGTTGATTTCAGTTAGTAGATTATGGTTACCGTAAGGTTACTGTAATTTTCATAAGTTGTATGTCTTTGGCGATATGAGATTGGCCCAAATTTTTCTAATTGAAATTTCCTACAGTGTGCGTGGGGTTAATGGTTGTAAGGATCAAAATCTATGAAAAACGAGATTTCAACGTAAATTCAACGAACTTCAACTCCCCCTCCTGGCTTCATTTGGGGACCAAATGACATGAAAACTGGTTTTGGGGGGTTTTAGAGGGTGCTCTTTCAGAATCTGGAATAATCTTTGATGTCGCCCATAGGAAAAACGAAAGTTGGTGCTTCGTTTAATATGAAGACGACCCCCTACATCCCTTTCGGGGGATATTACTGGTAAGCGGGGGGGAAATCGCCAACTTGGCGAGATTTCGCTAAAACATGAGATTTTGAAGTTTGATCATCAAAATCGCCAAAAAAACATTTTTAACAAATAAATAATGTTTTTAGGGAATAAATTTGATGGAAATGAATGGGGGGAGACCCCCCCACCCCCTATCTATTTTTAACACCCATCGATTTGAGTTAAACCGCCCACGTATGGCATGTCGCAATCATGAATCTCTCTATCAAGATCAGCCGACCGACGCATCCTACGAACGAAACATTTTCAAAACCAAGAAAAGACCAGGTAGAAAGTATTGAAATATTTAATAGTATAATTTATATAGTATTAAATAGTATATAATACTAATTTATATACTTTTTTAATAGTAATTTTTTTTAATATAAAGTCTGGAGTGCCCCAGGGATCCATTCTTGGACCCTTATTGTTTATAATCTATATTAATGATTTTTGTAATCTAAAACTAAAGGGAAATATTATTACTTATGCCGATGATACCGTTTTAGTGTATTCATGTTCAAACAATAATATTTTAACAAAATCTATAAATGATGATCTCCTGAACCTGAAAAAGTGGTTTGATGCTAACAAATTATCAATTAATATAAAGAAAACCATGTATATAAATTTCTGTATTCATGGCCCTTCAATTCCTCTTTCTCTTTACCTGCACTCTAACAACTGTTATGTTTCTAATTGTAATTGTCCTCCACTTCAACAAACTCTTACCATAAAATATCTTGGCATAAATCTTGATTACAACCTAAAATGGAAGTCTCACGTTCATTACCTAACAAAAAAACTACGTTTTATCCTATATAAATTCTATCACCTAAAAAGTATCATTAGCAATAGGTTTTTATTACAATTATATGACTCCTGGATAAATTCATTAATTAGCTATGGCCTTATAATATGGGGCGGAGACTACATAATTAACTTAAATCCTGTAATAAAAATCCAAAATAAAATTGTTAAATTTCTAAGCAGTAATCACACGTCTAATTTAATTTCCTATCAACATCTTAATATTTTTCCCATCAGATACCTGTTTTTCTTCAAAACTATACAGGGTGATTCAGAAATAATCATCAATAATTGGGGAGGAGGTAGAGGGGCCCTAGACAAGCATATTTCGAATAGGGATGGTGGGGTGCAGCCCTACGTTTAAAGAGCTAGGACCTAATGTAGTACGAGCGCGTTTCAAAAGGCCGTTTTTAGAAGGCTCGTGTGACGAAACAAAACATAATAAAATGAAAAACATTATTGCATGAGGTACAGGAGTATCCGCACTACTTAAATCATCAATGTGATAGAAATTGGACAACTTGCTAAACTGTGGGGTGAGTTTTAAAACGTGCAATATTAATCCCATAGTCAAACAATGGAATTCCCTTAATGGTGTTAAGAAAAATGATGACAGGGGAAGGAATATTTGATGATCAAACAGTTTCAATGATCAATGCTACGATCATTGCAAATTTCTTCCCCGGTCATTATTTTTCTAAATACCATTAAGGGAACTCCATTCTTTGACTAAAAGATTAATTTTGCACTTTTTAAACTTACTCCACGGTTTAGAAAGTGGTTAAAATTCTATCGAATTCATGGTGTAAGTAGTAGGAATACTTCCTTACCTCAAACAATAAATTTTTTCTTTTTATTATGTTTTGTTTCGTTACACGGATCTTCTAAAAACTGCCTTTTGAAACGCGCTCTCACTACATTAGGTCCTAGCTCTTTAACGGTAAGGCTGCGCCCCACCATCCCTATTCGAAATATGCTTGTCTAGGGTCCCTCTACCTACCCCCAAATTATTGATGATTATTTCTGAATCACCCTGTATATACAGGGTGTTTCAAAATTGCGTTGCACGGCTTTTATTCGGAACCAGCCTTTCCTAGGGTCATGAAAGTAAGGTCTACCCCTAGGTAAGTGACCCTGGAGAATCCATTGAGAGGACTTACAGCGCCCCTAGCGGCGAAATTAAAAAGTTAAAAAAATTAATTTAAAAACTAAAGGAGATAGAGCAAAAATCCCAATAAGAGTATTGTTGCCAACATCAAGAAAAACTCATTGAAAAAAATTTGATCAAAATATCTTGAATATTCGCGGAGATATAAGCATGTGAAAATAGCACTTTTTCAGGGGTCAAAAAGTAAAAATTCGCATATTTGCAAATTTTTCAGTGAAATTGTGTAGTTTTGTGTTTTTTAGTTGAAAGAACACAAAATTCAATCAAAAAATCAAAAAAATTTGCAAATATGCGAACTTTTTACTTTTTGACCCCTGAAAAAGTGCTATTTTCACATGCTAATATCTCCGCGAATATTCAAGATATTTTGATCAAATTTTTTTCAATGAGTTCTTCTTGACGTTGGCAACAATACTCTCTCTGGAGTTTTTGCTCTATCTCCTTTAGTTTTTAAATTAATTTTTTTAACTTTTTAATTTCGCCGCTAGGGGCGCTGTAAGTCCTCTCAATGGATTCTCCAGGGTCACTTACCTAGGGGTAGACCTTACTTTCATGACCCTAGGAGGGGCTGGTTCCGAATAAAAGCCGTGCAACGCAATTTTGAAACACCCTGTATATACAGGGTAGGTATAGAGGGACCCTAGACAAGCATATTTCGAATAGGGATGGTGGGGCGCAGCCTTACCGTTAAAGAGCTAGGACCTAATGTAGTGAGAGCGCGTTTCAAAAGGCCGTTTTTAGAAGGCTCGTGTGACGAAACAAAACATAATAAAATGAAAAACATTATTGCATGAGGTACAGGAGTATCCGTACTACTTAAATCCTCATTGTGATAAAAAAATTCGACCACTTGCTATTCCGTGGGGTGAGTTTTAAAACGTGCAATATTAATCTCTTACACCCGTATTGACCAACACGAGTTACTCTGGAGTTAGGAGTAAAACCTCGTACTCTGGAGTTAACGTTATCGACCACACCAGAATACCTTAGCTCTCGAGTGAAAAGCAGTACTTCCGCTGACTCCTCAACTTTGGCGAGTTACTCTCGAGTTAACAGTAAACAAAATGGACGCCGGAGGTGTTGTATCGCACAGATCAGACGTATTTCCCGAAAATAACATAAATGGCCTGGATAAGCTATAAGAAATGGTGGGGGAAACTACGGCCAAAGTCGGAGGAGGTTAGACAATGACATGAGGTAAGTTTTTAGGATTTTTAAATCTCTTTCGTTTTTACTTCTCAGCTCTCGCAATCGTGACATCTAGATTTATGCTATATATTTTTATGAAGTATTTTGAGAATAAACGGTAGTACTGTTGCATTAGCCAGGTGCAAATTTCGTCAATAGGACTATATTTGCTTCGTCTTACAAATTACATGTATGACAAACAATTAAAAGAAAGTTCAATTCTAAAATTTCCGCCAAACACCGGCAAGCTCTTTTGAACTCAAAAAGTAGAAATATTGCTAATTAATATCAAATTCATTGATTAAAATGTTTGGTTAGATCAATAGCTATGCAGTTTATCAACAAAAATCTGAATGTTAACGGAATTGAACCAAAAGCATAATATTAACTATTGGAGTCTTCAATATGTTTTGCACTCACTCTACTCTTGGCAGTTGCATCCTGCTTATGCAACAGAACTACTACTAAAAAAACAGCTGAGAGAAACACAAAATTTAAATCAAATAAAAAAATATCACATCAAATATAAATGCATAATCACATATCCAATTTATTTTTCATGCTATGAATTATCTTTAATACCCTCCTCCTATTTTAGAAACTAGAAACATTTATTTCCATAAATATGTGTAAAATGTTATATCCAATAACCAAACTTAAAAATGTAGAAGTACACTTCATACACAGTGTTGAAATGTTACGAATTTTGCAGAAAATCTTTTTTAATTGTTATTACATTGATTTTTATTTACTGTATTTTTTAAAATCATTATTACAGTAATAGTGAACAATATCACTGGTATAAATATCCAGGGTCACTACTAGATGGCGTGGCTATAAGCTAAAGCTTTCTTTGGAAGGAGAAATTGTGTTTTTGTTTTCATTCATGCATGGGGTGTCGTGTTGTCACGTAGAACAGAACCAGGCTTGTTGTCAAGGGTAAAAATCAAGAAGTGGGTTTGGGTTGGCGCCTATTGGCAAATTTTTAGCCTCCAACTTGACTTTGATTCTTAGGTCCAACTACTTTGCTTGGCGTTTCAACCCACTTCAAGATTTAAGCCGCTGTTACTGCAGGTTTTTTTAAGGACCAGATATCGCACATTTTTATCTTTTAAGCCTAAATTTAAACGACTAGGACACTTAGTTTGCATAAAAATTTGAAGAAATTTTTGTGTACAGAATGTTTTTTGTGTTATCCAACTATGTGATCCTATGATAACTAATTGGGCATTTGCTCGCTTAAAATTCTCTGCCATTCATAGTAATCCCTAATGCTTGCAGGATTTTATTCATGTGGGATACATAAATAGTAACAGTATTGCCTCTGAGATGTTCGGTGTAATATTATTATTGGTTATGTTACTTCTGAATTCAATTCCTGCTATTCCTTAGAAACTTTGCCTTTATTATAACCAAACAATAGAGGATCTATAACTAAGCTTGCAGTTTATCGTAGCTCAGCAAATTAAGAAAAAAAATGTGTTTCATTTCTATATATTTAAATGAACAAACCATGCTTACTTATTTTCTTCTTTTTAGGTTCAAATGTTTTATGCTTGTGGTTTCTCCTCTGTATTAGAGGCGCTGACTGATATAACCTGTCTAGGAGGCTGGGAATATCCTGCCAATCAGAGAAGGTACGTACTTATGAATTACAATTAAGGTCTGTTACAGAGGCTTTGGCCTTTTTGTTAAAAATACTAATTACCTTTGTCTTTCCAATTTTTATTGTTTACCAAAATTATCCTTTTAAATTTGGCCTTTTCACAGGTATATCTCTGCACAGATCCATGCCAGGAATGTCGTCAAGAGTTCGTATTGGGTTTGGAAGCCACAGTTTGCCTGCCTCGGGATTCCCTTGTGCTGCCGTCTGCAGAATGCCCAAAAGATGGTCCTTGCCATGCCGGTTATGCATGACACCGAGAAATGCTTTTGATTAACAAGAAATTTCCCCTGATGATGGCTTCATCAATACCTCTCTGCAGATAGTGGGAATTGCCCAGAAGAATTCCATTGTGTTGAATTTTTTTCTCCGAAATTAGTATTATAAATAGGGCTGGAATTTGCATGTAATGTATCTTTTCGGAAACCTGATATTGCATTGATTTTTCAAATTCTACACATTTCAAGGGATTTCGGATTGATTCAGACCATTTTTATTTTATAAATTTTTACATCTTTCAGTTTATTTACATGTTTTTGTACATTTAAGTTATAAATACATATTCATATCCAATTTTGGGTTTTTTTTTCCAACTAGTGTTTCGAAATTTTGTTCCAAGCTTGAAATTTAGCGTTTAAAAGGGTTTTTTCTTTAATAATTCATTAAAAATCTTTAAAATAACAAAATTTCTTCCTATTTTTAAATACATATTTTGCACTTTTTGTTACGTATTTACCTGTAATACATACATATTTGTATATATTTTTAGTTACATGGAAATCACAGCCCTATTTATAAATATGCTTTCATTTTTTAGATAAATTATTTACATTCTTGAAGTTTCTAATGTCAATTATCTAAACCAAGTTTGTTGCAAAATTTTTTAATTGCTATGCATTTTTAATTATATTTCATTGTTTTACTGTGTTACACAATATTTAAAAGAGATGCCATAATTGATATTTGTATGTGAATGTATATGTCGGCCAGCGGCGTAGTGGTAGTGCAACACGCTACAGGCCTAGGGTTCAATTTATGGGTCTCGGGTTGGGGCAAGGTCCATTCAGCCTTTTGTCCCTTCAATGGGTCTATAAAATGAGGAACAAGTATGCTTACGAACTAAACACTGGGGTCTTGCGTTAGGCTGACCATCTAACTGGACATTTATTTGCCTAGCACCCCAGGCCCCACTGTCATGAAAACGAAGATGGGTAGGGGAGAACGAGGATGAATGGGACAGTTCCATCATCACTTCATTTCCCGTTTCCAAAACTTTCCATCAATAGCTTGCTATATTCAACTCATTTAAGTAATTTCTGATAAAGTTTATTAAAATAGGGTGCAAAAATTTATGTTTAAACTTGTGTTTTATGTTCCAAACTCATGTGTGAACATGCAAAGTCTTAATGAGCCAATAGTTGGAACTGTCATCTCAAATATGTCATGGTCAAACAGTTATTCAAACAAGTTAGGTTTTTATGCTCTATTTTTATGAAAAGTTCCTTCAAAATGGCAGGGAAAATGTTACTGCAGGATAGGAATGCTTTGGGGGTTAGGTCCAAGCATAAAAAATTATCTATTTGCACTCCCAAAAGTACAAACCCATAAAAAGCGAGTAGTGTTAATAGAAATAATACCAGCTTTAACCACTGAGCTGAAAGAACAAAATTATTTGCTAGTTTATGTGTTAATTTTACTCGTCATAAAGCCGAATATATGTAGGCTGTTTTTTGCCTTTTTAATTTTTTTCCTTGGAAAATAGAAGTGTGTTGTTCCTTTAAAAAGCTAAACATTGTTCAATATTTAAAATAACTTTGTTATTTTGAAAATTTTTGAACTTTTTTTAACTGTCCCATTCATCCCCACCAAGAGTTCAATTATTGGTTTTAAACCTGTTACAGGATTGAAAAATTTATATTTTTTTCAATATTAGCAAAAATGTGAAATTTGTCCCATTCATCCCCGCTCTCCCCTATAGTAGGCCTTGACCCACTGGGCAATTGCGCCAATGTTTTTTTATGTGAATGTATTTCTGATTCGATAACTTCTTCATATCTGCCCAAACTGTGCTCTAGTTGAATAAATGGAGAAACTGCATTATTTCTATAGCTTGTGATTATAACTCTGACTATTTCTACCACCACCATCATCTCAACTGTACTTTTACTAAACTTGTACCTTTTAAGAAAGACTATACCATTTAAACTGTTGTTTCAAATGGGAAATAGTCTTTATCTTTTTCAGTATGTTAGTTTAAATCTAAATCTTCATAGTCATTACATTATTTATAAGACCACTTCTGATTGGACAGCAGTAACCCATGTGAAGTAAATGTTTTGAATGTTAAAGATAATTGATCATCTTGACTATGCTTCATCCATAAATATAATTAGCTGGTGGCTCAAAATGTTTTTCTTGAAAATATTTATTGTATAGTTTTTACAAATTTTAATTGTTATGAGACATCACTGAGCTTACTTGAAGCAGTTATGATGATGTTTTTTTGTAACTTCTTTAGAACTTACATTCTTTTCTCTTAAAATTAAAAATGTATTATAACTTTGATCCTTCAAAGCTGAAGGGTCCACTTAAAAGCTTTGCATTAAGGAATAATATTTATTTAACTTTTATCCAGGTCCACAAATGTATTAACTTTATTTAAAGACCTTAGAGTTATCAAAGTTGCAGTGTAAGTTTTATATTAAGGGGGTTCAGTACCCCAACACCTGAAAAAGATCGATTTTGAGATTTTGATAAATTATAAAAGAGCTAACATTTAGCTTTCCAACGATGTATTACTTATGCCTGTAATCGGTTTTAAAGCATACTAAAAATTGCTTTAAAAATGTAAAGAAACCGAAATTCTCTATGCCGCGCCAACTTCGAAAGCTAATATCTCAAAACTGTGTTTTTAAGCCTTCGATGTACCTTTTCTAGCAATCTAACTGTTGAAACATCATTATTTTTTGCACACATGTCTTGTATGATGTAGTTGTTATACTGAAATGAGCTTTTAAAAAAATATCTGTAATTTTTTTTAAAATATCACTTTTATCTGAAAAAAAATGCTATATTTCAAAAATTTTAGAGATGCAATGTAAAAAGTTCAATAAAATGGGTTCTAATTAATCAATTACTTAAAGCTCATTTCAGTATAACAACTACATCATAACAGGAATGTATGCCAAGAATTATGATGTTTCAACGGTTAGATTGCTAGAAAAGGTACATCGAAGGTTTAAAAACACAGTTTTGAGATATTTGCATTCGAAGTTGGCGTGGCATAGAGAATTTTGGTGTGTTTTCATTTTTAAAGCAATTTTTAGTATGCTTTAAAACCGATTACAGGCATAAGTAATACACCGTTGGAAAGCTAAATGTGTGCTCTTTTATAATTTATCAAAATCTCGAAATCGACATTTTTCAAAATGTTGGGGTACTGAACCCCCTTAACATGACATTTTGATTCAGTGTTTATTGTGTACTTAAATTGATGTACTTCTTTCAAATAAATTTTCATGCTTTTCTTAATCCAAAAAACTTGAAATTGTTTGTGATTCTTTATTTATTTATTAACTTATCAAATTAAATACAACTTCTTCCTAAATAAATTTAGCTTTATTACATTTTAATAAAAAAAATATTTATAATCACTACATTATTATAAAAAAAATTGTACGTACATTTATAATCTTAATTTTTTAAATTTTAATCCTTTTCAATATGATTTTTTGCTAAAATTTCATTGTACAGATGTCTGGCTAATTCATCCTCAACTTCATTACACGAACAATTAAAATATTTATTAATATGTTATTGAACCAAGGAATATGAGTTAGGGATAAAATTAAGAAAAACTTGATTAAATCTAGAATTACACGGTCGCAAAAAAATTCAATATGTAAGTATTCCTTAATATATTCCCTTCACCATCATCAATTTTTTTCTATCATTCAGTTTTATCACATAAAAGAAAAAGCCACTGAGAGACAAATAGACATTTTCTATGATACATGTTTAGTCAAAACTACCTAAACTGAATTTGATTTACATTTTTCCCCCATTTTCAAACATAAAACCCCTTATCGGTCATATGCGAAGGAGTGAACATTCCCTCAAAGAACATGGCTCTTTTCTTGAAAGTAGAATGATTCATAGATGTTTGTGTTACAGCTTATAGTATTAAAATAAAAAATTAAATTATAATGATTAGATTAGTTATGCTCATATAAAAAATAATTTGTTGATAAAAAAGGCTTAACATAATTTGCAATAAAAATTTGGAGACTGAATTTTTCTTTGCTTAACAACCTGTATTTCTGCGGAAAATTACTGAAAAGTACTTCATTTCATTGATTATCAATGGCATAAAAAGGAAGATAAAATTGTATAAAAAGTTTTTAAAATAGTGTTTCCTAATTACCTAAATAGAAACGACGTTTTTACCAAAAATGTGGGGCATATTCAAGATTTTCCGCTTCAAGGGTGAATTTTGCCTGACTTTCAGCGAGCTCTAGCGACCAAAATATTAGTCTGACAAGAAAGTTTTAAATGACAATTTTGTAGCTTGGTTCTTCATTTTGATATTTTGTACTTAACTTTTTCACGAGAAAGCCATGCTTTCCGTTCTATAAGTAAAAAGCCGAAAAATTGGGCAAAATTTTAGCGTGTTTTCCGAATTTTCACAATAATATCATTCGAAATTTCGTATGAGAAGTTCAGATTCGGGTTCAGCACTATCGAAAACATTTAAAAACCGTTGAGAAAAGAAAAGCTTCTGATTTTTTTTTCTTAAAATTGCCCTTTTTCGACACCTGGTTATTGGACTATCAGGTCTGTTTATTTTTAAATTGAATATCGCATTGTCTTTTTGCAATCAATAATGGATCTGTTCTTATTGAAAATGGAAGTCAACACTTCCATCTCGAACGCTGTAAAGTTTGCTGTTATCTTCGTCATTTTTTTCAATAAAAAAGAATTGATTCCGAATTAAAAGTTAAAATAATCGGAACAACAACAAGAAATTGTTTGATGTTTTCGCGCCCTATTTCCTTCTTTACATGCTTTTAGTCACGTGGGCTACTGCTGTCCAATCAGAAGTGGCTGTATAAATACAGTTCTCCTTAACTCTGGAGTATCTTAATTCGATGTTGGTCGATAAGCTTAACATTTATCACTAGAGTTAGCTTAACTCTAGAGACATCCTACTCTAGAGTTAGCTTGGATTTGACTCGAGATGGTCGATACGGCTGTTAGTCTAACAATAGAGTTCCCTTAATGGTATTTGGAAAAATGATGATCGGGGAAGGAATTTTCAATGATCAAACAGTTTCAATGATCAATGTTACGATCAATGAAAATTCCTTCCCCGATCATCATTTTTCTAAATACCATTAAGGGAACTCCATTCTTTGACTAAAGGATTAATATTGCACTTTTTAAACTCACTCCACTGTTTAGAAAGTAGTTCAAAGTCTATCGAATTCATGGTGTATATAGTAGGAATACTTCCTTACCTCATGCAATAGATGTTTTCATTTTATTATGTTTTGTTTCGTCACACGGGCCTTCTAAAAACGGCCTTTTGAAACGCGCTCGCACTACATTAGGTCCTAGATCTTTAACGGTAAGGCTGCGCCCCACTATCCCTATTCGAAATATGCTTGTCTAGGGCCCCTCTACCTCCCCCCCAATTATTGATGATTATTTCTGAATCACCCTGTTGTATATTTTTTCTCTCATAACTCTGCCGAAATCAGAAACTTAAACTATAGCTTACGTTCTAATAGCCCTTATTTAATTCCTAAAGCTAGAAAAGAAATCTTTAGAAAACACTTCACCTATTTATCCCCAAAACTATTCAATAGCTTGCCTAATCACATTAAATCAGAAAAATCTCCTCTAAAATTTAAAAAGCTTTTAAAATTATTTTTATACTCAATAGTTGACATTGAACAATATTTTTAAAACATGCTCACTAAATAAGATGATCTGAAGCTCACCCTACAGCACCTCACCATCATTTATAATCACAATTAGATTTATGCCTTGAGATTACCCGTATTTTATTAATTATTCATCTAAACTTTTTTTCTTCCTTTCTTTCTATCTTTTCTTTTTCTTGAAAACCCATTGATGTATAATTTTCGGTCACCTGTAAGAGTCAATTTGACTCAAATAAATTTTGATTTGATTTGATTTGAAAACCAACAGAAAATGCTAATATTTACAAGCAAATTTTGCTAAAACACGATACTTTAAAGTTTGGTCATCAGAATCGCCAAGAAAACACATTTTTTTACAAATAATGTTTTTAGGGAATAGATTTGATGGTAGTGAGTGGGGGGAGACCCCCCTATCTATTTTTAACACCCATCGATTTGGGTTAAACCGCCCTCGTAAGGCATCAAGCAAACTCGAATTTCGCTATCAAAGACCCGCCGACTGGTGCATCCTACCATTGAGACAATATCAAAATCAAGTAAAGACCACAAAAAGTATTAAAAATCAAAAGAAACTGTTCATATTTACAAGCAATAGCTACAAAAAAGACAGAAAAACGACCTACCTCAGGAACGGTGTTTTGTACACTGCCACGTTCATTCTAGAAATCAAAACAAACATATAATCCAAAAGTGTTGCCACTAACTTTCTACTATATACTTGTAAAAATATTATGACATGTAACAAACGGAAACTAGCATCTCGCTTCACATTGGTTTAACGCTTGCATCGTCATCATTGCACGTAAGCATCCAGCAATACGCCTGCGTCACGGTAGGCCGGCGGTCGGTATTGCATCATCATCCCTAAATACAACCATGGAAACCAGACGTCGGCAAAGCTGGAACACTTATCGCCAGATTGGCGAATTTCCCACCGCTTAACCGTGAATCCCCACTTTAGGGACGGGTGGCGCATATATGTGGCACTAGCGAGACGCTCTTACGGGCCGGCTGGATCATCGGTGAGCCACCACTTGAAGTGCCTCTGGGGACGGGTGGCACATATATGATACGCGCTTAAATCTTATATTATTATTAATAATTAATAATATTTTTAATTCTCATTAGATGACGCTCTATGTCTGCCACAGAGAAATTATTCGAAAGCGAACATCTTGACCTTCATGCCCATAAATTATTTTGTATTTTTGATAATTTGTTTCGGAGAGATAGCGAGATTTATTTATGATGCATTGAGAACATAAGTAATGTGAATTTAGAGTGATTTCTTTCAACTTCTTGGCTAATACTAACTTATGCAACTATTCTACCAGCCTCAATATACGTTTTTATTAGTTTTTTTGATAGAAAAATAGATGTGTTGATGGTTTTAATATGGAGAATTTCTTTTAGATTTCGGTTGCATTCAGATATTTAATAATTAATTTGGCTTAATTTGTCTTAATTTGGCAAATTTAAATAATTAATTTGGCTTAATTTTTCCGTATTGACTAGAGGAAATTGACTACGTGACTAAACCCTAAGCCCCCCCTACCCCCTGTGACCCAGCGTGGTATTTTGAAGACCCCCTCCCTCCCCTAAATGGGTCACGTAGTATGGGTACGTTCCCTTATAGTCCAAGATCCCAGATCCACTAGACATTTCTTATTTTCTCACGAAAAAAATATATGGGATAATGTAGTGTTAGTATAAACTTTGAGTGTGTGCGTAACCGCTAGCTTGGCCTGCCGGCCAATCTTTAGGTACCACGTGCTAAAGGTAGGTAAAAACAGTGCTAACTTTTCTCATTTTCTCAAGGCTGATTTTTACATATGTTTTAAAACTTATTGTCAAACATTAGTAATCAATACTGCCAGACACATTCCATCGGCCGTAATTTTTGACAGACACCTTAAAGCTCCCAAAAAATATGGTAACTTTCTCATTTTCTCAAGCTTGATTTTTTATTTGTGATACTCGGTGAGCTATTTCAATATTTTTTGTAAGCAGTCAGACAAATCGGATGGGCCAAACATCCCCCCAGACTCACCTAAAGGGTTGCTAGCGTATAAGAGCAACAGGAATGCATTGTGATAAAAATATGGTAACTTTTCCCATTTTCTCAAGCTTGATTTTTTATTTGTGATACTCGGTGAGCTATTTCAATATTTTTTGTAAGCAGCCAGACAAATCGGATGGGCCAAACATCCCACCAGACTCACCTAAAGGGTTGCTAGCGTATAAGTGCAACAGGAATGCATTGTGCTAAAAATATGGTAACTTTTCTCATTTTCTCAAGCTTGATTTTCTATTTGTGATACTCGGTGAGTTATTTCAATATTTTTTGTAAGCAGCCAGACAAATTGGATATGCCAAACATCTCCCCAGACTCACTTAAAGGGTTGCTAGCGTATAAGTGCAACAGGAATGCATTGTGATAAAAATATGGTAACTTTTCTCATTTACTCAAGCTTGATTTTTTATTTGTTAACTTTTCTCATTTCCTCAAGATTACTTTTTTTATTTGTGATACTCGGTGAGTTATTTCAATATTTTTTGTAAGCAGCCAGACAAATCGGATATGCCAAACATCCCCCAGACTCACTTAAAGGGTTGCTAGCGTATAAGTGCAACAGTAATGCATTGTGATTTTGCAGTACAACCTGGAACTTGTCTGCTTATAATCTGTTCATTTATAATAGGCGCCTGCAACAGGATCAAAAACGCTCAATAATGCTTAATAACGCTTATCAGACAACTTCAGTGACCGATTTTTTCTACAGTATTTTAACTACTTCTGCTTAGGCTGCCTTGTCATTGTAGAAGAAAATTTTGTCGACGATAATTATAATAATAACTGCTTTTAATACATTACGTCTCAGGCGCTTATTCTAAATGAACAGAGTATAGTTAATGATCATTTAATATCGAAACTTTTTATCTCTCAAACTTTTCAATAATTTGATTTGGATCATTACCACGAAAATGTCAAAATAAAACTCTTACTGATATATTCCTTTTTAAATTATCAATAATTTAATGGATAGGGGGCTACCGCCCCCTACTCGCTTACGCTCACCAACCCACGTAACTACTATGCAGCTCTTTACAGATCGCGAAGCGATCTGTATTATCTGCAATCGATCTTTAGCATTAGAGTAAAACAAACTTCCCGAAAATCCTCTTCCTTTCGTCGGCACAAATAGCACTCAAAAAAGCTAAATTATTTATTTCTCTAGTAGTTCAAAAAATATCGGAGTATCTTTAAAAGATCATTAACCAAATCTATACTATATCGCTAGCAAAGTTAGAGCAAAAATGTGCACCTCAAAACTTTTAAATTTAAATATCCGTGCTCGCGACAATCTAGTGAACAGGCAAATATAAAATTAAAAACATTAAACACGTCTGAAAAAGACCTACTAAAACTATGAAAAAAAAGAAACTTTGAAGTTTAATAATTCCAAAACTAATTAGAATTTTTTAAAGAATTAAACGTCAATCTCTTTCTAAAAAATAAGACTATAAGTGTTTAAAAAATCATATTGATTTCGTGAATAGTTTTCATTTTAGATAGAAAAAAACGAAAAAGTGTCAAAAATTTCGAAAATTAAAAAATTAATTACTCTAAACCAAATTCGAAATTCGAAAAAAGGGCGACGTAGTGCACATCTTCATACTTCAGAGTATTAGGCTGCAAAAAATCATAGTTCTGCTGCTAATAGATTTCGCTGAACTGGATTACGTCGCGAAAAAAGAAAAACTTCAACTTTGACCTTAAAAATACCCCAGAACTAATTATCACATCAGTTAGCTTTTTGTTCTAAAATGTGGCCAAAATATTCCTCTACAACTATTTTAAATTTCATAAATTTCTATCAAGTAGCTTTTGCGATATGAGAGTTCAAAGAGTTGAAAAATTAAATTTTCTGAAACAGCGGCGGCGGCAGCGGCAACGGTGGTGACAGTAACTTTTTTTTAATATAGAGAGATAAGAATAAGTAATAGGAAAATGAAGACAAATTAAATTTAGTTCCAAACGGAATTAAAAAATACAAAGAATGGAAATCGACAAAAAACAAGTACAAAAAGTCAATTTGTCATTTTTTGATCTTATCCCTCTTTAAAACTGACAAATCAATTAAGTGATATTTTCACGAATAATTTTAACGATAACTATTGCTGAATAAAATATAAGTATATTTTAATTCTTAAAATAATGAACACACCGTTGATGAATAAATAATGTGTTTTATTGGCAATATTCAGGAATTTTTTTTTATTTTAAATAGCAATTTATCTAATAACATAGTAGTTTTTGGGGGCGGTATTTTTAATTTTTTTTCAATCCTCATTATCATCATCATTGAAGTTTGATAACTCATCATCAATCTTATTTTGATATTGAATATCTTCATTATCATCATCGGCATCTTTAGTATCTTCTGTAAAATTAATAATATAATTAATTATGAAATAGTTACAAGTTTATATAAATCATTCAAAGTGAAAGTAGAATACCTGATTCATCTTGAAGTGATGCACTAACAATAGCTGGTAATTGATCTCCATCAAACCAGTTGAAATGATATTGGTTGTCTTTCAATGTTCAATGTCCGTTCAATGTCCACAAGGTGAGCTGAGCATCAGTGAAAAAATAGAATATTCTTAATTATTCTCGAAATTCTCGCCCCCCAGGAGAATATTCTCGTTCTCCGAGAATATTCTCGCTTCACATCACTATAGATGATTATAGCCTGTGTAAATAAAATTGGCAGTTCACTATAGTAGTCATTTTCCACCCATTAATCACAATGCATTCCTGTTGCACTTATACGCTAGCAACCCTTTAGGTGAGTCTGGGGGGATGTTTGGCCCATCCGATTGGTCTGGCTGCTTACAAAAAATATTGAAATAGCTCACCGAGTATCATATATAAAAAATCAAGCTTGAGAAAATGGGAAAAGTTACCATATTTTTATTACAATGCATTCCTGTTGCACTTATACGCTAGCAACCCTTTAGGTGCGTCTGGGGGGATGTTTGGCCCATCCGATTTGTCTGGCTGCTTACAAAAAATATTGATATAGCTCACAAAGTATCATATATAAAAAATCAATCTTGAGAAAATGAGAATTGTTACCATATTTTTTGGGAGCTTTAAAGTGTCTGTTAAAAATTACGGCCGATGGAATGTGTCTGGCAGTATTGATTACTAATGTTTGACAATCTTATATATTAAAATAATTGGGTTTTTCTTTCCGCCGGCCACCAGGCCGAACCCCCCAACCGATTTGGACAAACTCAGTCTCTATCGAAAGCTTTCCACCCCTAGATGAGCCCATTTTAGGTCGCATCCCTCCAAAACCTTCCATTTTAAAATTATGCGTTCTTTTCGTTTTGCTCCCATGTTAAGTCAATGGGGAGCTTCCTTTCGGCCGGCCGCCAGCCCGAACCCCTGAACCGATTTGGACAAACTCGGCCTTGATCGAAAGCTTTCCACCCCTAGATGAGCCAGTTTTAGATCACGTTCCTCTAAATCCTTCCATTTTAAAATTGTGCGTTCTTTTCACTTTTCTGTAATGTTAACTCTATGGAGAGGTTCCTTTCGGCCGGCCGCCAGGCCGAACCCCTGAACAGATTTGGACAAACTCGGTCTTGATCGAAAGCTTTCTACCCCTAGATGAGCCAGTTTTAGGTCGCGTTTCTCCAAAACCTTCCATTTTAAAATTATGCGTTCTTTTCGCATTTCTCTAATGTTAACTCTATGGAGGAACTTTTTTCCGGCCCCCAGTCCGAACCACCGAACCGATTTGGACAAACTCAGTCTTAAACGAAAGGTTTCCACCCCTAGATAAGCCATATTTAGGTGTAATTCCTCCAAAACAGGGATGAGTTTTTTCCGCCCTGTGGCGGAATTCCGCTTTTTTTTTTTTTTGAAAATTAAGAATTCCGCTTTTCAAGGAAATTTCCGCTTTTTGTAATCCTGAAAAAATCCGTTTTTTCGTCTCCTTCTACTTCAGAGAAAAAAACTTCCGCCATCTCCCGGTACTTTGTCTTCGGCATTCCTACCTCGCACGCGCATCGGCGATAGGTTCGTATAACGCAGCCTGTAAAGATGGCTTCTTCTCGTTCGTTTACTGTATTATGGAAAAACTTTTTTTTCTTGCTGTTTCTAGCATGCAACCTAGAGATGGACGTAACCTTGGGTAAAGTCGGCTCGTATTTGGGTATTGTGGAAAAACTTGAGCCTTTTCATTGAGAGATATTTTGGATGCATAACCTGTGGCCCGCGAACTGATTTGGATTTCTTCAGATAATCCAACTTTTTAAATTTTCCAGATTTCCGAGAAATATTACGAGTTATCGCGTGAAAGAGTCGGAAAAATCGCGTTTTTTCGCGTAAGTTTCGTTTTGCTCGCGGAGTATTCCGTATCATCCCGTGACTACTTTCTTGGACGGCCGTGGTGGGCGCCAAATTGAAGTCCGTTTCTTGCATCTCTATTGCGATGTAGAAAAACCAACTTTACAGTGGTCAGAAGCCAAAAAGTCCGGTGTTTTGGATCATATTCTCTGAAAATGTCGAAAAATTGCGATTTTTCGCGAAAGTTCCGTTTTTCCTGTGCCTAGTTGAAGTTCGCTTTTTCTTACGTTCTAATTGCGATGCAGAAAAGCCTAATAGGAGTCAGAGGAGACTAATAGGTCTAGTGAAACATCTCAGATAATTTTTTCCCGATTTTAGACAGCATTTCTTCAGATTTTACTTTAGGATCTAGATCTTATAAGTTGTACAGTACTGCAAACAAAAAACGACTCAGTCTCCGTATCTCCGGAACGGCTCGTGATACAAAGACAAATAAGGTATCATTTTTCATGATTTTAAGTATTCTTTTACCAAAAAAATTTTCAAGCTCTTGGGGGGTCATCTTCATATTAAACGAAGCACCAACTTTCGTTTTTCCTATGGGAGACATCAAATATTATAATTTATTCTGAAAGAGAACCCCCCATAACCCTTAAATACGAAGTTTCATATCTCTGCGTCCACAAGTAGACCCCCCAGAAATTTTTAAAAATTAGAAAAATCCGATAAGTTATCTCCTGATAGCAAAAATTGGTATCGGTCAGAGCTCAAAACAGAAATCGGCTTAAATACATTTGGCGACTTATCTATAATTTGGCGCATTTTTTTTCAAATACTTGTGCTTTTAAGTCAGGACTGGTTCTGGTAATAGCGGGTTTCTTAACTACATTTTGTGTGCTTTTTCGGGAAGATGCTTAGTGAAAATAGCAATTTTGTTCCTTAGAATCTGTAGTTTTCGAATCGCAATGGTGGACAGCCGAATGTAAAAAATTTTATGCCCGTTTTCTCCGAGGTTCGTGTTTATAGCCGTAAATTAACGAAAGGAAAGGTGCCTTTCTACTCTCAGGCGAAGAAGAATTGCGGTAATAGAAATCTGTCAAAGCTCTCTAGGGATAGGGAGAAGGGCAGAAAAAAAAACACGAAAATATAAAAAAAAATTCGGCACCAAAAAAGGTTAAATGTTTTGTAAAAGGATACTTAAATGGGGGAAAATGGCAAAAAATCGGTTTTCGAACGGTGTGCCTACATAAAATAGGGGCTGAAAGTCGAAGACAAAAAGAACATGAAATTCTTAAAGTTTGAATCGTTCAAAAACTTATTTTTCACCATGAAGAAGCAAACATTTCAGGCTAGTTTTTCCCTTTAGATACTTAACAATACGAAATACCAAGGTAGATATTTGGGACCTGCGATTAGGTAGGGGGAGAAGGGCAGGAAAAAAATATTCCAGTTATGATACTCTTCGTGGGAGTAAAATTCAAAAATTTCTACTTTTAATAGAGTCATAAGTGGTGCAAATAAAGAAGACTGATGCTTGACTTGTAGAACACCCCTTTAGAAAAGCTTTCCTCACATTGTAAGGTGGGATGGAAGCGTTAAATGGAATATTAGAAGTTATTTATAATGTTTCATGAGAAAATAGGGTCCATTTTAGTGTAATAACGTAGAAATCTATAAGACTCTGTAGAACTAGTAATGCGATAATAAGGAACTTTCATTCTCAACCGAGCGGGGATATTGATTGGGGCAGAAAAAAGTTTAAATTATATTTTACTGAGAAAAAGAGTAACTATCCAGTTTTTAAGGTTTTCAGGACTGAAAATTTTGATTGGGGACACTCAGGGTGGCCTATCTTGAAATGAATAACTCAGCTTTGGGGGTTGAAAGGATGAAATAAAATACTAATTCTATTTTTTGACCGATAGCGTGAAATTTCTTGAAAGAGTTATATCGAACAAGTCAATTTCTCTCTCCAACTTTCTAGAACGGGTCACCCGACAATGGAATTCGGGGACCGAGATAAGGGTAGGCGGTCGACGCAGAAAAATTTTGATACATTTAATTTTAGTCGTATAATAGTCTAATTAAGATTAAATATCCACAAAATGAGAAAATTCATCAGACATGAATGCGAGACCCATATTAAAAAGTGTTTAATGGAGGGTAGCAGGATAAAATAGAATATAAGGGAATATTAGAATAATAAAGTATTACACAATGCAAGAATGAAATACTTTACTTGAAATGCTTTACTATTTCTTACAATCACAACCTTTTTTAAAATATGATGTTAGAAAAAATATAAGAATATTTAACACCGTTTCTTACAGCTTAAAAAATAGAGAACTAAGCATTTGTTTTTATAAAAATCAGATGTCAAACTGAAAAATTATTTATTTAGTTGTGTATAAATTCCAAAAAATGCCAGTATATGATGAATTTCAGCCAATAATGAAATCGTCGGAAAAACTTTTTACCTTTTAAAACTTTTTCTTTATAAAAGAAAAACTAATCATGGTAGAACTATGATATTTTAAACAAACATACGATAATTTTTATAAAAAGATTGACATTTCGTTTTTTTTAAATTCCGATTAGTTTTCGAATTATTGACATTCGAAGTTCTTGCCGTTCACTAGGGAAACAAATGTATTTTATATGTCTTGATATTTCTTTCTTGGATAACTTTCACTAGTGATATGAGTTTGGCTCGATGGTTGGCGACTGTTTTTAGGTATTGCGATTTCCTACAGAGCGCACAGAAATATCCTGGCCTAGTACTCGTAGAGAAGATGCGATGAAAGTTTGAAATAGGAAATTTAACATAGGATGCTTCAAATTTTAAAAAAAATTTTGGGGGGTTTATTTGTGGACGCAGACATATGAAACTTTGTATTTAGGGGTTATGGGGGTTCTCTTTCAGAATAAATTATAATATTAGATGTCTTCCATAGGAAAAACGAAAGTTGGTGCTTCGTTTAATATGAAGATGACCCCCCAAGAACTTGAAAATTTTTTTGGTAAAAGAATACTTAAAATCATGAAAAATGATACCTTATTTGTCTTTGTATCACGAGCCGTTCCTGAGATACGGAGACTGAGTCGTTTTTTGTTTGCAGTACTGTACATTTTTAGTGGAAAATCGCTTTGAAGCAACTTTATAAGAAAATAATGGAGTGGTTTTTTAATCCTTTTAGATCATAATCTGTTTAAAAGATCATAATATCATCAGGGGCATATATAAAGGGGCCAGGGGACCCGACCCCTCCTCTAAAAAAATTGGACTATGTGTCCAAAACAAGTTTAAACCCTGTGTTTTAGGGTCAAATTCCCAAAATTTTTCTGGGGAAAAATTCCCCCAGACCCCCTTTTGTGTACATGGAACTCTATTATTCACAACTTGTTTTTTATATTGAGTTTAAGAACTAAAAATATGACCAAAACTTAACAAAATTAGGTCTTTGACACTCATGTTTAATGCCCATTAATACCTATTAAGCTCTTTCTCAGTCTAGGAATTGATCAAAGCTTTTCCAGAGGATAAATCGGTTTAATTTTCTCAACAGCTTCCTGTAAACTACATTCTTTCTTAGTTTAAAAAATTATAAATAAAAAAATTACTTGGATATTTTAAAAAACTTATGTAATACATTTGTAAATTAAATGTATTATTCTCTATAAATTCATACATATCTGTAGAAAAGATTTTTTCATTTGATTTTTATCAAGTTAATTTAATATATGGTATGAATAAAAGGAATATAAAAATACATTTTGTTTTTCAATGTTGGAAGGTCTGCCCTTAATCTTAAGAAGGTTTAATAGGTTTTTAAACAATTCACTTAAATATATGCAATCTGAGTTCTTTGCTTTAAGTTCTTTTATAAAGCAAACAAGTATTTTCAATTAATATTATCTTGTAAACATGCTTTTGTTTGTCGAGCTATTGAGAATCAGAATATATGTTCTGCTTTAAGAGGATCTAAATAAAATATTTGACTAAATTCTAATTTGAAATGCAAAATATCAAACCTAAAACAAAAAAATAAGCTACAAAATTTAAGTTTAGCTGATACAATAACTGTTACAAAATGCTTGAAGGTGTGCAACATCCCCGATATGTGTTACGCGTAAAATTTTGGATTTTTGGTTTCAGCTTTTTTGTTTTTCACCAAACTCATCCCTGTCCAAAACCTTCCATTTTAAAATTATGCGTTCTTTTCGTTTTGCTGTAATGTTAAGTCAATGGGGAGCTTCCTTTCGGCCGGCCGCCAGTCCGAACCCCTGAACCGATTTGGGCAATATCGGTCTTAAAAGAAAGCTTTCCACCCCTAGATGAGCCAGTTTTAGGTCGCGTTCCTCAAAAACCTTCCATTTTAAAATTATGCGTTCTTTTCGTTTTGCTCTAATGTTAACTCTATGGAGAGGTTCCTTTCGGCCGGCCGCCAGCCCGAACCTCCGAACCGATTTGGACAAACTCGGTCTTAAAAGAAAGCTTTCCACCCCTAGATGAGCCAGTTTTAGGTCGCATTCCTCCAAAGCATTCCATTTTTTAATTACAAATTGATTTCAATTTGCCTCATTGTTTTTAGTCAATATTTTTACCAACACAGGCAAAACGTCCTTAAAGAGCGTGAAGAAAATCTACATCTAAATTGAATTTCAAAGTTTTGACGGTTCACTATAGATTTATCCCAACGGGATACTAGAGCCGTATTGAATTTATAAAACATTATGGTACATGTTTGATTGAAGTATTTCTTCTTTCCCTTTACACAGAAGGGGATAAACATTTAACTTCAAACAATGAGACAAATAAAAATCAAATAGTAATTTAAAGTGGAAGGTTTTAGGACACTTAAAATGGGTTTATATCGGGATAGTAAGATTTCATTTAAGAACAAGTTTGTACAGATCCGGTTCGGTGGATTGGGCTGACGACCGGTCAAAATAAAATGACACTTATTTCAACGTAATAAATTTGTGACAATGCCATGTGAAATCGGAGACAGAACCTCTTTCGACGATAATGAATTAAAACTGTATATTTAATGATAGGGGATGAATAAATACGAACAGGTAGTAACGAACGAATCTCGCTTCAGCGCCAAAGAAGGCTAGCTGTAAAACCCGGCTTTGCCGGGTTGTAACAGCTAGTATGTTTTAAAACATATATAAAAATCAGCCTTGAGAAAATGAGAAAAGTTAGCACTGTTTTTACCTACCTTTAGCACGTGGTACCTAAATATTGGCCGGCAGGCCAAGCTAGCGGTTACGCACACACTCTAAGTTTACACTAACACTACATGATCCCATATATTTTTTTCGTGAGAAAATAAGAAATGTCTGGGGGCTCTGGGATCTTCATCTCTTAGGCTAAGCGCGCAATAGAGACTTCTGTCGTGGCAACTATAACACTAGGTCACTCGAGACCAATGCCTTTCTATGGCGAGATTCTTGGCTATCGGCCAAGAGTCTCGTCGCCACCTAATGCGCGCATTCTAGCTTCTTGCAATAGCCAGGGTGATAATTTTGTCTCAGTCGCCGTGCTAAAAGTTTATAGCGCGCGCTCAGCTTAAGGTCTACTATATCTCCTTAGGCCCAGGCTGCCAGATGGCCGGATTCCTGACCGTCTTCTCCAGCGAGCTGTCCATCTTCACCCTTACCGTCATCACTCTGGAGCGATGGTACGCCCTCACTTACCCCCTCAACCTGAATCGGCGGCTCCGCCTGGGTACAGCTACCAAGTTGATGGTCCTCGGCTGGCTGTACGCGCTGTGCATGGCCGCACTTCCGGTGCTCGGAATCAGCAGCTACTCCCGCACCTCCATCTGCCTGCCCGTGGAACACAGAATGGTCGCAGACCTTGTCTATGTCGTCACGCTGCTCAGTGCCAAGGTCCTGGCATTCCTGTTCATCTACACCTGCTATGTCATGATGTTTATGTCCATTAGGGACACGCCGGATCTGCATAATAACAGGTGGGATTTTGAGATAGTTTTAAGGTGGATTTATGTGAAAGTGAGCATTAATAAGCCGACGATCCCGGGATTGTACTGGACTGTTGAGATGAAACAAGCGACCTCTGCTCGCTAATGGAGGATTTACACCACTGCTGTAAAAGAGACATAAGAGACATTTTCGGTAACGATATTTCTCCCAAAAGATGGCGTTGCCAGCGGGAGCGGGAAAAGCGATAGGTTTTTTGATCGCTCGGCGGGAAAAGCGACTCCCTGTGAATCGCTTTCAGTCACAGGAATGGCGGCCCGGATTTTCCTTCACATTACTTGTGCTTTTCCTAGTCCCTTTCTATGTGACTTTATGTCAAACAGAATATTGAAATTTTCATTTGAAAACAAAAAATCAAGCCTATGTATTCACAAGTAGCCTAAATAATTAACTGAGGCTGATGAAAAATATTTTTGGCTGTTGAAGAACTGATGAATTTTCTCATTTGAACTAGATGGCAGCACATGTTCTGCTCTGCGACTACGATTTCATTACTCCTCAATTAATCGGAACGCTCTGGTCAACTCTGGTTATGCAACAGCCTTTGAATTTCAAGGAAGCACGATATTGATATTAGAAGATAATTTTTGCATTTCTCTTAGAGAAATCAAGTCAACCCAGATCTCCCGCCGGCTCAAGAAAATGGCCGCCAGTGATCGTAATTACGTCGCTGATGTCGTAGCGATTTTTTCCCAGCGATAGTTTTCGAGGCTTCCTATTGGTGCTTTTGAAAAAATTTTCGTCGCTATTACAGCAAACCGAAAATGTCGCTTTTACAGTAGTGCTGTAAATCCTCCATAAGATCTGAAAGCAGTTTTGGGGGTTTGTAAGCGATAGCGAGCAGGGGGAAGAGCCCTCTAGTGTATTTAAGTAATGGGGTTGAGAAATACTATTAATATCAGTGTTTATCATGTTATGGATCATACCATATACCTACATGAAAATTGATATTTTAAAATTTATTTTAATGTTACTTGTCTTCTCTGAATGAAGTAAGGTAAGTTGTATAAGTTAGTATCAACAGTTTTTGTTGCTTCTAGAGATTTAAGTTTTTTATTTGCCTGTGTGTGTTTAGGAATTAAAATTTTAAACACACACAAGGAAACTTTAGAAAGGATGCAAGTGGGAAAAGGTATACTTCAGTGCTTTTAGAGAAATGTGTTGAGTTGAGCAATAATATGCCAAATACCGGGTCTAAAAGACCCCCTGCGGGGTAGAATGGTTAATACGAACAAACCCCATTATACATTTTCTCTCTTCTTTTTACTTACTTAGTGTTAGAATGTAATTATTATCCTATATGCTTTCTCAAGAAATTTACAAATTCAATTTCCTGTAAAATTAAGTGCTCATAACTAATACAAAATTTATCCAGAGAGATAATTGGAAAAATATTTGGAGGGGGCTGGTCTTTTTTTTATTGTACGCCAAAAAGCAAATATTTCGGGGGAATTCCCAAATACTTTGAGGGAATTTCAGGGGATTATCCTAATATTTCAAAGAAAGCTGTCCCTCCGCTTTCCCCAATCTTAGCACTGGTTTTAGTGAGTGCTTTACATGTTAGTGATTTCAGGAATTTAAGAGCTCTTTTGGTCCTTTAGGTTATTGCTTTCCAAAGGGTAAAATGACATTCATCATTTAGTTTAAATATAGTACTACCTTGTTTTTACACCATTACTTTAATCAAAAGAATTGTCGTTGTTCTTAAAAATATTAGTATTATTAAACTAGGCGTTTCACACGAACTAATAAATGCTTTTTGAATCTAAAAATGTCACACATACTAATATACAGGGTGTTTCAAAAGTCCGTTTCGCGGCTATTATTTGGAAACAACGTGTCCTAGGGTCACGGATAAAAGGTCTACCCCTAGGTAAGTGACCCTGGAAAATCCATTGAGAGCACTTACAGTGCCCCTAGCGGCGAAATAAAATAGTTAAAAAATTAATTTCAAACCAAAGGAGATAAAAAATATCAATGAGAGTATTGTTGCCAACGTTATGAAGAACTCTCAGAAAAAAGTTTCATGAAAATATCTTGAATATTCGCGGAGATATTAGCATGTGAAAATAGCACTTTTTTAGACCTCAAAAAAGAAAACAAATTTGCATTTTTTTCAGTGTTATTGTGTAGTTAAGTATTTTTTTTTGTTGGATAAAGGCAAAATTTAATAAAAAAATCAAGAAAACTTGAAAATTTGCAAACTTTTTCTTTTTTGAGAAATATTTCTCAAAAAAGAAAAAGTTTGCAAATTTTCAAGTTTTCTTGATTTTTTTATTAAATTTTGCCTTTATTCAACTAAAAAAATACTTATTGGACCACTTGAAATTGGACCACTTGCTAAACCGTGGGGTGAGTTTTAAAACGTGCAATGTTTATCTCTTAGTCAAACAATGGAGTTCCCTTAATGGTGTTTTGAAAAATGATGAACGGAGAAGTAATTTTCAATGGTCAAACAGTTTCAATGATCAATGTTACGATCATTGAAAATTACTTCCCCGATCATCATTTTTCTAAATACCATTAAGGGAACTCCATTCTTTGACTAAAAGATTAATATTGCACTTTTGAAACTCACTCCACGGTTTAGAAAGTGGTTCAAATTCTATCGAATTCATGGTGTAAGTATAGTAAGGATACTTTCTTACCTCATGCATTAGATTTTTTTCATTTTATTATGTTTTGTTTCTTCACACGGGCCTTCTAAAAACGGCCTTTTGAAACGCGCTCGCACTACATTAGGTCTTAGCTCTTTTACGGTGAGGCTGCGCCTCACCATCCCTATTCGAAATATGCTTGTCTAGAGTCCCTCTACCTCCCCCCAATTATTGATGATTATTTCTGAATCACACTGTACACAGAGTGTCCAATAAATAATGGGTCACACATCTAGGGGGGATAGTAGACACCTAGATGAGTCAGAATACCATAGGATTTGGGGGTCCCAGATCCCAGGGAGTTAAAAATGTTGCGACACCCCCAAAAAATTATTGAAAAATTCAATTTGTAGAACTACTATTGGTAAAAATTTAATTATGGTCTCAAAAATTGTGGTTTAATATTATCTTTAAAATTATCTAAAAGGTTTTCAGTTTAAATTTTTTTTTATTACAAGAAAAGTTTAAAAACCTCAAAAAAATGTGAAAACTCTGCCAAAACTTTATTTTGTATTTCGAAATCCTTTCTATTGATTTAATTATCTGAAAGATCATAGTCGAAAACCCTTAAGTCCAAAGTGTCACGTAAAAACCACCAATATAAATGCTTGAGATCCTGTTAAAGCATGGTTTAAGTCCGTTTTTTTGCGTCCGCTAACTGCCGTTTTGGAAACGGCTCTAGGAAACCGGTTTGCGCACCCAAAAAACGAACTTTAACAGGATCTCAAGCGTTTAATATTGATGGTTTTTACGTGAAACTTTGGATTTAAGGGTTTAGAACTATGATCTTTCAGATGAGGGCTGTAAACATGCTCATACCTCCATGGCTGTAAAAGTTTATCCTCACCCCAACTCTCTCTCCCCACACAGGGTGGTCCGCTTTGACCTCTCCGTTGCCAAGCGCATGGCCATGCTGGTGTTCACGGACTTCGCCTGCTGGGCACCCATCGCCTTCTTCGGACTGACTGCCGTCTCGGGCCATCCGCTCATCGACATCACCCACTTCAAGATCCTACTGGTGTTCTTTCTGCCCCTCAACTCCTGCGTCAACCCTTTCCTGTACGCCATCCTCACCAAGCAGTACCGGCGGGACGCTCGGTCCTTGTTGGCACGGTGCGGGCTAGGTCCGCGGCGGAGGTCCTGCGAGCACGGACAGACGCTCTCCACCTACAACACTTACGTTCACGTGTACTCCGTCAAGGGCGGAGCTCGTCCGTAGCTCGCTGGCCAATCCATGGCCCAATCATGAGCTCGCTGGCCAATCCCATCAGGCAACAGGTACTTAATAGTATTATCTACAATTTGGGCCCTATTAAGAAAATTTAACACGAGATGGAAAGGAGACGGGAAAGAGATGGAAACGAGAACGAGATATTCTACTCCACAGCTGTCGTCCGCCATATTGTTCTGAGTTTCGAAGCGCATTCCGATTGCTTTTGTGGCCCGTTAAATAGTTCCAAAAAATCTAAAACAGCTATTTATTACCAAAATGAAACCTCAGACATTAATATATTACGAAAGTAATGGACATCTAGGGCCTGTAAAAATTTGTATTATCAGTGTATAATTATGTGACGTTTTTCGACAGATGGCAGCAAGATCACTCGAGCTCTCGAAGCGAGACGGGAACGGTACCTTCGGAGTGGCCGTCGATTTTTCAACGTTCCCGTCTTGTTCCCATCTCGTGTTAAAGTTTCTGAATACGGCCCTTTGTCTGAACAAGGGGAAGGTAAGACCTCGAAATAGGACTTAATGTTCTAACTTGGTATATTTGTAGTACACCCCAAGGGTATCCTATCCTGAAAGTATTACGACGCACTAGCCCAGGGGTGGCCAACCCAAATGTTGTTGAGGGCCACTTAGGAAAACCACAATACTCTCGCGGGCCGCATATAAAATTTAAGGATATTAGGTGCCAGTGAAGTAAATTGAATAAATTAGGGAGTTTCTTAGATCCTTTTCTTAGTTTGACAGATTCTAAAATATTCATTTAAATTTACATTAAGGAGCAACCCCAAGAATACCTTCTGTAGTATATCCATATGAACTAAACAGGTGCCGTTAAAAAAACACTCTTGGAATCACTCGAAACTATAAGGAGCCTGTGGCGCTTATAGAAATTTATTTCGGGAGGACCCAAATTTTCTCTAAAAATTGCAGCTAGATTTTTGCATCGGGAAAAAGTACACCTAAATCTTCCTCTCCTGCCCCCATGCATATTTAATTGGTTCAATGTATAAAGTAAAATATATTTTGAGTTAGGATTTGCACCTGACTGATCTAATATATCCTAAAAAAGTTGTGAACAATAGAGTTAGTTCCTAGTACTAAAGGGGGATCTGGGGGTCCTCCCCCAGAAATTTTTTTGGAAATACGACTCTAATTAGCGGACTTTAACGTGTTTTGGTACACTTTGTCCGAATTTGGGGGCCTTAACTTACCCTAAAACTTTAACTTTTGACTAAAGAAATTCTTGCAGACCACAAAATTATTTCAAAACGGGCCGCGGGTTGGCAAAGCCTGATCTAAGAGGTATATGGGGGGTCGGGGGTTCTCCCTAGAAAAAATTTTGAATTTTATTGTGCTAAAAAGCTACAGTTTTGAAGCTACTTTTTGAAGAGTTTTCAGAGAGCTTCGCGGGCCGCACAAAATGACCCGGGGGCCGCATGCGGCCCGTGGGTTGGCCATGCCTGCACTAGCCAGTAGCCCCCGAGAAAACGCCCACCAAAGTTTTACCCACAGTTTAATTACTTAAATTTCATTTCTGAGTAAGAGCCGAACTGCCCAGTCGGTATCGTTCTCTCTTCCCAACTGAACGACCAGGGTTCTATCCTGCCTTGGTCATTTTTTTTTATTCAAGTTGCATTTTAAAATATATGTCTACATAAAATTACGATTCCTGTTGGATGCAATTACCGAGGAAAAATATGAAAATTTAACAATGAATTAATATTAAAAGTTTAATTTGGGTTCTACATTATGAAAATAATTTATGAAACAAAAAAGGAAACAAATATGTTTCAAATTAAAAAAAAATTCTAGCCTCCTTTGGTTTGGTATATTAAATGTAATTTCTTTCTATTAAAATTCATGTTTTATGCATTGAAAATGTCAAAAATATAATCTCGTACATGTTGTATTTATTGATAGTAGTATATTTCTGGATTTTTCTGCTCTTTCAAATTAAAAAAAAATTCCGTCCAGTTCCATAATTTAAGGATATTGGATATATATATATATATATATTTACATAATTATGCCAAAAATAGTAACAATAAGGAAGTTGCATGTGTCAGATTTTCAAAAACAAACAAGTTTTCCGTATGTTTTTTTGTATGGTAAAATGAAATATCAAGTCAGTTTTTCAAAAATATGTACAGGTAATTAAATATTTTAATTTAAAAGTCGAGAAAAAAACACGTGACTGAAAACGTTTATTGTTTAAACTATAAGATGACGTCAATAATAATACCATCTACTCCATTGCTTTACAACAATGTTTGGTATAAGATGACGTCACATCCAAACTCTTGGCGTTTTCGCGCGCTTTTAAAAAGGGGATTTTTGTTTATTTTTTTGACAATCAAAAAATTTCTCGATCGGCCTCAAATTTTGGGTAGTTGCTTATTTTTGAAAGAGGAATCGATTAAAAAAATAAAAAAAATCATGCAACTTCCTCATTATACTTTTTAATGAAATTCTTTAATTAGTTCATAAACTAATCCTAGCAATTTTGTTTTCTTCTGCGCAAACGATATTGTATTATTAGAAGAAAAATCTGTGTTATAGGTAAAATGTTTTTTAATTGTCGAGTGTATTGCAAAGATGTTTTTTTATAAATAAGATATTTTGAAAATTGTGTTCTTCGAAATATTGTTCAGTAGCTAAAATAATAAGATATTCATAGTTAACGCTCGAGTTTTCAATTATAAAGCCTGTTTTTAATTAATGATTTTGTAGTCGAAAGTTATAGTCTTTAAAAATTAATTTCATCATTAAATATAAGCATATAATCCAAGTGAAGCAATTATTTGGAAAAATTATTTTTAAAATAGCATTTTTTTTATAAAAAATGAAAAAAAGTATCACCATAGCAGGACCGAATCCACGTTGCTCAGTTTACGAGAAGAGAACGCAACCGACTGGGCTATTCGGCTCTTACATGATGGGTAATTAAATATTTAAACTTAAGTGGGTTAAACAGGGGCGTCATTTAGGGGGGAAGGGGGGGAGAACTGCTCCCCCCAAGGTTTCAACTGTTATGTGAAAAAAAGCTGCAGGTCCCTTGGAAAATCTTTAACTTCCACATAGAGCTTTGGGTGCAACTCAGAAAGTCTCAAACGGAGTTAAAACACTACTTTTGAGGGTTAAATTTCAAAAAATTTTCTGGGGGAGGACCCCAGCCCCCCTCTAAAATTATCACGTCTGTCATTCAATATTTTCCCCCTTGAAAATTCTGCCTCTTACAGGAAGCTTTTCCTTTTTAGTGCTCCCAGAGTTTGAAAAAGAGAAAACACTAGTTTAAAGTAGTAATTTCAAAAAAAAATTCTGGGGGAGGATCCCCAGACCCCTCTAAAATTTTTACGTCGGTTATACAGATTTTCCCTCTTAGAATGAGGTATTCTCACGTTTTGAGATTAAATTTTGTTAAAATATTAGATAAAAAACCATGAAGAATGACGTTTACATCAAGTATTTTCGTAGCCTAGTTTCTGAGATATAAATTTTTGAAAATTCGTTTTTTGTTTTGGCGCGAAAACACTTTCGAATCACAAATCATGCACTGTGAGGTCACAACCAATAGAATCCCGTTTTCTGATTACGTGACTTTTCTGGCGTTTTTGAAAAAGTAAAATTGAATTTTAAATGATTTAAAACACATTTTTGAACTTAAAAATCAGAAATTTGGGAGTTTTAAACCATTATGTATCAAAAAAGTATAAAATCAAGCAAATCCCTCACTCATGCAAATACCTCTTTCTGCCATTTACAAGAAGCTTTTCCCTCTAGGATCTACTCCAAGAGTTTGAAAGAGATAAAACACTAGTTTTAGAAAATATTTCTAGGGAATACCCACTGCCCCCCTCTATAATTTTGACCTCTATTAAACAGTGTTTTTCTCCTTGAAAATTCTGCCTCATTCAATAAGCTTTTCCTTTTTAGTGCTCCCCAAAGAGTTTGAAAAAGAGATAAATAACACTAGTTTAAATCAACTTACCCAGTTTATCCGAAAGATAAAAAAGCAGATTGGATGTGCCCACCTTGTAAAAAAGCTGTAACAAGACCTGCAGATGAATCAAAAAACAGTGATAGTATCCCAAACTTTGCTACATTAGTTGAAGAATTGAAGAAGGATAATGAAAGTTTTAGAAAAGAAATAATTTGCAAGTTGCAGGATTTTCAAAATACTCTTGAGTTCCTTTCTGATCAGTCTTTAAAAGAAAGGAAAGCAACGAAAAACTGTTGGATGAGCTGAAGGAAATTAAGCAACAAAATAATTCATTAAAAGAAGAAAATAAAACCCTTAAAACTCTAGTCACTGAAATGAAATCGGAAATAATAGATTTAAAACAGTATAGTGACGTTTGAACGTGGAAATATCCGATTTACCACGGCTTCAAATGAGGATATTCAAGTGATCACAGAAAAGATAATGAAATCACTTGACATAAATCTCCCAAGCAAAATATCAGTGATCCACAGAGTTCCTACAACAAAAAAAGAAAAAATAAAGCCAATTATAATGCAGTTTAGCACGGTGTTGGATAAAGAGAAGTTTATGACAGCTGCAAAACAGAAAAGAATCACAGCTAACTGTAAAAATTCTGATTTCGAAAATATTCCTGTAAATTTCAACGATCATCTATGTCCAGAACTAAAATTGTTTCATTGTAAGGCTTTTAAATGAGAAAACGACTTCAAATTCTGTTGGTGTAAAAATGGAAAGATATTTTTGAGAAAATCAGAGGGTTCAAGAATTTTTAGAATTAAGAATATAAGTGACATCTCTAATGTAATCAAATGAATAGTAGTGATTCTGATATTGATATAGATTTAATTTTTGATAACCTTACTGATTTCAAGAGATTTACTTCCAACAGTTTCAAATCATGCCTTTCGAATCAAGCAAATCATTTGAACATTTTTCATTTGAATATAAGAAGTATTAGACAAAATTTTGATCAGTTACAAGTATTAATTGAGATGTTTTTGAATGAATTGGATGTGATAGGTTTAAGTGAAATCTGGATTGAAACATTGGAAGTGGATTTATATAACATAAACGAATTTTATTGTTTTCAAAATGTAGAGAAAATAATAGGTCAGGGGGTGTAATTGTATATGTGAAAGAAATTTTAGATTTTACTTTGATAAATCCTAATAATGTGATTTCAGCCGAGTGCTTATCCTTATACAGGGTGATTCAGAAATAATCATCAATAATTGGGGGGTAGGTAGAGGGGCCCTAGACAAGCATATTTCGAATAGGGATGGTGGGGTGCAGCTTTACCGTTAAGGAACTAGGACCTAATGTAGTGCGAGCGTGTTTCAAAAGGCCGTTTTTAGAAGGCCCGTGTGACGAAACAAAACATAATGAAATGAAAAAATCTATATTATGAGGTAAGGAAGTATCCCTACTACTTACACCATGAATTCGATAGAATTTGAACCACTTTCTAAACCGTGGAGTGAGTTTCAAAAGTGCAATATTAATATTTTAGACAAAGAATGGAGTTCCCTTAATGGTATTTAGAAAAATGATGATCGGGGAAGGAATTTTCAATGATCGTAACATTGATCATTGAAACTGTTTGATCATTGAAAATTCCATCCCCGATCATCATATTTCTAAATACCATCAAGGGAACTCCATTGTTTGACTAAGCGATTAATATTGCACGTTTTAAAACTCATCGCACGGTTTCGCTGTTTAGCAAGTGGTATAATTTCTATCACATGGAGGATTTAAGTAGTAAGGATACTCTTGTACCTCATGCAATAATGTTTTTTAATTATTATGTTTAGTTTCGTCATACGGGCCTTCTAAAAACGGCCTTTTGAAACGCGCTCGCACTACATTAGGTCCTAGCTATTTAACGGTAAGGCTGCGCCCCACCATCCCTATTCGAAATATGCTTGTCTAGGGCCCCTCTACCTACCCCCCAATTATTGATGATTATTTCTGAATCACCCTGTATAGTAAGAGTTTGGATTTACTTATTGTAGCATGTTATAGATCACACTCTTATACACCTATTTTTTATGACTGAGCTATATGTTTTGTTAAATTGTAATTCCAAAAATGTTCTTCTAATTGGAGATCTTAATATTGACATTTTAGAAAAAATGATTCAGATTCAAATACATACATGGATTTATTGAGTGGAAAAATTTTTAAATCATTTTTAAATATTCCAACCAGGGTAACAGAAATTGGTGAAAGTTGTATCGTTCATATTTTCAATAGAACAAAAGACTTTCATGTAAAATCAGGATGTTTGGTTAACAATTTGACGAATCATTATCCAATTCTGTGTAAATTGTTTAAAGAAACTGTAAATTATTCGGAGGAAAAAATATTAAATTCTAAAATAAAAATTGATTATAAAAAATTACACACTATTGTTAGAAGTTCAGATTTTAAACAATGGTTAAAGTAATATAATTGATTAGGACCTCTTTACTTTTGAAAATTTAGTAATGGATTCATGTAGAAAATCAATTAAAACAGTTCTTTATTGTAGAAATAAAAGAAAAAATGGATGGATAACTACTGAAATTATACAATTAATAAATGAAAAAGAAAACCTGTATCCTAATTTAAAAAGAAATAAGTTTAATATAAAAATAAAAAATACTTATAAAAAAGCTACTAAAGATCTAAAAAATAAAATTAAAATGGCCAAAACTAGTTATTATCAAAACGAACCTTACTACGTTGAGAGGCCTTTTTCCCCCAAGTGATATGACAACATTTCCCCCCCATAAAATGGTTAAATGAACATAGAAAACACATTGTAAGCAAAAAAATTGTGAGAAAAAAATTTATTTTTCTGAAAAAGTGCTAAAAATTGTATTTTTTTACATTAAAAACGACATGTACGGAAAACACTCTTATTTTAAAACTACTCATGATATGAACATAAAATGTCATATTAACCCTCTTAAATATATAATCTATTTTGTGAACCAGGATAAAAGATGAATTTTATTCCTGTCAGAAGATACAAATCATGACTTAAAAATTTTAGGATTTACCTAAAAAATTTTTTTCAACAAAATAGAAAAGTGATTCAAAATTTTTTTCTTTTATAAATACACATAAGATCCTGCTTCACAAAATAGAATATGCATATTCGAACCATCATACCAAATTTAAAAAAAAATATATCAATTATATTTGTAGTAATGATGTTCACCGTAAAGCAAATTTGTTAAAAATAACATTCAGAGAAAAACGCATTTGAAGTCCGTCACTCCGGTTGAAAAGCTTGCGATATGGTTTTTAAAATTGAAATATCTCGGCTTCTACTTTGTTTAGAGACAAACCAAAAACTATTTTGAAAAGAAGAGAGTCCATATTTTCAGGTTATTTAGTAAAACAGTTTTCGAAATTTTGGTCGAAAATCGGTTTTTCAACGTAGTAAGGTACCTTAAATGTAACAAAAACAAGCAAAAAGAATGGAAGCTCATAAACAATATTATTGGAAAGGGTAATATAAAGAGTATTTATCCCAATACAACTAACTTAACCAATTTAGCTAATAATTTTAATGACTTTTTTGAAAATGTTGCAAACTAAAAAAATGATAATTGGGCTTTAACAAGAACTATAACTCATTCAAGTATTAACTCTTTTTATCTCTATGATTCAAATAATCAAGAAGTAAATAATGTATTGAGTTCAATCAGGGAAAATAAAGCTGTTGGTCATGATAAAATTCCGATAAATGTATACAAAATAATTTTTAAGCACAATCCCACCAAATTTACAACCATAATAAATAACTTGCTAAAGGCCGGTGATTTTCCAGATAGCTTGAAAGTAGCAGTTGTAACTCCCATTTATAAATCCGGTGATAGAGAAAATTTAACTAACTACGTGTAAGGTACCTGTGCCTAATATGGACACCCTAAGGAAAATGTGTTTTTTTCACCCCCTTGTACACGTCATAGGACTCCAAAAATGTATGACCACTATCCCTGGACTGTTGACTCTCATTATTAAAATTAGCGACCTTGTAATTATTCTGGTTTAATTTTTAATAATAAACACAAAAAAATGTTTGCAAGTGCCCATATTAGGAACCACCTGTCCCTATTATGGACAGGTGGCTACTTATTGACCTTCTAACCAGGGTGTATGGAAGAACCACTCTTCCAAGGGATTTTAGAGGAGAGGGGATAAAAAAAATATGCCTTGAAGTATTGCGGGGGAGAAGGGGCAGAGTAAATATCTTCAGAACATGCACTTCATAATGTTATATACGGATAGTATAATCAAGATTAAAAATACATATAAACACAAATTTATTATGAATTAGCTAAATAAAATAACATAAAACAGATAATTATTTTACAAATTTCTGAATCTGAAAATTCACTTGCTGTATTTCCAATGTGGACATAAGGTGTCCATAATAGGAACAGGGCGTAATTTTACTTACTCTTGTAATAAATAAACAAAGAAAACATTTTTAAGCAATATACGCAATAGCAAACGAAAATATGTTTTATCCGCTTTCTAAAACACTCCATTTTTTAATATTTAAAGTAATTTTACCATATGTAATAAGAATTTTAACTTAACCTGTAAATACTATCAGCAACCATGAAAACACAAATTTCTTTCAAAATGGCGAACAGCGCGCTTTTTTGCACTTTCCAGACTAAATTTTCTTTTAAAATGCTTTTCTTCAAGAATATGTAGCGCCAACTTTCGTTCAAGTTTCTTAGTTTTAAAAATATTAGGGGTGTCCATATTGAGAGCCCTGTCCATATTGGGTACAAGTACCTTAGACCAATTTCGGTATTTGAACATAACACTTGAACAAGAGAAACATTTAAACACACAACACAAAATTACAAAAAAAAAGAGAACCATAATCACCTGGGACCTATTGGTCCATTTAGGTGACCAAATATATATTTAAATAAGAAAATACATGAAAATACATATTTAAATAAGAAAATATATGAAAATACATATTTAAATAAGAAAATATATGAAAATACATGAGTGGCTAACAGGGTGTCGGTAAAATAAAAACAATATTATCAGTCATACAGATTTAAAATTACAAAAAATATGTATAAAAACAAAAATAGCTACATTAAAAAAGTTTCAATATTTTCTATTGTGAACAAAAATTCTTTTAGTTTCTTTTTGAATAAGTGTTTAGATGGGCTATTTTGGATTTCAAGTGGTAACATATTATACAGTTTGGGGGCTATATATTGAAAATTATTACAAAATATTGTTTTTTTGGGCTTAGGAATATTATAAATTACATTAGGTCTTCGAGGATTTATAGTATTACGTTTTGTACATTCCAGTGGGTTCAAAAAAAGATGCAGGCATATTTTATAAAAAAAAAGATGACGAAGAGGTAGAATATTCAGTAATTTGAAGTGGTTTATAGTAATCGAGTTGGTATTATTAAAAAAAACCTTAAAAACCTTTCCTGTAATTTGCTGATTCTTTTTAAATTTACCAAATAATCCCCACCCCAAATAGTTAAGCCGTAAATTAATTGCGAATGTACCCACGAATAATACAAATTAATTAGAAGCTTATTACTTATTTTTTGTTTAAGGTGATAAAAATTAAACATAACAAATCTTAGTTTGTCAGAGATATTTTGAGTATGAGATTTCCACTTTAAGTTGGAATCAATATGGAGTCCAAGGTATTTGATAGTTGACACTTGATCGATATGATTACAGTTACAATTTCCATAACTATTACAGAAGTTTTCGTGGTATTTAATAGAGAGCTGATAAGAACGGTTTTGAATGAGGTTAAAGGTCATATATTTTGTTTTGTTAACGTTCAAATTTAGGTTGTTTTGAAAAAACCAATCACGAATTTTTACAAGGTCATCGTTTATCATTAAGTTTAGATCATCGATTGAATCCACCGAATAAAGTAGTACTGTGTCATCTGCGAAACTTATCAGTTTGCCATATAATTTTAAGTTACATAGGTCGTTAATAAATATTAAAAATAATAAAGGTCCTAAAGTTGATCCCTGAAATACGCCGCAGTTTATTGGGAGGCATCTGCTAAGAGTATTGTAAATTTTAACGATCTGAACGCGATTTGACAAATATGACTCAATAAAATTGTAAAAATGTCCTCTGATGCCGACAAAAAATAGTTTTTGTAACAGGATGCAGTGATTTACTGAATCAAAGGCTTTAGATATGTCTAAATAGACAGCAGCAGTTTTTTTATTATTGTTCACACTATTATATATAAATCCAGTAAACTCATTCAAAGCTTTCTCGGTATTTGAATTTGGCAAAAAGCCATACTGATTACAAGAGAAGAAATTAATGTGATTTAGATATGAAAATAACCTATTCTTAATTATTTGCTCGAATATTTTAGAAAGTAACGGTAAAATAGAGATTGGTCTATAGTTGGAGTAATCATTTTTGTTTCCTTTCTTAAAAATAGGAGTAACAATTGAGAGTTTCAGTGATTTTGGAAAGACACCTTCTTTTACAAGGTTATTAAATAGTTTGGCCAAGATATATAAATGAGAGTTTGACAAACTTTTTAAAATTTTTGCGTCGATTCTATCAGAACCAGGGCATTTTTTGGATTTAAGTCCACGGATACATGTTATAATCTCAGTATAATCTATATCAAACCACATAAAAGAATTTACACTAGACACCAAATATTTTTTATAGTCATCGTTTGAGGGAGTTATACCATTGTAAATTGAAGAAAAATATGAATTTAGATTATTAGCTAATTGATCAAAGCTTGTGTGATCAGGCAAGGTATTATTAGTTTTACTCTTGCCTAAAATGTCGTTAACCAGCTTCCACTGTTTACGACTAGAATCACATTCATTAAATTTTGTTTCGTAAAAGATATTTTTAGCTATTCTGATTTTATTTTTTAAAACTTTAACTGTGGTTTTATAGGCTGTTTTGTATAAATTATTGCCAGGGTAACGCAAAGTTTTTTTATATAGTGCTTGTTTAGATTTTATAATACCGAATATATCCATATTAAACCATTCATTCTTATTAAACCTTGAATTATTTTTAGGATAAAAACTGAAGTTACTTTTTATCGCACCTAATTTACCATGGAAGTCAGAAAAGCAGGACGATACGTCAGTTCCGTTAACTTTGAAATCGTAGTTTTTCAAATAATCTTCAATTTTCTTGTAGTTAATTAATTTAGGTTTTATTTTATCAGTTGATGAGATTTTATTATTACTACTGAAAACTAGTTTACAAATAATAGGAAAATGGTCAGAGATGCTATTAATTAATCGAGCAGAGTATATTTGGTTTTTATAGGAAGGATCTGTTCGCGAAAATATATGATCAATGCAGGTACCGGATGAAATACGAGTTATATTATTTATATGAGATGAAAATCCATTTACATTTAAAAGATCTAAGTACATATTACTATTGTTGTTTAGGTTGAGAATATCAATATTTATATCACCTATGAATATAATGTTTTTGCAGGAAATATCCGATATTATAGGTTCTAATTCTATTAAAAAATTATTAACTGTAAAAGAATGGGATCTATATAATGAAATAATACAAAGATTAAGAGATTTGCTTGCCATAACAACAATTTCTGCAGAAAGCATTTCATAGCTCAATTGTTGGAAATCATAATTACTCTTAAAATAAATTAGCACACCTCCTGATCTATTATAATTTCTACAACATTGATATGTGTTAAAACCGTTAATATTATAAAGTTGAATTTCCTCTTTAGATAACCATGTTTCAGACAAAATCAAAACATCTATAAAACATAAATAATTGGAAAGCAAACAAATCAGTTCATCGAATTTGGTGCGGACACTTTGAATGTTGAAATGTACTATATTAAAACAAGCATTGTTGAAAGGTGAAAAGAGAAGGAATTGTTTGAGATCTTCAAGAGTGTTCAATGTGGCATTGCAATCGAAAATAGAGCTAATTTGAATTAAGACGAAAAGGTTATATTACATAGGTCGGAATCTTTTTGGATTTTGAACACTCTTGAGTTTTCTTTTTGACGCAAAAACAGCTTACCATCCCTCACCCAGCAAAATTGAATGTTATTGTCACGCTTGAATTGTTTGCACATGTGAAGCAGCTTTTTCATACCTGGAGCGAGATGTTCGTTTAAGGGCCCCATTCACGGACGCTCCGCTCCGCTCCCAATGGAGCGGTACGGAGCGAGAAGATGAAAAACCGAAAATAAGACAATCGCTCCGCTCTGCTCCGCTCCACCCATTCCATTTTCTGTTTCCTGGTAGCCATTGTCTACAGCAAAATGGATGATTTTCTTCTAGTGTCGACAGCTGTTATTTAAATTGGATTTTGGACAGCTGTTATTTAAATGGGAAATAAAATAAAGTTAACGACAAAAACTATTTTTTATACCCACTTTAAAAAGGTATCACTTACTGTTTTATAAATTTTTACACAACTATATGTATGCAGTTAAATTTTTAAATTGTAATTACAGAAAATGGGGATCCTTTCAACTATTTTTGCATTTAGGGTTTATTTCCACTGAAATCTATTTTTAAATTTGAAGTGGTTAGTTGCACGAAGAGTTGCCTTTATCAAGCGAAAGAAAGTTAGAGTTGTAGTTTTTTTTCGTGCGACTAATCAGTGCCTTTTAAATTCCGAGTTCTTTTAACCTACACAATGTTCCCTTAATTAATAAAGATAGTATCGTTTGGCATCCCGACTTCAATAATATGGATTTTGCTAAGTAACTGATTATTTTCGAAAGTTAAGCTAAATGGAACCTAACCACAAAACAACAAGAGATATTTTTCGATGAATATAAATTTTCGAGTTTTTAAATAATTTCAATTAAAGTAAAAACGGATTATTTCAATATTATGATCATTTCTAAATATAAATAGAGAATATAAATAAAATTAAATTTCTTCAATGTTTAGTTTTTTAAGCAACTTGAAGTTTACAAAAACATTTTAAAAATACACACATGGGTTTTACTGTTAATTTTCCAAGATTTATTGCATTTATTAGTTTATAATAACCTTTCATTTTTCAGCCATCCTAGTTTGATAATACATAAATTGTTTGAAATTTGATTTTAAGATTATTTAACTAATTTCTTTGCATGCAACACTTTTAAAAACTCTTAAAAGAAAGTAAATAATTCAAAAGTAATTATTTATTAGTATGTCTTTACTCTTTATTGATTTTAATTTAAGTTGAAAATAGAGTTTGGTTCCCCTAAATAAATTATTTGATGGAGTATTTTTGGAAGAAATGGTTGGGATTAGTTAAAAGGATCTAAATTAAGAAAGTTATTAAACAAATGTCATGACACCTAAAAATAATTTTGTTTCAAGATTGTGCTGGAATTCAAAATTTTGTAACCAGAAATAACACTGTAATAAATATTGTTCTAATAAATCAATTTTTATAAATTTTTTGTTTTAATATTTATAAAAAAATAAATAAATCTTACTACACCCCCGAGTTTTAACAATAAATTCCTCTGGACTAAATATTTATAAAAAAAGATACTTTTGAATAATAATAAAAATTATGGTAACAGAAAACGATTAAAATTATTGGAAAGTTTTTAAAGGGGGCATCTAATCACTGATCTCCTAATTTTTCATAATTTAAGCGATCCTTTGAACCCTTTAAACAAAATCAATATCAGATGAAAAAATTTGCGAAAAGGAAGTTTACTAGCATAAAAACTAAATCTAGCCTGGGCTACACTCTATGCTGACTAGGATACTTCATAATTAATTCAAATTTTATAATGGAGCCATTGGATTTCCAATACTTTGGAATTCCAAATGCTCCACAAAACTGGAACGATAAAGTGGTTCACGTCATGAATTACATCACGCATGATGTCAAAAATCAAATCATGTGACTCTAGATTTCAACCTTATCAGCAGTTTGGAACGAGTGGAGTTCGAATTTGGAATGTCGTTCCAGCCACTCCGAGTGATGCGAGATCATTTCTGTCAACAATCGCTCCAAAAAGCACGTGTTTTTGTGGAATGGAGCGGAGCAGAGCGACCGTGAATGGGGACCTTTAGGTAGACTGGAACTGAGTCAAAGCTACTGTTAATGTCCGAGGCTTTGAGTCGTTTAGCTTTCGCCGCAACAAGGCATTTGTCTCTTTCGGCTTTTGAAGAAAACTGAACAATTATTGGTTTTGGCTTGTCTACACGGGATGAGGGCACACGATGAATCACTGTAGCGTGATCGAAGTTATTTACATCCAGTGCTATTAGTACCGACTTCACTAGCTGTTTGGTGTCTTCGTTTGGTGCTTCTGGAAGTTCGGAAATCTCCAAGTTCATGCGCCTTGAGTATTGTTGTAGTTCCAGAGTTTCTGATTTCAAAATAGCTAAATCCTCTTTGTTACGAGCGTTTTCCGACTTCAGGCTTGCATTTTCTTCCTTTAACGATTTCACTTCATTTTTCAAGCTTTCTATTGATTCTGTCAGCTTTTGGATAAGGTGCTCATTGTGGTTCAGGCTAATTGAATATTCCGCAAATTGATCTTTAATGAATGACTTCAGGCTAGTGATTTGCTCTAGGTAAGCACTATTGGGGATTGGATCAGATGGCTGCCGATCTTTTGAATCATCCCTTTTCAAGGTAGCAGGGTCGCTCTCTTGATCACGATCTTTTGGCCGATCTTTTGGATCATCTTTTTTCAAGGTAGAATGGCTTCTCTCTTGATCACGATCTTTTGGAACATCTTTTGGCCGATCTTTTGGATCATCTTTTTTCAGGGTAGAAGGGCCGCTCTCTTGATCACGAGGAGTTATCCGCCGGGTTTTACACCCTACGCACTTCCATTTAGCTTTCGTTTCTGGCTTCATCCTACGAAATGCATCTTCCAAAAATCCACCGCAGTGGAAGTGGTACGTGTCGCTGCAATTTCCCGTACACCGTAATAAGTCCTCCGTACCTCTTATTTCTTCTTGGCAAAGAGCGCAGTTCATGATGGTTGCTCTATCTCTTGGGTGACTGAATCCACGCAAAAAAATATTGACACCAAAGGGTGTTTGGTTACTAAATATTAAATAAAAATATTAAATATCAATAAATACTTGTATAAATTAATAAGAAATAGCTAAAGTTTGGAGAGCGTAAACAAACACGCCGTAAGCTGTGACACAGCTGTTGCCACTCAAAGAATTAAGGTATTACCAATCTTCTCAAAAATTTTAGAGAAAATTATGAGGGACAGACTTACTAACTTTTTAAATTCTTCTGAATTTATTGCAGGAAATCAATATGGTTATAAAAAGGGGTATAGTACTGAACACGCTCTGAATGAATTTTTTACTTTGATATACAGGGTGATTCAGAAATAATCACCAATAATTGAGGAGGAGGTAGAGGGGCCCTAGACAAGCATATTTCGAATAGGGATGGTGGGGTGCAGCCCTACGTTTAAAGAGCTAGGACCTAATGTAGTACGAGCGCGTTTCAAAAGGCCGTTTTTAGAAGGCTCGTGTGACGAAACAAAACATAATAAAATGAAAAACATTATTGCATGAGGTACAGGAGTATCCGCACTACTTAAATCATCAATGTGATAGAAATTGGACCACTTGCTAAACTGTGGGGTGAGTTTTAAAACGTGCAATATTAATCCCATAGTCAAACAATGGAATTCCCTTAATGGTGTTAAGAAAAATGATGACAGGGGAAGGAATATTTGATGATCAAACAGTTTCAATGATCAATGCTACGATCATTGCAAATTTCTTCCCCGGTCATTATTTTTCTAAATACCATTAAGGGAACTCCATTCTTTGACTAAAAGATTAATTTTGCACTTTTGAAACTTACTCCACGGTTTAGAAAGTGGTTAAAATTCTATCGAATTCATGGTGTAAGTAGTAGGAATACTTCCTTACCTCAAACAATAAATTTTTTCTTTTTATTATGTTTTGTTTCGTTACACGGATCTTCTAAAAACTGCCTTTTGAAACGCGCTCTCACTACATTAGGTCCTAGCTCTTTAACGGTAAGGCTGCGCCCCACCATCCCTATTCGAAATATGCTTGTCTAGGGCCCCTCTACCTCCCCCCAATTATTGATGATTATTTCTGAATCACCCTGTATAGTAGTATAAATGAAAACCAAAAAAGTGTTGCAATTTTTATTGACGTTTCTAAAACATTTGATTCAATAAATTATAATATATTAAAACGGAGTGCTTCACCACTACCTCTGGTTTGAGGAATATGTGAGAAAACTCCAGCTCTCAAGCGTCGCCTCCAACCATGGACCGGTTTCGCCCTTGTTAGGGCTCATCAGCACGGTATAGGAGTTTTCTCACATATTCCTCTAACCAGAGGTAGTGGTGAAGCACTCCGTTTTCATACCTGTCCTTTCGGGAATTAAATCTGTTCTATGGAATGCGCAGTTCATTCCGGCAGATAGTGGCGGACTGATCAATGGTCACCACTTTTTCCGTTATAGTCGTCTAGACTAAAAGCTCTTCCTCCGCTCTCTTGCGTTACCTTCCTATACCGTGCTGATGAGCCCTAACAAGGGCGAAACCGGTCCACGGTTGGAGGCGACGCTTGACAGCTGGAGGATCTATCTACATAATTTTTCAAGTGATAAAAGATAAATAAATAATAACGGAGTTTATTTATTAAAAATTCTATGTGTGATGCATATTTTAAGTTTTGGTCGATGTGTTGAAGTTACAGCCCGTCCTCGTTTGAGGACGCTGGGCGTTCCGGCGTAAAAAAATCAAGAGATCAGAAAAGTCAGCAAATAGGAAAATAACTTATATAGGTATGCTAAACAACTTAAAATGGACTAGTTAAAGTAGTTTATAAGACTTTATGATGAAATTAATCATAAACTACACTTTTTAGCATTATTTTTTATCAATTTTAGGAATTTATCTCCTTTTGAGTAAATCCAATGGTACATATTTTTGTGTTGTACGAAGTGTGATAGTTGATAGTGAGGGAAAACTTTTGTTAGGAGATCATGAGGAACATGTTAAATACATGAAAACTAAATACATATGATACATGAACAAAATGCACGCTATTTTTGAATAAATTCTAGCACTTGGTATGATATTTGGGAAAACAAGGTGCTCAAAATATGATTCACAAAATATATCACATCGAAATTTTATTTCCCTTATTAAATTTATGTTCACAAATCCCCTTTAGGTTCTTTTTCTATTTTTTTCCGAGATTTCAGAGGACATCGAGCCATTTTATTACATTTTATGGTCTCACAATTCATTATGAAAATAAATATTCATGAGATTTTGCAATCGGTAAGAACCTATAAGCCATTATAACTACTAAAAACCCTTCTAAAACAAAAATAAATACTATTAACTACCTTATAATAGTTGAAGAACAGCTTTAACACGATAGTAGATCGAAAAAATCCAAAATCTGTGATGAGTAGAAATCTGAAAAAAGTTCTCCGGAACGCCCAGCGTCCTAAAACGAGGACAGTAAAATTGGACGTCATTTTTGAAAACGAAATTTTTTTAAAAGTTACTAATTTTCTTTTATATGTATACATATGACCTTAATTTGAAATACTAGTGAGAATAAAATAATTACCTTGACTTCAGCCGATGTAGCTAGACAGAAAGGCAAAGCAAGTGTAATACATGAAAAAAGCGCGAAATTACGAGCCGAATCAAGGAGCTTAAAACAATACCAGACATACTGTCTGTCTATCACAAGAAGAGCTCCCGCCAGTTTGTCTGATTATGGCGGTCGCTATAGCAACAAGACCGGTTCATTTTAAATAGGGATAAACCGTATAAGGATTTGGCGGAGATTAAAGCCGAGGGAGGATTATTGGCCGAATTTTTGGCGATCCCAAGCACGGTCTTCTCGGATTGATGCAGTGAACTGTTAAAATAATAAACAAAGAGGAATAGTGATTCAATTAACCATGTATATTCTAGGGAACTAACTGACTTGATAGATTTTTGATTTAAGTTTCTTTTTCTGAATTTTGCAAATGTAATAAATAAAATAGAATTTTGTTTTTTAGAAGAATTGATAACTCCGCTTCCTACACATATTTGATTTGATTTAACTGTTGCCTTTGGATTGTGTTTCGATTTATATCAATAAATTTTCTATTTCTTTAAAATTACATGATGACATTTCATTTTAAAAAGGGTGAAATATTAAAATCGCAAGCGCGAAAAATAATTTACAATGTTGCAGATTTTTGTTCAAGTGAAGGATCGTCGAAATCTTTATCGATTCCACGATTTTACTTTCTGCAATAAATTTCACATGAATTATTCATATTTTTTTTTGTAAAATTTAAATACAAGCTGTCTCAAAACCAGAGGGGAAAATGCCAGAAAAAGGGTGGGATATAACCTTGACGACTAGGATTCACAAAGCAATTCAAGGTCAGAAATGCGACATGTGATTTTTTAGACTGAACCATCCAGATCTGGAATATACGCTTTACCCTTTAAGACCCAGAAATATCGCTCGATTCCGGCATTTTTATAAAATCAAAAGTTTTAATGTTTACTTCAGTCAAGGGCTAACACATCACAATCGTGAATTTCTTAATCTTAAGGATTCAAAAAAGTCGTTTAGTTGTAATCCGCTTTTAGCCCCTTCCCTTCTAGCTTTTCTCCCTCTAATTTTTAATCATCCTGTAACAGAAATCCAATCCGTTTTAAAAATACAAAACTATTTATCACTCGATGGATCATGATGAAATAAGATTTTCACCAAACGCAGCCAATTCGACCCTGTTCTAAGATTTCCCGATTTATGTAATTACAAAGTAACAATATAAAAGTTATCGCCAAATTCCCCAACAAGGCGCTCAGTAAGCCAAAGTGGTTGCGCCTTTCTTCTGATTTCACCCGTTGAAAATGAGCAGAGTCCTGTTGCCTTGGCAACAGAGATGTAAACCAGAGCTCTTCTTGTGATAGACAGACAGTATGATAATTTGCGGCATATTTTGTAGTAATGCCATCTATCGTCATGCAAAATAAACAATCGTTTCCGGAAAAAAGAAAGATTTTACACACCTTTTTATGCACTGTCCTCAAACGAGGACGCTGGGCGTTAACGGGTTAAAGTATCACCAAGTTTTACACATTGCTTTCTATTTTTGAGATATGATCTAAACCGCAAGAGCTGCACACCTCTAATACCTGCCCTTGATAATTTTTCAAATAAAATATCATGGTTTATTGGATCAAAAGCCTTTGATATATCAATGAAAATTGCAACAGTTTTTAAGTTATTATTAATGTTATCATAAATTAAGGAAGAAAATTTATGTAAAGCATTTTCGGTGCTAAATCCCTTTTTAAAACCAAATTGATTTTTAGCAATGAAACTAGTTGAGTCCAAAAAACAAGTTAATTTATCTGTCATAAGTTTTTCAATAATCTCTCTATTCTAAAAAAAAAGTTTTTGGTGAACGGTTTCCAGAGAAAGGCTTTTTAATTACTGAACCAAATGACACATATATGGTATCAAAATGTCCGAATTCTTTCCGGATTTCCGAGTAAGCCCTTCGATTTTTCAAAAAAATTCTTAATTTTAAAATATTTCCATTTTTTTAGATTTCGGATAAGGTCGCAGTTACAAAGCAAGAAACTATGAATTTTAAAACAATTGAAAATATATTTCACTGGTTTTTTAACATTCAAATACATTAAATAATCATCTTTCTATTTATCACACTAATTTAAAAAATATATATTGGATTCTTTTTAACAATATTTATATTTTTGGTGTTCAAACGATTTTAATTATATTTAAAACTAATGTATAATTAATTTATCTTTTATTTTTAAATAATTAATTCATATTTATATATTTATCTTTGTCGTTGTGGCAACCTAATCATTACTATATTTACAATAAAATATAAACTCGCTTTCAGAAATTTTGAACTTTTGCATTTATTTATTACAATAATAATTATTTTTACATCCTTTTGCAAGTTATATTATTTAAGGTAGTAAAAGGTAACTTTTTTTTATAATGCCAAAATGCAAAACTAGATATGGCGGGGGAATGTTTTAGAAATAAAGATAAAAATCGAAAGTCAGAACATTCGTGTCATTGCTATGAAACTGACACAATTTCGATGTTTATTTGTTCTCATGAAGCAAAATTCTAAATTTTCGTGATGTTTACGATAATTACTACATTTTTCACAGACAATCGATGAAAATCATTACAAATTTTAAGAAAGTAAAATTTATTCCGGAGATGTTTCAGTGCTTCTGAATGGATCTGTGTGAGAAAAACATTACCTTGGGGAAATGGTAAAAGAAAGTTTACACTGCTTTGTTACTAATTTTCTTAGAATTAAATGGCGATCCGACAATTCATATTGCCATAAAGGAACTTAAAATTTTGCCGCTGAATGAATATTCCCCCAGGGGCCGCGCTAACCATTCGCCAATTCGCCAAATGCGAGTAAATCGCGAAAATGGCGAGAAAAAAGTAATTTAGTCGAAAGTACTGGCGAATACTTTTTCCGTTTTAGTGAACTTCCAAAAGTAATCGATAAATTTCAGAACTTAACTTCCGTTTTTAAAAGTCGCCCGTGTGCGATTACTCGCCAAAAATTGTTTGGCTGTACAGCATTCGCGGAATGCGGTTGGCTTGAAATCGTATTTCCGCGTGCACCGCGCCGCGCTACGAGCACCGAAACAACCGTTCGCGGCTTCGCTTACGCCGTTTGGATCTTATTGTATGTTTATTATGATTATTAACACTATTGTTACGTTTTCGTCAAAGAGAACAAGACGAGGTTACTTTGATAGGGTAGGGTTTATTTGATGATGATGAAATTATATACAAATGAAAGTCTTATTTACACTATTTACAAATGGAGATGGCAATACAGTCCAAGATGAGCGTACCAGTCCTCACGAGTCGTCAGGAAGACACTTTTCTCACAACACAGTCCAAGAATGACCGGAACAGTCCTAACACAGTTCTATTATCAGCACACGCGAAGAACAGCAGTTCTCAGGTTGAGGGCAAGCTTCACTCGCAGGCTATTCCCGATTATACACCGCTCCAGATCCCAAACAGTTCCACTCAGTCGCTGGAACACTCTCGAAGACGGCTAACTCTTCTCAGTCTCGAAGAAGGCTAAATCTCCTGCCGCGGACTCTCCACAGAGGATCTAGAAGACAGTCTCCTAATCGCTTAGGACACTCACCAACAAAATCGCTTAAGCAAGACTCCGCACGAGTCTTCAATCGCTCTCGAGCGCACCTTCGCTCGAACCAAGAATCCACCACAAGACTCCACGAGCCTTCAGTCTCTCTCGAGGGGGGGGGCACTATCTCTCGGCCCTCACACACACCGGTCTTCTTCCAGTCGCTTCCCAGTCCAGTCCCTTCGCATCGCAACCTTTCACCCTTATATAGTAGGGCCGGCCGCAACTAGAGGGCGCCCGAAGAATCTCGAATGCACGAGGCTGTCTCGCAGGGAAGGCTCTCGCTGCTTCGCTAAGGAGCGCGTATCTTCCGGAAACTTCTTTAATTTTGGTTTGCGTCCCGCGTAACACTGCCCCCTCCTTAAGAACTGACCGTCCCGGCAGTTCCCACAAAAGCCAGTTGTCTTCAGGGCAGCAAAGCGAGGTCCGTCTTGAAGCACCTGAAATCCTGCAGAATGTCGGCTTCCTTGAGCATTCGTTCTCATCCACACGTGTGTTTCCTGAAACTGGATCCCTGGAGAAATTCCTTTGTACTGCATGTCTATCCACTCTGCGACCGCACTGATGCGTTCTCGGGCAAGGTGTTGCTCTAGCTCCAAACGTGCCTGTGACTTATCCACAAATGGGTCGGGCAATGGAAGCAAATCACCAAGGCGTCCATTCATCAAATCGCAGGATAACTGGAGATGTTCAGGGTCTTTCAGGCAGTCTACCAGAACTCCAGGATCCCATAGCACAGTCCAGCGTTCCACAGAAATCTTCGGGCCGAACTCGCTCCAACCTTGAGGCTCAACATCCTGACACAAGGCCTCAAGCTTCACAGCATGCGATTCCGAAGGGTTCAAATACCCGCAACCAGCCACTTGTTCCCCTCTCTTAGCAACGGGATCCTTGACAGCATCCATGTAGTTCTCGGAAGCAATTTCCTCCCGTAACTTGGGGCACTCTCCAATGGCCAATACCGATAGTCTTCGGAGGTCAGACGAATGCTCATGCAGAGGCTCACCATTTCTTTGGGCTCTGTCTCTCGACTGAAACAAGGGGAACTTCAACAGGTGCTCCTTACCGCACCGAAACCCTTCGGCTCCCACTAAGCACCTCAAATCTCTACACATGTTGCTTGGCAACACAGCAACAGTCACCACTCCGTCAGGTGACAACACAAGTTGGCAGGCCCATTCCTCATCGCGACCTTCCTTGGCTCCAGCGATAACATTGACCTCTCCAACTTCTCCATCGTCAGGATTCACTTCTTCAACATGTTCCTCTTTATCCACAGCCCCGTCGCTCTTCTTAGGCGCAGTCCTCCAATCCTCCGGACTCTCTTTTACCGACGAAAGGTCCTCTTTCATGCTGTCTTGAATGGCTTTGGTCTCCAATTCGTTGTCCAACATTTTTTTCGTTTGGCCAATCATGCTGGCCTGGAAGTCCAACAATTCTTTCAATTGGCCACTCATACTGGTCATCATCTCCATCAGCGTGCTCATCTTACTCTCCATTATTCAAGTCATAGACACAAAACAAATTTCAGTCTTCAGTCCTAACCCTATCCCACTTCTGACACCAGTTGTTACGTTTTCGTCAAAGAGAACAAGACGAGGTTACTTTGATAGGGTAGGGTTTATTTGATGATGATGAAATTATATACAAATGAAAGTCTTATTTACACTATTTACAAATGGAGATGGCAATACAGTCCAAGATGAGCATACCAGTCCTCACGAGTCGTCAGGAAGACACTTTTCTCACAACACAGTCCAAGAATGACCGGAACAGTCCTAACACAGTTCTATTATCAGCACACGCGAAGAACAGCAGTTCTCAGGTTGAGGGCAAGCTTCACTCGCAGGCTATTCCCGATTATACACCGCTCCAGATCCCAAACAGTTCCACTCAGTCGCTGGAACACTCTCGAAGACGGCTAACTCTTCTCAGTCTCGAAGAAGGCTAAATCTCCTGCCGCGGACTCTCCACAGAGGATCTAGAAGACAGTCTCCTAATCGCTTAGGACACTCACCAACAAAATCGCTTAAGCAAGACTCCGCACGAGTCTTCAATCGCTCTCGAGCGCACCTTCGCTCGAACCAAGAATCCACCACAAGACTCCACGAGCCTTCAGTCTCTCTCGAGGGGGGGGGCACTATCTCTCGGCCCTCACACACACCGGTCTTCTTCCAGTCGCTTCCCAGTCCAGTCCCTTCGCATCGCAACCTTTCACCCTTATATAGTAGGGCCGGCCGCAACTAGAGGGCGCCCGAAGAATCTCGAATGCACGAGGCTGTCTCGCAGGGAAGGCTCTCGCTGCTTCGCTAAGGAGCGCGTATCTTCCGGAAACTTCTTTAATTTTGGTTTGCGTCCCGCGTAACACTATCTACTGAACATAATTGAAAAATAATCATAATTTTATGTTATTAAGATTCTCAGGTTCTAATACTCCTTTAATATTTAAATACTCCCATTGAAAACTTCGACGATTAAAAAAGATTGCGAAAAAAAGAATTTTGTTTAACGAGCTGCCTCCATATTGGAAGGCATGCATTTATTTCTGAGGGAGCATTATTATTATTTAAGTACTTGTTGATAATAAAAAAATAATCGATCTTGAGCAAAAAGCTTGCTGTATAGATTATTATCTTAATGATTTAGATTTTAGAATTTGTTTACATAATTAATGAGCCGATTGACTTGGATTAAAAAAGTATCTTTTTAACTGATTTTGAGAATCGAAACCTGTCTAGTATAGTAGATAAGCGATAAATACAGCGCCATCTATATGATGGCGCTGTATTTATTAGCTGTTTTATGTAATGAAGCTACGTTAATACCGGTTTTACCCGATATCCAATTACGCCGGCGCCAGCCACGGACTGCCCGCGAACGCTTTAATTTTTGGATGGAGTAACTTAAAAAAATCATGCAATTTGAATTAGATTTTACTCAAAAAAATATGGCTAATAGCTAATAAATTTATGATTTGGCTAATTCACTGGCGAATGTTTTGAAAACCTTAGCGCGGCCCCTCTTTTTTGAAAGAATACCCCAGAGAAGTACAGTAGAACCCCGATTATCCGCGAGCGGATGATCCGCGGTGCGGATTATCCGCGAGTGCCAGGAAAAAAGTTTTTAATGATGAGAGCAAATTTTAGATGAGATTAGAGACATTTTAGATGTAGAGCAAAGGTTTCTGCTGTACTGCACCTATTTTAAAAGTTTTACATATCATGTTTAAGTACAATAAAACATAGTTTTTATGCTGAAATATTTTTTTCGTGTTTTCACATCATTTTTAGTCTTTTTTCGGGTTATCCGCGATTTTCGCTATCCGCGGTACCCTTGCCACCCAATTGCGCGGATAATCGGGGCTCTACTGTAGTTCCCCTGTTTTAGGAATGTTTTATAAAATGAGTAAGTGCTGTGAGCTGTGTTTTGTGAGGATGGCAAAGAGATCCTTAAGTATCAGCGTCAGCAGTTAACGGGGGTTGGCGAGCGATAGCGAGCAGGGGGCGGTAGCTCCCTAGTTTTAGAAAAAATTGGTAAAATAGATATCGGTCTATAATTTGTTAAATTTTCTTGATCTCCAGATTTAAAAATTGGGGTAACAACTGCTAATTTCAAACTGTCAGGAAAATTTCCATCCTTTAACAAGTTGTTTATTATTCTTGTAAACTCACTAGGATTATGCTTTAAAATCAATTTATATAGTTTAATAGGGAGTTTATCATAACCAACAGCTTTGTTTTCAGATATTGAATTCAAAACATTATTGATTTCTTGTATGCTTGTATCATAAAGATAAAAATAATTGACATTTGAATAAGTAGTAGTAATTGAAAAGGCATGATCGTCCCGTTTAGAGTTTGCAACGTTAAGAAAGAAATGGTTGAAGTTATCTGCCAAAATGTTATAATTTGTAGTACTAGGAATGATACTTTTTTTGCTATTTTTGCCCAAAATATTATTTATAAGATTCCACTCCTTTTGCCTATTTTTACTGCATTTTGAAAACTCACTACAATAGTAACTTGTTTTAGCTAATTTGATTTGTTTTGTACTTATGTATTTGTACTTATGTCATAAATATTTTTTATAAATTTACGATACAATTTTTCTTTTTCATTAATCAAACTTATAATTTCTGTTGTTATCCAACCATTTTTCTTTTTTCTTATTTTAGGACGAGAAATGTTGTAAGTTGAGTTCTTATAAACATCAAGCACTAAATTATCAAAAGATGCATAATCATCAATATATCCTAAAGAATTTTTAAAATCGACACTGCTGACAAGGGCTTCAAATTTTCTATAATCTATACAATAATTTGATTTACGCACATTATTTTCTTCAGAATTTATCGACATTACAGTACTTAATTTGCAAACTATTGGATAATGATCAGTTAAACTGTTTAAAAGACAACCAGTTTTAACAAGAAGTGCTTCGGTTTTTGATAAAAATATGGTCAATGAAGTTTATTTAAGGAATAAACTTCGATATAACTTATATTTATTTTATCATCTAAAAATTTACGTAGACAGATCCTTTTTAAATATTTTATACAGCTCATGGATTCAATCAAAGTTACAATTGGAATTATTTTTTGGGCAGATGATTATATTACAAATTTAGTTCCACTAATAAATTTACAAAAACGAATATTCAAATATATTGATGATAATCAGCAAAATAATTTCCTATCTTTAAAAAAACTGCATTGCTTTGGTTTTTAATTTTTATTCATGACAATATAAATTCATATGAAAGTAATATTACTGTGGTGATGTTTCACACCACCCCATATTTTTGCGTGTTTAAACTCGTATCTTTATTTCAAAATTCCCGCTATCAATTTTTTATTCTTAGTTCCTTCTTTCTTGTGAGTTGCCTTTTTCCATCACGCGCATCTCATAAATTTCCTCAATCAAAATTATGCAGTTTTGCTCGGCCGTTTGCCTATTAACATTTCATCGTTCCCACTCTCGCAGCCTTTCGTGTACTATTCGGTTCCTCCTCTCTGTCTCCTGACTTGTGATAATTTTCCCATCCAACGAACTCTCTTAATCGCCAATACTTTAAATTAATTCTGGAGACAAGAGCACCTTATTGTAACCCATTTAAAAATTCAGTAAATCGTTCTTTACTTTATTGGCATTTTTTCTGGCGCTCGCCATTGGGGTTACTTTAGAGTCTAGATGATGGAGTGAGTACCCCTCATGGTAACTGTTGTCGTTCAAGTTTCACCATCCAAACTAGATGGACTAAGACTAGCATCATTAACAGACGAAGAGTTGCAGAGTGTTAAAAGGTATATTGTGAAAGGATGGCCGTCATCTAAGTACTGTGTTGAAGCACCAGCTAGACCTAGAGTGCCTGTATGGGAGAGAGTGGCGACAACTCAGTACCGCGCAGGCGCGGAAGCCGGATGGGTTGCCAAGGAGAGAAACTCTACTTAGCCATGCTGGTATCTTTATCGCTCCTTTGGCGAGCGGGTTTTACATATACTTCGGGATTTTTCTTCGTCGTTTCATTTTCATTTTTGATTTTTCGCACTTTTGGATTAATTTAAGGAGTTAAATCTTCTGGAAATGTATAAAAGTTTTTGATAACTTGAGAACTACCAAATTCATTACTTAGATCAGAATTTAATGTTTTTAATAGTTGAAATTAAGTGCAACTTTTCTTCCAAAATCTTTGCTATAAATGCTGAAACATAACAAAATAGGGCCAAGATATTTTAGCCTACTTAGAGCTTAAGGCCATTTAGAGCAATTTTATTTCCTTTAATTAATCTTTGTGTCATAAATTATACTTTAGGAAACTCAAGATTCTGTTATTTAAATAAATAATATTTACTTATTTTTAAACATTATGAAATTTTCCTGTTGAAAAGCAATAGGTTAATCTGCAAACTAGACTTAAACATAATAAGTAAAATTTCAATTCATTAAGGTAGTAGTAAAAATAAAAGTCATCTAAATTTTATAAATCAGTATTTTATTAAAAAAGTCTTGAACACACAAATTGTGATAAAAATTTACACAATTCTTACCTGCTCTGATCGGTTTGTGCTGTTAAATGCCGAACAACCAGGCATCTATAAAAAGTAAAACAGATATTGTAATACTTAAACATAAGATTAAGAAAAGCAGTTTTATTATTATTATTATTATTATTATTATTATTATTATTATTATTATTATTATTATTATTATTATTATTATTATTATTATTATTATTATTATTATTATTATTATTATTATTATTATTATTATTATTATTTAAGAAATTGCAAAAGTGGTACTTGTGTAATATTACATTATTGCAAGCGTTTTTGTTTACTGCAAACGTGATAAATCAGGGCTTGATTTTAACCCATTAATGCCCAACTTTTTATTTTTCTTAAATATTTGGTAAAAACATAGTAAATAGCCCCAAAATAACTGGAAAAATAGTAAAAAAAATTCCAGGTTAAAATTTTAATTTCTACACCAAAATTAAAAAACGTCCCTAAAAAGGGACGTCAGGCACGAATGCCCCCGTGTTTTTTCCTATAGTAAACGCATGGTAGGAAACTGTTTTAAAGGCTTAAAAATCATCTTTTATCTTTTTAAGTGCAGCAAAAATGATCGGAACCATACTGTAACATGAATATTAACAAAAAATATTAATTATTTATTCAATTAACTGTAAAATTAACCTTAATTAACGTAATTTGAGCTTTTTTATTCTCTAAAACACGTTTTTTCCTCCCGAATCTATGTTAATTGCAAATTAATTAAGATTTTTAATTGAAAAAGGCATTCTTTGTTTATATGTTACCTAATATTAAGTAATAATTACATTTACACACCTCAAATCCATCAGAATATCTCAATTTGTGAAGTTTAAGTCTTTCAAATGCCCATACTTTTTTTCATTTTATTTAATTTTATTGTGCGGAACACAAATTTCTCCCCAAAAATAAAGCATTAGTGGGATGTGCATTAGTAAGCCAGATGATATAGATTGATCTGCAGTATAGAACACAATGATTAGCGACATCAAATTAGAAAAATAGCCGAAAATTTATCACAAAAGCTACTTTTTTGGCAATTTTAATAACAAAAAGTCATTATAACTAATAATTATTAAACTTTTAATTAAATTATAATCGTAATATATTTGCATAAGTAATAAATATAGTAAAATAATTTATTTATTCCTTTTAATTAATACAAATTAATTAATTCCTTATAATTTAAGACTTTTTATTACATTAATTTAGCAGAAATAACAGTATTTTCCATAAAAAAATAAACAAAAATAATAAATTTATTAGCTAAAATTAAATTAATTTTATAAATATCAATTATTTAATTCATTTCATAAGAATCGAACGCGTTTTTATGAAAAAAAATAAGGAAACACTAGCATTTCACTATGGGGAAAACCACGGGGGCATTCTTGCCTGACGTCCCTTTTTAGGGACGCTTTTCGAGGGTCAAAAATAAGGTCAAGATAAAATATTTTGGAAAAATAAAAAAACACCCCAACTGATTTAATGTATAATTAGTAATATACAGGGTGTTTCAAAATTGCGTTGCACGGCTTTTATTCGAAACCAGCGCCTCCTAGAGTCATGGAAGTAAGGTCTACCCCTAGGTAACTGACCCTGGAGAATCCATTGAGATGACTTACAGCGCCCCCTAGCGGCGAAATTAAAAAGTTAAAAAAATTAATTTAAAAACTAAAGGAGATAGAGCAAAAACCTCAGTGAGAGTATTGTTGCCAACGTCAAGAAGAACTCATTGAAAAAAATTTGATCAAAATATCTTGAATATTCGTGGAGATATTAGCATGTGAAAATAGCACTTTTTCGGGGGTCAAAAAGGAAAAAGTTTGCATATTTGCAAATTTTTCAGTGTTATTGTGTAGTTTTGTGTTTTTTTAGTTGAAAGAACACAAAATTTTATCAAAAAATCAAAAAAATTTGCAAATATGCGAACTTTTTACTTTTTGACCCCCGAAAAAGTGCTATTTTCACATGCTAATATCTCCACGAATATTCAAGATAATTTGATCAAATTTTTTTCAATGAGTTCTTCTTGACGTTGGCAACAATACTCTCACTGAGGTTTTTGCTCTATCTCCTTTAGTTTTTAAATTAATTTTTTTAACTTTTTAATTTTGCCGCTAGGGGCGCTGTAAGTCATCTCAATGGATTCTTCAGGGTCACTTACCTAGGGGTAGACCTTACTTCCATGACCCTAGGAGGCACTGGTTTCGAATAAAAGCCGTGCAACGCAATTTTGAAACACCCTGTATATCGGCATTGAAGTGTTTTTTAAATAACAACTAGGATTTTTAAACTTTTTCTTTTAAAATATTTTAAAAAGCACTTTTCTGAAAAATTCTAACTTCCAACTTTAAAAAAAGTGAAAACAATTTTAAATTCTGCTTTCTTCTTGTGTTCTTTATGTTCTATGAAGATCAGAGATACATCAGTGCAAATTTTGATTCAAAGGAACAATTTTTGTAGAAATAGGAGGATTTTTAAAAAACGTCCCTAAAAAGGGACGTCAGGCAGTAATGGGTTAAGTGTATTTCCTTCAAAAAAATTTCTGAGAAGGCTAACATCAACTTTCAGAAATTTAACAATGGTTTAAGAAAATGCGAATAATAATACCTAAAATAGTTTCAGAAAAAATAATATTGAAAAGAGCAATAGAATATTTTGTATACTTTTAAAAAATAAATGATAATACACGTAAAAGAATTGAAAGTATATAATCATATAAAACATAAATAATTAAAACAATAGTCTCCAATAAGTTCCCATCAAGTTGTTTACCTTGTTAGCAATAGTTAAGATAATACACAAATACTGTGGTGTGAAGTATAATCTTATCATTACATTTTTGAATTTGAGGTGTTATTAAATTACTTAAGCTCCAGCTCCTCTCCTCAAAGCTATAGTACTAATATTGATAATCTGATAAAGTAGTTTATATAAAAAAATCAATGTGTCTAAAAACAATATACCTTTATGAAATTAAACTATGCTTCTAAACAAATATACAAGAGATGAAGCAATTACAGCAATACTATTAACATTGTAAAATAAAGCTTTAAACAGCTGGAAATCTAATCAATCTACCTAAAACAAATGAACAATTTAGAAGTCAATTATAAATTGAGGAGAAACATTTCAAATCTCAAGTATTTCTCACAAAATAGTAACCACGAACGTAAACATGAACAGTACACATTGGCGAAATGGCGATAAAAAAGCAACGCCAAATTTTCTGCCATGGGGCCATTGCTTACAACTTTCACAAAATGCATTTATTACACATTGATGATATTAAACCAACAAAAAAACACTATGTATTGTATAGATTACTAAAAGTGAAAGTATTTCAGACATTTTACTGCAGTTATTTCTCTTTAAAAACGTTACGATTACTTAATTGACGACTACTAAATAGCCATGCGGAGTAAAATAATGGAAAAAGCATAAAAAGCCGACACTTTTGGAGAATTTTTTAGGACAATCATAAACTTTAAACATTTATCAATGAAAATTTCAAAGGTGCCAAATGATACATACCTTTATTTGAAGAATTTCGGCTATTTTTGAAGAGCTTCTCGCATCTCCCGTGTTAAGTCTACGGGAGCGGGTTCCAAATAGCCTGAGGCGGCACCCGACCAATCAGCGTTCCTCTCTCGGTTGTCGCCACTCTTGTCACTATCTAGGCACTCTAGCTAGACCCTACTGGGACTCTTCAGTCTGAGTTACACATCAAAGATGACTTAATCTGTCGCGGGCAGAGGCTAGTTATTCCGAAGCCCTGTCGCAGCGATATATTGCAAAAATTACATCAAGGACATCGAGGTATAGTGACATGCAAAAACCTGGCTAGGTAGGCAGTCACTCTACTGGCCAGGCATTTCAAATGATATTGAACTCATGGTTTCAAACTGTACCATCTGCCAGAGGAATCAAAGGCAGAACATCAAATAGCCTCCATTGGACAGAAAACTCCCAGATAGACCATGGCAGAAAGTTGCCATTGACTTTTTTCACCTGCAATCTGAAACATATCTTCTGTTAATCGATTATTTTTCGAAATTCATCGATCTACAGCACTTCAAACAATCAACTGCACCAGCCGTCATCAATGCCCTAAAGACATGCTTTGTCCGCTTCGGGATTCATGAATAAATTATCTCCGATAACGGACCATCGTTCAACTCCCAAGAATTTGCTGTTTTCTGTAGAGAATGGGATATTTTCTTCAATCCTCCAAGTCCCGGGTTTTCTCGTGCCAATGGCCAGGTGGAGAGATGTATATACTGACAATCAAGTCTGGATTAACAAAAGCAATGCAAGACAACCGAGATTTAAATCTTGTGCTTATGGAGCATACTTTGGACGGGTTGCCATCGCCTGCGGAAATTTTAATGGGACGGCGGTTGCGAACTCTCATACCAACACTTATCACTCAACTAACGCCTCATCAACATCACCACAGGCAGCACAGATAATATGATCTGCGCTCTCGACCACTACCACCCCTTCAACTAGGCGAGGATGTGCTATTCCTTCATCGAAATAAATGGTGAGTTGGCAAAATCAAACAAGTTGGACCTCAGCCACGATCTTCTATAATAATAAAAGAGCTTTACGGTTCATTCACCGATTCACCGATTCATCGATTCATCGGTTCACCTATCAACGCACAGCAAAATCTACCGGGGCTAAAGAGTCGAAACTTGGTGTGTTGGAAGACTTTACAGTGTATACGCGCACTAAGAAGGGATTTTTTGAAATTCTTTTTTTCTGACCCACAGGGGCGCTTGGAGTGTTTTCTACGTTTTTGAGCCTAGCACCGTCCTAAATGACCCTAGATCTTCGTAACTTCGCAGGAAGGTACCTATTCACAATATCTAGAAAGGCATTTTTCGAATTTTTGATATTCGAATTTTAAGGGGTCTAAAAATTTCCAAAATCCGATTTTACTGAGAATAAACAAAGTTTTACATTTTAGAAGAAAAACATACTAATAATTTGATATTTCGAAGCGACCGGTTGGTAATATCTTCTTAAGAATATTTCAAAGAAAGTCATTTCTGGATTTTTTGATATTCCATTCTGGAGGGGGTGCACGGGGGTTTGAATATTTACTCCCGTTTTTAGTTTTTGCATTCTATCACCCACCTTATTAATGCGATTGGTATGAAATTTTGGCATGTTGTTCCTCACACAATCGGGAAGGTTTTCAAAAAAGAATTTTTGAATTCTAACCATTCTAAGCTGTCTTTTTTGGCCCTTTTTCTAAATTCTTATGCGTAGCTTCAATGTTAAATTGATAACGGTTATTGCTCCTTCCAAGTGACGCAAAACCTCTATTGTTAGAAATATTTATTTAAACATATTTTATAGCGAGTAGATTTTTTTTAAATATGACACAGAAATAATTTGTGATAAAATCAATTTTTTACAATAAATTAAAACTATTTAACAGAAAATATTTAATTTTTTTTCCATTCAATAAAAATTTAAAATAACAATATTTCATCAGAAGAATTTTCGATAGTTGATGTCAATAATTCAAATGATGTCTACTTTTATTTCATGTTTGAAGGTGTTTTATTTAATGAATGAGTTGGTAATAAATCAACCAAGGGGGGTTCAGGGGGTCTCCCCCTGACCTTTTTTTTAATTTTGATTTTAAAAACCGGTTATTAACACTTTATTTAAAAAGTTTTTTTGTTTTATATTTCAGGAAAGCATTTATTTTTATTTGTTTTGAATTTTATGAAAACAGCGGGATAAAGGGGGGAATTAAATATTAAGTCAGTAGAAATCGCTGTTCAATAATAGCCATTTACTTTTATTTTGAAGTGAAGGTGGAAGAAAACTTGCCACAACAAGGCATTACTAATTGGAGAAATGGATGGAGTGAACAAAGGATATTAAAGAGAACAAAGATATAACACCTTGAAATAAGGGGGTTAAGAGAATGCCAACTTTTTTAACCAACTTTTTCTAATTTGAAAATATCAATCTTAAAAATGAGGATTTCACACACTGGTTCTAAACAGGTGGTAATTTTAAATTTTTTATATCTTTAGGAAGTATGGCATCAAAAAAGAACCCCAGCGGGAAGGCAGTTGACCATAATGCCCTTAAATGATGCCCCTGGAAAAGAATATAACGAAGAAACTAATTCTTATTTATTTTTAACACAGTTTGAAAAGCCTGTTCCCCCCAAGCGACGGCGGGTATATCAGCTAGTATGTGATGAAATCTACCAATGGAGGTCACTACAGAAGGAATAGATTCCACATTAAGAGATTTCAGAAAACGATTGAAATACCAGATAGATCACCTGAAGATCTACTCCCCCTTACATATGGGAATAAGACCTCTCCAACAGCTGGAAAGAATAAGGAAGTTGCATGTGACAGATTTACAATAACAAACAAGTTTTCCGTATGATTTTTGGATGGTAAAATGAAATATCTAGTCAATTTTTCAAAAAAATGTACAGGAAATTAAATATTTTAATTTAAAAGTCGAGAAAAAAAACACGTGACTGAAAACGCTTATTGATTAAAGATGTCAACAATCATACAATCAACTCCATTGCTTTCCAACAATGTTTATCGTATGATGACGTCAACGTACGATGATCCCAAACTCTTGGCGTTTTCGCGCGCTTTTAAAAAGGGGATTTTTGTTAATTTTTTTGGCAATCAAAAAATTTCTCGATCGGCCTCAAAGTTTGGGTAGTTGCTTATTTTTGCAAGAAGAATCGATTTAAAAATAAAAAACATCATGCAACTTCCTCATTGTGATAGAGACTTTAGATCACAATAAACCTCAACTATTCCTGAAATGAACTCAAAAGTACACGGTGTGGTTGTGTTGCAATGTGCCCCTCAAGATTTAAGGACTGAATTTATATTTTGATAAAATGCTCATGTATTGCCATTATTCTAGAAGTTTTATGTGCAAAATATTCATTGTGCTATTTATATTATAGTGTATAGTTGTCTGTTTAAAGTTAACTCATTGCATCTAATTTCTCATCTCTATTCCAGAATTATTTTAATATGTGATTATTCATGCTTGTCTAAAAAAAGGGAGATGTGATGTACATTTGTTTTGTACTTAACTTTGATACATGCATCTGGCAACATGTTTGTTGTTTACATTCTGTATCAGCCATGCCGAAACTAGTTGCTTGTCTTACCGTTCTCCTCATCTAAAATAAAAACCTTTTCAATGTTTCAATCTTAACGCATCTTAGTTTAATACTAAGTACGCGATGATTAGCGTATTGAAGAACATAGTTCCATGGTTGCTAATTAGGGAGGGCCAAAAACACACTTAATAATTTTATTTCTGTTCTAATAGCGTGGAAAGGGTGCCGCTTGGGTCCAATAAAGACGGTGTAAAATATGTATTTTTTCGATTGGATAATATCTTAGGCTGCCGCATCGCACTTAAAGTTTGAAAAAATGGATGACTCTTTTACAAAACAACTAAAAAACCAAAGATTAAACTCTCAAATATTGTTTATGACTTTTTTTATGAAAAACTAATATAGTTATAGACAAAATGTTTCAGGTTCCATTTTTCTATCACTCTTGTTTCGTTAGATATAATTTTTTAATGTTCAAAGAAATTTTGTAAAGTTGTTTTTCTTGCATTTTTAAACAGCTAATAACTCTAGAACTATTCAACTTAAAAACCTGAAATTAGTCACATTTTGTTTGTAATTTTTTATGTCTTTGATTTGATGTGCATCATGACCATCATTTTCAAAAAAATGTTTTTCAAATTTAAAAAAAGATGAGAAAAAATTTATTAAAAAATTTTTCTTGAAAAAATGTTTAAAAAAAATTTTAAAGCCTTTTAACTCTTAAAATGAACATTTCTACCCAATTTCAAGTTGAAAATATAATTTAATCATGTATAAAAAAATAAAAATATTCGAAATTTAGGCAAGTCTCTAAACTATCCCTAAAATTTTACAGCAAGAGCGATTTACTCATGGAAAATTCATAAACTCGCTTGAGGGTGTTCATATGACTTCAAACATGCAAAACATGTCACATTACTTTCAGAAAGTACGACAATTAATAGATTCGGTACAAAATCTTACAGTGCTAGTTCCTAACTTTAAGTTAATTCAATGTGCATGCATTTCTCTCGAAAATTCCTAAAATTTATGTTTATATCTAATTGTTTATACTTTTAACAAGTCAAATCAAAGTAAATTAAAAGTTTTCGAACATAAAAAAATTGGATATAAACACATTTCTAAGGAATATTCAGGCAAAATTTATGCACATTGAATTAACTTAAAGTTGGAAACTAGCACTGTAAGATTTTGTACCGAATCTGTTAATTGTCGTACTTTCTGAAAATAATGTTACATTTTTTGTATGTTTCAAGTCATATGAACACCCTCAAGCGAGTTTATGAATTTTCCATGAGTGAATCGTTCTTGCTGTACAATTTTAGTGATAGTTTAGAGCAGAGGTTCCCAACCTGGGGGCGATCGCCCCCAGGTGGGCGATTTGTGTTATCAAGGGAGCGATAAAAAAGTGAGGGGCGATGAGTATTCAAAGGGGGAAATAAAAGCGTACTGTACTGACAGACTGTATTCAGACTTAATTTACCAAAACAAGTTAAAACCCTGTTTTTTAGGGTCATATTTCCAAAAAATTTCTGGGGGAGGACCCCCCAAACCCCCCTTTTGTACTTACAACTTAACTTCTTAAAACTTTTTTATAATTAGTTCATCAAAATCAAAATCCTACCTTAAAATATATGTCCAAAATTCGGAAGAGGTATACCATAACTAGTTAAAAACCGGTTTTTTGGAGTCTTATTTCCAAAAATATCCAAAAGTTTTACTAATATATCCAAACATTTTCTGAGGGAGGACCCCCTGACATAAAATTGCTTTATTATTTACACTTTGCTTCAAAATAAAATTAGATATACAATGAGAATAGGTGTTAGTCAACCCCTAGAAAGGGGACGATGGGCCACAAAAGATTGGGAACCACTGGTTTAGAGTTCTGGTTAAATTTTTCAATAAATTGTTTTTCACTTTTTTTTAAATTTGAAAACACTTTTTGAAAATGATGGTCATGATGCCCATCAAATCAAAGACAAAAAATTTACAAACAAAATGGGACGCATTTCAAGTTTTTGAGTTGAATAGTAGGGTGGGCCGAAAATACACTTTATTTTTTTATTTCTGTTCTAATAGCGCGGAAAGGGTGTCACTTGGGTCCCATAAGGTCGGTGTAAAATATTGTTTTGATTCGATAATATCTTCATCTCCCGCATCGCACTTAAAGTTTGAAAAATTGGATGACTTTTTTAGAAAACAACTAAAAAACCAAAGATTAAACTCTCAAATATTGTTCATGATTTTTTATGAGGAACTAATATAGTTATAGACATAATGTTACAGGTTCCATTATTCTATCACCCTTCTTCCATTATATATAATTTTTTCATGTTCAAAGAAATTTGGTAAAGTTGTTTTTCCTGCATTTTTAAATGGCTAATAACTCTAGAACTTTACAACTTAAAAAACTGAAATCAGTCCCATTTCGTTAGTAATTTTTTTTGTGTCCGATTTGATGTGCATCATGACCATCATTTTAAAAAAAAATGACAAAAAAAATGACAAAAAAAATTTAATAAAAAAATATTAAAAGCCTTTTAACTCTTAAAATGAACATTACTACTAAATTTCAAGGAGAAAATTAAATTTAATCATGCTTAAAAAATTAAAATATTCGAAATTTAGGCAAGTCCCCTAAACTATCCCTAAAATTATACAGTCAATCATGGAAAATTCATAAACTCGATTGAGGGTGTTCATATGACTTAAGACATGCAAAATGTCAAATAAATTTCAGAAAATACCACAATTAATAGATTCCGTACAAAATCTTACAGTGCTAATTCCCAACTTTAAGTTAATTCAATTTGCATGCATTTCTCCTAAAAATTCCTAAAATTTATGCTTATATCTAATTGTTTTTACTTTTAACAAGTCATATCAAAGTAAATAGAAGTTTTAGAACAAATTGGATATAAACACATTTCTAAGGAATATTCAGGTAAAATTCATGCACATTGAATTAACTTAAAGTTGGGAACTAGCACTGTAAGATTTTGTACCGAATCTATAAATTGTCGTATTTTCTGAAATAAATGTGACATTTTTCGCATGTCTTAAGTTATATGAACACCCTCAAGCGAGTTTATGAATATTCCATGAGTGACTGTATAGTTTTAGAGATAGTTTAGGGGACTTGCCTAAATTTCAAATATTTTAATTTTTTAAGCATGATTAAAATTAATTTTTTCCTTGAAATTTAGTAGTAATATTCATTTTTAGAGTTAAAAGGCTTTTAATATTTTTTCAAAAATTTTTTCAAAAAAAAATTTTTTATTAAATTTTTTTTCACTTTTTTAAGTTTTGAAAAAAACTTTTTGAAAATGATGGTCATGATGCACATCAAAGACAAAAAAATACGAACAAAATGGGACTGATTTCAGGTTTTTAAGTTGTAAAGTTCTAGAGTTATTAGCCGTTCAAAAATGCAGGAAAAACAACTTTACCAATTTCTTTGAACATTAAAAAATTATATATAATGGAAGAAGGGTGATAGAATAATGGAACCTGAGACATTATGTCTATAACTGTATTAGTTTCTCCTAAAAAATATCATGAACAATATTTGAGAGTTTAATCTATGGTTTTTTAGTTGTTTTGTAAAAAAAGTAATCCATTTTTTCAAACTTTAAGTGCGATGCGGGAGCCTAAGATGTAAGATATTATCCAATCGAAAAAATATTTTACACAGTCCTTATTGGACCTAAGTCTCACCCTTTCCGTGCTATTAGAACAGAAATAAAAAATAAAGTGTGTTTTCAGCCCACCCTATTGCTAATGTATTCCCTTCCACAAGCAGTGGCACTTTTTTCAACAATCTATCCACATTAAAACATAAATTAAATGAATGATTTAAGCTGATAAATAAATGTACCTAATGCATGATCACCACGTTTTTCGTTTTACAAGGAGTTACAAAAAATATATTATACTTTTTAGTCCATTTTAAAAACGATGTTTTTAAAAAAGTTTTTTTTATTTCATTAATTATTTAATGCGTAAATAATGTTATTTTTAGTGTGTAAAATTTTTTATTTTAAATGCGTAAAAAATGTTATTTTTAAAGTGTAAATAAATAATGTTATTTTTAATGCTTAAAAATTTTTAATGTGTTTAATATTTCTGTAATAATTGTGTCCTGTCTTTGAAAAAGAGCTTTACATGGACTGTAAATATATTATGAAAAATACTGTGAATATTTGTTTAAGTATATGTGTGTTATGTTATTATATATCTGAGTGTGATAATAAAATGTCCTCTGTGTACACCATGCTTCTTCTTTTCAAACAGTTGACATTACGTCTAAAATAATGCAAGGTTGTTAAAGTTACTTTGAAATTGAATTTTAGTCCAAATACAAGTATTTCAGAAAAAGTAACTAAGTCCAAATACTCCAAAAAAGTAACTAAATAGAGTACAAATATAGTATATGAAAAGTATTCAAGACTTCATTCAGTTTTACTTTACCCGCAAATTTTAAATTTACAAATTTAAAATTTAAACTAATAAAATATTCATTTTAAAATTAAATTTTAAAAATTAAAATTGTAAAATTAATACAAAATAATAAATTCATTTTTGAATTATTTTTTTAAAATTAGAATATAATTTTAATAATAAAAAAATTATTATTTGAATTAAAACTTAATTGAGAGAATGATGTCTTCTCAACTGGAAGAAGGTGGAAGCAACCGATGCTCCAAATTTTTGGCTACATAATAAGTTGACAATTTGAACAATCATAAAAAAATAAATTTAATTAAAAATTGTTAAAGTAAATAATTTTTTAAGAAAGAAGTTACATTTAACTCTAAATTTAAGGTAACTTAAGTTTTTAAAGATAATGGTTTCCTCCTTTTATAAAATAAAATATTATCATAAGCTAGTAAAAATTTATCCCATTTTCTTTCCCCTTTCTTCCTTTTGATATTTCATTTTATTTAAAAATTGAAGCATTTATATTATAAATACTTTTGTCTTTAGCTCTAAATAGAAAGTTTTAAAAAGAAATACATTTCACTCATTGCCTTCCTCCTGTTGTGCATCCAGAGTGGCCTGGTTATATTTAAGCGTAAGTCTTTAGTTCAGAAGGTTCCCTGATCAAACCCTGGCGGGATCTTGATATTTTGATAAAATTACTAAAGTTTTCTACTTTAAAGAAAGCCTTAAAATAATGAATTATCTGTTTATTGAATCAATTCTCTTTCAAACCAGATATTATTTTAAGTGAAATTAGGGTTAGTGAGAATGAAACAGAACTTTATAACGAAACTTTTTAACGATCAATTGAGTTGAGAACTTTATAACTTTGATAATTACAAATTATTTTGCAACTGTCTAAAGGAAAACCAATCGGGAGGGGCATTGTTGATGCCAATGAAATTCTAAATTTTGAAGTTCATTCAGAGTGGAATTCTGGTGAAGGTGTAATCTTATACAGGGTGATTCAGAAATAATCATCAATAATTGGGGGGGAGGTAGAGGGGCCCTAGACGAGCATATTACGAATAGAGATGGTGGGGCGCAGCCTTACCGTTAAAGAGCTAATGTAGTGCGAGCGCGTTTCAAAAGGCCGTTTTTAGAAGGCCCGTAGTCCAAGAAAGATAAGGTTTGACATGGAACAAATCGTAAAAGAAAGTTTGATTGGTGATTCTTATAAGAAATTTTCCGTAGAAAACGATGGTGAAACATATACCAAAATTAACCGTGTCCTTTAGCCAATATGGCGGATTTTCCAAAATGGCGGTCAATCGTTTTTAACTTATTACTTCCTAAAAATTGTTAATAAAATTATAAATTTTGCAGTAAATGATTAAAATTTAGTAGCAAAAACAATGGGAGTTGTTTTTTTCTCTTACGATAAGTCATTTATCCAATATGACGGATTTTCCAAAATGGCGTCCACTAATGTTCATAATAAGTAAAATTCTGATGATAAATTCCTAATTTTTACAGGATATGGTTAGAATTAAGTCTTAATAATATTCATATCAGTTTCCTCTCCTCTATGTATCAAATATGGCGGATTTTTCAAAATAGCGGACAATCGTGTTTTACTTTTTTTGCTAAAAACCATTAATAAAATAAAACTTTTGCAGTAAATTATTAAAATTAAGTTGCAAAAATAATGTGGAACTGTTTTTTTTCTCTTACGATAAGTCATTTACCCAATATGGCGGATTTTCAAAAATGGCGTCCACCTAATGTTTAAAATACATAAATTATGATAATAAATTCGTAATTTGTACAGGATACGGTTAGAATTAAGTCCCAATAATATTGATAAAAGTTCCCTCCCCTAAATGTATCAAATATGGCGAATTTTCCAAAATGGCGGCCGTTTATTTAGATAATTTTTATTTTTAATTTTTTTTCTTGATAATTAGAAATATTAATTTTATAAGGTAAAATATGAGCAGAATACTTATATTTTACTTAAAGTTACTGGTAAATAATGTTAAAGGTAGGTAGAAATTCAAAAATTACCAATTACCACTAAGTTTGAAATATGGGGCCGCCTTTTTCGAAATTATTTCTATGTATTGCAAAATCTTGGTTAATATACTATTTAATAGGTAATTTAATATATAAATATTTATGTAATGCCAAAATAAAATTTATTTATTTGTAAAAACTTTAAAAATAAAAAGGATCTAAATATGTGGCCGCCATTTTGGAAAATCCGCCATATTTGATACATTAAGGAGGATGAAACTTTTATCAATATTATTGTGACTTAATTCTAACCGTATCCTGTACAAATTATGAACTTATCAGAATTTACGTATTATAAACATTAGTGGACGTCATTTTGGAAAATCCGCCATATTGGATAAATGACTTATCGTAAGAGAAAAAAAACACTTCCACATTATTTTTGCAACTGAATTCTAATAATTTATTGCAAACGTTTCATTTTATTAACGATTTTTAGCAAAAAAGTAAAACACGATTGTCCGCCATTTTGAAAAATCCGCCATATTTGATACATTGAGGAGAGGAAACTGATGAATATTAATAAGACTTAATTTTAACCATATCCTCTAAAAATTACGAATTTATCATCAGAATTTTACTTATTATAAACATTAGTGGACGCCATTTTGTAAAATCTGCCATATTGGATAAGTGACTTATCGTAAGAGAAAAAAACAGTTCCCCATTGTTTTTGCTACTAAATTTTAATCATTTACTGCAAAATTTATAATTTTATTAACAATTTTTAGGAAGTAATAAGTTAAAAACGATTGACCGCCATTTTGGAAAATCCGCCATATTGGCTAAAGGACACGGTTAATTTTGGTATACGTTTCACCATCGTTTTCTACGGAAAATTTCCTATAAGAATCACCCATCAAACTTTCTTTTACAATTTGTTCCACTTGAGCCCCTTTTTTTGAGCTAACTTTCTTGGACTACCGTGTGACGAAACAAAACATAATAAAATGAAAAAAATCCATTGCATGAGGTAAGGAAGTATCCCTACTACTTACACCATGAGTACGATTGAATTTGAACCACTTTCTCCAAACCGTGGAGTGAGTTTCAAAAGTGCAATATTAATATACAGTAAAGCACCATTTATACGTTTCTCAATTATACAACTTTATCATTTATACGTCGTTTTCGCTAAGTCCCAATTCTTTCCTATTCATTTTAACACTAGAACCGCCAGCAAGTACTGCATACCTAGAACCGCCGGATTCAGTCATTTTGACTGGTAAGCTTTTTTACCGGAAAAATAGTCTTTTGAGCTCGAAATTGCTTCTAATAATTGAAGAAAGGATAAATAACACTAATTCTATTAAAAACAAAACCATTTATTTAATTTTACGTCTTAAACTTCGCTGTAAATAATAAGAAATAGGTTAATTATTATACACCGTTCTAGACTAAAATAAAATTATGAACAAAATAATTCTTGAATAATTACGTATATATTTCTCTAAAACTATTTCACACTACACTAAAAACTTAATAATTGAGTCATGACTCCGTTTCAGCGCGTTTCAATAAATCTATTGTCTGCATTAAGCCCAATTCCCATGAGATGCGGTTTTAAATCCGTAAGCAAAAAACGCTCCCCTACTTTCCCTACGTTTTTTGAAGAAGATCGATCTTTCCTTTTACAAATAGATTCACAGGAGCACATGACGAGAAGAGGCCAATCACAGGCCTAGTAAGAAAACCGCTCTTAAATCCGCTTGTCCGAAATTCGCTCGCTTTTTTTCTTCGTTCATTTTCAAGAAGTCAGCGAATTCGCTTACTTTTTTTGGTCACGTGATTCCCTTCGACCAATACGAAATCCCCATCAAGCAATAACAGCATCCATTTTTATTTTGATGCTTCGTACCAGATCATGATCGGCTATTTTACTGAATTTAAATAATACATCCTAATTAAGATGAGATAACTACTCGCAGTAAATAAAATTACAAAAAGCATCATCTTTGTTACGATGAGCGGCTTCCAGATTACAAGGAATAATTAAATAAATAAAGCAGACGAGAAACGGCATGGGAAGCGAGAATTCTGGAGATAAACGGTGAGTTGATGTCTTCCCAGGTCAAAATTTATGCTGGAAATCGTTTGCTTTAAAAGCACTAAAAGCTAGGTTTAAGCTGTAATTAAAAGCATAAACTAGCGTGTATATTTGCTAGTTCCAGCATAAATCACCTAGCACCCCATGTCATGTAGTGAGACTTTTTTTATGCTTCCTAGCATACAAAAATCTAGCTTGAGCAGCTAAAAATTGTTGCTGGTCTAGCACCAATACCTAGCACCGCATGCTTGATTTCTCTGCTTTTCTAGCATACTAAATCTAGCTCATGTTGCTGGAATTTGTTTGCTAGCAAGCAGTGACTGCTAGGTTCAAGCAAGAAAAAATAGCATTAACTAGCATAGATACTTGCTAGATAATCATTATTTAGCATGACATGCTATTTATTTTTGCTCCCTAGCATGAAAAAATCAAGCTTCTGCAGCTAGAAATACTTGCTTACCCTAGCAGCAATTACTATCATAATGTGTTTGAATTTTATGCTGGTTATAGCACTATTTCCTCAGCACGAGATGCTAGTTATTTTTGCTTTTCTAGCCTCACTTTTTCCAGCTTGAGCTTCTATTAAATTTTGCTTTTCTAGCTTCACTCTATCCAGCATGAGCTACTATTAAAGTTTTGCTTTTCTAACCTCATATTTTCCAGCTTGAGCTGCTATTAAATTTTGCTTTTCTAGCTTCACTATTCTGCATGAGCTGCTATTAAATTTTGCTTTTCTAGCTTCAATATCAAGCATGAGCTGCTATTAACTTTTGCTTTTCTAGCCTTACTTTGTCCAGCTCGAGCTGCTAGTAACTTTTGCTTTTCTAGCCTCACTATCCAGCTTTCTCCCTCTAGCAGTTGTTGCTACTTTTCTAGTCTTACTTTACCCAGCATAAGGTTTTATCTCTTGCTCATCTAGCAATATTTATTTTCAACCAAATATTACTTCTTTCCTTCATCAGCTAGGATTTTGAAAGCCCAATAAAATCTTAGTAGCATTAAAAAATTGAATCATTTGAAATTTCAGTATGCAAAATATACAGGTAGCTTTTTATTAATATTAATTCAAAAACAGAAATGAAAGCCAAATTTTAATTATTTTTTTTAAACGCTTTTATTCTACTTGCTTTTGGCGGCGTTTTACTGGTGGAATTTTAAAACTCGATTTTCGGGCACTTCCCGATATGTTAGGGCCCCGAAACTTACCACATCGGTGTAACCCTCATGACACTCCAATATCCAACCATTATCTAGTCAAACAACCAAAGGATTAAGTTAATTAACGAGTGTTTTTAATTAACAAAAAAACCGGAATTTGAGACCTTTTCCAAAGGTCTATGCCCCCTAAAACGTGCATAATTGTGTATTAGGCATAACTTCATCCATCATATTCAAAAGTCAAAACGAGAATTACCCAGTAATTATGATAATTATAGATGATTAATCACTTTTTTTGAATGCATATTTTGGATTCTTGTACATAAAATTTCAGGCACTTCCATACAATTTTCAGTTCTGAAACTTTGCACCATTATAGAATTCCCATGACAATGCAATATTCAATCATCAACCAATCAAAACCACTGTAATTAAGTTAATTAAGGAGTAATTTTGATTATCCGAATATCTGTAATTTGAGACCTTTCCCAAACGACTATGACCACAAAAACGTGTACAATGATGTATTACATATAGCTTTACAATATTTATTAAACATTAAACGAGAGAGAATAATAACAACAGGAAAATCCTTTATATAACATTTAAAAACGTTGCCACAAAGTTAATAATATCATAATAGAGTGTGCGGCCTCGATCCCGTCTAAGCCGTAATCGAGCACACACACACACACACACACACACACACACACACACACACACACACACACACACACACACACACACACACACACACACACACACACACACACACACACACACACACACACACACACACACACACACACACACACACACACACACACACACACACACACACACACACACACACACACACACACACACACACACACACACACACACACACACACACACACACACACACACACACACACACACACACACACACACACACACACACACACACACACACACACACACACACACACACACACACACACACACACACACACACTAATTCTGAGTTTTATTTTTGTCTGGGCTTACGATCATAGAGCTTACGATTGGTTTGTTTTTTTTATTTTCTTGAAGGCTTTTCTTTTTCTTGTGAATCTTTTTGATATCGATGGATTTCATAGGCGCGTGAGCGGATGCGAGGTATGTTTCCCGCTCAGCTCTGTTATTATAACGTACAAAGCAATATTAAATACATTTTAATTAACTTAGGAGTTGCATGTCCTGCTGAGTCGTCAGAGGATTGCTGTACTGTGTCAGATAAGTGAACAATTTTTGTTATGCATGATTTCGTTACTGTAGTATTTTGGGAAGATATTTTGGATCTTATTGATATTTGAGTACTGTGAATCGTCAGTTGCTGATTTTATGTAGAGGTTGTGTACGACAGTGTAAATAGTTAAATCTGGATAGGAGTGTTGTGTTGATCCATCAAATACAAGCGAGCAAATCTGGAGAAAATTATTATTTATATTCAGTGAAGTAAAAAGTAAGGAACACTAATGGAAACAAAGCTAGAGATCGAAACGGTTACCCGACGATCACTTGATAGAAGGGCGATGAAAGAACAGAACTACCAGCAGAAAAAGAGATTGAAGAACGAAAATTACGTGAAAGCAATAGTTAAAAATGAAACTACTACGCAAAAGAAGCGTAGACTGGCCAAGAAAAGAAAATATTATCAAGAGAAGAAAAGGATAAATTCTCTAAAGCATCATCCTCCAAGCGCAATAGAAAATCGCAATCCAAAAAACCAATAACAAAATCATCTACACAAAAAGATCTTCAAGTAAAATCTGAAAGTGTACCTAATTTGGAACCTAATCAAGAACACAGAAACCGTGCCTATAATAATTTTAATGAAGTTATCAACACTTTCAGTGACAGAGTCTGCGAGTTATGTACAAAGCGATGCTATCCTAATCAAATAACCACATGTGTCCCTAGTACTACTGCCACTACATATTTACCGTTAAAACTTCAGAATAAGCCACTTTTATTATTGTGCCATCGCTGTAAGAGGCACTTAATAGGCAAAAAAAGTTTTCCACCATCGAAGGCATTTTGGAACAATCTGCAGCCTGGAGATATTCCTGATGAATTAAAAGAACTGTCTGAATTTGAAGAACGTCTACTCGCTAGAATCACGCCATTTATTAAGATAGTGAAATTCAGTGGGCGCTTCGGACAATATGGATGTCGAGGGCAGTCCGTACTATTTGCACAAGATATATTTCAAGTATCGGAAAAATTACCCAGGATGCTACCCATATCTTCTCAAGATGCTGGCATCGTAGTCGTGACAGAAACTCTACAGAACATCCGTTCACGCGACTATACTATATCACGAGATAGACTCTACAATGCACTCCGATGGTTAATTGCTCAGAATCCTTTGTACAAAGATGTTTCAATTGATCATGGTGCCCGATTAATTGAAGACGATATGATAAGAATCGTTTCAGCACCCCACAATGATATTGATGACTCGGTTGATCAAGAAATCAGCGCATATTCGCCGATCGGGCCAGCATCAAGGATCATCCGAGCTTCATGGCATCAGGGACAAGACAAATTTTTTTCATCAGGATATGCAGGAGTGCAGTGCTATGCCATGGTACTAGCAAACATTTTAAAAGCAGTAACTCTCACTCCACGACTATGGACAAGAAATCAAATGATAACAACATGATTCAAGGTGATAATATATATTCACACATACGGAGACTAACTCAGATAGTGCCAAACGCTTATCCGTTGAATGGAAGTGATTTCCTTGTAGTAAGAAATTTTGATGTAATAAAAAATGACATCATTGCTTTTAACAACAGATATGCCATAAACTATGACGAAGAGCCAGCTTTGTTCGGGAGTTTGCGGGATTCAGTCAATAAAGATATCGGGCACTCACTTCGACAAGCCTTAGAAAAGCTCTTTGCAGAACCTCAGGCTGGCATTTTGATTTCATCCTCCAAATCACTAGGGGTTATGTTTTTCGATGGAAAATACTACTTCACTGACTCCCACTCTTGTGGGCCAAAGGGATCACCGTCCGCAAATGGAAAGGCTTGTATCATCGAATGCGACAACTTAGGAGAATTAAGTAGGATATGCAAGCATTCAGCGGGATCAAAAAATGTGCAATACACACTGGACTTCATTTATGTCATTTGCAAAAACCACGAAGAACCAGTGCAAGAAGACCCAATACCATCAGTTGAAAACTCAAATGTGAATACCATTCCTGTGCGCACATCATTAATGGCCCCCATAGATTGTTTTCAACCAGACGAGAAAGATGAACTAGAAGTATCCGATAACCTTAACGAAATCGTTCGAAAAACTAAAAATAACATCGTAAATCTATCTCACGAATTAAAAGCAGAAGAATTCGCTTGGTATTACTTGTTTCCTTATGGAGGTAATGGACTCAAAGAGGTAAGACCTGTAAATATAATCACCACTAGACTATTTCCAGTTTAGAATTCTGGGAAATTACAAAAGATTTCAAAGGAACAGTTACTTATTCTTCGCTTTGTCATTATTTGAATATCATAAAATTAAATCTACCATAGCAGCATGCGGAAAAAAAGTTGTAGGTCAAGATGGTAAGATTTAAGATGTGCACTTATATATTAGGAATTTAAGGGGATCAGCAGCATACTGGCGCTTGGCCATGCAAGAATTAATTCCAGAGATCAAATGCTTAGGACCACCAACTTACTTCATAACGTTCAGCTGTAACGATTTACATTGGATGGATATGCGAAAAGCCCTTCTGATTGCTGATGGAAGACCTTTCGAAAATCCCGAAAATCAAGATATTGACGCTATACAAAATCTGATTGAAAAATATTCTGTTACACTTAGCCGACATTTTATGATCAGGGTCGGTGCGCTGATGAAGTTCATTAAAAATACACCTGAAGTATTTGCTGGAAAATTAATAGATTATTGGTGGCGAATAGAATTCCAAAACCGAGGGAGTCCTCATTTGCACATGGTCGTGTGGATTGAAAATCATTCGTCTTTCGAAACACCAAAAATGATTCAACAACTTGATCACGTAATAACATGTAAGATGCCACCGGTAGGTTCAGATCTCTGTGAGTTGGTAAAAAAAACTCAAGTTCATCATCATACAAATACTTGCAAGAAAAACGATACCTATTGCCGATTCAACTTCCCTCGTCAAGAATGTTCTGAAACAAGAATCATTTCCCATTCATCAGATGATTTTATTCAAAATGGAGGGAGAATATGCCTTTTAAAAAGGCGAAAAGAAGACGCGTGGGTCAACAATTACAGTGAAGACCTCTTACACTTATGGAAAGGGAATATGGACATTAGGGTGGGTCAAAAATTTTTTTTTTCACATTTTCCCAGGGGCACAGCAACAAAAGGGTGCCAAATGGTCTCAAACTGACATGTGTAAAATATTATTCGATTATAATAACTATTTTGGCCTCCGGACTGGCCTCGAAGTTTCGATTAATATAAAAATTTCATGTAAAAATGGACAAACTAAAATCAAGCTTTTACCTCGATTTCACGAATCCGTTATGAATGTAAATGTGCACAATGGTATAAAAATCATCATCGAAGACTATAAAATAATTATAAATGAAACCAGAGTTGAAATACTTGAGTTGTAATACAACATATTTTGAAATATCTCAATGGTTAGAACTGGCAATCAAAAATTTCTTGCCGGAATCATAAAAATGTGCGAAACTCTTATTGCCGGTTGACTAGGATGTTAAAAACACTAAATTTTTAATAAAAATGGATATGTCAGAAGGTGGGTACCTTTTGGGGGATATAGGTTTCAACCCCAAGGAAAACATTTGGATAATAGTTTAAAAGTTGGGGTTTTCTTTGAAATTTCATTGACATATTAGGAATAGCCCATCCCAAGTGTCCCCATATGTGTCCCTAATGTCCAAAAATAAATTAAAACCACATTTTAAGAGTCAAATTTTGAAATATTTTCTTAACCTTTTACCTGCCGATGTTCCCAAATGGGAACATCCTTTTAAGGATTTTTTTCACCACTTAATTTTTCATTCAGGAATTTGATACTTGGTAGAAAGCAACTCAAAGATATGAAGTTATTTTACATGCAAAAGTTTTTCACGTGCAATTTAATCCTTTTTGTAGAATTTACATCAAAATTAGAGATTTTTGGCTCTTCCAAAAGTTGCACGTTTCAACTTGTGAAAATTTTAAATAAATTTAGTTTTAAATAATTGTGCTGAGTTACGGTAGCTAAAGTACACATCTTTCCATTTGGCTTGACAGAATAGCTTCATATTCTAATTTTGGAGAGTAATTACCAATACAACGTATATGTTCCCAAATGGGAACATCGGCGTTTGGGGTATAGTATTTGAGGGGATTATTATAACATGCAAAAATTCAAGTTATTTCCTACTTTCTTTAATTTGTTGAACCTTTTATATCTCAAAGGATGTAAACAGGTTAAGAATGATGTTTTAAATTCAAAAATATGTAATTTTATTTTTTTACCTGATTTATGGAGAAATAAATTCCACATCTTTATAGCAGATTCTTACAATTGTATATTTTTCTAACTCCCCGATCGATTAATTTTCAGTAATCATCAATGGGGGTAATGCAAAGAACATATTTGGAGTGTTTATGAGGATTGGCGTATATATTTTTGTTCAAGTACCTTTTTACACAAAAATTTTAGGAATAAAATTGAAGAATTTTGAAAATAAGGAAAAGTGCGCACATCTAACAACACTATTCTAAAGTAAGTTGGATGCAAGATATATTGGTTCAATTCGGAATCTTGCATGAGAAACACAGCTTTAATGAATCAATGAAGATAATTATGATTATCAATTTTGAAAGCTAATTAGATTTGAATGCAATTAGTGGATTTTATGCTAGATATCCGTATAGAACCGTAATTAAAACTAATTTTTCTCACAGAAACGTAACTGTTTAGCTTTGAAGAGCATGGGAACACTCTTATGTATTTTTTACACCAAAATATTACCCATAGTGCAAGAAAAATTTACGGAAAAGCTTTGCGTACGTAATAAGAAGGTCAATTTTTTTCTTATGAAAATCTATAAAATGTTACTCAATCGTCTAAGTATGGATAATAAAAATTTAAAAACCATCCACAATCATAAAAATGTTCATAATTATTGATTAGAAACCGATTTCAATCATTTTATTTGAATTAATTGTAAAATATGTGCCTTTTGGGAAATCCCCCTAAAAACTTCACCCCAAACGCCAATGTTCCCAAATGGGAACATCCTCAAAATCTTACTTAGGATTTTTTTTCCGACAAAAAATGACTAGAATGGTTTTAGTAATGATAAAACAAGCCATTTAAGCCAAAATTTAGAACCTTTACTTCGAAATTTGAATTACGGCGTTTAAAAGGTTAAGAAGAGCGATAGATAAGCGTTTTCAGTTCAAAGCCCAGTATTATCCCCTAAGTTTTTAAATAAGCTACATTACTTTTCAAAACTTACTTGTAATTAACTTAAACAGTTAAATTTTCTATATTTTAACTTTTATGAACGCATAAGGGAATGATAAGAAGCTATTTTGAGTCAATCCTCAAAGAAGTATAATTTCATGGGCCTGGGTTTCAGTCAATTGCTATAGTAAAAAATTAGGTAAATCATGACTGAGCGAATCATAACTGATATTGACTATGAACGAACTATCCATTTTGCGATCGTATTTGGATCCCAAGACCAGTCAGTGAAATAACTGTCCGCTGAATTTCGAAAGCGCGGCATATTTATGAAAAACACAACTGTTTCTATTTTGAAAAATTAAAAATACCGTTTTATACTGACCAAACTTGAGGGAGAATGTATATGAACTACCAATATTTAAAATCTGTACCACTGAAAATCCACTATGAAAAGAGATCCATATTCTACGGCTCTTGTTAATATGATAGCATATTATATTTCCACTTTGGCAGTTATTTTTGTATTATTAATGCATGAAGGTGACTAATGGGATTAAAATTGCTTTTAAATACCCTTATTTGTGAACTTTAATAAGTTTTCGACAAAAAAATTTAATTAATAAATATTTTAAAAAATATTAAAAATTACATATTTTTGTTCTATTTGAGGCCAATCCGGAGGCAAAAAGAGTTATTATAATCGAATAATATTTTACACATGTTGGTTTGAGACCATTTGGCACCCTTTTCTTGCTGGGCCCGATTGAATTTGTAAAATTTTTTTTTCACCATAGGAAAATGACCCACCCTATTGATCATACAGACGCCTTAAATTTAGCCAATGATCTAATTTTATAATTATCCTCAATAGATTACGGAATCTCTAACTTAAATGAAAATTATAGGAAATATCTTGTGCCAAATGCAAATTCTTTCGTGTGGCTTGAAATAAATGATGAAGATATTTAAAATGAATACATAGTCTAAATCCCAGAAAATCCCCAGGCTCTGACGGAATAGACTCAAAGATCCTAAAAATTTTGACATTGACCCATATAAACATTTTGACTAGGTTATTAAACAATTTAGTAAACGAAGGCATTTTTCCTAGGTCATTAAAAACCGCAATAATTACACCCATCTTTAAAAAAGGTAACTAAAAGGAATTTACCAATTGTAGGCCCATATCCACACAGTACTACCTTTATTCTCTAAAATATTTGAACAAATTGTTCAAGTTAGATTAATTTCCTATCTAACTCATATAAATTTTTTACCAAGTAATCAATATGTTTTTTTTATCAAATTCTAATACCGAAAAAACGTTATTAGAGTTCATTAAATTCATTAATAATAGTGTAGATACAAATTAAAAAAACTACCGCTCTCTATCTAGATATATCTAAGGCATTTGATTCGGTGAACACTGTATTTTGCTACACAAACTTTATTCGGCAGGAGAATCAGAGGATATTTTTACGACTTTCTAAAATCCTACATACTCGAAGAGAGTAACTATGGTTACGCTTCTAGCGTGGGGGTTAGCATTATTTCTCAAGCTCCAATTCTAAATCAATCAGGGTTGGCTTGATTGGACCCAATGGGTTTTAAAAAAAAACATGTGAAAAAACCCACATTTTGGACCCATTTTTGGGTTTTTTCAAGAAAAATCAAGATTTTGGCAGTTCCTTCAAAATTTAATGTTTTTTTAAGCTTAGGATATTTTTAAAATTTTAATGAGTTTTTCAAAATTTAAAGTAGGTTTTAAAAATTAAATGGTGTTTTCTCAATTTCAGGGAGTTTTTTTAAAGTTAAATAGGTTCTTTCATTATTCAGTGGGTTTTTCATTATTGAATGGGGTTTTTTCAAAATATAAGACGTTTAAAGTTCAAACTAGCTATTAAAAATAAAGATTTCTTTTAAATTTCAGTGGGTTTTTTCAAAGTTGAATACATTTCCTTCAATATTGAATGGGTTTTTTCAAAGTTTAGGATTTTTTTAAACGCTTTTATTCTACTTGCTTTTAGCGGCGTTTTACGGGTGGAATTTTAAAACTCGATTTTCCGGCACTTCCCGATATGTTAGGGCCCCAAAACTTTACACATCGGTGTAACCCTCATGACACTCCAATATCCAACCATTATCTAGTCAAACAACCAAAGGATTAAGTTAATTAACGAGTATTTTTAATTAACAAAAAAAACCGGAATTGGAGACCTTTCCCAAAGGTCTATGCCCCCTAAAACGAGCATAATTGTGTATTAGGCATAACTTCATCATATTCAAAAGTAAAAACGAGAATTACCCAGTAATTATGATAATTATAGATGATTAATCACTTTTTTTGAATGCATATTTTGGATTCTTGTACATAAAATTTCAGGCACTTCCATACAATTTTCAGTTCTGAAACTTTGCACCATGGTAGAATTCCCATGACAATGCAATATTCAATCATCAACCAATCAAAACCACTGTAATTAAGTTAATTAAGGAGTAATTTTGATTATCCGAATATCTGTAATTTGAGACCTTTCCCAAACGACTATGACCACAAAAACGTGTACAAGTATGTATTTCATATAGCTTTACAATATCCAGTCATCAAAACGATAATTGCCTAGCAATTATGTTAATTACACTAGTCGACAGTGGTTTCCTAACAACAACCAAATTACTATTTTTGTTACTAATTCATGTAGTTATTCACATATCTGCAAGTAAAAAAGTTCCATCACGTCCCATTTTTGTGTAACAAAAATTTTCGATTTTCTGCTTTTTTTCTTAATTTTTGCGTTTTAAGCGTCATTTTTGTCCAATAGAAACCCTGCAATCCCATCCAATTAATTTATTTATAGTATCCCAGTATGTAGACATTCTTTTAAAAGTGTTGCGATGTTTTTGTACAGCAGTTCATTTTGAAAATTGACGAGTTTTCAGTGTAGATTTTGCACATTTATGCACTATACGTTGTTCTAAATTTGGGTACGGTTTAAATTACAATTCAACGGTAATATTTAACAGAAAAGGTGGAAAAACGTTTTTCTCCACTGATTTGGGTCCAAATAGGTGACTAAAATGAAATCTGTGCTCCTCATGTGTGTTGCAGAAGTTAGAATGCGGCTCTTTTTAAGTGCGTAAGAGTCAACTGTAGTTCTATGCAAATTACTATCCCTATAGTATGGAGAAGACATTCAAATTATCTTGGTTGTTTAATATCAATGACCAATTCAGAAAAAACATTTCAAAAAGTAATTAAAAGGACTTTTTTCTCCCTTTAGTGAAGCCAAACTCAAAGTCAGTATGAACCTCTGATTAAAAAAGAATTCACGAGACAAGGAAAATTTAATAAAACGCATTATCAACTAGGAAATGGTTTTTAGGAGAGTGGTAAGATGATTTTTAGAAAATAGGACCGATGAAAATGTTTTATTCCCAATATAAGGTTCTCTTTAGTCTTACCAAGCCATAGAATGTTGAGCATCACTCAAAATTCTTATTTTACATCCACGTTTGAACTTATTTTCGGAAAATCTCTCTGTAGTCAATCATAAACAAAGGTAAAGATTCTCTTAGGACCTTAACTCGATACATAGGTCACTGAAAAATATCAATTTTGGGCTACAGCTCTTGGTTCATTGAAAGCGGAGATTTAATGCCACTTAAGATACAAAAAAGAATAAAATCGCATCATATTTAATGAATGTTTATTTATTTTTAGTTTTATATTGTCTGAAACATGTATATAAGCTTAATTATGATAGTATTTTATGCTAAAGTAATGAGATTGACTGTTAAAAATGAGTGTTTTCAACGTTTTTGTCCGTTTCTTACAGTACTAGTGCCATATTTGTAACAAAAAAACTGTACGTGCTGTAGCTTTTTCATGACTATTTCTGAATTCTACACCCTGAAATTAGTCGGAAATACCTAATCTCATTTTTGTTAGGGAAAAAAAGTTTAATTTTGTCGACTAGTGTTATCGACGATAAACCGCTAATTTCAAAAACACATTTTGGATTCTTGTACATAAAGTTTCAGGCACTTTCAAACGATATAAAGATCTGAAACCTTGCACCGTGGTGTTAACCCAATGAAAAGGCAATATTCAATAATCGCCGAAAATTGGTGTCCCATCCCAAGGAATCGCGAGAGAAGAAAAAATGCTACTTTTATAATTTATGGACTTCTGAAAAGACTAGATAATACTGTTAAATGCAAAGAGTTTTATTAAAACATTAAGCGAGTGAGAATAATAACAACAGGAAAATCCTTTATATAACATTTTTACTAACATTGATTGGCCCACAAACAAAGCCAGGAGGGGGGGTTGAAGTTCGTTGAATTTACGTTGAAATCTCGTTTTTCATAGATTATGATCCTTACAACCATTAACCCCGCGCACACTGTAGGAAATTTTAATTAGAAAAATTTGCGCCAATCTCATATCGCCAAAGACTTACAGCTTATGAAAATTACAGTAACCTTACGGTAACCATAATCCACTCACTGAAATCAACAAACACATTTATTATTAAAAACTTGCTGAACGTAGCCGTGTGGCCTAACGGCTAGTGTGCCTGGTCGCAAACCTATAGAGCCAAGTTCGAACCGCATAGCGTCCGTGTTCTAGTTTTGCTTTTTGAAGTTTGTGGATGCCTCAAACTTAAACTGCCGATAATGTTAGAATTAATACGTTCTTATATTTTACACTATTAATTTCAGTAAAAGGGAAAATTAACCTATTTTTTTGTGCATGCAATATTTTTTATTTGTTTTTAAATTTTGATGATATTTTTAAACAAAAGTTTAGAAATTAAAAATCTTTAAAATTACAATTTTTTCAGATGAAATAATTCCGAAACAATACTTTTTACAATTTTACATTATTCTTATAAAAAATGTTTTTGAATTACATGAATAAAGTTATAAAAAAGAGTATTCGATAAAGATTCGTTCGTTACAGATTCCATAAAGATATTTGTGGTTTTAAGTATAAATCAAACATCAAGAAAAGTCGTCACTTAATAAGGACGGTTTCATCTTGCATGCATTGTTTATTAAAAGGAATTCAACGTTTTATCTTTGATATTAAATGTTATCAAGAGTCAAGACATGAATAATTTAACCATGACGCACATATTAACATGTTGCTGAATTTTGGATCACACAGCTTTCCCATATGATGCATCCCAGGGTTAACAACATCTATTTACCTATAACAGGCTCATCCAAGGGTTTAACCAGCCTCTTACCCCTACAGTAGTTTTCAGGGGGAAGGCAAGCAGTGTATTAAATATTTACAGGTGCAAAAGTAATGTTAAGGTCTAACATTGATGTGGAAAAGGGATTGGTTAACGGTGCCATCGGAACTGTAAGAGATTTTGTATGGCCACATTTCCGGAAAACGCAGATGTACGAAGAAGACATCCCTTCAGTTATAGTTGACTTTGGAAACGATGGTATGCACAAAATTGATCTCAAGTCGATCCAGTTTCCAGCTAAATTCAGCTATGGAACTGCGAAAAGAAGAATGTTACCACTCATCTTATGTTGGGCCTCAACCGTTCACAAAATGCAAGGAAGTACGGTTAATTTTGCAGTGGTTTGCCTAGGCTCTAAACTGTTCGCTGATGGTCAGGCGTATGTCACCCTTAGCCATATTAAATCACTAGAAGGGTTAAGAATCGAAGAATTGAACTGTTCGAAGTTGACTGGCACAACACCTTGTAATACTGAAGCTTTGACAGAAATGAAGCGAATGCGAAGCCATCATATTGCAGAAAACTAAAATTCCGTCCTAACATAAGATTAAATATGGTTGAAATAAATAAATTTTTTCTTGTCAGTTTTTGTTGAAAAATACCATGACTAAAAAGTAGAAAATAAAATAAGTAAAAAAAAAGATTTTTTAAAAAACGCTTTTATTGAAGTGTTCTAAAAGGTCAAAAATAATTTATTCGGTTTGACAAATAATTTATTGGGAAGTAGAAAATAACTTTTTGGTAAGTAAAAAAATCACTGATTTTCTAATCACTAAAAATAAAAGCGTGGGCGCTAGTAATTCTTAATTCACTATTTATTCTAACTTCTTTATTCTATGAGGTTAAATTTACAAATTTCTCATTCATGAGGTTCGGGTGGGATGGATTCACTTTAAATTCTCTATTAGGTATTTTTATTTATGTAAAATTATACATAAATGTCGAAGTAATGGTCTAGTGATTAGAGCATCTAACTGAAAGCCGTGCGTCTGGGGTTCGAATCCCCGTTCAGCATGGATGTTAGTGTTACTGTCCTGTAAAAAAATTTATATTTAAAAATATATATAAATTACTAGCGCCCACGCTTTTATTTTTAGTGATTAGAAAATCAGTTATTTTTTACTTACCAAAAAGTTATTTTCTACTTCCCAATAAATTATTTGTCAAACCGAATAAATTATTTTTGACCTTTTAGAACACTTCAATAAAAGCGTTTTTTAAAAAATATTTTTTTTACTTATTTTTTAAATTTTAGTGGGTTTTTTCAAAGTATAAAAACTTTGAAAAAACCCACTTAACTGTGGAAAAACTGATATTATTTTGACAGAACACATTTAACATAGAAAGAACTCACTAAAATTTGAAAAAAAACACTATCTTTAAAGGAGAAAACCACTTAACCTTCCTACCCTCTTGAAAAAATAGTCACATATTCCCCTCGTGGGGTCTCTGAGGACCCCCTGCGTAAAACATGCCTATGACTCTAATAAAGGTTAAAAATTCCTTAAATGGAGAAGAATTGTCATTTTTTATTTCTAGAAAGATGCTTCAGAATAATTTATCCAATTTTTTTGGTATTTTTCTCATTTTTTTCGTCTTATTACGGCTGAATTGGGTTTCTTTTGATACACGTTTTTTATAACATCTGGACCTTCAAACAAGAATTAAATTACAGAAATGAACTACATTGAAGTTGTTTTACTTAAAATATTTATAATCACACTGTTTAAAGCATACTAGTTGATATACCCGGTCTTGCACGGGTAGAATTTAGTAGTTTATTTTAAACGATTTATGAAGCTGCATATATTCTCTATTCTGCATTATCAGCTACCTGTCACCCCAGATTAATTTATTTAGTATTATGAAACATGTAAAGTTTGGATTCTTCTTTTTAAAATTGAAATAATACAAAAAAAATGATCGGTTCAGATTTCTTAGTGAAATCAGTATCTCGCTTGCTTATGTAAGTTTTAACATAAAATTGGTTTTTTCTTGATAATTCTTCGAAATCACATTCTGGACTTCCGTAAACACTCATAAATATCTGAAAGCATTCTTATTTTTCAAAGAAGACTGAATATAAAAACATATTTACTATCAACCATGAATTTATATTGTTTTTGTAAAGAATGTGTTCAACAGGAAGTAATGGCGACAGTTGTCTGAGTTTTTTTTGCTGCAACTGTTAGATACTCAAAAGATTTCTATAAATAGCATATTTTTCTTAGAATGTGAATAAAAAATTTAAGAAATAGCGAGTGATTCAATGTATTTAGCCGCAATCTTCTTTTTGTAAAAAAAATGACAATTTCTACGAAAATATCTTTCTAATATTTCTCCAAACGTTCTAAACAAACATGCAAACCTTTTTTTATCTATAATACAACAAAAAATAAAATACTAAACTTTATTTGATACTGTTTTACCGCCATTCATGGCTGGGGTCTCAGAAGACCCCAGAGGGGGAATATGTGACTATTTCTCCCAAGACACTTAAAAATGGAATAATTCCAAAATTTTTACCCATTGTAAAACTTTGCGTAATTAAGGAATAGTAGCATCGGAAATTGTCAAAACAAAAATGCATGGGAGATATCAAGCGTCAAAGTGCGCCTGGGGTCGAAAAAGACCCCAAAGGGGTAGGAAGGTTAAATTTGAAAAAACACACACTTTTTACGAAAAAACCCAGTTTTAAATGGGTTTTTTCAGGGTTTTATTGAAAAAAATCGAAAAAACCCAACCAACTTGGGTTTTTTTAAAAAAAACGGGTTTTTGCCAACCCTGAAATGAAAAGAGTAGGGGAGAGTGTTGTACCTCTGGACAAAAATCACGTTTTGATTTTTCTAAGACAGGTAAAATCACATTTTGACTATTTAAAGTGCCCAACCTATAGTGCTAACCTTTGTGAGTACACAGATATTTTTTACTAGCCAAAATCTTGAAAATTGGATTTTTAATCATTTATAATAACATGGAAAAATTTGTGTCCAAAGGTACAACAACCTGTTATACCTATGGACAGACCCAGTTGTACCTGTGGACACCCTTAAAAAGGGAAATTTTAGTTGAAAAAAGCTAAGAATTAATATTTTTATTGATGCATTACCTTTTAATAACCTATTTCAAGCCTTTTTAAAATTGAAAATAGATTTTTTAAAGTAATGTAGTTTTAGATCGTAAATGATCATTAAAACGAAGTTGAATGATAAAAGTCTTGATTTTTTACCAAAAACACAAAAATCACATGGTATTTTCAGATCAGAATTTAAGATAATAGTTTCATGAATTATGCTGATTGATCTGACAACTTCACTGATCCCCCCAAAAAAAACAATTCGATCAACACTTAGTTGTGCAAGCATTTGGTGGTAATAACAATAATAATTTGGTGGTAAATCTTCTTCAGTGGAAATTTCAAGTTTTTTTAATCATCATACTTAAATGCGATAGGGTTCTTAGGATTTTACACCATATTTTACATTAAATTCCAAGTAGAATCATAAATTTAAAAAAGTAGTTAAGATCACAAAATATTTGATTTTTCATCTAAAATTCACTTGAAAATAATCGCTGACAAATAGATTACCATTTAGAATTAATTGAACATTTATTAAAATGTATTCAGTAAAATGAAACCTGATCCTGAAACGCCGATTAGCTACAGACACCCACAAGAACGTGTCCGTAGGTACAACACTTATGGTGTCCGAAGGTACAACATGAGGTGTTTTGCATTCAAATGTCTATAAAAGATAAAAGAATTGAGATCTGACGATTTCTAATCTCTCTATTCTAAAAAAAAGTTTTTGGTGAACGGTTTCCAGGGAAAGGCTTTTTAATTACTGAACCAAATGACACATATATGGTATCAAAATGTCCGAATTCTTTCCGGATTTCCGAGTAAGCCCTTCGATTTCTCAAAAAAATTCTTAATTTTAAAATATTTCCATTTTTTTAGATTTCGGATAAGGTCGCAGTTACAAAGCAAGAAACTATGAATTTTAAAACAATCGAAAATATGTTTCACTGGTGTTTTATTATTCAAATACATTAAATAATCATCTTTCTATTTATCACACTAATTTAAAAAATATATATTGGATTCTTTTTAACAATATTTATATTTTTGCTGTTCAAACGATTTTAATTATATTTAAAACTAATGTATAATTAATTTATCTTATATTTTTAAATAATTTTAAATTCATATTTATATATTTATCTTTGTCGTTGTGGCAACCTAATCATTACTATATTTACAATAAAATATAAAATTTTCGTGATGTTTACGATAATTACTACATTTTTCACAGACAATCAATGAAAATCATTACAAATTTTAAGAAAGTAAAATTTATTCCGGAGATGTTTCAGTGCTTCTGAATGGATCTGTGTGAGAAAAATATTACCTTGGGGAAATGGTAAAAGAAAGTTTACACTGCTTTGTTACTAATTTTCTTGGAATTAAATGGCGATCCGCCAATTCATATTGCCATAAAGGAACTGTTAAAATTTCGCCGCTGATTAATATTCCCCTTTTTTGAAAGAATACCCCAGAGAAGTAGTTCCCCTGTTTTAAGAATGTTTTATAAAATGAGTAAGTTCTGTGAGCTGTGTTTTGTGAGGGATGGCAAAGAGATCCTTAAGTATCAGCGTCAGCAGTTAACGGGGGTTGGCGAGCGATAGCGAGCAGGGGGCGGTAGCTCCCTAGTATCAGAAATAAAAGTTAAAATCTCGGGAAATACCCCCATGTATCCCATTTTATCATGTCATAATTAAAGGGGAAGAAAAGAGTTAATGTAGTGATGCACTAAAAAAAACTTTGAGCACCTAAAAACAGTAAATTTATTATATAAAATTTAAATAATATTTTAAAGAGCTGAGATTTCACGTAAGCAACTAGATAGCATCTGTTTACATTCAAAATCGACCACAAATTCAAATTTACATTTTTTCCCGAATTTTAAAATGAGGTGGCTGAAGGTACAACCGTCCGTAGGTACAACACTCTCCCCTATAGTAGATGCCTTCCAATAAACAGTGGAGTTTTTCAGGGCTTAATTTTAGGTCCTTTTCTATTTATTATATTTATTAATGATCAGTTTTGCTGATGACACGGTCCTTCTATATTCAGTTGAAACAAATGAGGACTTAAATTCTAAAATTAATGAAGACCTTATTAAAATAAGTAACTGGTTTTTTGATAATTCTCTAAGACTAAACATTGAAAAGACAAAATATATGTTATCTAACCTCAAGTAAGACTCTACATCTCAGCTTTGTCTCAAATATCATGAGAATAGTTGTGGCAATTTCAACAACTGCAATTGTAAATTAATTGAAAACGTCGACCCAATTAAATATCTTGGACCCTATATTGATAGTAACGTGAAGTGGAAATCTCATTGTAAATATATTGCGGACAAATTGCGTGTAATAATGTTGATTTTTTATCATTTAAAGTCAAAAGTGAGCAACAATTTTCTCATTAATCTTTATCACTCTTGGGTACAATCACGGATTGACAATGGTCTTCATTAACTAAAATTAAGACATATAGAAATTTATGTAATACTTTTGTAATTTGTAATAACTTTTGTAATTTCTTTTTTTTTGTTTTAATGTAACATAGAGTACCTCTTGTGATTATATTTCTATTAATTTAGTGCTGTTTAAACAAATGAACACAAATTATATATAAACAATTAAATTTATTGAACATAAGTACAATTTTTTATTTCAACTAATTTAGTGCTGTTTCATTTGACTTTTTTGTACTGTACTGGTTCCAGCATGGATCTAGTATTTAGTCATATCCAGTATATTATGGTTTATGAGCCACTGGTTCTTATATGATACTGGATCAGGTACAATACCAGTTCCAATATCTACTGGAACCAGTGAAATACTAGATCAAATTTATACTGGATCCGGTATATCAGAACCATCTTATACCGGCTTATGAAACACCGGAGCCTGTATAATACCAAAACCAGTATAATACTGGTTCCGGTATCTATACCGGCTTATGAAACACCGGATCCTGTATGATACTGGATACTGTTTCTGGTATCATACAGGATCCGGTGTTTCATAAGCCAGTATAAATTGTTTTATACCTGAAAACATTTTTCCAATAGGGCAAAAACAATTATTACAGGAATGATCCTCCTCCTTGAGGTCTTTCTACATGACTAGTTTCAGTTCGGATAAAGCAGTGGTGCCCAACCTACGGCCCTCGGGCCAAATGTGGCCCGCGGACTCGTTAAATCTTAAAATCAAAAAACACTTTCAGAAATCTTCCAAGAAAACCACGACATCGTGCGAGACGTTATGGCACTTCCATCTAAAAAAATATGATAAAAAAGGAATTCAACATGCTGTAGTAATTTTTTTACTCCTCTGTTTTGGTTTTTTCTAGATACGGGGAATTTGACATTGGATAAATATTTTTCAGTATCAGTTAGCCATTTAAATTCAGTTTATAAGAATCTTTTTAGAACCATGTCCGATCGTAAAAAGTTGAAGATTCACTCGAAAAGTCGAAACTTTCAAGATAAGTGGACAAGTTCATATTTCTTCATTCAGCGAGAAAATAAACCGTATGTAAGGAGACTGGTGGCAGTGTTTAAAGAACAACAATATCAAGAGACATAACGAAACAGATAATCATCTTAATTCAGTTTTAAGGATAAGTGTTACAAATTTGTAGCCGAATTTACAAGAACTAGTATCCTCCAAACACATGCAAACTTCTCATTGAAAACGGGTATGTAATTTTTCTTCATGTTTAGAAAAATACTTAAAAGGGTTTTTATGTGGCCCGCGAGATAAATCTTCAAAAGCAAATTGGCCCTTATGAAAAAAAAGGTTGGGCACCATTGGGATTAAGGATTCTTTTCCACATTATAAATATTCTAGAAAAATTTGTACATCACTTATTCAGTAACAGGTCTATTAAACATTTGCGGCATGGAATATATGTCGTGGCAGGTTTTTGGTGAGCAGGAAAAAGCCAAGCTTGTTTTTAACAAGCCTTAGCAAGTTTTGAATTTAGTAATTGATTAGATTTTGTAAATTTTCAAGAATATCTTAATCTTATTAAAAGACAGTTTTACATTACTGGAGAATGAGAAAATGTCACTGAAAAAGTATTGAATTGCACATGGAAAGAACTAGTTCTAGAATAGTAAATTTTCACATCGTGGGGGATAATGGGACAACTTAATGTGTCAATAAAAGATTTTATGGAACAATTTGAGGTAAAAATTCAGTATAATGAGTCCATTTTCCAAAATTTTAAGGCATTTCCCAATAAAACATAAAACATGAAAAAGTAACGTATCGGGAAAATTTCATTTCAGTCTGTTCATTTTCGGATTCAGCTCACCAAAAATTATAAAGTTCAGGTAGAATATCCCAAACATCTTTTTATAGACCATCTTTTTATATATTTTTGCTTTATAGACCTGTGTTGTTGGAGAAACTCATTCAGCAAATTTTCAGTTTCCCTCAAAAATTATAAATAAAGTTTTTTTTTCAAACAGCGTTCCTTATATCGTAACACATACATTACAATAAGAATCTATTTTATAACTAACATTTATAACAGATGCCTGTCAAGCAAGACAATAACATTTTTCTAAACAAAATAGTCTCAGTTTTTTTTTAAAAAACTAACAACAGCACCATACGTACATACACCAACAGTACAAGAAACATCAAACATGAATAAGGCTGCGAATGTTACTTCTGGTAAATTTTAACAATCCGGGCCAATCGCCAAGGGTTAGCGAAAGTTGGCGAAGTACAGTGGTTCCCAAAGTGGGCGGTACCGCCGACTTTGAAGAATTCTAGGGGTGATGAGTTGAAAGGAAATTGGGGGGGGGCTTTGACTAATTTAAACTATTGCTTAATATCATTTTTATGTGCAAAAAACAGGTAAAAGTAACTTAACAAGAAAGCACTTCCCAAGGATTGGCCATAGCCTGGATTGTTAAAATTTACCCGAAATTGATTGAGTAGTTAGAAATGAACTAAATGACTGATTGATTTTATTTATACATTAGTTCTCTGTAATAACTACTTTCCATTTGTAAAAGTTATTAAAATTTTAAAATTATTTGGTTGTAAATAAGTGGACGGTGGAAAAAAAGCTCTTTATCTTTGTACAGTCGGCTGCAAAAAAATCGAAACAGAGACGATTGTGAGTGATTGGTAGGGGTTAGAAGGATACTGTAAATGCCAATTTTCATGATTTAATGTCCTCTTTGAAACAAGCTATAATTTAAGTCCTTAAGGGGCCGTCTACATATTAAAAGAAGCACTAACTTTCGTTTTTCATATGGGTGACATCAAAGATTATACCCAATTCTGAAAGAGCACCCCCTAAAACCCCCAAAAACTAAGTTTCGTGTTGATTGGCCCACAAACAAAGGCAGGAGAGGGGTTTGAAGTTCGTCGAATTTATGTTGAAATTTCGTTTTGATCCTTACAACCATTAACCCCGCGCACACTGTAGGAAATTTCATTAGAAAAATTCCTAGGAAAGTTAAACAGATTTGGCTATTTATCTATATTTTGGCACAATTACTACAAAAGTTAAAACAGATTTGGCTATTTATCTATATTTTGGCGCAATGTTGTCTTCCAATTAGGATACCCTAAAGTAGTAGCCTAGTTGGTGTAACAAGCTCGTGATCACTAGGTTGCAGGTTCTATCATCGCAATTCCGCATATCTCATTGTTCAAGGTTAACCCATAGGGATACAGGCAAATACAAAGGTGAATAGATGTTGAATATTTTTTCAAATATAAATCTTTTAAAACAAATTTTTACAATTTATATTGCTGTTTACGAATAATAATAATTAATTGAGAGTTATTAATTACAAATAACAATTCTTTCAATTTGCTTATACGTATAGGAATAAAAATAATTTCAGAATTTTTTTTTTAATATTGATTATAATGATTCTACAGTCGTATTTTTAATAATTAATTGGGAATTACGTTTCATTAGATTGGATATAGAGTTTTAATAATAATTAAGGTAAAACGTTGTGCTTGATGAATAAAATACCAATATATAAGTATTAAATCTGTTGACAAGTCAAACATTAAACTTCAAAGTTTGATGATTTAATATTAATTAACTCTAATCATACTGACGATTTGACGCTTCTTGATATTTTAAATAATTTGGGGTTTAAGGAAGGGAAAAAATTCATCATCGTGTGGTCATTGATAAATTTTCAAAAATTATATTTTATTCTTTTTTAAAATTTTTAATAATTTCCATAAAGAAAAGAGCAAGAATAAGTCTTTATAAATCATGGGTGAGGTTTTTTTTGGGGGGGAGGGGAATCGAAAACATTTTTTACTGCCAAAAATTTGGGAAAAAATTGGAAGGGGTATTAGAGTTTTATTTTAGGGAGGAGGAACAGGATAATTTTTTTTGTTTTTTCTGAGGTGAAAGAAAAAGAACATTTGATATTTGTAATGTCGCACGATTGTGTTATAGGGACGGAAGGGGTAAAATGGTTATAGAGGGCTGAAGTGGATACAGGGACTTAAACAATTTGTTTTTAAATTTTCAAACACAAACTGCTGAAGTCCCTATTTCCATTTAAACTCATCCACCCTCCAATCAAACAGTTTTAAAATATTCTAAATTAGTTTCTAAACACGATGCCAGTAAGAATTTAGGACCCATCTATCTTTGATAACACATGCAGGTGGATCTGCTGTGCTCCATATTCCAGGCTGTAAAGATTTATTCACTATTACCTATCAGAAAGAATATTAAATTTAAAGTGGTTGCTAAATTTTTATAGCAGTGTTATTTTTTTTTTGTAGTCACCACTATTTTATTTATTATTAGTTAAGCTTTTACAGGCCGAATTCAGATCCCGGTATATTTTAATTAATTTTTTTGCATAATTTACCTTCTAATGCTTCAATTAAGAGATTTTATTAATATGAAAGTGATAAAAAAATTTTACATGCGATTTTCACGATGTTCCCAATTGGGAACATTGGCCACTTCCGACTATACTTCTACCGAGGAAGAGCGAATAGACTATAGTGATAAATCTATCGAATAATAACCCAAATTATATGGAATAACTTAAAAATTTAACCTTAAATGTAATTTATGTTTCGGTTCAAGCAGTAATTTTGCATAAATTTCATAATTTTAAAAAATTTTAATGACAATTTCATTTTACACATCAGAAAAATATCCAAATTTTATATCATTATGCTTCTAAATTTTAAACCCTAGCTTGAAAAATTAAACTGAAGAATAGGGATATCAAAAAACAACTAAAGTATGAATGAATGATATTATTTTTAATTTTTTATAATTGAAAAACAAGTTATTTTATCATATATGGCAAAATATTGAAGATATCATGCATTTATAAATCGGATTTAAAAATAGATTATAATAAATAGTACTAAAATAATGATTAAAAGTTTGAGTAATGGATGATGAAATAATTGATTTTTGAATGTAGCATTTATGTATTTAAATGAAAATTTCACTCACATTACTTTAAAAGATCCGAAACCTTTTATACTTTTATCCCCCAGATACAAATAATTTCTGAATAAATATTTTCCAAATTTATTTCTTATAGGATAATAAATAATACTGAACTTGTGAGATGTCTGAATCTACTATTAACTTTTTTTTTATTTGATGATTTGTACACTGGGAACTTTGAAACGTGGTTTAGCCCCATCCATCATTTCTCAAAGCTTAGATTCAAATAAAAAAAACAATAACTCAATAAAAAAACATTCAAACCAGCTATTTCCTCTTTTAAAGGGGATTCCCCTTTAATAATTATATAACTTATATTCTTTTCTGAAAAGAAACTTTCCGAAATAAAGTAGTTCTATCGTTTTTTTGATATAACGCCGTACAAGAAACTCGGATTCCTCTGCATAGCGGCAACAGGCCAATGTTCCCAATTGGGAACATGCATGTTTCACAAGTCACTACAAGCGTGTTTTTAATATCTATTATTAATACTGAGGATATCTGTTTAAGGTAAGTCTTTTTCAATATCCTTACCAAATTTTGGAAACTTACGACAATATTTAGATTTTTCATGAATTTTTTTGTGTGCCCCTATCAAAAAGCGTAAAAATGGCCGATTTTAAGATTTTTTGTAATTTTTTCCTATAAAAATATCAACTTCATTTGAATTTTAAAAAATCAAGGCATCTTTCCACTTTACATGGTAAATTTTTCAATAGTATACTGATAATAGTTAATTTTTTAAGATTTTTCAAACATGATGTTCCCAATTGGGAACATTGGCCTGTAAAAGGTTAATTATGTGAGTACCTTCATTCAGAGCATTAACCGCACCGGCTGCGAAGAGTATTTCTTAAATACTTCTTCCTATAACTCTGAAAAACACTATGGGGTAAGCGGCTGGCGCAACACTTGGATAACACAGGTCTGCAATGAAAAAGCTGTTTGAATAATTTTAGCGATTTCCTATGTATTTTGGTGTGCTGATAACGAAAAAAATACTGAAAAAAATCCTATACGTCAGGATTTTTCACAAATTGCAAAATTATATTCGAATTTGTCCATTTTTCATAGTTTTTGTACATTTCTAGCTCCTTTATTTTTTAAAATTAGGAGCTGTGAATGGTGCACGTAGTGAACTATCTCATCAGGACATTATAGAGATGGAAAGAAAATATTAGGGAAGATTTAATCGGGCAATAAAGAAGGATTTTTGTTGTATAGTTCAAAGAAACTTTCTTTTTGCTACTCACAAGGGTAAATGTACCAAGGGGAGCGTCATGAGGAGGAAAAATTGGCTTTAGAGTGTGTAAATAAGTTAATTTTAGATATATAATGCTTTTTATGAAGAATATGTAATAAAAATTTTATTTTATGAACCTATTTTCATGAAAATTGAAATAATGACTTATTTTACAATTTTACATAAATTGTCAGGAAACATGACATTCTAGGGCAAAACAGAGACCATTTTTGAAATCAGGGCACAAAAAAACCTTAAAACTAATAACCTTTAAAGATAAATTTGGATTAAAAAATCTACTTCTCAAGTGTACTTACATTTTATGTGAAATGTTGCTATACTTGTTCAATTTGTTACAAATTGTGGTGTCTTAAAAATCAAAAGAGGTATTTTTTGGATTCAGCACACCAAAAAACATAAAAAACTAATTTCAAATAAAGTTTGAGTCGAAAAATATTTTTTTTAAATATTTACTTTTATTTTCTTTAAAAAATGACATTTTTACTTAAATTGTGAAGAAAGGTGAAGTCCTATGATAAAACAGAGGCCAGAATTAGATTCAGCACATCAAAAAATATAAAAGAAGATTTTGTGGAAAAAATTAGAACAAAAAATTTAGTATAAAGAGTTAATTTTACATAATTTTAAGGCATTTCCCAATAAAACATAAAACAGGAATTGTCAAAAAATGTGACGTCCCAGGACAAAATAGAGGTCATTTTTGGATTCAGCGCATCAAAAATAACAAAGTTCAAGCGAAATATCCAAAACAGCTCAAAAAAAGTTTTTTTTTGCAGACCTGTGTAATCCTGTTATATGTAAAAATGGGGTGGTAGTCCAAGGGGAGGGCAATATATTATGTGAAAGCTGTGTGATACCGAATTATGTTTAGTTAATTTATATCTTGATTACATTTAATATTAAAGATAAACCAAAACGTTGAATTCCTTTTAGACAATGCATGTATGATGAGACCGTCATTATTAAGTGGAGCGACTTTTCTTAAAATTAGATTTTTAAAACAAAATTCCTTTCGTGAAATCTATGTAACGTACGAATTTGTATAGTATACTCTTTTTTGTTTTGAAATTTTATTCATATAATTCAAAAATATTTCAAATTTAATGCAAGTGAAATTTTTAGACAAATATCGTAAAGTATTGTTTCCTAATCTTTTAATCTAAAAAAATTGTAATTGTAAGTAAAGTTATTTAATTTCTTAAATTACTTTACAAAGGTAACTAAATTTTTAATTAAAAATATATCAAAATTAAAAAATACATAAGGTAAATGTGGGTATAGTGGACACTGTACCTATAGTGGCCACATAGCTGATTAATTTTAAATAAAACGAGTTAGAGGCATCAAACAGCGTCCAAATTCATAGGCATAGTAGATTGTACAATCAGGTAAGCTGGTAAATTACCACCGATACCACAGATAAGCATGGGAAGGATATTTAAATATTTGAAAATAACAACATCGGCCGATTGACTGAAATTTGATTTTGCTTATTGAATCGCGTAAGGAAACGGGTATATCGGAACTGATTTTTTTGTATTTATTACCGTTTGATTGACTTTTAAATTTATATTCAGATACAGAAGAGTGTATAAAATGATAATAAATAAAATTGATTTGAAAATTTTGACTTTACGAGGGATTTATGGGTACATCTATGTGGCCACTATAGATGCAATTTGGAGTACTTTTTAAAAATTAATTAAAAATACTTTACCCAATTTAATTAAAATTTTTAACGGTAAAATCGAAAGAAGAAGATCCAATTAATCTAAAAATAGGATGATAACGGTTTCCAAGCAAATAAGTTATTATTTATTGAGAATTTAAGCAAAAATTTTCCTTAAAGTGTCCACTATACCCACATTTACCTTATTACATGCTCACAAAAAATCGGTTGATTTTGTCTTTTACAGAAATGAATATTGTAAAAATATAAAAACATTTTTAGTAGATTAAATTCAAGGCATCTTCAAACTTCTACAAGCAAATAAAGCTCACGTTAGGTGTGCGATTCGAACTTGATGCTATATCTTAGCGAACAGGCACACTAACCGTTATGCCACACGGTTACATTCAGCAAGGTGTTAATAATAAATGTGTCTAACAATTTTTATGGTTACCGTAAGGTTACCGTAATTTTCATAAGCTGTATGTCTTTGGCGGTAAGAGATTGGCGCTAATTTTCTAATTGAAATTTCCTACAGTGTGCGCGGGGTTAACGGTTGTAAGGATCAAAATCTATGAAAAACGAGATTTCAACGTAAATTCAACGAACTTCAACCCCCACTCCTGGCTTTGTTTGTGGGCCAAACAACACAAAACTTGGTTTTGGGGGGTTTTAGGGGGTGTTCTTTCAGAATCGGGAATAATCTTTGATGTCACCCATAGGAAAAACGAAAGTTGGAGCTTCTTTTAATATATAGACGGCCCCTTAAGGACTTAAATTGAAGCTTGTTTCAAAGAGGACATTAAATCATGAAAATTGGCGTTTACAGTATCCTTCTAACCCCAACCAATCACTCACAATCGTCTCTGTTTCGATTTTTTTGCAGCCGACTGTACTTATAACTTTGTTTCAGTTTCGAAAATAATCATCTTTTAAAAATTAGGTGGTTTATCTTTTCTTTAGGGTTATTTAAACCGCAGAGTAGAAGAAATAGACCCACCACTGGGCTAGTACTAAGTTTTAAAATCTTTCAACAACATACTAAAATTTGAGAAAGCAAGCCCAGTCTAAAAATTCAGCAAAAAACCTGTAAAAATGCCCAAACAATTTTTAGACAGTCTTATTCTAGAAAAAAGTAATAACAGTAATATAACAGAGTAATAATTTATCTGTTCTAATAACATGCAGGGTTTGAATTTGATAATTATGGAGACGGATGGAATAATTAAATTCAAATCAAAATTTTTAATGGAAATTTTTTCACAGAATGGCTTCTACGCCACAAAAACTCCTTTCCTACACACTAATTACACACATTCATAATTATATTAATATACATTAGGGTGTCCCTTATTTTACAGAAAAATTTTTTTTGGCGAATTTGAAAACGATTACCCTCTATTCTTTTTATTAATGCCCTAGGCCAGCGGTTCTCAAACTGTGCTCCGCGGAGCCCTTGGGGCTCCGCCAAGCATTTCCAGGGGCTCCGCGAAGAAATTTGAAATAAATACATTTTTTACAAGTTCTAATTTGCGTTGCTCTGAAAATGTTAAATAAATAACACTGTTCAACAAATTTGACCTTCAAAATTTTTCCTTGATGAAAATAGTCATTTCTTATAGATTTTGGGTCGCTGAATACGAAAATCACCATTAAAATTTTCAATTGACTCAGGATTTTAGGGGAACGGCCCTCCCCCTCTTTACGTTTTTCGACGACTTTATAATTTTAAACTCGATTTTCAGGGTCAAAAAGCATTGTTTTAGTCTTCAAATTGCCCCCCAGGTTACACGAAATGTTCAAATTAATAAAATATGATAAATTTATAACAAATGAATAGGTTTAAGGGGTAATTACCCCCCTAAAAATACAAAAAATAGCTAAAAATTATACAGGTTTCTATAAGCTATTTTTTCTTCTTATTTTTTACGCAATTCCCGTTTGAAAGGTCCTAACCCTTCCCCAAGGACCCAAATTTCAGGACAATATGCAGCAATAATTTTTACTTAAAGCGGCTGAGGTGTTAGCCTCCCAGAAGCCCCCGCGGAAGAGTTCATAAGACTTCCAGAATCGCGAAGGCGCTCGCGAGCTCAGGAATTAATATTGATGATTTTGAAAAGATTACAAATGACGTTTTTCTTTTATTTTGGGTCTATCCTAAGTAGAAACTCTTTAATTCTTTAAAAACTGACCAGTTATAGGGGGTGAGGATTCCATGTTTCAAGATGTTAATAGAAGCACGGCTGTGGATAACAATTAGGGGGCATTCCCTTAAAAACTGAGGGTGATGGAGGAAAATAGGTGTCATATTTGAATTTAGCAGATCATTTTACACAAGAATCAGCTGAATTTCAGTTAGTGGCTTCAAAATTTTTTGGTACAGCACTGTTTAACTCTAAGTGCAGCATTGAACCCTTCCATATGCCGTCTGCATATTGCCGTCAAATTTGGGTCCTTGGGGAAGGGTTAGGACCCTTCAAACGTGAATTGCGTAAAAAATAAGGGGAAAAATAGCGTATAAAAAACTCTATAATTTTTAGCTATTTTTTGCATTTTTAGGGGGGTAATTACCCCTTAAACCTATCCATTTGTTATAAATTTATCATATTTTATTAACTTGAACCTTTCTTGTTTCCTGGGGGGCAATATGAAGACTAAAGCAATGCTTTTTGAACCTGAAAATCGAGTTTAAAGTTATAATGTCGCCAAAATCGTAAAAAGGGGGAGGGGCTGTTCCCCGAAAATCCTGAGTTAATTGAGAATTTTAATGGTGATTTTCGTATTCAGCGACCCAAAATCTATAAGAAATGACTATTTTCATCAAGGAAATTTTTTCATTGTTGAACAGTGTAATTTTCTGCAAGGTGTTTTCTTGTTAAGAACTTACTTTTGCTCCTTCCTACCCAATTTTTTAGAGCTCTAAAATCACCCTTAAATTTAAGTGGATTTTGTGAGGAATCTCCATAGAAGTGTGCTCCATTGATTAAAGTGTCTTTTTTTCTAGTTTTTTTTTAGGTATTTTTTGGTTTATAAAACAAGTTAAAACCCTGTTTTATAGGGTCAAATATCCAAACCCCCCTTTATAAGTACTTGGAACTTTTGCATGAGAGGGGATAAGCAATGATTTTAGGCCTCTCTATAAATAAGCTTCTATATATACCTCTGACGTATGGTTCAGCAGCCCCCCCCCCGACACAAAAAACCACTCTCGATTTTAAAAGAATAAGTAACTCTTTCATATAAAATAAAATTTACAGATGTACAGATTTCTGTATGAATGCTTTGTTCATGCATCTCGGGCATAATGGTTAAAAAGTGATAGCTTTAATATTCAGAAATTTAAAAAAAGATTACATTGTATCCAATGATAAAATATAATTGGTTATTAAACTATTCCATTCATGCAGAGTTGTATATAATGGGGACGAGGGGGCCCAGCCTCCCCCCCGGGAAATTTGGACTACGTATACCAAAGCATGTTAAAACCATGTTATTTAGAGTCAAATTTTCGAAATTCTTTTTGGGGAAGACCCCCAGAACCCCCTATTGTACTTGAAACTTTACTGTTGTAAATTTTTTATAATACGTTCGTTAAATTTAAAATCCAACCTAAAAATGAATGTCCAAAATTTGAACTGTGATGTACTCAAAACAAATTAAAAAACTGAAAAACTGTTTTTAAGAAAATTTTCCCTATCATACTTGGAACTTAGTTAATCACAATTTCTCTTATATTAAATTCTCTTAGATGCAAATTATACCTAAAAATGTTTTAAAAAGCTACGTTATTAAACCTTTTAAATATGCATAGGAGGAGCTGAGGAATAATATTTGACCCCTCCCGAAATAAATTTCTATATACGCTGCTGCATTTATGCTTTTATTTCTTGTAGTAATGGGGTTAATGTAATTTGCTTTTTTATATCTTGTGAAAAATTTATCTGAAAATCGGAAAAAAAATATCGGAAAAGGGCTCCGCGAAGAATTTGTCTCTTGAAAAGGGCTCCGCGACATAAAAAGTTTGAGAACCCCTGCCCTAGGCTATTCAGATACAAAATTTTATCCCTCTACGATGATATTATCATGTGCAAAATCTTAATTAAAGTTGGTCAATTTGTCTGTTTTTGTCCTTTTTGTGACAGAATTTTTTTATTTTTGCGAATTTGAAAAGAGGTACCCTCTACTTTTTTTATAAATGCCTTGACCTAGTCAGATATAAAATTTCATCCCTCTACGATAATGTTAACCCGTGCCGAATCTCAATTGAACATGGCCAATCAAGCCAATTACTCACAAAAAAGCCTAATACTCACCACTTTTTAAAATAAATTTTTTCTAAAAATTTTTTCCTGAAAAAATAAGCCTAATAAGCAGCCTGGACGGCCTGACTTCCTCTGCTTTAGTAGGAAAATTCTATCTTCTTCGATCTCTATCATTTCTAAGGCCTCGATGTGTGCAATATCAAATAAATTATCCAAAGATGCAAGAAATTCCTCGGCCTCCGTTTGTGAATAACTTGCGTTTTTGTGCTGTTTTTTTTTAAGTTTTCGCCAAACATTATAAAGTTTAAGAACTTTCCTTACACGGTTAGCAAATAATTTCGTCGGTATCCTTGCTTTCTCCCCAAAAATAATACATTCACGAACAGTTAATATGGCACTTTGTTTAACAGAAAGTTGAACTACACGAATGTTGTAAAACAGCACCGCAAGAATTTGTTGATTGCTGGGTACTTAGATCCAGTTATCTGATGACTCAAATTCCCAACTAAGAAAATTGATTTACCTTCAATGTGTGAACTTCCTGTAACAGACATCGTTTCAAAGTGATCAAAATCCTGCTCCAAGTTGAAAACCTTATAAAAAAAGAAAAAAAGAAGAAAAATAGTGGTAAGCGCGGGCGTTGGTAATTTGGGTTGTTTGACCATCTTCAATTGAGATTCGGCACGGGTTAATATTATCGTAGAGGGATGAAATTTTATATCTGACTAGGTCAAGGCATTTATAAAAAAAGTAGAGGGTACCTCTTTTCAAATTCGCAAAAATAAAAAAATTCTGTCAAAAAAAGGACAAAAACAGACAAATTGACCAACTTTAATTAAGATTTTGCACATGATAATATCATCGTAGAGGGATAAAATTTTGTATCTGAATAGCCTACGGCAGGGGTTCTCAAACTTTTTATGTCGCGGAGCCCTTTTCAAGAGACAAATTCTTCGCGGAGCCCTTTTCCGAAATAATTTTTTCAAGGTATAAAAGCAAATTACTTAAAACCCATTGCTTCTAGAAATAAAAGCATAATAGAAATTTATTTCGGGAGGGGTCTAAAATTATTCCTCAGCCCCTCCCATGCATATTTAACAGTTTAACGTAGCTTTTAAATTCATTTTTAGGTATAATTTGCATCTAAGATAATTTATTTGTAAGAAAAATTGTGACGAATTAAGATCCAATACAATAGAAGGGTCTGGGGGTCCTTCCTCCCGAGAAGATTTTGTAAAATGTGATCCTTAAAAACAGTTTTTTTTAACTCGTTTTAGGTACATCATTGTCCAAATTTTGGACATTCATTTTTAGGTAGGATTTTAATTTTAACAAACTTCCTATAAAAATTGACAATAATAAAGTTTCAAGTACAATAGGGGGTTTTGGGGGTCCTCCCCCAAATGAATTTCGGAAATTTGACCCTAAATAACATGGTTTTAACTTGTTTTGTTATACGTAGTCCGATTTTCCGGGGGAGAGGCAGGGCCCGGGCCCCCTCGCCCCTTTGATATACACCCCGGAATAATATTTTGTTTACCAATTATATCTTATCATTGGATACAATGTAAATCTTTATTTTAAATTTCTGAATATTAAAGCTATCACTTTTTAATCATTATGCCGGAGATGCATGAACAAAGGATTCATACAGAAATCTATACATCTGTAAATTTTGTTTTCCTAAAAGTTACTTCTTTTGAAATCGAGAGCTGTTTTGGGGGGCTGTTAGACCATACGTCAGAGGTACATATCAAAATTTATTTACACATGGGCCCAAAATCATTCCTTATCCCCTCCCATGCCATAGGATCAATGTTAGCTTTTTATACATTTTTTGGCAGAATTTGCATCTTAAAGAACTTAATATAAGAAACGTTTTGTGTAATTAAGTTCCAAATGCTATAAAGGAGGGGGTTGGAAATTTGACTACTAAAAACAGGTTTTCCCTTGGTTTTGGTACATCTACTCCGAATTTTGGACATATATTTTTAAGTAGGATTATGATTTTGTTGAACTTTATAAAAAAAAAGGTGCTGAGTAATCAATTTGAGAGATGGGGGAATGGGGTTCCTTGGTGTGCTACTATTCGGTGCGGCCGTTTCAGCGGAGAAATAAAATGAAAGTAAATAGAACTCTCAAAATTCTTCTAAAAATTAGAAGAAAAATTTGGTGCCGAAACGGGCCGGCACCCAAACGGCCAGCGCCAAACCGTCCCATCCTGGGGGTTCCTCCCCCAGAAAAGTTTTGGAAATTTTACCCTAAAAACAGGGTTTTAACTGGTTTTGGTAAACCAAAAAAGACCTGAAAAAGGCAAAAATCAGCAGACCTTACCAACACCTTACAGAAAGTTATTTATATAACATTTCAGAGAAAAGCAAATAAGAAATTATCAAAAAATGTATTTATTTCAAAGTTCTTCGCGGAGCCCCTGGAAATGCTTGGCGGAGCCCTAAGGGCTCCGCGGAGCACAGTTTGAGAACCGCTGGCCTAGGGCATTAATAAAAAGAATAGAGGGTAATCGTTTTCAAATTTGCAAAAAAAATTTTTTCGGTAAAATAAGGGACACCCTAATATACATCCTACATACAATAAATATAAGCCCCAGTGGCTCAGTGGTATAGTGCTTCGCGCTTCCACACCACAGGCCCGGGGTTCAATCCCGGGCTGGGCAAGGTCCACTCAGCCTTTCATCCCTTCAGTGGGTCGATAAAATGAGGACCAAGCGTGCTTGGTAACTAAGCACTGGGGGTCTCGCGTTAGAATGACCACCTAACCGGGACATATGCCTAACACCTTGCACCCCAGGGCCCCACGGTCACGAAAACGAAGATGGGCATCGTAGGCCTTGGCCCACTTGGGCTGTTGCGCCAATGAGTTTAGTTTTAGTTTTTAGTACATACAATAAATATACGAATACATACAAATGCACCCACACATAACATACATAAATTACACCGTAAATTTCTAACCAGGTTTTCTACGAACCAACTGCAACTTTCTAAGACATTCAACCGACGGAGCCATAAAAAAAGTTATAACTTTTTAAATAACTACACTCAACCGACAATTTCTACGCAAATTGTGTTGTCGTGTTTTTGGAGATCGGTCAGGGAGAGATAGAAATTGTGTTATAAGTGACTATTTGTTGTTAAAAAAACAATTTTTAATAAATGAACACATACATGAGCTGGTTAGGATGAAAGTGGTATAAGTCCACTGAACTCCGTTCTGTGTAATTGAAGGTTTCACTAAGGTATTGAAGGTTCACTAGGTACCACTTTCATCCCAACAGTTTGATGGGTTTTGGAAAGGAAGATTGTTATAGAGATGTAGTAAATATGACTTCGCGAGCGACTGGTAAGCACAAAGTTTGAAGTTATTGTTTCTTTCTATAGATTTTGATGCGTAGATAACGAATATTTTAATGAAAAATTTTTATGGCCTATTTTGGGGGGTCATATTCAAAATGGCGACCGTGAAAGGTTCTTCGCTCGATATGTCTTTCTATATTTAATTTTTTCGGATTGGTTAAACTTAAGATAAGGTTTAATTTAAAATAGGTTTTCATTTTTTTAAAACTTGTTACCGATGGGGTTTTCAAGATGGCGTCCAAGATGGCCGCCGTTTATAAACTGTTGCAATTTTTATGACAGATGGTTGAGTAACATATCAAATTTTTTTATTTTGAGTGAGGAAATGGAAATTTAAATTAAATTAAATTGATTTTTTAAGACAATCCATTTATTTTTAATTTTAATAATTTTAAATTAAACCAAAATAAAAATACATTTCACCAATTTTCATTTATGACATTTGATAAAAATTACAACACTTCGCTTTGAGTTATTAGGCGTTATCAATTTCATTATAACTTGGTATTAGGGTAACTTTCAAGATGGCCGCCGTTTATAAATTGTTAAAGATTTTATGACATAATGGTATAGCAATATATCAAATTGATTGATTTAGAGTTAGGAAATAGAAATTTAAATAAAATAAAATTTATTTATTACAACAATAATTAATTTTTTTAACCGTTACCTTTTAATTTTAAAATTTAAAATATTTTTACTATTTTTATATATAACATTTGATATAAATTACTGCACTGCTAGTGGGTTATCAATTTCATTATACATTGTTTATAGGGTAACTTTCAAGATGGCGTCCAAGATGGCCGCCGTTTATAAACTGTTGTAGTTTTTAGGAGAGATGAATTTTTTTTTATTTAGAGTGAGGAAATGGAAATTTATTAAGTTGATTTTTTACAAAAATAAATAATTGTTTCAACCATTAGTTTTTAATTTTAAAAATTTTAAATTAAACCAAAATAAAAATACATTTTATCAATATTCATTTATGACATTTGATAAATATTACAACATTTCGGTTTGAGTTATTAGGCGTTATCAATTTCATTATAACTCGGTGTTAGGGTAACTTTCAAAATGGCGTCCAAGATGGCCGCCGTTTATAAACTGTTGCAGATTTTATGACAGATGGTGGAGCAATATATCAAATTGATTGATTTTGAGTTAGGAAATATAAATTTAAATGAAATGAAGTTTATTTTTTACAACAATAAATTATTTTTTCAACCATTAATAATTTTTAATTTTAAAATTAAAAAATAAAATAATTTCATGTTAATGACTGTAATGGGTGAGATTTGATGTTTATATCCTCTGTATTAGCCATGGCGATTAAGGAATTATAGCTTTCCCGCCTAATTTAATAAAGCGCGGATTTATTTTCGGATAAATTCTTACAAAAAGGGGTCATACAAAAATATGCAATTAAATAATAGAAAAAAGCCTGTCTCTCTAGTGAACATATGCCAATTATTAGTAAAAGGATCCCCCCTCGTTCACGCTGTTTGCAGCTGTGTTTATAACCTTGAGTTCTCTTATCAAAACACGCACCGAGCAAAACGGGCTGATGGACTAATTCCACTTTCATCCTGACCAAAAGTGCTGTTTCGATAAGTAGTGATTTTTTGAGTCGGGCTGTAGGAGCGAAAATTTAACATTTTGCTTAACCAACCACTGCACTAAATAAAGGACCTAAAACTCTACCCAAATCCACTCTTAACTCAACTTTTGTAATTTTTGGACTTATACCACTTTCATCCTGACCAGCTCACATAAAGGCACATAACACGAGACGGAGAAGAGATGGTTCTAAAACTAAATTCAAATAAGATTATTTTTAAAAATCAGCGTTTCTAAATTTAGGGATATCCAGCACCAGGAGCAATAGAAATGAATTTTCTAAGGAAATAATGCAATTCCTCCCAAGTTACACTAAAAATCGAGTTGAAACCATGTTTATCAAGAAAATGGATACCCAGGCCCCTTTTTACTGAGAGGATAGTTGCACCCACGATGAAACAATTTTATACACCCCGGTTTCAATCCTTTTATTTTCCTAAAAAGTCAAAATACGTTCATTATAGGGTGGAGCGAACGTAGCAGAAAAATAACCAATTTCGGGAATTGAAAACGCCTGTGGTGGGGCAAACTTCAAGGGGCAATATCTCCCTATAGGGGTTAGTTATTTACCCCCTCTTTTCACCCATGTGTAGAGCAAAGCTTGGAGATTGTTTTGAGCACAAAAAGTCGATTTTTCATTTTTGGACTTATTCCCTTCTTCAAACTGACGATTCAATTATAAAAAAGGTTTTGTACAATTAAGTTCTAAGTACAAAAAGGGAGATTTTGGGGATCCTCCCATAGAATTGTTTTTTGAGATTTAACCCTAAAAAACCAGGTTTTAACTTGTTTTGGTACATTAAGTCTGAATACAGTACTATTTTATTTTCGACCTTTGAGTACACATCGTCCCCCTGATCACCTAAGGTTGGGAACCACTGGTATAGAACAAAATCAAACATTAATGTTAGCTAAAAATCTACAAACACGCACACACTTTACAACAAAACAAGCTAAGATTCTCAACTTCTCTATAAATAAACATGGCTAACTGAACAATGTAAAATTAACATGGCAATACTAAGATTAAAATTGAGATCAATGGAACAAACATGCTGCTTAATAATGATATTTTAAAGATGGAACCAAACCCATAAATGTCCCTGAGGAGGCAAATGAAGAGTATTATTTTTATTCACAAAGGGCTTGGCTCTCATTTTATGATAATCCACATCACAAGAAAAACTCAGAAACATTCCCTTTCATGAAATGCTCATTTTATACCTAAAAATTAAATACCTTAAGAATATTGATTACCAACAAATACATAACGATACTATAGCCTGAAAATTTTGCTCATACTCAAATGGGGGAGTGCTCGGATTCAGTGGCAAGTAAATATTATATTCTGGATAGTACTTTTAAAACTAGAAATTCCTGCCCTGATATAAAATCTCTTGGATACTTGAAATAAATAAATAATTTTTATAAATATTACAGGAGTTGATTACTAAAAAAACTAAATGCAGATTTATGAATGAAACTAAAATGTTCAGAAAACTTGATGAATTTTAAATTTCTTTAAACTCTATTCCAATAAAGTGTGTATTAAAATGCAAATAGAAATTTCAGTATACACACAACTTCAAAGAAACAATTGCAATAGATGTTCTCAAATGTGGACCAAATTTTTGATACTATGTATCAAAGTTTTGGGATCTTTTTTTGGATAAATTTAAAACATATCAAAACCGTAAAATTAAAAGGGAAATTTTACTCATCACATCAAACTGTGCATCTGTTTATCTACATGTCACTTATTTTCAGTTTCCTCTCTTCCATTGTAATGTAACACTTTTATAAATTTAAAATTAAACTAAAATTCAATATAATAATGTTTCTTCATTGTTTTTGTAAATTGGAAGTTAAAATTGAATTTAACAGGGCTTTGACATTGCATCAGCAGTAAAAGAACATATTTTAATTTTGATACCTCTTTGAAAGATGTGTATGGGGCTAAAAGGAGACTATCTAGAGAAATAAGGACAATGTTTCAAAAATTTTTTAGTTTTTCTTTGTTAGGTCGGGTATTTCCGGGACTACCCTCGTATGCTTGAATCCCCCTTTGGTCACAGATACAGAACCTCTTCTCCCTTCTTAAGTTGTGATATAGTTTGATTATCTGATCTAATTAGCAACTACCAAGATCTTAATAGTCAAGATTAATCAAAGCTCTACTACTCCATCACATAATTTACCCTCGGCTATATCTCTACCTTTTGTGAAGACAACCGGTATTGAAATTGGAAAGAAAACCGATTCTGTGCATTTCTGTGACGTGGCTTTCAGTCAAGGTTAGTAGAATACTAGGTTGACTCTTCTCATAGAAACACAAAAATTCAAGGGGCGTGTAAGATTCAAACCAGTGACGTCAGTGGTTTTCGTCTTATTAACCAATCCCATTCACCTGGGTGGGACTGAAATAGGCACTATATTTTAGGGACTTTTTGTTTCAGAGAGGGATATTTCATCTTCGGTTCAACAGATTTAGTTGTACGACTTTTCTATGTAAGGAGTTTTCTCTTTAATGATGCGATACATACGCTAGCAGTCTGCGCTCTGTACCTGTCGTCGGTTTGATTCCGGCCTTGCCCTGGGTCAGGGGTCGGCAACCTATTGAAACGGAAGATCCAAAAGTAACAGTTTGTAAAATTTCCCAGTTTTTAAAGAGCCACATTTTTTTTTTGCTTTAATGGGATAGTATTATGCTTAATATGCATTTGACTTTTAGATTAAGAGGGTGATTTTAGTTGGGGAGAATTTTTACCCAACATTTTTTCTGGGGTACCTCCTTTCGGGTAGGGTACATTTTTACATGAAGTTAAAGATGAGTTACGTACAGTTGGGTAAATAATAAAATAAGTAAAAAAATATTTTTAAAAAACGCTTTTATTGAAGTGTTCTAAAAGGTCAAAAATAATTTTTTCGGTTTGACAAATAATTTATTGGGAAGTAGAAAATAACTTCTTGGTAAGTAAAAATAACTGATTTTCTAATCACTAAAAATAAAAGCGTGGGCGCTTGTAATTTTTTAAATTTAAATTTTTTTACAGAACAGTAACATCCCTGACGAACGGGGATTCGAACCCCAGACGTACGGCTTTGCAGTTAGATGCTCTTACCACTACGCCATTACGTCGGCATTTATGTATAACTTTATATAAATAAAAATACCTAATAGAGAATTTAAAGTGAATCCATCCCACTCAAAACTCGTGAATGAGAAATTTGTAAATTTAACCTCATAGAACATAGAATAAAGAAGTTAGAGTAAAAGTGAATTAAGAATTACTAGCGCCCACGCTTTTATTTTTAGTGATTAGAAAGTCAGTTATTTTTACTTACCAAAAAGTTATTTTCTACTTCCCAATAAATTATTTGTCAAACCGAAAAAATTATTTTTGACCTTTTAGAACACTTCAATAAAAGCGTTTTTTAAAAAATATTTTTTTACTTATTTTATTTTCTACTTTTTAGTCATGGTATTTTTTAACAAAAACTCACAAGAAAAAATGTATTTATTTCAACCATATTTAATATTATGTTAGGATGGAATTTTAGTTTCATGTTTAACAAAAATTTTTCACATATCTGACAAAGTAGAACAATCCTCTGACGACTCAGCAGGACAATCAACTCCAAAGTTAATTAAAATCTATTTAATATTGCTGGGTACGTTATAATAACAGAGCTGAGCGGGAAAAATTCCTCGCACAAAGAAACGCATCCGCTCACTCGCCGATGAAATCCATCGATATCAAAAAGATTCACAATAAAAAGAGAGCATTCAATCTTCAATCAAATAAAAAAAAACAATCGTAAAAAACTCAGAATTAGTGTGTGTGTGTGTGTGTATCAAGGAGCAAACAGTACCATCCAGTCTTTTCAGTAGTCAATAAATTATAAAAGTAGAATATTTTTCTGCTCTCGACATTCCTCGGGATGGGACACCTATTTTCGGCGCTTTCTCGCTCTTCTGGCGATTTTTCGCTCTTCTGGTGATTTCTTTCTCGCGGTTATTATCTTAAATCGCTAATTATCTTAATTGTTAATTGGAAGGTAAAAAATCACGTTTTGAAGATTAAATATTGTAGTTATATACCTAGTATATTATCTTACAGGTTTTGGGAGCCATTGGCTTCACGGAAGTGTCTCAAATATGAATTAAAAGGATAACTAAAAACACTCGTTAATTACCTAAATTACGGAGGTTTTGACTAGTTGATGATTGAATATTGCATTGTCATCGAGTTTCCACCACGGTGCAAAGTTTCAGAACTTTATATCGTTTGGAAGTGCCTGAAATATTATGTACAAGAATCCGGAAAGAAAAAAAGTGATTAATCGTCTATAATTATCGTAATTACTGGGCAATTCTCGTTTTGACTTTTGAATATGATGAAGTTATGCCTTATACAACATTGTGCACGGTTTAGGTAGAATAGCCTCTTGGGAAAGGTCTCAAAATCTGGTTTTTCTGTTAATTAAAAATACTCGTTAATTAACTTAATCCTTTGGTTGTTTGGCTAGATAATGGTTGGATATTGGAGTGTCATGAGGGTTACACCTATGTTCAAAGTTTCGGGGCCCTAACATATCGGGAAGTGCCCGAAAATCGAGTTTTAAAATTCCACCCGTAAAACGCCGCCAAAAGCAAGTAGAATAAAAGCGTTTAAAAACGACAAAATTGCGATTTCTTGCGAATCACTTGGGGTAGGAAGACAAATGAGGTGTTATTTTTCATTGTATCGTTTGAAATTTTCTGAATCGATTGAAATTTTGGCTTTCTTCATAAAATTACTACCTGAATCAATAATCTACCTGAATAATTGTGAATCAATCTGGATGAAACTGGGTATTTAAGGGTTTTGAGGAAATCAGAACATCTCATTCAGAGAATCCTTTCAGAAAATCTCATAATAATTGGGGGTCCCCATTGAAAAAAAAAAGTTAGTGTTTCGTTTAATATGAAGACGACCCCCTAAGGACTCGAAAATTGTTTTGGTTAAAGAATACTTTAAACAATGAAAAATGACACCTCATTTGTCTTCCTAACTCAAGTGGTTCGCCAGAAATCGCAACTGAGTCGTTTTTTATTTCCCCAACTGTACACATTGTAATTTAATTCAAAATTTTGTATAAACAATCTGAATTCATGGAAAAATTGTAGGGTCTGGGGGTCCTCCCCCAGAAAAAATTTTGGGAATTTCCCCTTAAAAATCGTGTTTTAGCTCATTTTTGCCTTTTTCGATTGCACCCTAACACAACCTCTCATTATTTAAGTGGCAGAATTTTCAAGGAAAAATAGTATAATTATAAAAAACAGCAAAATTTCGAGTGGATGTGGATTCCATTCCAGAAAAATTTTGGAAATTTGCCCCTAAAAAAAGTGTTTTAATTAGTTTTTAGAACTACTATAACGACTAAATAAGGATCACTCCTGATAAGCCACGGAATTTCAAGGAAAATCAGCACATATTCCAAAATTTTTAGGAGTGTTTAGGAGTTCTCTCCCAGAAATTGTTTGGAATTCCTATCCTTAAAAGTAGAGTTTTGATTTTGACTTATCTTGAGAACTTAAAAATATATTTTCTGATTCTTAAAACGTTTTGATAGTAAATTATAAATTTTTTCGTATGGAACTGGAGAGCCACGACTTTACATCGAAAGAGCCGCATGCGGCTCGCGAGCCGCAGGTTGCCGACCCCTGCCCTGGGTGTATAATCTCTTTCTCTCTGTCAATAAAAATGATGCTTTGTGTCTTCTTTACGAATAAGCGGATCCATGAGATCAAGCAAACAATCCGGAAAATATACAGGGTGGTTATAAAATAACATACCTACTTTAAAATTCTCTACAGACGAAACTACTGGTCGAAAAAATCTGAAATTTTTGAAGGAGTATGTTGAAGGAATGGGATTTTTTAAACAAAAAAAATTAGTTAATTAACTAATTTAATTAAGTTTAAGTCTAGAAGGTAAATGTTAATTAAAACTAGCATATCAGACAATTAAGGAAAAAGAAATTATAACTATCCCTTTGCTCAACAAAATTGCATGATTTTTTTAGGAATAAATCATTTTGTTTCTCTTAAGTGTCTGATTTGATAGTTTGAATAAACATTAAAACATTTACCTTTTAGACTTCTGGTTACGGTCCGAAAACTAAGACAAAAATTTAAGAAATTAAATTAATTAATTTAATTATTTTTTTATTTTAAAAAAACTAAATTACACAATAATCTGTAATAAATAGGAAGTGTTCAATGAATTCATACTTAAATTATTCTATACATAATCAAATCACCGTCAAGAGTATCTTTGTAATCTCATTACAAGTCTCAAACACTAGTTCCATAACAATATGTAATCTGAAATATTTTGATCCAAACAAAAAGGAAACAAAATAATCATCATATGATGCAGATTTTTTTAAATATTAATTATTTAAATCATTTTACCTCCAAAGCAAAAGCGGCGATCTGTGCATCTTGGCCTATTTTTACGGGACCGCGTTTCAACTCAATCAAATCTTGGTTTAAATTATTTGAGTCTCTTATTCAGTCTGTTTTTACTTATGATTCTGTAATATGGTCCGCGAGCAATGTTTATGAGTTAGAAGAGTGTTTTTGCTTTTTCGTTAAAAAGCTGTTCACGCTTTCCCGAAACACCCCGGGTTACATTCTAAGACTAGAACTGGGTCGCCCTCCGATTTCAGTAACTTTGGTTAAAGTAATTTTAAAATATTGGATAAAAATACTCAGGTTACCAGACTTTAGATATACAAAAATTTGTTATAATAAGTTGTTTTCGAACTCCAAATTCTCAACCAACCCAGTATATAACTGGACTTTATGCATAAAAAATATTCTTGATAATCTTGGGTTTAGTTTTGTTTGGAATGCACAGGACCTGGTACAAGCCTCAATCTACCTTCCTTCCTTCCATACTGAGGACTGTTTGGGATCAATCTGTCCAAAATGATATTTCTAGGACTGAAAGAAGCACTCACTTCCCTCAATACAAATTTTTTAAAAACTCCTCCTTTTTTGAAGATTATGTTGATTCAGAGTGTGATATTGCTATAAAGAGAATAATTTTCCAGTTGCGATTAAATCAATCCCGGATATATTATAAGGGGAAATCTTCGAAATTTTTAATACTAACCTTTGCTCTTTTTGAAACTTGGAAGAGAATGAGACTTGGCAACACATATTTAACTCTTGTCCTCTGTATAACCACCATAGACTAACTCATTTACAAAATTTAAAACCTTTTCCTCATATTCTAAAGCAGAAAAACATAAACTATAATTTAATTTTCCTTTTTACCATATCTGTTTTAAAACTTCGCCGCAATATTTTACTTGAATCAACTTAATAGTCATACTTTGAATGTTAAAAATGTTTATATGTGTTAAATTATCTGTTAAAATATTAATGTTAATTTATCTGTGTTAAATTTGTTATTTGTAAAAATGTTTCTTTTTTTTAACTTTATTTCATATAGTCTCTTACTAGTACAGTCAAATTAGGCGAAAAAAGGGCCGGAGGTAGACATTTAGAAATACAAGCAGAAACCCCCTGGGATGTGTTTAGGGGGGTCTGAGGATGCCTCACCTGAAAATCCCAAAAAATCCGGTGACGGGTTTTCCACCATTTTGAAAAAGAAGTCGGCCATATTGGATTTTTCCATAGTTCATAAAAACAGCTATAGCAGGTGAACTAATTGGTTTAAAATGTTCGTTCTTGTTTTCAAATGCGTAATTTAGTGCGTTCTTTAAGTTTAAGGCATCAATTATTGGTTCTAAACCATACATTTTTTAAAAATTAAGCTAAAATAGCAATTTTTCGTATTTTTTTTCGGTTGTAGTTCTTTCGTTTAATACTGTGTCGTAACTATTATAAATATCAAGACCGAAACAACTGGAACTTATTTAGGAGGGTTGTAGGCTATACCATACCAAAATTCTAAGAAATCCCACTATTAGTTTTCCGCCATTTTGAAAAAAACGATGGCCATACTGAATTTTCAATGTTTCTTATAAACTGCTATAACAAGCGAACTTATTGGAATAAAATGCTCAATTTTTTTATAAAATGCGTGTCTAAGTGTACGTTTTCGAAATATCCTGCAGTAAGTTAATATTCTTAAAGATTTAATTTTAAAATCTAGGAAAAATTAGTAATTTGTCTGTCTTTTTCTGTTGTAGTTTTTTTATAGTCCAGCCAAATTAGACATTCAATATAAGAGGCTGAAAATTGGTGGAAATGTAGAGGATAGTGTCCTTCTTGATATCCTGAAATTTCCAAAAAATCCCTCCAGGGGAAAATCCGCCATTTCGGAAAAACCAACGCCATCTTGGATTGAGTTTTCAAGCATAGCGACTGAACCAAGGGGCCGATTAAGTTCGTTTTTGTCCCAAATTGTGTAATATTGTGCATTTTAAGAGAAAACATCAAAATATTCGAAATGAAAAACTTAATTTAATAATAATTAATTTTTATTTAATTACTGCTTTGCTGTCTTAAAATGTAGGTAAGCATTCAAGATAACAAGCTGAAAATTGTTGAAAATAGAGAAGGCAGTGTCCTTATTAATATCCCGAAATTCCCAAAAAATCCCTCCAAGGGAAACCGCCATTTTGAAACAACCGCCGCCATCTTGGATTGTACTTTTAAGCATAGTGACTGAACCAAGGGTTCGATTGAGTTCGTTTTTGTCCCAAATAGTTCAATAATACGTATTTTTAAGATAAAACCTGAAAAAGTTCGAAATAAAAAACTTAATTTAATTGTAATTAAATTTACTTAATTAATGATTTGCCGGGTGAAAATGTAGGTAAGAATTCAAAATAAGAAGCTGGAAATTGGTGGAAACGAAGAAGATAGTGCCCTGATCGATATTCCAAAATTCCCAAAAAATCCCTCCAGGGGAAAATCCACCACTTTGAAAAAACCACCGTCATCTTGGACTCTCAATTTAAGCACAGTGATAGTGGAGTTTTCTCTTTCCACAACAATGAAATTTCCCCAAAAAGGCATTATTGAAGCTGAAAAAAAACTGCAATTTTAATGTCGAATATTTCAAAAACTATTTGTGCGATTTAAGTAAATTTAGGCTTAAAATGTAGTTTATTTATTCAAGAAAAACATGCATTTAAGTACATGGTCAAAAATTTGACCGTTTGATTGCAATATCGTTTGAGAATAGTTTGTTTTCTTCAATTTGACCGTTTTGTCCATTCTTTTTGATTTAGTTGCAACTAAACGGTGATATTTTTGACCATGCACGTAATTGTATGTTTTTATTGAATAATTTATCTACATTTAAAGCCTAAATTTACTTAAATCGCGCGATTACCTAAAACCCTCCTAAATAAGTTCCAGTTGTTTCGGTCTTGATATTTATAATAGTTACGACACAGTATTAAACGAAAGAACTACAACCGAAAAAAATACGAAAAAATTGCTATTTTAGCTTAATTTTTAAAAAATGTATGGTTTAGAACCAATAATTGATGCCTGAAACTTAAAGAACGCACTAAATTACGCATTTGAAAACAAGAACGAACATTTTAAACCAATTAGTTCACCTGCTATAGCTGTTTTTATGAACTATGGAAAAATCCAATATGGCCGACTTCTTTTTCAAAATGGTGGAAAACCCGTCACCGGATTTTTTGGGATTTTCAGGTGAGGCATCCTCAGACCCCCCTAAACACATCCCAGGGGGTTTCTGCTTGTATTTCTAAATGTCTACCTCAAACCCTAATTTGACTGTACTATACTGCTACTTTTCATGTTTCATTTTGTAAACGGGCAGTGCCCATTACAATAAAGTTTCTTGTCTTGTCTAATCTCATTACAAGTCTCAAACACTAGTTCCATAACAATATGTAATCTAAAATATTTTGATCCTAACAAAAAGGAAACAAAATAATCATCATATGATGCAGATAAGTTTTACTAGTATTTAATAAGAAAAAATACAGTAAAACAGTATCCATACATAAAAAAATACAGTATCCATAGCGATAACATGGATTGGTGTTACATATATTTTACGGTTTGTGTGCTTGTTCCCAAGGATCCGCTTATAACACTACTCGACAAAAAAATAGGGTCAAAATGTAAATGACACAACAAAAGCAGATTCTTGTGTAAAATGGTCCCCTGAATCCAAATCCGACCCCCGTTTTTCTCCACCACGTCAAAATTTTCGGGGAACAGCCCCTCCCCCTTTTTACGTTTTTCGACGACTTTATAACTTTGAACTCGATTTTCAGGGTCAAAAAACATTGCCTTAGTCTTCAAATTGCATCCCAGGGGACAAGAAAGGTTCAAATTAATAAAATATGGATATTCATAACAATTGGATATGTTTAAGGGGTGATTACCCCCCTAAAAACGCAAAAAAAATCGTTAAAAATAGAAGGATTTGTTAAACCCTATTTATTTTGCTTATTTTTGAAGCAAATCAATTTTAAAGGGTCTTAACCCTTCTTCAAGGACCCAAATTTAATAATGATATGCAGCAATGATTTTTAGGAAAAGCGGTTAAAGAGTTATCGCCCCCGAAGCATCCGCGGAAGGGTTCAGAAGGCTTTCTGAATCGCGCTGGCGCCCGCGCGCTCAGTGAGTAATATCCATGCTTTGAAAAGTCACAAAATGAGAATTTTCTTATATTTTAAGACTTTACTTAGTGGAAATTCTATATTTTGATAGTTACTGGCCAGTTTTAGGGAGGTATTCCAGCCGTGCATCTAATAACAAATTGAAACATGGAATTCCTCCATAATACTGGCCAGTTACTATCAAAATATAGAATTTCCACAAAGTAAAGTCTTAAAATATAAGAAAATTCTCATTTTGAGACTTTTCAAAGCATGGATATTAGTCACTGAGCGCGCGGGCACCAGCGCGATTCAGAAAGCCTTCTGAACCCTTCCGCGGATGCTTCGGGGGCGATAACTCCTTAACCGCTTTTCCTAAAAATCTTTGCTGCATATCATTATTAAATTTGGGTCCTTGGGGAAGCGTTAAGACCCTTTAAAATTGATTTGCTTCAAAAATAAGCAAAATAAATAGGGTATAACAAATCCTTCTATTTTTAACGATTTTTTTGCGTTTTTAGGGGGGTAATCACCCCTTAAACCTATCCAATTGTTATGAATATCCATATTTTATTAATTTGAACCGTTCTTGTCCCCTGGGGTGCAATTTGAAGACTAAGGCAATGTTTTTTGACCCTGAAAATCGAGTTATTATGAAGTTATAAAGTCGTCGAAAAACGTAAAAAGGGGGAGGGGCTGTTCCCCGAAAATTTTGACGTGGTGGAGAAAAACGGGGGTCGGATTTGGATTCAGGGGACCATTTTACACAAGAATCTGCTTTTGTTGTGTCATTTACATTTTGACCCTATTTTTTTGTCGAGTAGTGTAATCCTTCGTCAAGTCACAAACATAATTGTTTTACTGACGCAGAGAGAGAGAAAATACACCCAGTCCAGGGAAAGGGTAAGGCCGGAATCGAACCGACGACAACACAGCGCGTAGTCTGCTAACGACAACAAATATTGCTTTAATTTCAGTATTTATTTCCATAAGAAGAAGGAAACTACTTGTTTATATTTTCCCTGAGTTTTATTTTTCTCCCTTTCTACTTCAGAAAAATCTCCGTGATTTTCCTTTACAATCCTGATTGGCCACTCAGTTTGGTAGGTGGAGAACTTTGAAACCATTGACGTCACAAAACTGAACGCAAAATGAGAGCTGATGCCCCCCCTGGCTTTCAGTATAAGGAGAGAAAGCACTTGGCAGCCGATAAGGCATGATAATGAAGGCGCTGGCCTTAAAAATGTAGGAGGTACTCCCACTGTATGCTGGAAGAAATGGAGAGGGAACAAGGATATCTCTTCACTTCCCGTGCCACAGTGGACATCCCTCGAACTTGATTTAGGCTATCGAAACTGCCTCATCCGCAGCAAATGTGTTGATCCTAAGGTCTGAATAGTGACAGTGGTACAATTCCGTAATCAGTCCCTTTAAAAATTGCCAAGCTGTTTTGAGTGCCAAATAACAGAGATTTTACCAAAATTTGCAAACCAACTAATCAAAATGTAGTGTCTAATGGATGAGATCAATTAAATTTCGGCGCTAAAAACATTTTTGGCGATTTTTAATGGTACAGATGACGTAATGGAACAGCGCTGAACTATGTAAAAACCTAGAGTGCTAACTACCTAAACTTTAACATTAAGAAAATCGCGCCGTTTTTTACGAGTGATTTGCTATTGAATGTGGTAAAACTGTCAGGAATCGAGCCCAATCCTCTCTAGTAGGGCCGTACGGGAGAGGTACGGTTAAGTGACTTTTACTTTGAGTGCCAAGTATGGCAACACCTTTATGTAAATAACCCTGTGTATATATATGTGTGCTGTTTCAATAAATCTCGTTCGATCTTAGCCTGCATGCCGTAATTATTTAATTCGACTCTGCTTAACAAGGGTTATGGGCCCAGCCCACCCTTTTAATTTAAAATTAAAAGTTTATTTAAGTATACTTAATTTCAAAACTCTAAAATGGATGATAGATCCCTGATGTCCCGAGATTTCGAGAAGTTCGACGGGACAAACTATCGACGATGGGCTGCTCAAGCTAGAGCTCAGCTGATGGGTATCGGAGCCTGGAGGTTAATTAGCGGCGACACCAAGAGACCCGAGGATGGTGCGACCAAGGAGTTGGAAAAGTTCAATCGAACTGATGATAAAGGATATGCCCTGATATATTCTTCGTTGGAAGCGAGATTTCAAGTCCTGCTGGATGATGTCGGCTCAAGTAAAGAGGCCTGGGATGTCCTTAAGGAAAATTTCGACATGCTTTCCCGAGCCCGCTTAGTGAGACAACTGGACGAGTTCTTCAGCATAAAGTTCAATGCCGAGGTGGAAACCATAGGAATGTTCATAAGGCGGGTTATGCAGGCGGCAGCTGTTTGTAATGAAAGTAAGCATAAGATCGATGATTTATATATATGCTTTCAGTTAATCAGGGATTTACCAGATGAATTTAATGGGGTAGTCCAAAAATTATACGCGGTTTCAGATGAGGAATTTACAGTAGAAAAAATATCTGAGGCGTTACTTTTGGAGAATAGTAGATTAAATTTAGTTCAGTATGATAAAAGTAAGCAAGATATGGACGTGTTCTATTCAAAAGGGTCAAATAGTTCTTGGTCTGAGAGGTTTCAAAACTCGGTAAAACAAATAGGTCCATGTTTCGTATGTGGGGAGTTTGGTCACTTAAAAGTTGATTGTAAGTATAAATCAAATAGAAAAAGAAAGGTGAACCAGGGTAAAAACAAAGCTAATGTGATCGAAAGTGATGAATTAAAGTTAGCATGTGAGGTCGGGAGATCGGAAGGTAAATTTAAATTAGTTCTCGATACGGGTGCAACTAATCACTTTGTAAATGATTCAACACTTTTAAGTGGGTATAAGGCAGTTAATAAACAAAATTTGTCAGTTGCAACACGTAATGGGACAGCACCAATTAAAGGGGTTGGTTCTATGAAATTTAAGGTTAAATGCAACGGCAGTTTAAAGGAAGTAGTATTGAAGGATGTTTATTATGCACCAGATTTGAGGCGTAATTTAATATCTGGGATTCGTTTTGATCAAAAAGGTTACAAAACAGTTTGTGGGAATAGTAAAGCTGTGGTATACTTTAAGGGTGAAAAGTTCATGCAGTTTAACTTAAACGATCAGTTTTATGAACTAAGACCTATTTTTGAAAAGGTTAACGTTACTAAAGAGGAAAAGTTAGTTAATGTAACGACAAAAGAGCAAACTGATCTTTGGCATAAACGATTTGCCCATTGTAACTTGAGGAAAATTTCTAAGATGGCCAAGAATGGGGCCGTTAGAGACCTTCCACTAATTACCAATTACTCAGATGTATGCTCAATTTGTAGAGAGGCAAAATCTAAACGGGTTAGTTTCCCTGAGCTCAAACATACTAGAGTTAAATCCCCCCTAGAAAGAATTCACATGGATGTTTGGGGTCCAGCATCCGTGCAGACTCAATCGGGGTTTAGATATTTCGTTTCGATGATAGACGAGTTTTCTGGGAGAGTTTGGATTTATCCCCTAAAGCAGAAATCTGAGGTTTTCGTAAAATTTAAAAAATTTTTAGTAATGAGTGAAAACCAGTTAAATTTAAAGTTAAAATGTGTCAGGAGTGACAACGGGATGGAATTCTGTAGCTTGGAGTTTGAAAGGTTTTTGGCAAACAACGGTATCAAACATGAGAAAACTAGCGTTATGACCCCGGAACAAAACGGGATAGCGGAAAGGTTTAATGGGTATGCGTTTGACGCTGTAAGAGCTTTATTGATTGAATCTAAATTGGGGAAGTCCTTTTGGCTAGAAGCGTTATTTTCGTATATCCATATAAGGAATAGGATCCCTATAGGGAATAAAGAAAAATCCCCCCTTGAATTGTGGTACGGGTCAAAACCATCCGTTAAACATTTGAGAGTATTCGGTTGTTTGGCATTTGTTCACACCCCTAAATTTAAGAGAGACAAGCTGTCGCCTAGAGCAACCCAAGGAATCATGATCGGCTATGCGATCAGCACGAGAGGCTACAGAATATACGTTCCATCCACCAAAAGGACAGTTGAAACGGTGCATGTGACTTTCGACGAAAGCAAAATAGCAGCCAATGAAGTTTTCGATCGAAGTCGACAAGTTTACAGATCCCATTTGAACCAGATGTACGACGACGAAACAACAACAGATTCCGAATCCGAGGACGAGCTACCATCTAGCATCGAGAAAGAAACCTCGACTCGCCAAGTTCCAGATCTGACGGCATGGAGAAGGGTTGAGAGACCTAGGAAGAAGAGTGCCCGAATTGATGTGTATTACTATACACCCGAAAACCAAAGACTGAGATCCCTAAAGGATGTCAAGAAATACTGTGACCAAAATAATCTAAAGTATGTCTCCAGTATCTTCAATTTCAAACCTGGAAGCCCCATAAGCAGTGGTGATGAACTGCAAAGTGCCAATTCCAGTAGTGACGAGCTGTCAAGTGACTCTGATCCTGTTGACACTAAAGAGTCTCAGGACTCTCCGGTTGAAGTGAATTTGGTAGACATTGAAATCCCAAATTCTTTTGAGGAATCCCAGCTTTCTCCTCAAAAGGCTGAGTGGGACTCTGCCATGGAGGATGAGGTTTCATCCTTAAAAACCAGAAAGGTCTACAAGTTAGTTCCAAGACCTTGTGGAGCCAAAGTGCTAGGAACCCGGTGGGTATACACCGCTAAGACTGATTCTTCGGGAGCTATCAGACGGTTTAAAGCTCGTCTGGTTGCCCAAGGATTTAGACAAACCAGAGGAATAGACTATAACGAGGTATTTTCGCCTGTGGTGTGTTTTACCTTAGTACGTATTTTCATGTTAATTTTAGTAATTTATAAAAGATGGATCTGTAGACATCTAGACATCAAAAATGCGTATCTGTATGGTAAACTAAAAGAAACTGTTTACATTGAACAACCAGCAGGTCATGTTAATCCTAAGTATAAAGATTATGTATTTCAGTTAAAAAGAGCCCTATATGGCCTACATCAGGCTGGTAGATGTTGGCATCAAGAGTTAGATAAAACCTTTTTGAAACTGGGTTTTGAGAAACTTCCTAATTGTAACTGTGCTTATGTATTTAATTGGAAAGTTCTAGTGTTAGTTTATGTTGATGATTTTGCAGTGTTTGCTAAGGATGAGGGAAATTTAAGAGATGTACTTAATTTGATAAAGAAAAGGTTTGAATTTAAAGATCTCGGGGATATTAATTGTTTTTTAGGTGTTCAATTTGAATTTTCTGATGGTAAAGTGTTAATGCATCAGAGGAAGTATATCAGAACTTTAGAAAAGGTTTATTCAAATGTTCCTAAGTTTAGATCTAATATCCCAATGAATCCAGGAGTAGTGGTTCAGAGATCTAGTGCAGCTAATGAGTGTATTGATGTTCCTTACCGTAATTTAGTAGGTTCACTTCTTTATTTAGCTAAAAAAAGCAGGCCTGATATTTTATACTCTGTTATATTATTATCTCAGTTTAACAACAATCCTTCCAAAGGACATTGGAGAATGTTGTGCCAAATTTTAAATTATGTCATAGAAACTGCAGATTATAGTATCAACTTAAGTGAATTTAAAAGTTTAAATTTAAATGCTTACTCGGATGCCAGCTGGGCATCGGATAGGGACGACCGTAAGTCAATAAGCGGTTATGTTATTTATTTTGGGGGCGTTCCTGTATCTTGGAGAAGTGTTAAACAAAAATGCATTGCCCTTTCCACTATGGAGGCAGAGTTTGTAGCTCTGTCTGAAACAGTAAAAGAAGTTATTTGGATGAAGCAGGTATTAAAGTATGCTCAAAAGTTCGGTTTTACTTTGCCAGTAATTAAAGTTTTTTGTGACAACGAAAGTGCAATGCATTTTTCAAGAAATGTTAACGAAACCCAAAAGTCGAAGCACATTGATACAAGGTTTCATTTTGTAAAAGACTTGCTGTCTAAGAATAAATTTACTTTATTGCATGTTTCAGGGAAATGTAATATTGCTGATATTATGACAAAGCCACTGTCATTTAGCAAGTTTAAAAACTATTGTGAATTTTTGTATTGCTGTTAAATTTAGTAAGTGTGTTTATGTTTTTGAGCTCGATGGGGCCGAAATGTCAGGAATCGAGCCCAATCCTCTCTAGTAGGGCCGTACGGGAGAGGTACGGTTAAGTGACTTTTACTTTGAGTGCCAAGTATGGCAACACCTTTATGTAAATAACCCTGTGTATATATATGTGTGCTGTTTCAATAAATCTCGTTCGATCTTAGCCTGCATGCCGTAATTATTTAATTCGACTCTGCTTAACAAAAACACTGCAAAAACAAGGTAGTTCCTTAAAAAAAACTAACATTTATTTAACTCTATTGTTTTTCAAATGAAATTCTGTAAATATTTGAGCTTTTATGCTCCATTTCATGAAATAAGATGGATTCTGCTAAAATCCAAGCATTGATCACTCTGGCGTAATGACACTGATCATTTTGGCAGCCCGAGTTTGCACTCCAGGTTATTACACAGCTCAGTGTGGAACTATTACAATTTACTGGCGGACCATCAGGTGACTTATCGTGGTCAGTCCCTTTAAAAATCGCCAAGCAGTTTTGGGTGCCAAATAACAGAAATATAGCCAAAAATTGCAAACCAACTAATTACAATGTAGTGTTTTATAACATTGATCTTGGCAGTTCGATTCCGTTGACGGCTCCGCGAAACACTGCCAAGCTCTTTTGACAACCAAAAAATAGAAACATTGCTAAATAATTTCAAACTCATAGATTTAAATGTTTAGTTAGATCAATAACTGTTCAGTTTTGTGGGTACTGGTTCAGGGCTCTGATCTTCAGTTTTTGTCTAGGGCGGCTGCATCCGCAGCCGCCTGCTCGACCGGAGGGGTTTTTCGCGGCACGTGTTATAAACTGTAAAGCGCTTAGTTCGTAACGAAGCACGTGTTCGCTGTTTCCAACTCCAACTCCAACAGCTTGGCAACATTTTGCAGGAACGTCAACGGAATCGCACCAACATTTCTGGCGATTTCTAACAGGACAGATGAATTTACTGGCTGATTATATGGCAGCGAGCTCGACAAGGTTACCCAGACTCGTGTTTCCCACCGCAGTACCCGCACCCGACGCAGCAGCGGTGGCAGGCACGAAGCGGCAGGTAGCACCACAGGCAGGGGACGAGCACCGAGAGGAGCGCCAGGCCCGTCCAGCGGCGGGCGCCGCACCGGTGGAAGTCCCCGTCGGCGTCTGCCGCACAGTGGTACAGCATGCAGCTCACTGACGGCAGGCAGGTGGCCCGCTCGATGCACCGATGCTCGATGCAGTAGTCGTGCTCTCGGTGCGACGAGAACTGCACGAAGGGCTCGTCCTTCTGCAGCAGCTCGGTGGCGCTGGCGGAGGTTGCCAGCCAGCGTGGTGGTGGGCATGGTGCACGAGGGCTTCATGAAGTGGATGCGATGCAGATGGTGAGCGTGAGGTGATGAGGTGGCCGATGGCGTGTCGCCCGGGATGCTTGACGTGGCGGAGTTTGCCAGCGGGGCGTTGGGCATGGTGCGCTTCATGAAGTGGAAGCGATGCAGATGGTTAGCGTGAGGTGATGAGGTGGCCGATGGCGTGTCGCCCGGGATGCTTGACGTGGCGGAGGTTGCAAGCGGGGCGTTGGGCATGGTGCGCTTCATGAAGTGGATGCGATGCAGATGGTTAGCGTGAGGTGATGCGGTGGCCGATGGCGTGTCGCCCGGGATGCTTGACGTGGCGGAGGTTGCCAGCGTGGCGGTGGCGGGAGGCATGGTGCAAGAGGGCTTCATGAAGTGGATGCGATGCAGATGGTGAGCGTGAGGTGATGAGGTGGCCGATGGCGTGTCGCCCGGGATGCTTGACATGGCGGAGGTTGCAAGCGGGGCGTTGGGCATGGTGCGCTTCATGAAGTGGAAGCGATGCAGATGGTTAGCGTGAGGTGATGAGGTGGCCGATGGCGTGTCGCCCGGGATGCTTGACGTGGCGGAGGTTGCAAGCGGGGCGTTGGGCATGGTGCGCTTCATGAAGTGGATGCGATGCAGATGGTGAGCGTGAGGTGATGAGGTGGCCGATGGCGTGTCGCCCGGGATGCTTGACGTGGCGGAGGTTGCCAGCGTGGCGGTGGCGGTGGGCATGGTGCACGAGGGCTTCATGAAGTGGATGCGATGCAGATGGTGAGCGTGAGGTGATGAGGTGGCCGATGGCGTGGCGCCCGGGATGCTTGACGTGGCGGAGGTTGCAAGCGTGGCGGTGGCGGGGGGCATGACGCACGAGGGCTTCATGAAATGGATGCGATGCGGATGGTGAGCGTGAGGTGATGAGGTGGCCGATGGCGTGGCGCCCGGGATGCTTGACGTGGCGGAGGTTGCAAGCGTGGCGGTGGCGGGGGGCATGACGCACGAGGGCTTCATGAAATGGATGCGATGCGGATGGTGAGCGTGAGGTGATGAGGTGGCCGATGGCGTGGCGCCCGGGATGCTTGACGTGGCGGAGGTTGCAAGCGTGGCGGTGGCGGGGGGCATGACGCACGAGGGCTTCATGAAATGGATGCGATGCGGATGGTGAGCGTGAGGTGATGAGGTGGCCGATGGCGTGGCGCCCGGAATGCTTGACGTGGCGGAGGTTGCAAGCGTGGCGGTGGCGGGGGGCATGACGCACGAGGGCTTCATGAAATGGATGCGATGCGGATGGTGAGCGTGAGGTGATGAGGTGGCCAATGGCGTGGCGCCCGGGATGCTTGACGTGGCGGAGGTTGCAAGCGTGGCGGTGGCGGGGGGCATGACGCACGAGGGCTTCATGAAATGGATGCGATGCGGATGGTGAGCGTGAGGTGATGAGGTGGCCGATGGCGTGTCGCCCGGGATGCTTAACGTGGCGGAGGTTGCCAGCCAGCGTGGCGGTGGGCATGACGCACGAGGGCTTCATGAAATGGATGCGATGCGGATGGTGAGCGTGAGGTGATGAGGTGGCCGATGGCGTGTCGCCCGGGATGCTTAACGTGGCGGAGGTTGCCAGCCAGCGTCGCGGTGGGCATGACGCACGAGGGCTTCATGAAATGGATGCGATGCGGATGGTGAGCGTGAGGTGATGAGGTGGCCGATGGCGTGGCGCCCGGGATGCTTGACGTGGCGGAGGTTGCAAGAGTGGCGGTGGCGGGGGGCATGACGCACGAGGGCTTCATGAAATGGATGCGATGCGGATGGTGAGCGTGAGGTGATGAGGTGGCCGATGGCGTGGCGCCCGGGATGCTTGACGTGGCGGAGGTTGCAAGCGTGGCGGTGGCGGGGGGCATGACGCACGAGGGCTTCATGAAATGGATGCGATGCGGATGGTGAGCGTGAGGTGATGAGGTGGCCGATGGCGTGGCGCCCGGGATGCTTGACGTGGCGGAGGTTGCAAGCGTGGCGGTGGCGGGGGGCATGACGCACGAGGGCTTCATGAAATGGATGCGATGCGGATGGTGAGCGTGAGGTGATGAGGTGGCCGATGGCGTGGCGCCCGGGATGCTTGACGTGGCGGAGGTTGCAAGCGTGGCGGTGGCGGGGGGCATGACGCACGAGGGCTTCATGAAATGGATGCGATGCGGATGGTGAGCGTGAGGTGATGAGGTGGCCGATGGCGTGGCGCCCGGGATGCTTAACGTGGCGGAGGTTGCCAGCCAGCGTGGCGGTGGGCATGACGCACGAGGGCTTCATGAAATGGATGCGATGCGGATGGTGAGCGTGAGGTGATGAGGTGGCCGATGGCGTGGCGCCCGGGATGCTTGACGTGGCGGAGGTTGCAAGCGTGGCGGTGGCGGGGGGCATGACGCACGAGGGCTTCATGAAATGGATGCGATGCGGATGGTGAGCGTGAGGTGATGAGGTGGCCGATGGCGTGGCGCCCGGGATGCTTGACGTGGCGGAGGTTGCAAGCGTGGCGGTGGCGGGGGGCATGACGCACGAGGGCTTCATGAAATGGATGCGATGCGGATGGTGAGCGTGAGGTGATGAGGTGGCCGATGGCGTGGCGCCCGGGATGCTTGACGTGGCGGAGGTTGCAAGCGTGGCGGTGGCGGGGGGCATGACGCACGAGGGCTTCATGAAATGGATGCGATGCGGATGGTGAGCGTGAGGTGATGAGGTGGCCGATGGCGTGGCGCCCGGGATGCTTGACGTGGCGGAGGTTGCAAGCGTGGCGGTGGCGGGGGGCATGACGCACGAGGGCTTCATGAAATGGATGCGATGCGGATGGTGAGCGTGAGGTGATGAGGTGGCCGATGGCGTGGCGCCCGGGATGCTTGACGTGGCGGAGGTTGCAAGCGTGGCGGTGACGGGGGGCATGACGCACGAGGGCTTCATGAAATGGATGCGATGCGGATGGTGAGCGTGAGGTGATGAGGTGGCCGATGGCGTGGCGCCCGGGATGCTTGACGTGGCGGAGGTTGCAAGCGTGGCGGTGACGGGGGGCATGACGCACGAGGGCTTCATGAAATGGATGCGATGCGGATGGTGAGCGTGAGGTGATGAGGTGGCCGATGGCGTGGCGCCCGGGATGCTTGACGTGGCGGAGGTTGCAAGCGTGGCGGTGGCGGGGGGCATGACGCACGAGGGCTTCATGAAATGGATGCGATGCGGATGGTGAGCGTGAGGTGATGAGGTGGCCGATGGCGTGGCGCCCGGGATGCTTGACGTGGCGGAGGTTGCAAGCGTGGCGGTGGCGGGGGGCATGACGCACGAGGGCTTCATGAAATGGATGCGATGGAGATGGTGAGCGTGAGGTGATGAGGTGGCCGATGGCGTGGCGCCCGGGATGCTTGACATGGCGGAGGTTGCAAGCGTGGCGGTGGTGGTGGGCATGGTGCACGAGGGCTTCATGAAATGGATGCGATGCAGATGGTGAGCGTGAGGTGATGCGGTGGCCGATGGCGTGTCGCCCGGGATGCTTGACGTGGCGGAGGTTGCCAGCGTGGCGGTGGCGGGAGGCATGGTGCAAGAGGGCTTCATGAAGTGGATGCGATGCAGATGGTGAGCGTGAGGTGATGAGGTGGCCGATGGCGTGTCGCCCGGGATGCTTGACATGGCGGAGGTTGCAAGCGTGGCGGTGGTGGTGGGCATGGTGCACGAGGGCTTCATGAAGTGGATTCGATGCAGATGGTGAGCGTGAGGTGATGAGGTGGCCGATGGCGTGTCGCCCGGGATGCTTGACGTGGCGGAGGTTGCCAGCGTGGCGGTGGCGGTGGGCATGGTGCACGAGGGCTTCATGAAGTGGATGCGATGCAGATGGTGAGCGTGAGGTGATGAGGTGGCCGATGGCGTGGCGCCCGGGATGCTTGACGTGGCGGAGGTTGCAAGCGTGGCGGTGGCAAGGGGGCATGACGCACGAGGGCTTCATGAAATGGATGCGATGCGGATGGTGAGCGTGAGGTGATGAGGTGGCCGATGGCGTGGCGCCCGGGATGCTTGACGTGGCGGAGGTTGCAAGCGTGGCGGTGGCGGGGGGCATGACGCACGAGGGCTTCATGAAATGGATGCGATGGAGATGGTGAGCGTGAGGTGATGAGGTGGCCGATGGCGTGGCGCCCGGGATGCTTGACATGGCGGAGGTTGCAAGCGTGGCGGTGGTGGTGGGCATGGTGCACGAGGGCTTCATGAAATGGATGCGATGCAGATGGTGAGCGTGAGGTGATGCGGTGGCCGATGGCGTGTCGCCCGGGATGCTTGACGTGGCGGAGGTTGCCAGCGTGGCGGTGGCGGGAGGCATGGTGCAAGAGGGCTTCATGAAGTGGATGCGATGCAGATGGTGAGCGTGAGGTGATGAGGTGGCCGATGGCGTGTCGCCCGGGATGCTTGACATGGCGGAGGTTGCAAGCGTGGCGGTGGTGGTGGGCATGGTGCACGAGGGCTTCATGAAGTGGATGCGATGCAGATGGTGAGCGTGAGGTGATGAGGTGGCCGATGGCGTGTCGCCCGGGATGCTTGACGTGGCGGAGGTTGCCAGCGTGGCGGTGGCGGTGGGCATGGTGCACGAGGGCTTCATGAAGTGGATGCGATGCAGATGGTGAGCGTGAGGTGATGAGGTGGCCGATGGCGTGGCGCCCGGGATGCTTGACGTGGCGGAGGTTGCAAGCGTGGCGGTGGCAAGGGGGCATGACGCACGAGGGCTTCATGAAATGGATGCGATGCGGATGGTGAGCGTGAGGTGATGAGGTGGCCGATGGCGTGGCGCCCGGGATGCTTGACGTGGCGGAGGTTGCAAGCGTGGCGGTGGCGGGGGGCATGACGCACGAGGGCTTCATGAAATGGATGCGATGCGGATGGTGAGCGTGAGGTGATGAGGTGGCCGATGGCGTGGCGCCCGGGATGCTTGACGTGGCGGAGGTTGCAAGCGTGGCGGTGGCGGGGGGCATGACGCACGAGGGCTTCATGAAATGGATGCGATGCGGATGGTGAGCGTGAGGTGATGAGGTGGCCGATGGCGTGGCGCCCGGGATGCTTGACGTGGCGGAGGTTGCAAGCGTGGCGGTGGCGGGGGGCATGACGCACGAGGGCTTCATGAAATGGATGCGATGCAGATGGTGGGCGTGAGGTGATGAGGTGGCCGATGGCGTGGCGCCCGGGATGCTTGACGTGGCGGAGGTTGCAAGCGTGGCGGTGGCGGGGGGCATGACGCACGAGGGCTTCATGAAATGGATGCGAACCGGATGGTGAGCGTGAGGTGATGAGGTGGCCGATGGCGTGGCGCCCGGGATGCTTGACGTGGCGGAGGTTGCAAGCGTGGCGGTGGCGGGGGGCATGACGCACGAGGGCTTCATGAAATGGATGCGATGCGGATGGTGAGCGTGAGGTGATGAGGTGGCCGATGGCGTGGCGCCCGGGATGCTTGACGTGGCGGAGGTTGCAAGCGTGGCGGTGGCGGGGGGCATGACGCACGAGGGCTTCATGAAATGGATGCGATGCGGATGGTGGGCGTGAGGTCATGAGGTGGCCGATGGCGTGTCGCCCGGGATGCTTAACGTGGCGGAGGTTGCCAGCCAGCGTGGCGGTGGGCATGACGCACGAGGGCTTCATGAAATGGATGCGATGCGGATGGTGAGCGTGAGGTGATGAGGTGGCCGATGGCGTGGCGCCCGGGATGCTTGACGTGGCGGAGGTTGCAAGCGTGGCGGTGGCGGGGGGCATGACGCACGAGGGCTTCATGAAATGGATGCGATGCGGATGGTGAGCGTGAGGTGATGAGGTGGCCGATGGCGTGGCGCCCGGGATGCTTGACGTGGCGGAGGTTGCAAGCGTGGCGGTGGCGGGGGGCATGACGCACGAGGGCTTCATGAAATGGATGCGATGCGGATGGTGAGCGTGAGGTGATGAGGTGGCCGATGGCGTGGCGCCCGGGATGCTTGACGTGGCGGAGGTTGCAAGCGTGGCGGTGGCGGGGGGCATGACGCACGAGGGCTTCATGAAATGGATGCGATGCAGATGGTGGGCGTGAGGTCATGAGGTGGCCGATGGCGTGTCGCCCGGGATGCTTAACGTGGCGGAGGTTGCAAGCGTGGCGGTGGGCATGACGCACGAGGGCTTCATGAAATGGATGCGATGCGGATGGTGAGCGTGAGGTGATGAGGTGGCCGATGGCGTGGCGCCCGAGATGCTTGACGTGGCGGAGGTTGCAAGCGTGGCGGTGGCGGGGGGCATGACGCACGAGGGCTTCATGAAATGGATGCGATGCAGATGGTGGGCGTGAGGTCATGAGGTGGCCGATGGCGTGTCGCCCGGGATGCTTAACGTGGCGGAGGTTGCCAGCCAGCGTGGCGGTGGGCATGACGCACGAGGGCTTCATGAAATAAATGCGATGCGGATGGTGAGCGTGAGGTGATGAGGTGGCCGATGGCGTGGCGCCCGAGATGCTTGACGTGGCGGAGGTTGCAAGCGTGGCGGTGGCGGGGGGCATGACGCACGAGGGCTTCATGAAATGGATGCGATGCGGATGGTGAGCGTGAGGTGATGAGGTGGCCGATGGCGTGGCGCCCGGGATGCTTGACGTGGCGGAGGTTGCAAGCGTGGCGGTGGCGGGGGGCCGCACGAGGGCTTCATGAAATGGATGCGATGCGGATGGTGAGCGTGAGGTGATGAGGTGGCCGATGGCGTGGCGCCCGGGATGCTTGACGTGGCGGAGGTTGCAAGCGTGGCGGTGGCGGGGGGCATGGTGCACGAGGGCTTCATGAAATGGATGCGATGCGGATGGTGAGCGTGAGGTGATGAGGTGGCCGATGGCGTGGCGCCCGGGATGCTTGATGTGGCGGAGGTTGCAAGCGTGGCGGTGGCGGGGGGCATGACGCACGAGGGCTTCATGAAATGGATGCGATGGAGATGGTGAGCGTGAGGTGATGAGGTGGCCGATGGCGTGGCGCCCGGGATGCTTGACGTGGCGGAGGTTGCAAGCGTGGCGGTGGCGGGGGGCATGACGCACGAGGGCTTCATGAAATGGATGCGATGGAGATGGTGAGCGTGAGGTGATGAGGTGGCCGATGGCGTGGCGCCCGGGATGCTTGACGTGGCGGAGGTTGCAAGCGTGGCGGTGGCGGGGGGCATGACGCACGAGGGCTTCATGAAATGGATGCGATGGAGATGGTGAGCGTGAGGTGATGAGGTGGCCGATGGCGTGGCGCCCGGGATGCTTGACGTGGCGGAGGTGGGCCGAGGCGCGCCACTTTCGCTGCTGGACCCGGTTGAGGAGCGGGACTCCACCGGCAGGTCGAGTGTCTGAAATACAATATTGCTTTATGACAATTTGTGCAAGATCCCCCCCAGGTATCTCCACTCTCAATTTACTCCAATACAATAAAGAAAAATAATAGTTAATTCAGAATGGCGTACATATGTAAATCTTCTCATTTATACTATACTTAACAGCAACGTTTCCTGAACCCAGTACGTCAGCAGGGGACGGTAGCACCTAGTATTTTAAAAATTTCACGTTGTTAATGTAGACCTCTTTAAATTTTTTCAAAAATGTAGCAGCTTATTGATAACCCTCAATTTTTTAAGATCTGTTGTACCCCGTTCGCACTGGCAGAAAAAAGACCCTTTATTTTCGTTAGCACTTTGTTCTCATGGAAACAGGCAAAATCGCCCCATCTTTTGAAAAAGGCGTTTGCACTGACAAGGGGCGAAAATAAGCACTTTACTGTGTGTAAACAATAACAGCATGATGTGTAAAATAAATAAAAATTTAATTTCTCAATACAACTTAAAACTAATGAATAAAATCAGCAAAAATACAAGAAAAAATACATGAAAGATTATTAATTGACTAGTGAATTGATTAGTGTGATTCCATGACAACAAAGTGCTAACAAAAATAAAGGGTCTTTTTTCTGCCAGTGCGAACGGGGTATTGCAACAATGTTTTTTTCGTTCGGTAAAATCTCTATAAAAGTTGAAGCTAGGTGAAAGTTTTTTTTCAGACTTAAAGTTTAAGAACCTGTAACAGGCAACAGGCAAAGATCTTAATATTAAGGAAACAATGATTGAAAGTGTTTTTGCTAAACTGGTGAATCTAACTATGAGTAAACTTGGTTTGAAAGCGGAGATACCTGATTCTTTCCTCAATTAGTGATTTCCATCCAGCTAATCAGAAAGTAAACTGAAACCAATCTTATGCCCAATTTATAGGATGCTAGTTGGTGTGCTAGTAGAGCTTTCCAGTTAAGGCATGCTAGAGACTAGAATGGTGTAGATAATATTTGGGGCTATATAATTTAACTATCTAAGCAAAAAAGAATAATATTTTTCTACAAATATATCGATTTATTGCTTATTCATAACACTTCCTATCCAGGTTAGTTTCATTTTATAGAGATTAACCGATTAAAATAGGAGTTATTTTTGAAGATTTTTGTTTCTGTTCCTCAGGATTTGTGTCCATTAAGCAGATTTCTCAATAAACAGACATGTCCAGTAGGGTGTATGGAAAATTTTTTTTTCGATTTTGATGACGTAATAGTGCGGAAAAGTTGTCTAAGATGCCAGAGAGTACCTGTGAATTTTTTCAGAATTTTTGGATAATTTCTTAAGGTGCCACATTGGCCCTGAAGTTCCCCATGTTAATCCAATGGGGCGCGCCGCCAAAAAGGCCGAAAATCGGTTTTTCGCCCCTCATTTCTACCCTAATCACACGACGAATGTCTCGTCTCGAGTTATGGACTCTATATGATCCAGGCTATCCGACAAAACTTGAATAATAGCCTAAATATCTATATTACGTTTTTTGTATGCTCAAATTTCGTCTAAAATCGCGTATTTCCTCGTTCAAATCAGAGACCACAATCAACATAATATAGAGTTTTAAGTTAATATTCAAGTTTTTTCGGGTAGCATACATCATATAGAGTCCATAACTCGAGACAAGACATTCGTCGTGTGATTAGGGTAGAAATGAGGGGCGAAAAACCGATTTTCGGCCTTTTTGGCGGCGCGCCCCATTGGATTAACATGGGGAACTTCAGGGCCAATGTGGCACCTTAAGAAATTATCCAAAAATTCTGAAAAAATTCACAGGTACTCTCTGGCACCTTAGAGAACTTTTCCGCACTATTACGTCATCAAAATCGAAAAAAATCTATTAGGGTAAATCGATTTTTCTATACACCCTAATGTCCAGTAAGCGGAATCCACTGTAAAAATGTATTATCAACATAGAAAGATGAAAATCAGCTTTGTTTATGTATTTAATTAAGTTATGCGAGATAAAAAAAACGTACCATGAAAACGTCATCATCTCCAAGGTCATCTTCCCGAGTTTTAACGACACAGCCTTGAAAAATAACAATTTTGATTAAAGGCAGAAAAGTTATAGGAAAATACTTAACTAGTGAGTTCACCTATGATTTAGGTACTGGGAAGCTCAAATAAATGACAATTTGTTTAATTCACAAATGCCATTCAACTGCTAACTAAGGGTTTAACACCCAAAAAGAATAAAAACAGTTCCTTTCTCTCATTTTATAGTCTTGTATTTTGCTATTATATTTAAGAATTTACTTTAAATACTTATTTCTTGTAATGTTTGCAACTATGAAAGATAATAATTTTTCAGATATTTATTAATTGCATTTATTAGTTTTCAGACCAGTAAAATATTAAAAGTAAACTGTAATGATCAACCATAAATGACTTTTTTCAGATGTAAACACTAGTTTTCATAAAATTAGATAAAAATATTTGTTTTAGAATTATGTGGAATAAGTGTGTAAAGTTTAACTGTGCATAAATAAGCAAATTAAATTATCTGACAAGACAATTCTATGTTTTCCCTGATATTTGTGAACTACAGCAGTGTCAGTAATATTCGGTACCAGAGTTTCATTACTGACTATATATCAATATTGCAACATTTTACCTATAGTATAATTAAAAATATAAAAGAGCAGCTTTATATTAATAAACACAAAGATAAAAATCATCAAAGTGTTTTAAATTACTCAATTTAGAAACAATTTACAAATTTGTGTTTGTTTTTCAAGTATATAAAACTATAAAAAAAACCAATTACCGAATTTTAATATAAATATATAAATGTTTTCAAAATATCTCAGCATATCAATAACACAACATGCAATTTAACTCCAATATAAAATTTGTAACTAAGTTTTATCAATTTTAATTTAATTAAACTTGTTATGCTATGAAGTGTGTAACTGAAGAAGATGCTACTGAATATATGCTAGTCCTACTACTATTATAATTGTGAATGTTTGTCTGTATGTTTGTTACTCTTTCACGCAAAAACTACTGAATGGATTTTAATGAAATTTTACAATAATGTAGCTTATACATCAGAATAGGACATAGGCTATAATTTATAAAGAAAAAATCAGTCCTTCATTCTTTTTTTCCATTTTCCTGCTTTTTTTTAGGAACCTTGAAACTCATTCTACTTATAAAACAAATTCTTGAAATAAAACTATATACTAGACTGCAATGGTTCTTGACCCTATGCCGTCACTGCGCAGAAGGAAAAACTGAGTGAACAGAAAGCTTGTTACATTGCTAGGAGGATTACGCAAATTGTGGAAAAACAGACTTTATAATTCAACAAACTGATCATGTTTCTAAATTAAAGTTCTCCATTTTACTCAAAATTCAGACACCGGGCTGGGAACGACTTTCTTTGTTTGCTCCCAGCCAGGGTCAAGTAGCATTGCAGTCTAGTAGGGGAGAGTGTTGTACCTATGGACAAAAATCACGTTTGGATTTTTCTAGGACAGGTAGAATCACATTTTGACCATTTAAAGTGCCCAACCTATAGTCCTAACCTTTGTGAGTAGAGAGATATTTTTTATTAGTCAAAATCTTGAATATTGGATTTTTAATCATTTATAATAACTTGGAAAAATTTGTGTCCAAAGGTACAACAACCTGTTGTACCTATGGACAGACCCAGTTGTACCTGTGGACACCCTTAAAAAGGGAAGTTTTACTTGAAAAAAGCTAAGAATGAACATTTTTATTGATGAATTACCTTTTAATAACCTATTTCAAGCCTTTTTAAAATTGAAAATAGATTTTTTAAAGTAATGTAGTTTTAGATCGTAAATGATCATTAAAACGAAGTTGAATGATAAAAGTCTTGATTTTTTACCAAAAACACAAAAATCATATGGTATTTTCAGATCAGAATTTAAGGTAATAGTTTCATCAATCATGCTGATTGATCTGACAACTTCACTGATCCAAAAAACCCAATTCGATCGACACTTAGTTGTGCAAGCATTTGGTGGTAATAACAATAATAATTTAGTGGTAAATCTTCTTCAGTGGAAATTTTAAGTTTTTTTAATCATCATACTTAAATGCGATAGGGTGCTTAGGGTTTTACACCATATTTTAAATTAAATTCCAAGTAGAACCATAAATTTAAAAAGTAGTTTAGATCACAAAATATTTGATTTTTCATCTAAAATTCACTTGAAAATAATCGCTGACAAATAGATTACCATTTAGAATTAATTTAACATTTATTAAAATGTATTCAGTTAAATGAAATCTGATTCTAAAACGCCGATTAGCTACAGACACCCACAAGAACGTGTCCGTAGGTACAACACTTATGGTGTCCGAAGGTACAGCATCAGGTGTTTTTGCATTCAAAGTTCTATAAAAGATAAAAGAATTGAGATCTGACGATTTCTAATATCAAAACTAAAAAGTCAAAATCTCGGGGATTCCCCTCATATATCCCATTTCATCATATCATAATCATAGAGGAAGAAAATAATTAATGTAGTGATGCACTAAAAAAAACTTTGAGCACCTAAAAACAGTATTTTTACTATAGAAAATTTAAATAATATTTTAAACAGCTGATTTCACGTTAGCAACTAGATAGCATCTGTTTACATTCAAAATCGACCACAAATTCAAATTTACATTTTTTCCCGAATTTTAAAATGAGGTGGCTGAAGGTACAACCGTCCATAGGTACAACACTCTCCCCTATAAGTAAAAGTTGACAAAAATATATAGGGAGTTTCAAAAGTTCGTTTTGCAGATTTTATTTGGAACCAACGTGTCCTAGGGTCATGGAAGTAAGATCAACCCCTATTTAAGTGACCCTAGAGAATCCATTGAAATGACTTCAAGCGCCCCTAGCGGTGAAATAAAACAGTTAAAAAATTAATTAAAAAAACTAAAGGAAATGGAGCAAAAACCTTGGTAAGAATATTGTTGCCAATGTTATAATGAACTCCCTGAAAAAAAATTCATGAAAATATTGTGAATATTCGCGGAGATATTAGCATGTGAAAATAGCACTGTTTCAGGCCTCAAAAAAGAAAAGTTCTGAAATTAGCCAATTTTTATCTAGGTATAGATTATTCAACTTATTATACAACTTGCCGTTTTTTTAGATCATTTGCATAGCTTCTTAACCTTCCTACCCTCTTGAAAAAATAGTCACATATTCCCCGCCGTGGGGTCTTCTGAGACCACAAACGCAAAACTTACTTTTACCGTTAGTATTAAGGAAAATTTGTTTTATACTAGCTACTTCTTGTTATTTATTCCTTCAAAGAACATATTTTAGTATAATGTTCGTTATTTCCATGAAATTTTTATTTTTTATAATGTTTTATGCGTTTCTTTATAACGTGTAATACTTATAACAGAGACATATGCACACATTTTAACAGGTTGTTTTTATTTTTTCATTAAAATTGAGTTTCATACATTGACATTTTTCGAACTACACATTTTACAGTATATATATTTATGTCGTGGGCATAAAAAGGCGTCACACGCGCAGCGTTTCATATTGGACTTTCTGTCCTCAGTCCGAGTACAGTCTTTACATCTACCTCTCTTTAGGTTTTGAGCAACATTTGAAGTACTATCTTTTTTCATAGTCATCATTTTGTTTTCATTTACTAATACCATATTTTTAGCATTTTTAATATTATTAAGCTTAACAATCATTTGTTTACCCACCTCTTTTAAAAAGAGGCGTCTCTTATAAATATCTCTCTTATAAAGCTTGCTCATCTATTGTTAAATTTTCATAAGGAATGAACATTTTTGGATACTGGGTAATACACATATCAAATAATGTTCTAATAGGAGCTAATTTATCAAACCGTCGTCGACTTTGTCTGCTTTCCTTGTTATCAAAACGGAGAAACTGTCGAATTATTTCGAATCTGTGCAAAGACATGGTTTTAAGAAAAACTTCACGTCCGTCTTCTTCACTCCATAGTTCTTTGAGGGATTCTCCTGCAGACTTATACACCCCTAATAATATTAACAAACCTGCCAAAAAAAATGGTATAAAAATACAAACATCACTTATAGAAGTGGTCTAGCTGACTTATTCCTTCTGCGTTAGAATTTTCAATTTCCTCATCAATATCAGGCTGTTCATCAACAGATAAATGGTCTGATTCTGCATCGGATTCATCTATTTCCTCACATGATTGATCGCTGAGTTCTTGTAAAAGCTTACGGATTTCTTCTGCATTAAGACCACGTTTCCGAGCCATCTTTCTGTGTAATGAGAAATTATTAAATCACACGTTTAGAATTCGAGACAATACTTTTGATTTTCAACACTCTTTGTTCTCGAAATCTTTATTTTTCCAAGAAAACTGCATATACCCACACAGCACATTCGTCTATTTTACGTCTAGTTTTCATCCAGAATTCATCCAGCCTGGACATGTCCAGAACTTACATCTATTAGACGTATAATGAACGTACTTCCTGGATGATCCATTTTTCATCTTTCTCAGACGTACATTAGATGTAATAAAATTACGTAAAATAGATCATCCAGAAGTTACCTCCAATGGACGTACATTGGATGCAACTTCTGGACGTAACTTTATCATCTGGCATGTGGCATCGGCTACTCTTCCGCCATGTTTTCATGGCTGTTCGGTGTTTTGTGCATATTTCCGATTTCAGCATGAGAAGCGCAACAGTGTACCGATCGACCAATAGGATTCAATGATTGCCGTATTTTAGCACCTCCCTTCAACTACGTCATGCAGAATAAAAATAAAAATCAAAATAAGAACACGTGATACACAAGTATGTTCTTATTTTTTTAATGAGACGAGGTTTGTACATTAAATTTAAAAGTTGTGAATGAAGAGTTATTTTTTTATTTCTTTTTTGTTCTGATACCTTTTTTTACAATATTTTTTACTATGGATCAAGTATATATTATGACCGATTTTCTGAAAATTCATTCATTTAATAATTTAATTCAATATAAATAGTACTACATCGTTTGAGTAGATTGAGATGATTAAGATTAAAGTTTTTGAACTCACGATTGTTCTGATAACAAATTTACTGTAAAGATTTCTTTCATTTGTTATAAAAAGCTTTATTCTATAAATTAAAATAATTTTAAAATAGATATTCTTATTAAATAGAAACTCTTTATTTATTCCCACGCATGCTTATCTCAAAAGAGAATTAGGGATATAGTGGGATTTCTAACTTCACGAAAATGGGTTTCGCGTGCTTTTTCGTGATTATGCTTAGTGAAAATAGCCATTTTGTTCCTTAGAATCTGTAGTTTACGAATCGCGATGGTGGACACTTCGGGTCTACGCCAGGGGATGGTGAGAGGCGCAGAAGTGGAAATGAAATTAGTGCTTCTTCACGAGTAAAAATAAGTTTTTAAAAGACTTAAAAGTTGAGAATTTCCCCTTATTTTTTTCTACACCTTTCAGGCCCTATTTTAAGTAGAAGAATCGTTCGAAAATCGGTTTAATGCATTTTACCCATTTTTGCTGTCAATTTACAAAACATTCAACCGCAGTTGGTGCAGAAAAGAAATTATTTTTCAGGAGATATTGCTGATTTTCGTAATTTTTTCCTGCCCCTCTCCCTACCCCTAGTGAGCGTTGCCAGATTTCTACTATCGCAATTCTTTCTCGCCTGAAAATAAGGAAAAGAATGGCACCTTTCATTACGTTAATGGACGACTATAAGCCTGCGCCTCAGAGAAAATAGATTTACAAATTTTTACGTTCCACTTTATCCTTCCACCCCTTCTACTGGAGTGAACTGATCCTTTCCAAACTCTATGTCTCGTTAGTCCTCCCTCATGTATCTCGTATTATGGAGCATTTGAGCAAATTAAAAAAGTAAAAGGAACCATTTTGACTCCAAACAACACAAAATTGAAACTCGTCGATTTTCCACTTCTGCGCCTCTCACCATCCCCTGGCGCAGACCCGAAGTGTCCACTATCGCGATTCTTAAACTACAGATTTTAAGGAACAAAATGGCTATTTTCACTAAGCATAATCACGAAAAAGCACGCGAAATCAAGTTAGAAAACCCCCTAATACTCAGCTGTAAAAGTTAAAAGCAAAGTTCTGATGAAAATTAAACGAATCCAAAAACATATTTTATTTGAAAAATTTAAACTTTCGTCTTTTCATGCTCTCCTGACATGATGTAGTTGAAGAGAGGAGCTAAAACTTCAATTCTATTGGTCGGTTGATACACTGTTACGCTTCTCATGCTGAAATCGGAAATATGCGTGTTTTGTCTCGAAGTCTCGAGCTTGAGGGGAATTGGAAGTAATAAGTAATCGTGCATGAAAAAAAGTTAAGCAATTATTTTACATTTACATTTTCTTTCAATGTGTAGATAAATCAATTTTGATTTGTTTCGGTCCGGTCCGGCCGAAAGAATTCATTTCAAACACGCTGTTGTTTCTTGTATTTATTTATGTTAGCGAGTTTGTGACTGGTATATTAGAAGCTTCTACAAGCTTCACTATGTCATTGTAATCGATCTTTTTGGGTTTAAAAAGTAAGTTAACAGAGTCAAAATATATGAACGAATACTTTTTCAAAAGAACTGCTGGGATGTACTACAGTTGGGGAAATAAAAAACGACTCAGTTGCGATTTCTGGCGAACCACTTGGGTTAGGAAGACAAATGAGGTGTCATTTTTCATTGTTTAAAGTATTCTTTAACCGATAAAATTTTCGCGTCCTTAGGGGGTCGTCTTCATATTAAACGAAACACTAACTTTTTTTTTTCAACGGGGACCCCCAAATATTATGATATTTTCTGAAAGGCCATCCCTTAAAACCCTCAAATACCCACTTTCATCCAGATTGATTCACAATTAAAAATTTTTTTAAAAAATTAAAAAAAATTAATTTTTAAAATCGTGAAATATTTTGATGTTAATCGATTCAGGTAGTAATTTGATGTATATAGCCAAAATTTCAATCGATTTCACTGAATAGTTTTTGATAAAAACGAACGAGAAAGAATATTCGCGGTATGCATTCGGCAACGGTATACCGCCCCTTAAGATTAAAGTTCGTTTTTATCAAAAACTATTGGGTGAAATCGATTGAAATTTTGGCTTTATACATCAAATTACTACCTGAATCGATTAACATCAAAATATTTCACGATTTTAAAAATTAATTTTTTTTTAATTTTTTCAAAAATTTTTTAATTGTGAATCAATCTGGATGAAAGTGGGTATTTAAGGGTTTTAAGGGATGGCCTTTCAGAAAATATCATAATATTTGGGGGTCCCCGTTGAAAAAAAAAGTTAGTGTTTCGTTTAATATGAAGACGACCCCCTAAGGACGCGAAAATTTTATCGGTTAAAGAATACTTTAAACAATGAAAAATGACACCTCATTTGTCTTCCTAACCCAAGTGGTTCGCCAGAAATCGCAACTGAGTCGTTTTTTATTTCCCCAACTGTACATAATACAAATAGGTCTGAATCAAAAGAATGCAGATATATGTACAAAAAAACAATAATTTAAATAAATTGAGTAATTTGATTTTCAGATTCATAGTTTTGTAGCCATTATACTAGTCGTATTCTCACATTTCAAAGTATTGATTTAAAAGTATAAAATGTTTCTGAAAAACCTCTTCCTTTAAACAGGTCAACCCCTCAAAGCTTACTCCCAGCAACAACTCATAGTTTCGCCTCCTCCTGTGACGGGACATCTTTAGAAAAAACTTGGTGTTGCTGAGTCTTCGGCCTCTGTCAGCTTTGCCAGTGACATCTGATTTCTCCTATTAACAGATCCTGTGACTGCCTCTGTCAGTCAGCTAAGTGACGGATAGATAGTTATAATACCTCTCAATCATCTTCGGAAGTGTATCATGTAGACGAGGGAGGTAAAGCCCAGCTGCTTCAAGATTTCAGTTATTTTAGTGCGAAAGAATTATACTATAATTATGATCGGACTTCTGCGTTGTGAGCCGCGTGATACGGAACTCTAGCTCCTGTCTTGTGGAGCTTTGAACTTAAACGATGTAGCGAATGCGTCGCTATTGCAACTGTGGTTCAAGTTCCCAGCTCTATGTTTTCGGATATAGCAAACGTGTTGCTATCGACTTAGAGTGTGCTTTGTGAATTGCGTTATAGTGAGCCCTTCTTTATTTTTAACTATGTGCTTTGTGAATTGCACCTTAATTTCGTGGACTGTGTGAACTCCCTTGATGAGAATGAAAGTATTTACTCGACACCGGGGATGAGGTCTGAAGTAAGAGGACGAGACGGAAGGTCTAGAGTCTTTTGTGGTGATTGGGGTGAACTTTGTAGGTCCTCTCTTAACCAAATGTGCATCGAACAAAAAGTGTGCTTAAACAAAAAGGAGAGCTGCTAAGTTTAAATCTTACATTTGTTTATTTGTGTGCACCTTTACCAAAGCCATCAATCACGAGCTCATTTCAGAGCTCTCTCAAAAAATGGGGTGGTAACACGAGCTGTCTCGAGTTCTGAAACCTGTCCGAGTTTCAAGGGTATGTGGTACTTAATTCATAATTCTTTGTGTATCAATTGTAATCATAATCTTTAGAGGAGATTAGTTTAGAAAATTTTCCTGTTACCCACTGATCGTTATAATTAAATGGTGTTGAAACCCCCTCCGAGGTTTCAAGGGGGCGGTATATGTTTGAGTGTTAATTCAGAATAATCTTTATTCTTTGTAATTCATATTTAATCGTATTTCTACTTCCTTGTTCGTATCGAGTAAATTTTATTACTGGGTTAGATCTCAATAAAACATGAACTGAACCCCTTTCCAGCAGATATACGCCAAAACCTTGATATTCAGTAGGGCGTTTTGGAATGTTTTTCGCGCAATCTCATGGATCTTATAAAAGGTGATTATAACATTAAATAACATTGCTTAATTTATCGCAGGGCAAACAAGATGTCGGAATTATATTATAATATGTAATATTGTATTAGTAATAAAGATTAGTCTTAAAAATTCGTTAATCAAGTGAAAAATACTTTAAAATTATGTAAACGTTTCCTAATTAAGTTTTGAGTAGTTTTTCTAGGTTTTTAGCTTGAATTTGGTGCCAAAAAAATTTATAACAAAAAACGTCCCAAGGCTTACTTATGAAATAGGATTTTACCACCTCATATAGATTACAGTTGGTCATATAGATAGAATCGGTCCCAACGATTAGATTGACAGTGTAAAAATGTAATAAGGGATTTCTGTAAAAAGACCATATTAATTGGTTTTGTAACAACCTATCAATTGTCAATCAATCTGTTACTACCTATTTATACATATTTATATCCTGTTCACTTCCATTCCCGCTATTTGCAGCCAAGCTCTTTTGGACACGAAAAAGTCGAAAACCTGTTAAATCATTTCAAATACATGGATTAAAATGTTTATGTAGATCAATAACTGTTCAGTTTATCATTAAGAAACGAAAAAATTAGTGGATATTTGAACATATGGCGTTCAAAAGATATTGGCATATATAGCAGGAACTTTAACGGAATTGAACCACATATCCTTTTAAATAAGTTTCTTGAAGTTTTCTTGGGCATTTACCTTTTGAACATGTGTCTCATTTAATACAGTGATTTTAGAACAGTTTTCAATTTAATTTGATTTTCTTTTATTTATGATACCTTTTTATTGTATAATCTTTAATATTCTTCTAATTTAAGTTACAATATACCTTATTTTTTCTATTTAATTTTAGTAGTCTTTGGGGAATATTCTTGAAAATTATCCTCTCAGAGAACAGAGAATATATTCAGGGTGGCCACCAATAGGGAAAATATGGAATTATCAGGGAATTTGAAACTTCTGGAAAAGTCAGGGAAATATCAGGGAATTTTGAAGAAAATCAGGGAAATCTCTAGTATTTTCCTGACATACAAAATTAGTTACCAATCCGTTGGTTGAATCGCGTATTTTTTTTATATTTTTAAAGGGGGGTGAATAAATAAATCTGAATTCTGATCGGATTCACTTTCGTTTTCAAATGCAGTTTACCGCAGTTTGCAGGTTTACCGACAGTGCAGCGGAAAAAGGAGTACTCTCATTTTGGAGGAAAAGTTCTCGCATCGCGATACAAGCGACAAGCCTTGTGTAAAATCATCTCATCTTTCCAAAATGAATCTCTGAATTTTAAGGACAGGACTATTATTATTTTATTTTCATAGTATTTCTGGACAAATTAGGTTTGTTAGTGTAATTTGTATTATTTGCAGTTAAATCTACATTATCTATTTAAAATTTCAATTTATATAACATTTATTTATTTTACTATAAGATTGTAACTATTTTTAAGGGGACCAGTGGCGGATCCAGGATTTGATTTTGGGGGGGGCTAAGAATTTTCATAATCCAATTGAATCTTCTTGTTAATGGTAATACGGAAAAGGTAGTGAATTATCCTACTGAAACCACTAAAAGGGGGGTCTGGGGGTCCTCCCCCAGAACATTTTTGGAAATTTAAGTCAAAAACCCCACTTTTTCAACTCGTTTTGGTACTCCTCATCCGAATTTCGGATTTAATTTTTTGCGTTTTGACAAACTTAGTAAAATATTAGACGTTTTGGGGGGGGCTTCAGCCCGAAAGCCCCCCCCGTAGATCCGCCACTGAAGGGGACTATATCTGGCTTTCAAAGTTAGTTATAAATTTATTGATATTTCAAATTGAATTTTTAAACTATTTTAACAAAATTATAATTGTATAAAGTAACTTTTTTGAAGTTCTTTGTTCTGTGATAGAGTCTTGCATTTAATAGTGTACAATCAGGGAAAATTTAGTTAAAACCTGGAATTATCAGAGAAAAATCAGGGAAAATTACTTAACTCAGTTGGTGGCCACCCTGTATTCAAGAGTATTTTCTAAAAGATTACTACTGATAATTTTACAACGACTCAACTTCTGGCCAATGTAAATTAGTGCATTGTATAGTATTAGGTTTTGAAATTATGTTACTTTATTGGTTTACTTCTTTTCAATTCTGCTTTAATGAAAATGATGGGCCATTCAAATAAAAAAACTATTTTAATTCGAGGTTGTTTGCATTATTTCTTTTTGTTTTTATCTTGTGTATATATAGGTCTCAAAGTGCAATTATTAGCTGGTCAACAATATTTGTATTTATTTTCTAAAGGTTGTATCTAATATAATGATCTCTGCTTATTATCTCAGTAGTTAATTATTAGATTTCTATTTAAGATGAGTTTCAATGGGTTTGAGTTTTATATTTATAAGATGAGATAAATATAGATTTAATTGTTAACATACCGTATTAATTCTGCATTCAGAAATTCACAGAAATTTAAATTTCTTTAAAAACTTAAAAAATTGCATAATTTGAAAAATATCCATTAATGAAGCAAAATTTGAAATTCTAGCATATAACTCACTTAAGGTTTCAATATTTTTCGTTCTGTACTGAATTTGAAAATATTCGTAAAATTCGAATTAAAATTTCTATGAAAGCTGCTTTAAACCAAAGTTGGAGCTGCAAATAAACAGGTAAGAGTTTAACAATTCTTTTCAGAATGGTTGCATTATGCTAAAAATGTGTAAGCAAAGATTACCCTAGCTTGAATTAATGAAGCATTGACTAAATGTAAATAATATGCTAAAACTTCACATCTATGAAAACTCTAATATATAATAACATTCTAATATGTATAATAGAATGCTTAAAACTTTTTTTAAATATTTATTATGAAATCAATAAAATGGGGTAGTAAAGAATCTCAATTATTTAAAATGAAAGTATTTGTTTTATAAAAAATTAAATATTTTAAAAATTAATTTTAATATAGAATAATATTAAACTAAATTGACATTTTAAATAATTGAGATGCTTGCAGCAGTGATCAAACTCCATTTTTTGGAGCTTGTTTAGTGCTGAAAATATCTCAATTATTTAAAATTTCAACCATTGGTCTGGACTGGACGTAAAAAGTGCGTAATATGGTGGAGCAACGATTCATCCAATTTACATCCAGGGGGTACGTCATTAGACGTCTGGACTGGATGTAAAATGGATCATCCATAACACGCACAGTTTACGTCCAGCGGTACGCCTAATGTACGTACATTAGCCGTCTATAGCTGTGACATCGGAACGTAAAATAGCGCTAGTTACGTAGAGCGCTGGATGTATTCTAGACGTACCTTACGTCTAGAACTTACATCTATTAGACGTAAGTTAGACGTACCTGTGTTGTGTGGGTAAGCGCCTTATTCAAAATCAAACATTTTTCTCGGAAAAAGATGGTTTGACAGGAAGCAGTGACGCCAGATGTCTTATGATTTTTTGTTTATATTAATGATTCATAAAAAAATTCTAGACATTGTCAGTTTTCTAAGAATTAGAAAGAAAACAAATGCAGTCGGACCAATTCATGGAATTTTATCTCAACCTTTTTTCATATGAAAAAACAAAAATAACTAAGCATTCCAACCTTCCAAGAAATCTATAAATATCCCAAACGAACATTAAAATCCTATTATACCAAGAATAGCACATAAAATAAATTTTGAGCATTGTTTCACCGCTTTCATGCGTGGGGTCGTATGAGACCCCAGAGGGGGAATATGTGACTTTTTGTTCCAGAACTCTTAAAAATTGTATAAAAATTCCAAAATTTTAACACATTGTACAAATGCACGCAACTGAGGAATACTAGCATCGAAAATCCCCAAAGCTGAAATCCACTGGAGATATCACACGTCAAAGTGCGCTTGGGGTACTAAAAGACCCCAAAGGGGTAGAAAGGTTAAATTAAATAGCATTCATTATTATTAAACGCTTTTATATTCTACTTGCTTTTAGCGGCGTTTTACGGGTGGAATTTTAAAACTCGATTTTCGGGCACTTCCCGATATGTTAGGGCCCCGAAACTTTGCACATCGGTGTAGCCTTCATGACACTCCATTATCCAATCATTATCTAGTCAAACAACCAAAGGATTAAATTCATTAACGAGTATTTTTAATTAACAAAAAAACCGGAATTTGAGACCTTTCCCAAAGGTCTTTGCCCCCTAAAACGTGCATAATTGTGTATTAGGCATAACTTTATCATATTGAAAAGTCAAAACGAGAATTGCCCAGTAATTATGATATTTATAGATGATTGATCACTTTTTTTGAATGCATATTTTGGATTCTTGTACATAAAATTTCAGGCACTTCCAAACAATATACAGTTCTGAAATTTTGCACCATGGTAGAATTCCCATGACAATGCAATATTCAATCATCAACCAATCAAAACCACTGTAATTAAGTTAATTAAGGAGTATTTTTGATTATCCGAATATCTCGAATTTGAGACCTTTCCCAAAGAACTATGACCACAAAAACGTGTACAATGATGTATTACATATAGCTTTACAATATCCAGTCATCAAAATGAGAATTGCCTAGCAATTATGTTAATTATCGACGATAAACCGATAATTTCAAAAACACATTTTGGATTCTTGTACATAAAATTTCAGGCACTTCCAAACGATATAAAGTTCTGAAACTTTGCACCATGGTGTAAACCCGATGACAATGCAATATTCAATAGGGTGTATCGAAAAAAACTTTTTTTCGATTTTCATCACGCCTTAGCAAAAAAAAGTTGTCTAAGGTGACACATAATACCTGTGAATTTTTTCAGAATTTTTTGAGGGTGTCTTTGGGTGCCGCCAGGCCCCCGAAGGTTTTTAGTAACAGCGGCTGCACAGCGCGCTCAACTGGTACTGCACATCAGCTAACTTACAGGTTTCGGGTTGTTCAATTCTTATTCTACCGCGCACCGGAGGTATTAAATCGCAGTTTTATGCAGCATTTGATCATTTACATCAGAAATGTTCGAAAATACCCAGGTTATGAGCATTGGTTTCACCTTTTTTCTAAAATGAGAAAAGTTAATTTGTTTAGCTATCAGCTAATAACTAAAGAGAATCACTTAGAAGTTGTAAGTAAAACTATTTTCACATTATGAATCAAGTTGATAGGTTAGCTTTGCTGCGAAAAAGGGAATGATCTCCCAACGACACATTCCCGACCCCATTAACCCGACGATGCAGACAGTCCCTGAACCTTTCACCCTAGCAGAGAGGGGTTGTTTACAGTTTGGGGGAGCCTCAGAAGGGGTTTTGTCTGGTGTTTGTTTTCTCAATCAGTTCGCAGTTGACACGATTGCTGGAAGGATCGACTTTCTTTAGTGCTACTGCAGTGAATATTTTTGTTTCTGTGATCAAAATGAGCAAAATGAAATTGCGTTCTAAAGTTGAAGGGCTTTCTAAGAGTTACAGGACTTGCGTCTGCCCACATATTGGGATGTTATGAAGCACTACTATTTTGAAGGAAGTAAGTTTAAAAATATAACCCCACAAGATCCACCTGTTAGCGTCGGGGCCAAACTTACAGCCGAAAAAGTTATTCAAATCTGGCAAAAGGCTTCTATTCCAGTTATAAGTTTACAGCGAGTGGTGAAAATGATAATTGCTAAGCAAAAGGAGTGGAGAAATTTGATGAGATCTAGAAAGAAAGGTTCCTTGTTTCTTGAGAAAGAAAGAATGTTTGTAAAAGAAGCCAAAAAGACCCTTTTTGATATTTGCAGTTGTAAATGTGCCCAACCTCTAGAAGTATGCGGCTGTAAAAAAGAAAGAAAAGTTCCTCTTGAAGAAATATCGTTTTTAACTGATCAAAGGAAGGACAGGAAAATGATTATTGGATCCGTAGATGTGAAGGCAACATCGGTGTTACGAAAACGGCAATCCAGATCAGAGAAGAAAATACCAGCGAGACGGCGCTCTGGAAGCAATCTACAGATAAAAAGATTAAAACATGAAAATGCCTTATAAGAAGATAATACTACAAGTAGCAATGATACAGGCACCGGCACGGATTCCGACTTTGAACCACAGCCTTCTACATCGGACCAAAACCGTCTTGACTTGATGAAAGTTTCTTCAGTTGCCTATAGCAGTGGTCCCCAACCTTTTTACCGCCACGGACCGGTCAACGCTTGATAATTTTACCGCGGCCCGCTGGGGGGCGTTGATAGTTTACATTCTAGATTATTTTGATTTATTAATTTAAATTTAATTGTATTTAAACATGCTTTCAAAATATATAATATAGTTACACCAAAAAATAAATATAAAGTGATTAATAACTCATTTTATTCATTAATTTGGAGTATAATCCTAGGAATATAAATTCATTTTCAATGAAATGGTCGGTCCGCGGCCCGGTACCATTTGATCCACGGACCGGCACCGGTCCGCGGACCGGGGGTTGGAGACCACTGGCCTATAGAACAGGAGTATCAAGACGGAATGTTGCCATGATCGTATCAGCCGCATTTGAAGACGCTGGTGTTGTTTCATCAAGCCATCCCGAAAATGTCGTGGACAAAAGTAAAGTTGCTAGAGGAATGGAGAAACTTAAGAGGTCTATCCAAGAAGAAGTTAAAGCTAACAAAATACAACTGCAAGGACTTTACTTTGATGGCAAAAAGGACAAAACAGTAACAAGAGAAAAGAGAGGGAAAAAATTTGTAGGAAAGATATAATAGAAGAACATGTTTGTTTGATAAATGAGCCATGTACAAGTTACGTGGGTCACGTCTCTCCGGAATCAGGGAGTGCTAAGGACATTGAAGGCAGTATTTCGAGTTTCATTTTTGACGAGTCCTCTTTTGATACATCAAAACTAAATGTTTTGGGATGCGACGGAGCAGCAGTGAATACTGGGATAAATTCAGGTGTGATGAGACGGCTTGAATTGCGAGTGGAGAGACCCTTGCAACGAGTAGTATGTTTGCTTCACTTAAACGAGCTACCTTTGCGTCATCTGATGAGGAGTTTGGACGGACCAACAAAAGGTCCTTCAACATCTTCCGGACCGATTGGAAGAGCACTTTTTGACTGTGAAAACTCTCCTATTAGGATATTTCCAGCCATTCCTGTACACTGGATTGATCAAGTTCCAACAATTCAAGATTTAAGTACAGATCAAAACCTTCTCCTTCAAATGTGTTCGGCAGTGTCTGATGGAACGTGTCCAGAAGATGTTGCTCAACGAAAACCAGGACCTATTGTGCACTCTCGATGGTTGACAACAGCTATTAGAATAATTAGATATTACATGAGCGCTGATCATATAAGTAAAGAACTGAGTTTATTAGCGGAATATGTAGTAAAAGTATACGCCCCCGTTTGGTTCGAAATAAAACTGGCTCCTACGATTGCTGACGGATCTCGTCATTTATGGAGCTTAATTAAAAAATCGAATTATTTACCAGAAAATTTAAAAGAATGCGTTCAAGATGTCATTCAACATAACTCTTTTTTCGCACATCCTGAAAATATGTTGATATCAATGGTAACTGATGAAAACCCTGACGCAAGGACTCTGGGATGGAAAAGAGTGAAGAAAGCCGGAAGAGTTGAAGGAAAGAAGAAGAAAGAAATTCGGCTGTATAAGTTACCTGAATTGCGGTTTGAGGCTAACAATTACACAGAAATGATAGATTGGGACAAAACCTCTGTATCAGAACCCCCTTTACTCAAATATTTGAGTGATGAAGAATTAGTAAACAATATTGAGAACGCCACCAAACTGGATAATTTGCAGTATCCTTGTCACACGCAAGGCGTGGAAAGAATAATACGTTTAGTCTCTGAAGCGTCTGAAAAAGTTTTTGGACCAGAAGCCCGGGATGCCTTTATCCGTGCAAAATTAAAGTCCCGAAAAGAGATGCCTGTTTCTGTTTTGAAGTAGAGGTTCAATTTCTAGTCAGTATTGTATATAAAAAATATTGTATATAAGAAGGGAGGGTGGGTGGGTGGAGCTCGATGTTCAGCCACCTCCCCGTGGTGAGCTCTGGGTTATTTGTAGGCAGATAACTGTCTGGAAATAAGCAAAGAGCTGAACAAAATTAACTTTTCTCATATTATAAAAAAAAGTGGTTCATTATCTACGTGAAACCAGTGCTCATAACCTGGGTATTTTCGAACATTTCTGATGTAAATGATCAAATGATGCATAAAACTGCGATTTAATACCTCCGGTGCGCGGTAGAATAAGAATTGAACGACCCGAAACCTGTAAGTTAGCTGACGTGCAATACCAGCTGAGCGCGCTGTGCAGCCGCCGTTACTAAAAACCTTCGGGGTGTGATGTAGATCCATCACATATTCGTTCTCGATCTCTAGTTTCCTTTGGCAATTGAGCACAGTCCCCCTTAAACCAGACAAAATTTCTAAACCACTGGAAAACACCACCTGCACAATATTTGAAAGTGCAAAGCATCTTATTTCCTTCTCTTTCACGACATGAGTGTCACATAATTTGTAATACAAAACTCCAACGGTCCAAGACTTTGACTGCTTTATTGAGTCTTTTCCACCCCGAAACTTGAATGCCAGACAAAATCCATAAAAATATCACCACTGCTAAGCCCCTTTCTTTGGGGAGATCTTACCGACACCCCAAAGATCTTCTGGGTCAATTTACAGCTGGTGGGAAAAGTTCCTTGTATCCAACCCCCCACATAGAGGGACGTACAATAAATTAAACCCCTGAACTTCTTAATTCCAAAATTAATAACAATAACAATAACCTAGTAAAACTTCCACTCATTTTGTTCAGCGTCAGACGCTGATTCTAAAGACCTAAAAACTAAATTTCTATCTCAAACCCTTCATTTGTTTTTGAGCCTAGGAGGTTTTGAGACACTGTTAATACCTTGACGAACCTTTGACCTCACAACTCCCCCACATTTTGGCGTGTTTTGGCATTGCTTCGTGGGAGGTGTTCGTCACTCCTAATGAGGAATTTCAAGCCAAAGTCTAGGATTTGGCTCTGTTAGGCGGTTGACCGACCCTGGTATAAAACCGGCAGACCCTTTGTTTTCGGATGGCTCCCTCCTCTCTCACCTGTCACAAGATACGTGACGCCGCCGCGGCTTTCCCGTCCGGCCAGCGCGGGACTCTCTGCGGTATGTGTCCCCAACATCAACCCCACCGATGGGAGAGTAGTGGGTCATCGACATTGACCGAAACCAATAATATCTTATTAAAATAGTGATGATGTTTCCAGTAGTCCCGAAACCCCGAGAAAGTAATGTTGTGTGGTTTTAATTCTACAAGTTTTTTGGAGCCAAAGCTAGTCCATGGGAAAAGTGAAATCAAATTGTGCTACTGATTTTTGTGTGTGTGTGTGGTCCACGATCTTCAGTTTCGTGTCCGAATGGTGCCGCATCACCTTAGTGCTTTGTTTTCGAGTTTCTTGTGCGAGTTTTCATTTTACAATCAACCGTTCTTGGCTGCCCCAATTTTCCCACCGATGATTTGGATGTTACGTTTCACATACAAAGAGTGTGCAAAATAAAGAACACTGTATGCCTCAACCCGATTGTGTTTATTGAACTATGTGCATTGCGTCAATTCTTGATCCCGATAGATATCTACCAGACCTTCTCAGCGAACAGTAAGTCCAGAATTTTCCATTTTTATTTCATCCATCAGAACAATATCTTTGATGTCATTAGCTTCAACATCTACGGCCTTTTCTTCTATTTTAATGTTTTACAATATTTAACATCAAACTCAAATTCTCAAGGCATCCTGTTGTTATTGCGATGCATGTACTACCACTATACTGTCTAAAATTACCACATCCATCATTTAATTTAAATCATCATTATATTTGGTGCATCGTAACCAGGCCTTGTTAATTTGATGTTTGAGCTCTGTTAATTTATTATCATTTTTGAAAATATTTGCAATTTATGAATTTTAAAGTATTATTTGATTTTAATTTTGAAACAACAATTTCTTGAAAAATATTTTACAAAAAGTGTTTATTTTGAATTTTTGATATGATATAATTTAGTTATTGGTCAATCTTTTTACAGTTTTTATGTATCTAAACATGGTTGATTGACTATCTTTAACTGACAAAGGTTTATATTGCATTTTGAACATTTATCAATTAATTTTGAAGGTCTTGGTTTGAGACATTTTTGAGTATTTTCATATTTTCATTTATTTATTTAGGAGGTTATGGTTTTTTCATTTATGCATATATTTAATTTTAATAATTATTACAGTCTTCTCAATTGATGAGTGAATGCTATATTTTTAGTGAATGCTATATTTTTGATTGGGAATTAATTCTTGAATGTTTCTTTGTTCAATACATTATGCCTGAAATTTATCGAATAATTAGTGCATTTGAATTTTTCTTACTTAATTGAAACTATTGATACTGAATTCCCTTCCTTTTAATTCACATGTTTCTAAAACTATTCTATAATTACACTATTCAAAAATTGGCACTGGAGTATAATTTGCATTGATAAACCCTGTGTATGAAAGTTTCTTTTGCCTTCATTTGCCGTTATTTTGGCACACCTAAAAAAAGTGCTGGAGAATCATTCTCCCTTCTTGTAAAAAAACACCCCTGCTTACAACCCTGTGTCATAAACAAATAAGCAAAACGGATGTGCGAGTGACATTTTCGCGACTCCGCGAAACTCGTTTCACCCCCCCCCCAAAATGATGAGAGACGGAATCATTTTTTCCGAGCAACCAACTCGGCGCACTCCGTAATTCTATCCCCCTACTAACGAACGGGACATCTCCTTATTTTACGAACGAACTGCACAACCACAACCCCCAACATCCCCGTATCTATGTAAACAAACCCGCGCTCTCTCTCTGTTTTGGTTTTGGTTAAACGCGTGTGGTTCATGTGATGATATTTTTGGTACTTAGAATTGTGGTTTCTTGTTTTTGGTCATATATAATATTTTGAAGATTATTTGATTGATTTTTTTAATGGAATATGTACACTAACTTATTGATGACCACTGAATGCATAAATATTTTTTGAAATTGAACCACAAACTTTGAATTTAATGCCATGATTTTAATTTTTTAATGACCATTTTTGTATTTTTGGAAGGAAAGCCAAATTTTTTTCTTTATTACTTCATGTGATAATCTAAATAATCTTTTTGAACTTTTTTAAATTTTTGTTTGATTGGACCCAATGATTTCTGAATATTCTTTATTATTTGAACATCAAATTTAATTAATAGGAAATGAAAATGAAACTGGTTATACCTTCCTTAAAAGGACCCTTATCTCCCATTAATCCATATAATTTTGGCCAATATTTACGTACGGGTTATGCCTACCCGGGATAAAACAAGGATAATTGCCCCCACTCCCCACTAGGTCATTTACAGGTTATACCTTCCTGATAGAAAAAGGACTTCTAGCCCACTACTATTTGCCAAACAAACAAATGAATTTACACAAAGTGTTGATAGAATACATGATATAAAATTCAACACACAAACAATTGTGGTACACGACATGTAGTACAGGAAATGTTAAATTTAATTTACATCGAGATATTCTTGTCGTCGTACAGCATACACAAACAGGGCTCGCGTACACTTCGATTTTGACTATTACTTATTAAATGGGTGTAAATGGCAAAAACTCATTTAATGCATATTACTAAATAAACTCTAATTTGTGAGTTTATTTTTCTTTCGGAAATAAAATGGCCTATTCAAAATTAAATTTACATAAAATTGTGGGATGACACATACATTGAAAAGTGAAATTACTTTTTAAAATGGGCACTATGATGTAGATGGAATGTTATGAATGTTATTTGTGGCCAATATAACATCTTGAATATATGAAAATGATATTGTCAGAATTATTGTCATAAAAATAATTGGGTCTATCTCAAAAAGTCTATCTAATACACTAAAATGATAATTGAATGTGGTCTTTTGTTAAAATACTGATTTTTCATACCTAATATTGATGGATTTCCTTATCAACTAAAAGATTAATGAATGTTTGAGAGTATTTGATACGCTGAGTAGTATCAAGTAGAGGTATTTTTGATGATTAATTTTGAAGTGCAATCTATTTAATTTTGATTTTAAATATTTTGGTGAATTTTATGATAAGTTTAATTAAGGTTTAATAGTACATTTGAAGGTTATTATTTGAATATAGTTGATTTGAATGATTTTGCAACTATCTAAGAAGTTGTTTAACAATTTTTTTCGCTTTTGCCCTATGCTATTGAGTTTAATTTGATATATTTACATATTTGTTTGGTTCCAACTTTATTTTGAATCAATTTTTCATAAATTTATCAATTAATTGGTATAATTTAATTAAATGGTGATTTTGAATTTTAAGAGTCAAATGTGTGAATAACTTCTTTAAGGCTAAAGGATTATGGTATACAGTTTTATGTGACTTCTTTTTATAATGATTTTGATTGAGTTGTTAGTTAAGTGATAGTGACTTAATTTAAGAGAAAGTTGTTGATGATAAAGAGTGTCTAAATTTATTGAGTATTGAGAAATGTTAGAGATTTGGCTACCGCGTGCAAAAAATATGTTTATTTACAAAAACCCCTTTTTGGTTGGGAATAAGCCCTATATCTCTGATGGTGCAAAGAAACCATTAGCACACCTATAAGTAACATAGGAAATCTAAGCGGGAAACTTAGTCAGGGATGGCAGATCTTCCAATGAGTGTAGATAAGCAACAAAAATGAAAAATAAAAAATAGCACGGGACCAAAATTGCAGTGGAAGGGAAATGCCCACTAGTATAGTAATGTGGAAGGGAAATGCCCACTTGAAAGTGCACTATAAATATTTGTGGAGGGAAAATGCCCACTAGGAAAATAAGTGGAGGGAAAATGCCCACTTGGAATAAAGAGTAGAGGGATATTGCCTACTCACTTGTAATGGTTGCTATAAGCTGAACCATGTTTGGTCACTCATTTTTTTGGGATATTTAGGTCACTAGTCACTGATAAGCTATTAGTCACCCTGTTAATTTGGATAAGAATGAACATTATAGTTCACGATGATAATCACTAAATATTTTACATGGATTTAACCCATGAGATTTTTTATAACTATTATCTCGTGTTGGAACATAATTTTTAAAGGGCAAAGCATTTAAACTTAAAATTGCACTTCATCAAAAATTTTGAGACATACTTAATTTACATACGTTATTGTGCGACTTACTTGTGTTTATATTTGTAGTGCATACAAACTTGACATAATTTTTTTCAAAAAGCATACTTATATATATAATGTTGGTAGAAATGCACTGGTTTTTGTTACTGAGTACTTATGATAAATGGTAAATGTTGTTGAAGATGTATTAATGAGCTTACTTGGATTTCATACATGAAATGAACAAAAATGATTTAAATTGGAAAATGAAAGATTTATAAATGGTAAATTGAAACTTATTGAAAATATAAAAGGTGATGCATGAGCACTAATGAAAAAAAAATATAAGATATTGAAATATTGAATTAGATAATATTGATAATTAGACTAGATAATATTGAAATTAGTATTGTAATAACTTATACTGCTTAGAATTAATATGCAAAATTAATTGAAATGTTAAATTTTTGTCAGCATTTGCTCCTCCCGGAATTACTAGTGCACATAGTAATGAGTTTTCCATGCTGGCGTGGACACTCATCAAGGGTGGTGAATGTTGATAATTTTTTTCCTCAAATATTTTTAATTTTACCACATCAAAGATAGCCTTCCATTATGTTTTCTCCATGTATTTTTTTAACACAAAAGATGATGCTCTAAGCAGTTTACCTCGTAAACGAATTGAAAAGTTGAAACAGTGCTCATATTTTATTGGAAGTCACATGTATGTCCTATTTTGTTGTAACTATGGAATTTAAATATGAAATGATCCTTGCTATTTTTGGAAAGTAACAGTATGTCCTACATTTTTACAGTATGGAATTGCTCTTGTTTATGAGCCTGATTGAATAATGAGAATTACATAATGAGAAAAATGTTGATGTGTAATTTTGAAATCATGTATTAAGGCAGCTGAGGGCGGTTAGTAAAAAAAAGTGTTTTGCTATTTAGGTGGTTTGTAAAAAAAATGTTATGGTATATGAGCGGAATTGCCAACTTGATATTTAAACTGTTTCCAGGCCACATTTTTTAGACTATTTAGTTGAATTGATATGTTTATAATTTTTTGGTTTTGAATACAAATTTTTCCCAACTTGATGATGAGAATTTAAAAAAAAAACCTCTGTCTTCGGGGAGAATGTGATGTAGATCCATCACATATTCGTTCTCGATCTCTAGTTTCCTTTGGCAATTGAGCACAGTCCCCCTTAAACCAGACAAAATTTCTAAACCACTGGAAAACACCACCTGCACAATATTTGAAAGTGCAAAGCATCTTATTTCCTTCTCTTTCACGACATGAGTGTCACATAATTTGTAATACAAAACTCCAACGGTCCAAGACTTTGACTGCTTTATTGAGTCTTTTCCACCCCGAAACTTGAATGCCAGACAAAATCCATAAAAATATCACCACTGCTAAGCCCCTTTCTTTGGGGAGATCTTACCGACACCCCAAAGATCTTCTGGGTCAATTTACAGCTGGTGGGAAAAGTTCCTTGTATCCAACCCCCCACATAGAGGGACGTACAATAAATTAAACCCCTGAACTTCTTAATTCCAAAATTAATAACAATAACAATAACCTAGTAAAACTTCCACTCATTTTGTTCAGCGTCAGACGCTGATTCTAAAGACCTAAAAACTAAATTTCTATCTCAAACCCTTCATTTGTTTTTGAGCCTAGGAGGTTTTGAGACACTGTTAATACCTTGACGAACCTTTGACCTCACAACTCCCCCACATTTTGGCGTGTTTTGGCATTGCTTCGTGGGAGGTGTTCGTCACTCCTAATGAGGAATTTCAAGCCAAAGTCTAGGATTTGGCTCTGTTAGGCGGTTGACCGACCCTGGTATAAAACCGGCAGACCCTTTGTTTTCGGATGGCTCCCTCCTCTCTCACCTGTCACAAGATACGTGACGCCGCCGCGGCTTTCCCGTCCGGCCAGCGCGGGACTCTCTGCGGTATGTGTCCCCAACATCAACCCCACCGATGGGAGAGTAGTGGGTCATCGACATTGACCGAAACCAATAATATCTTATTAAAATAGTGATGATGTTTCCAGTAGTCCCGAAACCCCGAGAAAGTAATGTTGTGTGGTTTTAATTCTACAAGTTTTTTGGAGCCAAAGCTAGTCCATGGGAAAAGTGAAATCAAATTGTGCTACTGATTTTTGTGTGTGTGTGTGGTCCACGATCTTCAGTTTCGTGTCCGAATGGTGCCGCATCACCTTAGTGCTTTGTTTTCGAGTTTCTTGTGCGAGTTTTCATTTTACAATCAACCGTTCTTGGCTGCCCCAATTTTCCCACCGATGATTTGGATGTTACGTTTCACATACAAAGAGTGTGCAAAATAAAGAACACTGTATGCCTCAACCCGATTGTGTTTATTGAACTATGTGCATTGCGTCAATTCTTGATCCCGATAGATATCTACCAGACCTTCTCAGCGAACAGTAAGTCCAGAATTTTCCATTTTTATTTCATCCATCAGAACAATATCTTTGATGTCATTAGCTTCAACATCTACGGCCTTTTCTTCTATTTTAATGTTTTACAATATTTAACATCAAACTCAAATTCTCAAGGCATCCTGTTGTTATTGCGATGCATGTACTACCACTATACTGTCTAAAATTACCACATCCATCATTTTTTATAAATCTTCATTATACGGGGGCCTGGCGGCACCCAAAGACACCCTCCAAAAATTATGAAAAAATTCACAGGTATTATGTGTCACCTTAGACAACTTTTTTTTGCTAATTCATGATGAAAATCGAAAAAAGTTTTTTTCGATACACCCTAATATTCAATAATCAAATAGTCAAAACCTCCGTAATTAAGGTAATTAACGAGTATTTTTAGTTATCCGTTTAATTCAAATTTGAGACACTTCCGTGAAGCCAATGGCTCCCAAAACCTGTAGGATAATATATTAGGTATATCATTACAATATTCAATTCTCAAAACGTGATTTCTTACCTTCCAATTAACAATTAAGATAATTAGCGATTTAAGATAATAACCGTGAGAAAGAAATCCGCCAGAAGAGCGAGAAATCGCCGAAAATTGGTGTCCTATCCCGAGGAATCGCGAGAGAAGAAAATATGCTACTTTTATAATTTATGGACTACTGAAAAGACTGGATAATACTGTTTGCTCCTTGATCATAGACTGTAGAAGAAGAATAGACGGAGTATTTGGCCAAGGTCATGGCATCAGCATCATTTCATTAGCAGCAGCAATTTCCCTGCTACACGTGCTCGGATGTTTTGGTTTTCGTTTGTGTTGTTATAAAATCGCCAGCGTACGCGTTAACTTGATAATCTTGCAACATATATATTTTTCTATTTAAAGGTATTATAAAGCATTTAGAACAAAAAAATTGTTAATTTTTTCTAAAATCTTAACATCGCTTTAACTTTAAATAACTTTATTAACTTTTAATATAAAAATGTTTACTAAATTTGGTTAGAAGTTACTAAACTGTGTGTCATCGCGGAAATTAACACTATTATTTAAAAAATTACAATTTATTGGTAGATATTCCTTTATTTTATTGGTAGACTACCTGATATGCCCGGCCTTGCACGGGTGGAGTTAGGGGCCATTCATTAATTACGTAAGGGTCTCGAGGGGGAGGGGGGGTTGGAAAAATCTCTACATACCCTAACTTGGGGGGTGGGGGGGTCAAACCCTTTCTTACGTAAGATTTTCCCAAGTTAATGTAAACAAATTCCAATTAAATTACTATTGAATAACCTCAGAAAAACTTTAAAAAAGCTGGTATATTATCGATGCTTTAATTTTAAAAAAATGAAGGTATATCAGATGTATCTTTTTTATTGGAATAGCACTAAGTTAAGAGAAAAATTAAAACTGTTGAATCCATCTTCCAGTTGTCAAAAGGCGAAACAAAACAAAAGCAAAAAGAGAAAGAAATCTTTATTTGTTTTGGTTTCAACTTTTTTTTTGTTAATAATTTCGTGCGCTAACATTTTATTATTTTGAAAAACGAAATGGAATCTTACGTAAGAATAGGGGGGAGGGGTTTGAAAAATCTTACCTACCCTTACATGGGGGTAGGGGGGGTCAAAAATCGCCAAAATCATCCATACGTAATTAATGAATGGCCCCTTAGAGCTTTAGGATTTCTTTTTCAATATATTTTATACCTTATTTTACCAGGTAAAAGGTATTATATCCATCCAGTTGTCAAGCATTTTAATATTTGAACAATTTCTACATTTAATCTCACGGTCCCCATAAAAAATCAGAAACAAATCTCCCAAAATTACTTAAAATATGCCCATTTAGAACCCTTGATTAATCATACAGGATTTTAATTAACTTTTTCTGTAAAATTATTCAATAACTAAAGCGATTCCATTTTTCAATTTACGAAAAAATCTATCTCTAGTTGAAAGGGCTTTCACATTTTCAATTGTTTTTGTTTTGTAAATCAACTTTCTTGAAGCTACAATAAATGATCGTTTTTTATTTACATTTTCGTTTCCATGGAGAGTATTTTAACAACAATGCTATATTCCATGAAACTTTTTATTTAATAGCTAGATCAACTTTCAAATAAAAATATTTTAAAATATACTTAAATACCAGTTTTAAAAATTTAAATTTCATTTAATTATATTTTTAGATTGTTGTTATAATTATTAAACATAGTTGTATCTGGTTTTTCTTTTAAAAACTTGTTATTTTGCATTATGTTTTTTGTAACAATGGGGTAAACAGATCTCTTCTGGAGAAGAAATAAAGCTATTTCAGCAAAATGACCATAAAAGGGGTCAAAAGAGGGTCAAGAGGTCAATTAAAGTTTTCGAAACATAGCCTATGTTTTTTCTTGTGTTTTTTTACGTAGGCATACCAAGTTTGGTGCAGATCGGAAGTAAACTGTGGATTTGTATAGAAGACAAATATACAGGGTGATTCAGAAATAATCATCAATAATTGGGGGGGAGGTAGAGGGGCCCTAGACAAGCATATTTCGAATAGGGATGGTGGGGCGCAGCCTTACCGTAAAAGAGCTAGGACCTAATGTTAGTGCGAGCGCGTTTCAAAAGGTCGTTTTTAGAAGGCCCATGTGACGAAATAAAACATAATAAAATGAAAAAATCTATTGCATGAGGTAAGGAAGTATCCCTACTACTTACACCATAAATTCGATAGAATTTGAACCACTTTCTAAACCGTGGAGTGAGTTTCAAAAGTGCAATATTAATCTTTTTGTCAAAAAATGGAGTTCCCTTAATGGTATTTAGAAAAATGATGATCGGGGAAGGAATTTTTAATGATCAAAACATTGATCATTGAAACTGTTTGATCATTGAAAATTCCTTCCCCTATCATCATTTTTCTTAATACCATTAAGGGAACTCCATTGTTTGACTAAGAGATTAATATTGCACGTTTTAAAACTCACCCTACGGTTCAGCAAGTGTCCAATTTATATCAAATTGAGAATTTATGTAGTACGGATACTCCTGTACCTCAAGCAATAATGTTTTTCATTTTATTATGTTTTGTTTCGTCACACGGGCCTTCTAAAAACGACCTTTTGAAAAGTGCTCGCACTACATTAGGTCCTAGCTCTTTAACTGTAAGGCTGCGCCCCACCATCCCTATTCGAAATATGCTTGTCTAGGGCCCCTCTACCTCCCCCCAAATTATTGATGATTATTTCTGAATCACCCTGTATATACATACACACCCACATTGACTTTTATTATATTAAATATAGATTCCCTAATAGCACTCCTGATCTTTGACTATTAAAATTACATGAATTCAGGTTTATTAAGAGCTAGTATATTGTAAATATTTATTATACTTATATTTTATTTTAAACAAAAAAAGTAGTGATGATTTTACATGAATAAAATATCTATATTTTATTCAAATATTTTCGGATGTGTCTTTAAATACACAAGTACACTAGCGGAAATAAAAATCCCAACACCAAGAAGGAAAGGAGATATCAAAGTCAAATTTATTTCTATGATTGCACATAGTATCAATGTGAATTGATTAAAAAATCAGCTTTCCTGGATGTTAGGGGCCCTAGAAAACCAGGAAGGAGTGTTGTCTCCATAGGTGTCCATTACCGCTGTCACACGTCATAGTATTGAGTGACAGGGGCTCTAAATGACTTTTGAGGGATTGGAGGACCATGTTGCCTCCTCAGGTAGTCCAAATTCATATGGTGCACCAGCGGACGTTGCATACCGGGCTAGGTGATTTCTCCTCATTAACCGGACTTGTTTCGTGGGTGTTGGTCTAGAGAACTGGTAAGACGGGGTAAAAATGCAACCTAGGGGGTTAAGAAGAAAGCTTGGACATTGCATACAACATGTGGTTGTGCATATTTCTCTTGAAATTTGTTCCCAGGACAGGTCTGCAGGTAAGGGCGGACAACTGGCTAAAAAACCTCAATGACGCAGCTCTGGTTGGAAGAAGTACTGGTGAATCATACTCAGGAGTTGCAGAAAGGGAATCCAATGCATCCCCACTCCGTTACTCTGCATCACCACTCCGTAGAACGATTAGAAAATCATCAGCTGAGTGCGCTCTCTCCATTGTGTCTTCAAACTCATACCCGACCGTCGTGGTGCTCCAAACGAATCAGGATTCTCTCATAAACACAATGTCATGAAACTGGGATTTTCATTTCCTTACTTCGTGCACTATTGGAAACAGAAAGGCCCATTTTCAGATCCTTGTTTGTAGACAAAGATTTAAGAAGCTATGCAGACCAAACGGACAATCCGCAGTACTGCAAACGACATCCATCCCACTGCCGCTTGTCCTCAGTATGATCTACCGGTACTTTGGCCAACCAGAGATACTTCATTGAGGTTTTTGGCCGGTTGTCCGTTCTTACCCTCAGACCTGTCCTGGGGACAAATTTCAAGAGAAAAATGCACAAACACATGCTTTATGCAATGTCCAAGATTTCTTCTTAACCCCCTATGTTGCATTTTTACCCTGGCCTATCCGTTCATAAGAAAAAACGCTCACAAAACATGTCCGGCAGGCTCGGACTGGCCATGCGGGCATTTGGGCAAATGCCCGGTATGCCGCTACTCATCGAGGGCCGTTTGTGGGCCGCCTACAACCAAAATATTTTACAGTGGTATGAATGAAAAAGATCCTTTAAGAATGAATCGGCACTCCGCAGGATTTTCCAACTAGCGGCCCACAAATTCTTTTTGTGCGGCCACCAAACCATTAATTTACCAGCAATTAAATTCATTAATGATGGCATAAATTACTGAATTCAAAAACATATTATATTATTTAAAATATTTTTTATGAAAGAATTTTCCTGGTTTCATCTTCAAAAATTCTACAGCATAAAATGAGCGAACCTTTTCGGATGTCACCGAAAAGTGTCCCAAATGAGTTAAAACAGTACTTTTAAGAGTAAAATTTACAAAGTTTTTCTGGGGGAGGACCCCCAGACCCCCCTTTCTATTTTCAGCTACATCATTTACAAATTCTTTTAATATTAAGTTCGTCAAGTTCGAAATTCTTTTTACCCACTGAATTTACCAACAAAGAATTAAAAGTCTATATTGAGTTTATTACGTATCCAATTGAGGACTTCAAGGTTGATTTTAGACTATTTCTTAGGGGTCAATTTTCAAAAGAATTTCTTGGTGGAGGTACCACGATTCCCCCCCCAGAAATTTTCAATTCTACGAAGTTATATTTTCCATAAAAATTATGCGGTGGGCCGATTCAGACTTAAAATGCCCGGGCCGAAATTTCTTCCCAGTCCGGCCCTGATGTCCGGAGAATGTGGAGAAATCCCTTAGCTCGGTATGCAACGTCCGCTGGTGCACCATATGAATTTGGACTACCCGAGGAGGCAACATGGTCCTCCAATCCCTCAAAAGTCATTTAGAGCCCATGTCACTCATACCATGACGTGTGACGGCGGTAATGGACACCTATGGGGACAACACTCCTCCCTGGTTTTCTCGGCCCCCTAATATCCAGGAAGGCTGATTTTTTAAACAATTCACATTGATACTATGTGCAATCACAGAAATAAATTTGACTTTGATATCTCCTTTCCTTCATGGTGTTGCGATTTTTATTTCCGCTAGTGTATATACTACAAAGCTTTTAAATAAGTAACGTAACACAGCTCTTAAAAAATAAAAATAAAGGTTCTAGACCATGATCGTAGCGAAGGGGGGGGTCCCCGGGTCCGGACCCCCCCATGGGCCCAACCCAAAAATTTTTAACCCTTTTTTAGGCGTTAAATATTCCAGTGCCTACTCAAAAGAGAGCATCTATGTTCCTTAAAAGTGTCTAAAACCACCTTTTTGCATGTTAAAATCTAAAATTTTCCTGGGGAACCCCCGGTTTCCACATAACAAACATATTAATTGAGGAGGTATGAGGGGAGGTGGCGATAAAGTTTACTAAACGAGTAAACCAAACCTTGTTTTTAGGGTCAAATTTCCAAACAAATTTTGGGGGAGTACCCCCAGACCCCCCTTGGGACTTTGAACTTTATTATAAAAAACTGTTTTTATGATGAGTTCGTCAAAATACAAAAATCCTAGCAAATAATAAATTCCTGAAAATATAATGTTCGAAATTCGGATTAGGTGTACCAAAACGAGTTGAAAACCTGCTTTTTAGACTTGAATTTCCAAAAATTTTCAGGGGGAGGTCCCCCAAACCTCCCTTAAGGTTATTCGAAATCAATTATTTTCAACCTTTTTAATATTATATTCCTTGAGAAGATTCAATTTGATTTTCAAAATTTTTTACCCCCCCCAAATCCGAATCCTGGATCAACTACTGCCTCAGAAACCTTGTATCTACTTGTACAAATTTTAAAAAATAAATCAAAAAATTTTAAATTAAAAAATATATATAAATTACTAGCGCCCACGCTTTTATTTTTAGTGATTTGAAAATCAGTTATTTTTTACTTACCAAAAAGTTATTTTCTACTTCCCAATAAATTATTTGTCAAACCGAATAAATTATTTTTGACCTTTTAGAACACTTCAATAAAAGCGTTTTTTAAAAAATCTTTTTTTTACGTATTTTATTTATTTATTTTTTAAAATTTGTACAAATTTACCTGAAGGTATGGACCCGTATAGGTAAATTCAACACACACAAGGACAGTAACACTAACATCTATGCCGAATGAGGATTCGAACCTCAGACGTACGGCTTTGTAGTCAGATGCTCTGACCACTAAGCTATTACGTCGGCATTTAAGTATAATTTTACATAAATAAAAATACTTATAGAGAATTTAAAGTGAATCCATCCCACCCAAACCTCATAAATGAGAAATTTGTAAATTTTTCCTCATAGAACATAGAATAAAGAAGTTAGAATAAATAGTGAATAAAGGAATTACTAGCGCCCACGCTTTTATTTTTAGTGATTATAAAATATAATAATATAAATATAGATATTTTATTCATGTAAAATCATCACTACTTTTTTGTTTTGAAATCAAATATAAGTATAATAAATATTTACAATTTCAAATTCGTACAGGAATTTCTCTATTGGAATTAATCGTTGTAAGAACTCGAGTTCTTTTTAGTTTCTTTCTCAGGTTATATTCACATGTATACATGAGTTAACATTCGAATCTATTTTGATCATCATTGAATGTCAGGTTTTGGTCCGTTCTTTTAATTAATGTTTATTAATTAACTTTAATTAGAATTTAACTTTAATTGTTTCTTACGGTTATCATTGAATTTCCAGTTGTTATTTTACTTTAAAAGTAAAATGAAACCAACTTTATTCCGTTTGTGGGTATTTCTAATGGTTTACATGCCTGTTAGTTTAGACATAGACATAGACATAGACAAGACTTTATTGTAATGGGCTCGTGCCCGTTTACAAAGTAGCAAAAATAAAGGAACAAAAAGTACAAATAAGTAAATAAATTAACACTTAATTATCATTGAACAATAAAACTATGAAAGATAAACGTAAATATACACAAATATATATTAAAGGTTGTTGGAACATTGGGCTAACTCGATTCATCTAATAAATTTTTACGGACTTTTAAAATAGAAATTGTAAAATAAAAAATTCTTACGTATTGACTTTGAGTTAATATTAACGGAAAAGGTTTTAAACCGGTCAAGTATTTGTTTCTGTATTGATTATAAAGAGGACAAGTGTTGAATATATGGTTCCAAGTCTCATTCTCTTCATAATTACAGAAAGTGCAAGGGTTAGAAGGAAAAATTTCAAAAATTTCGTTTTTGTAAAAAATTCGGCTTTGATTAAGACGTAGTTGAAAGATTAATCTCTTAATGATTATATTTAAGGGTGATTCAATATATGTTTCAGGGGAGGCGCTGTATAAGATTTTATAATGGGGAAAGTTAGTACTATTTTCCATTCGAGACAGGTCATTTTGGAGGGTCTGATCTCAGAGAGATTGTAAAACCAGGGGAAGAAAATAAGAGGCTATATGAGGGTCCTGCGAGAAAAAAATGAAACTATAACCTAGATTATCAAGGATTTTTTTTATAGATAAAACCCAGTTAAATTCTGTATTGCTAGATAATTGGGCGTTTAGAAGTAGTTTGTTATAGCAAATTTTTATATATCTGTCATCTGATAATTTAAGAATTTTGATCCAAAATTTCAAATTATTTTGACTACAGTAACTGAGATTGGGGGTTGTCCTAACTCTAATCTTAGAATGTAACCAGGAGTATATCTGGAAAGTAAAAATAGTTTTGTGTTAGTTTAGATACTAACGTTAGTGTATTGATTCGAATTCTTCTCAGGTAATTTTTCATGTTATATTATACATGTGTTAACATTTGAATCCAATCTTGTCGTTTTACGATATTAGAACTCGTGTTCTTAGTATTTTCGGCTTTGAAACAGAATGCGATTGCCTGTATTAGAAACGGCATTATGTTGCCGACTTGTTCTAACTATGTGTTTCGATGACGTAGTCATGTTACGTCACAATGTTCTTTTTTTCCTGTCACCCTTGTTAAGGTATACTTGTGGTTTCCCAATGGAGACATGACGTGTTCATGTTATGTAACATGCTATTTTGAAATGCATTTGAAGGTCATATTTTGTCTTAAAGCGGTTGCCTCGTCCTCCTACCCCCCTGGCAATAGCCCCCCCATGGAAGAGATGACTTATCAGTTGAAGGTCATAATTGGGATCAAAGTGGTGGCCTACTCCTCCACGAGAGAACCGACAGTGGCTAGATAAAGCCAATGGCTGTTCTCAGGAGGAATAGGGCTCTCATCAACACCTTTTTAATGATAATAAAATAGCTGACTTGGACTTCGTCTTTATACTGTACTTTCTACTCCTTCCATATAGTAAACTCCTGCCTTTTCCACTCCTAGCCTCAGCTCATTTCTATACAAATCTTTTTTTTTAACGGTGCAAACGACATCACCCCCATAAGGAAAACGTTTTCCTTATGGGGGTGATGTCGTTTGCACCGTTAAAAAAAAAGATTTATATAGAAATGAGCTGAGGCTAGGAGTGGAAAAGGCAGGAGTTTACTATATGGAAGGAGTAGAACGGAAAGGATTAAAGAAGACTTACATGTGCAAAGAAAATCCTTGTCCAGCTTTATTTCGCAATTATAAGGCCCCCAGCAGTATAACCATCGCGATTCCCTCCACATGCCTATGGAGGAAGTGTGATAATCGTCCCTGCTCCACGTGCTTTTTCGAGTTGAGATGTTGATTACTCGAGGTTTCAAAACAAACCAGTTTATCGCTATTGGGATTCTTATCGCTATGCTCCGTCTTTCTCTCTTCCAAGGTCTATGTCCTTGATACACACTAATTCTGAGTTTTATTTTTGTCTGAGATTACGATTGGTTATTTTTATTTTATTGAATGCCTTATCTTTTCTTGTGAATCTTTTTGATATCGATGGATTTCATCGGCGAGTGAGCGGATGCGCGTTATGTTTCACCATTATATTGTAAAAAACTAAAATTCCATCCTAACATAAGATTAAATATGGTTGAAATAAATACATTTTTTTGTGAGTTTTTGTTAAAAAATACCATGACTAAAAAGTAGAAAATAAAATAAGTAAAAAAAAGATTTTAAAAAAAACGCTTTTATTGCAGTGTTCTAAAAGGTCAAAAATAATTTATTCGGTTTGACAAATAATTTATTGGGAAGTAGAAAATAACTTTTTGGTAAGTAAAAAATAACTGATTTTCTAATCACTAAAAATAAAAGCGTGGGCGCTAGTAATTCCTTTATTCACTATTTATTCTAACTTCTTTATTCTATGTTCTATGAGGAAAAATTTACAAATTTCATATTTATGAGGTTTGGGTGGGATGGATTCACTTTAAATTCTCTATAAGTATTTTTATTTATGTAAAATTATACTTAAATGCCGACGTAATAGCTTAGTGGTTAGAACATCTGACTACAAAGCCGTACGTCTGGGGTTCGAATCCTCGTTCGGCATAGATGTTAGTGTTACTGTCCTTGTGTGTGTTGAATTTACCTATACGGGTCCATACCTTCAGGTAAATTTGTGCAAATTTTAAAAAATAAATAAAAAAATTTTAAATTAAAAAATATATATAAATTACTAGCGCCCACGCTTTTATTATTAGTGATTAGAAAATCAGTTATTTTTTACTTACCAAAAAGTTATTATCTACTTCCCAATAAATTATTTGTCAAACCGAATAAATTATTTTTGACCTTTTAGAAAACTTCAATAAAAGCGTTTTTTAAAAAATCTTTTTTTTTACTTATTTTATTTCTTGTCAGTTTTTGTTTAAAAAAATACCATGACTAAAAAGTAGAAAATAAAATAAGTAAAAAAAAGATTTTTTAAAAAACGCTTTTATTGAAGTGTTCTAAAAGGTCAAAAATAATTTATTCGGTTTGACAAATAATTTATTGGGAAGTAGAAAATAACTTTTTGGTAAGTAAAAAATAACTGATTTTCTAATTACTAAAAATAAAAGCGTGGGCGCTAGTAATTCTTAATTCACTATTTATTCTAACTTCTTTATTCTATGTTCTATGAGGTTAAATTTACAAATTTCACATTCATGAGGATCGGGTGGGATGGATTCACTTTAAATTCTCTATTAGGTATTTTTATTTATGTAAAATTATTCATAAATGCCGAAGTAATGGTCTAGTGATTAGAGCATCTAACTGCAAAGCCGTACGTCTGGGGTTCGAATCCCCGTTCGGCATGGATGTTAGTGTTACTGTCCTGTAAAAAAATTTATATTTAAATATATATATATAAATTACTAGCGTCCACGCTTTTATTTTTAGTGATTAGAAAATCAGTTATTTTTTACTTAACAAAAAGTTATTTTCTACTTCCCAATAAATTATTTGTCAAACCGAATAAATTATTTTTTACCTTTTAGAACACTTCAATAAAAGCGTTTTTTAAAAAATATTTTTTTTACTTATTTTATTTTCTACTTTTTAGTCATGGTATTTTTCAACAAAAACTGACAAGAAAAAATGTATTTATTTCAACCATATTTAATCTTATGTTAGGACGGAATTTTAGTTTTCTGCAATATGATGGCTTCGCATTCGTTTCATTTCTGTCAAAGCTTCAGTATTACAAGGTGTTGTGCCAGTCAACTTCGAACAGTCCAATTCTTCGATTCTTAACCCTTCTAGTGATTTAATATGGCTAAGGGTGACATACGCCTGACCATCAGCGAAGAGTTTAGAGCCTAGGCAAACCACTGCAAAATTAACCGTGCTTCCTTGCATTTTGTGAACGGTTGAGGCCCAACATAAGATGAGTGGTAACATTCTTCTTTCCGCAGTTCCATAGCTGAATTTAGCTGGAAACTGGATCGACTTGGGATCAATTTTGTGCATACCATCGTTTCCAAAGTCAACTATAACTGAAGGGATGTCTTCTTCGTACATCTGCGTTTTCCGGAAATGTGGCCATACAAAATCTCTTACAGTTCCGATGGCACCGTTAACCAATCCCTTTTCCACATCAATGTTAGACCTTAACATTACTTTTGCACCTGTAAATATTTAATACGCTGCTTGCCTTCCCCCTGAAAACTACTGTAGGGGTAAGAGGCTGGTTAAACCCTTGGATGAGCCTGTTATAGGCAAATAGATGTTGTTAACCCTGGGATGCATCATATGGGAAAGCTGTGTGATCCAAAATTCAGCAACATGTTAATATGTGCGTCATGGTTAAATTATTCATGTCTTGATAACATTTAATATCAAAGATAAAACGTTGAATTCCTTTTAATAAACAATGCATGCAAGATGAAACCGTCCTTATTAAGTGACGACTTTTCTTGATGTTTGATTTATACTTAAAACCACAAATATCTTAATGGAATCTGTAACGAACGAATCTTTATCGAATACTCTTTTTTAAAACTTTATTCATGTAATTCAAAAACATTTTTTATAAGAATAATGTAAAATTGTAAAAAGTATTGTTTCGGAATTATTTCATCTGAAAAAATTGTAATTTTAAAGATTTTTAATTTCTAAACTTTTATTTAAAAATATCATCAAAATTTAAAAACAAATAAAAAATATTGCATGCACAAAAAAATAGGTTAATTTTCCCTTTTACTGAAATTAATAGTGTAAAATATAAGAACGTATTAATTCTAACATTATCGGCAGTTTAAGTTTAAGGCATCCACAAACTTCAAAAAGCAAAACTAGAACACGGAAGATATGCGGTTCGAACTTGGCTCTATAGGTTTGCGACCAGGCACACTAGCCGTTAGAACACACGGCTACGTTCAGCAAGTTTTTAATAATAAATATGTTTGTTGATTTCAGTGAGTGGATTATGGTTACCGTAAGGTTACTGTAATTTTCATAAGCTGTAAGTCTTTGGCGATATGAGATTGGCACAAATTTTTCTAATTAAAATTTCCTACAGTGTGCGCGGGGTTAATGGTTGTAAGGATCATAATCTATGAAAAACGAGATTTCAACGTAAATTCAACGAACTTCCACCCCCCTCCTGGCTTTGTTTGTGGGCCAATCAATGTTAATAAAAATGTTATATAAAGGATTGTCCTGTTGTTATTATTCTCACTCGCTTAATGTTTTAATAAAACTCTCTGGATTTAGCAGTATTATCTAGTCTTTTCAGAAGTCCATAAATTATAAAAGTAGCATTTTTTCTTCTCTCGCGATTCCTCGGGATGGGACACCAATTTTCGGCGATTTCTCGCTCTTCTGGAGATTTCTTTCTCGCCGTTATTATCTTAAATCGCTAGTTATCTTAATTGTTAATTGGAAGGTAAGAAATCACGTTTTGAAGATTAACTGTTGTAGTTATATACCAAATATATTATCTTACAGGTTTTGGGAGTCATTGGCTTCACGGAAGTGTCTCAAATTTGAATTAAACCGATAATTAAAAACACTCGTTAATTACCTTAATTACGGAGCTTTTTACTAGTTGATTATTGAATATTGCCTTTTCATTGGGTTAACACCAAGGTGCAAGGTTTCATATCTTTATATCGTTTGGAAGTGCCTGAAACATTATGTACAAGAATCCAAAATGTGTTTTTGAAATTAGCGGTTTATCGTCGATAATTTACATAATTGCTAGGCAATTATCGTTTTGATGACTGGATATTGTAAAGCTATATGAAATACATCATTGTACACGTTTTTGTGGTCATAGTCCTTTGGAAGAGGTCTCAAATTCGAGATATTCGGATAATCAAAATTACTCGTTAATTAACTTAATTACAGTGGTTTTGATTGGTTAATGATTGAATATTGCATTGTCATGGGAATTCTACCATGGTGCAAAGTTTCAGAACTGTATATTGTTTGGATGTGCCTGAAATTTTATGTACAAGAATCCAAAATATGGATTCAAAAAAAGTGATTAATCATCTATAATTATCATAATTACAGGGTAATTCTCGTTTTGACTTTTGAATATGATGAAGTTATGCCTAATAAACAATTAAGCAGGTTTTAGGGGGCATAGTCCTTTGGGAAAGGTCTCAAATTCGAGATATTCGGATAATCAAAATTACTCGTTAATTAACTTAATTACAGTGCTTTTGATTGGTTGATGATTGAATATTGCATTGTCATGGGAATTCTACCATGGTGCAAAGTTTCAAAACTGTATATAGTTTGGAAGTGCCTGAAATTTTATGTACAAGAATCCAAAATATGCATTCAAAAAAGTGATTAATCATCTATAATTATCATAATTACTGGGTAATTCTCGTTTTGACTTTTGAATATGATGAAGTTATGCTTAATACACAATTATGCACGTTTTAGGGGGCATAGACCTTTGGGAAAGGTCTCAAATTCCGGTTTTTTTGTTAATTAAAAATACTCGTTAATTAACTTAATCCTTTGGTTGTTTGACTAGATAATGGTTGGATATTGGAGTGTCATGAGGGTTACATCGATGTGTAAAGTTTTGGGGCCCTAACATATCGGGAAGTGCCCGAAAATCGAGTTTTAAAATTCCACCGGAAAACGCCGCCAAAAGCAAGTAGAATAAAAGCGTTTAATAAAAATAGGACTGTTGTTTTGTCATCAGATCTCGGGAAATAGAAGCCAATGGACCCCCTCTACTTAAAATAAAGGAAAATGATATGCCCTCGAGAAAATTTAAAATATCTCAGCAATTTATTGTCAGAGTAATCCACAAGTATTTTACAATTACAATTAAACCTATTTTTCTAAAACAAGAAATGTTTATGTAAATGGAAATAGAAAATCTTTATTAATTCCACCAGATTAGATGAATATTATGTCGGTCGTCATCATATTCCGATCCAGCACCATAAAAAGACTAGATACTTGAACCACGTGTGTTTGTTAGGCCGTGTTTGAACTGGTTTGAACTTGTTTGAAGATTGTCTAGCGAATGCTTTGCTTGCATGGGGATATAGCATTCGATTCTATTCTACACCGGAATCGATTTCTTACACCGATTCGAAAAAAAAGAAAGATGAGGGAACTGAGGGAACTTGAGGGGAAATGTCGGCGAAAAGGGGTGATAGTAGAGGGAATTTTTCAACTAGTGGGGGTAGGAAATTTCCGTGTCGGCGAATCGACCGTAGCACCCGGGCATGAAAATGAAAATTTGGGGTTCACAAAGACTTCTAGGGGGTGAACAGCGACCTTCAGATATCCACGGGAAAAATTTCATTAAAATGAAAAACTTTTTCAAGAACTTTGCCATATGTAAATGAACATATTTTTAAATGTAAACAACACATATTTTTATTACAAAAGCATTTTTTTTTTCAATTTCATGAATTAAAACTCAATTTCCGTAGTGTATAATTTGATTTCTTTTCATAGTTGAACTTAATTAAATATTATTTTTTAACATGCTATACATTAATTGTAAATATTTCTGAAATTTTATGATTCGGTATGTGGGCATCGAACTATCTACTTTGCTGTGAAACGAGCTCTTTACCTTACTTGAAATCGAACTTTTTACCTTTCTACAAAAGAACTTTTAACCCTTTATTGAACGCAGATTTTATGTAAATTTATTTTAATCTTAATCGTTAAAAATATCATTATAAATAGCACCACATATTGTACCAGCACTACACACACGCACCTTTACCTTTTTGTATTTAACTAACTTTTTAAATGTTGTTTTTATTTTTAATAAACGTTAAGCTTTGTTAAATTGAGCACGGCTTTTGAATTTGATTTGCTCTTCTGCGCTCACAAACGACTTATATAGTGATGCTAATTCTCTACAGGTAATTGAATAACTAATAGCTCCCCCATAAGCCTTTAACTTTTACTTTTATTGTTAAACCTTAAAGTTTTTGTGCCTTGAAATGTTATGATACTAAAAGTTTATATTTTTTTTAGTTTCAAACTTTTTAAATGTTGATTTTTATAATTTCATTAAAAAATGTTGTGTAACCATATCAATGGCAATTTGATTTCTTTTCATAGTTGAACTTAATTAAATATTGTTTGTTAACATACCATATATTAATTTAATGTAAAGAATAGTTCTTCACTTCGATGAAGTGTAAATCAAATGCTTATCAACTCATGAAAAAACACTTGAAAAAAATTACAACATTTTTGTGTGGTTTGTTGTTGTTGTTGTGTGAAACTTGGAATACCCAAGCTTAGCTCCACAAGGATTCAAGGCAAAGGGGTGCGGCTCCTGAGAAAGTGAGACCCATGAAAAACGAAGTTGGAAGTGTCAGATTTTCAAAAACAAACTAGTGTGGTTTTTTGTATGGTAAAATGAAATATCTAGTCAATTTTTCAAAAAAAATGTTCAGGTAATTAAATATTTTAATTTAAAAGTCGAGAAAAAAACACGTGACTGCAAATGTTTATTGTTTAAAAAGTAACGATGAGGTCAACAATCATACCATCAACTCCATTGCTTTCCATTAATGTTTATCTTACGATGACGTCACACGTCTTTTAAAAAGGGGATTTTTGTTAACTTTTTCGGCAATGAAAAAATTTCTCGATCGGACTAAAATTTTGGGTAGTTGCTTATTTTTGCAAGAAGAATCGATTAAAAAATTCTAAAAAAAATCATGCAATTTCCTCATTGCAGGAATTCGAATTCTGCCTGATGAGATGATAGATGCTGCCACTATCTATCGCCACAATTTCGCCATGCATCTGAAGGGGAGGAAAAGTCTCCAGACACTTGGACCCATGGTAAACTGCGCCATGACGGACCACAGGATTTTCGGACCCACAGATTTAAGGGGTGTCAGGACCCTTAACTCTATGAAAAACGCGTCTGAAATGTTACTTTTTGAAACTCCATAACTCATATAAAATTCAACCAAAGTGAATGAAATTTTTTTATAAGTTTAGAGATAATTCTAAATTATAATTTTGTAGGTGAAAACAAAATTATTTCATTTATTTTATAAATATGGCATGCTTTGTAAATACTAAATATATTTTTCTTAACGAATGTGGGATCCACTTCAACGCAAACGTACAATCCAATTATCAAGTAAATACAATGCAAATAGTCTTAAATTACACCTAACATTCCCCTCCAGATGCTAAACACAATTTTTTTCTTAATTTGTGTTTTAATTTTTTTATAAAAATATATAAATTTAAAAAATGTAATTTTTTTAACTTTTAAAAAAATTAAAGTTGAAAGAAATAAAAATTTATCAATGAAATGTCTTTTAATTTGTGTTTAGCATAGGGAGGGAAATGTTAGGTGTAATTTAAGACTATTTGCATTGTATTTACTTGATAATCGGATTGTACGTTTGCGTTGAAGTGGATCCCACATTCGTTAAGAAAAATATATTTAGTATTTACAAAGCATGCCATATTTATAAAATAAATGAAATAATTTTGTTTTCACCTACAAAATTATAATTATGTCTTTAGTGGTGTACTTTATGAACGGTCCCTAAGACAGGGGTCCACAGGGTACGAAAAATGTCGTCAGGGGCCAAAAAAAAAGTTTGGGAATCCCCCTGGTCTAAAGGGAGACCTACCTGTCCAGACTGAGGGCAGTCAGTGTGTATATTGATACTACTGAGACTGCCGCGTGCTGGGCGAACTGCACCAGAAGAGGGGCTCGAAGATCCACCTGCCGAACACGAAGTCGTTGTAGGTGAAGGGGACGACAAGGGACAGATTCAGAGCCGGATGCAGTGGCCCCAGATAAGCACGGCGACGGCCACCCCTTTTGTCGCAAACGCAAGGGCGGCTGTACAGGACCACCAGGAAGGCCCACCAACTCCATTGAGCTATACAGCTCGTAGCCCTCCACTGAAGCGTTGCTTCCGAACATAGATGATTTTGGTCAAACCTAGGAGAGACAACAAAAGTATATAGATGCGCTATATTTTCTGTATGGGGGTGAATTTTTGCGCTAAATTCGATCAGTGGGGACTCATATTATAGCAAGTTCTTGCGGCACCAAGTTGACGGCGTATTTCGGCACAATGACAAATAATAGTGCGGCCGCTTAGCACAAAAAAACACCAGAATCTGGCAATTCTGGCAACCAGCATGAAACTTGGCACACTTGTTCTTTATGATATAAGGGTCTAAAAACCACCGGCCCCCTAGCTCTGCGACCCCCTGATGAGGAGGAATTCAAGATGGCGTCCAAGATGGCGCCAAAATCAAATTCGCCTATTTTTGCGTATTTCAACTATGCAGATTTAAAAAATTATTATATAGAAGCTCTAAAAAAAATTACCCTAACCTTTTTTTTTACTTTTTTATCTATTTAAACGAGATTAATTCGAAATTAAATTATTCCGCTATAACTGCTTTTGAAGTATATTTTCATGTTTTAAACTAAGCCAATTCTATAAATAAATGTTTTGAACTACGAAATATTTATCTGCATGAAGTTAGATACGCGTCAATTTACAAAGGAATCCAATATGGCGTCCAAGATGGCGCCGAATTCAAATTCGCCTATTTTTGCGTTATTAATGTCGATTTCTAGGTTTCCAACTATGCAGATTTCAAAATTTACTATTTTGAAGCTCTAAAAACTTACCTTATCCATGTTTTTTTACGTTTTTATCAATTTAAACAAGATTTATCCGAAATTTAATTACTCCGCTACAACTGCTTTTGAAGTAGATTTTTATGTTTTAAACTAAACCAATTCTATAAAAAATTGTTTTAAACTAAGCCAATTCGATGAAAATATGTTTTAAACTATGAAACATTTACCTACGGGAAGTAAGATTTACAAGGGAATCCAATATGACGTCCAAGGATCGCACCGAAATCAAATTCGGCTATTTCGATTTAAGTTGGTTTTTTAGGTTTTCAACCATGCATATTTTTAAAACAACTATTAAGAAACTCTAAGAACTTACCTTTTCCTACTTAAATACTTCTTTTATTCATCTGGAAGATATATTTGTGATAACGACTAAAATTAAAATAGTCTATTACAGCTCCATTTTCAGTCGATTTCTAAATTTTAATGAAGCCAATCAAATTTTTAAAGATGTCTGTGAATATAAAATATTTAATATCCTAGAAATTAGATACTCATGAGTTCACCTGGAAGAAAGAAATTCTAGATGGCTTCCAAAATTAAAGAATTTAAATGTTGGGTTTGAGATAATTTGATTAAAGTAAAGCTACTCGACTAAAAAAAACTCAAGCATAAATGACAAAAAACCTAAATTTATTAAGTAGTTGATTACTGTACACACTGTCCATCACATGCACAAAGTGTTGTGTAGGGTAGGTTCACTCTAGAACATTAGCAGTTTTTGATGCACATTGTTTAGCATCGGCAGCTGATCAGTTCCTTGCAATCTGCAGAAGCTTCTGGGAGATTGCTCCAGTCGCATCCAGTGAAAGCATGAAAAAATGGACGAAAACGGATGGATGCGACACGGTTTCCTCGTTTTATGGAATAGGAAAAATGAAAGCATGGAATGTTTGGAAAAAGTTGGCATACATGTCAGAAGTGTTTAAACGACTTTCATCGAACTTCATTGTATCAGAGTCTGACTTTGAACACATTCAAAGATATACCATACCTTTATACGACATAACAAGTAGTACAGAAAACATAAATGAATGCAGTTGAATTCTAATTAGCAAAAAAAATAGGTCTATTGAAAATATCCCACCCACATTGGAGGCTTTACGTCAGCATTTAAATAGGTCAATGTTGCAATCATATATACGGACAAATTGCTTGGAAAAGAATATTTTTTACCATATGCGACAAATTGGGGATGGAAAAGATGTTTCTATTCTTTAGAACCGCACTGGAGCAATCTCCCTGTAGCTTCTGCAGATTGCAAGGAACTGATCAGCTGCCGATGCAAAACAATATGCATCAAAAACAGCAAATGTTCTAGAGCAGTGGCTCCCAAAATTTTGAAGCCCATTGCCCCCTTTTTAGGGGTTGACTAACACCTATCACACCCTTTTCATTCTCATTGTATGTCTAATTTGAATTTAAAGTAAAGTGTAAATAAAAAAGCAATTTTAGGTCCAGGGGTCATGCCCCAGAAAATTTTTGGAAATAAGACTCCATAAAACAGGTTTTTAACTAGTTATGGTACACCTCTTCCAAATTTCGGACATACATTTTAGGTAGGATTTTGATGAACTAGTAATTATAAAATGTTTTGAAAAATTAAGATCCAAGTACAAAAGTGGGGTTTGGGGGTCCTCCCCCAGAAAATTTTTGGAAATTTGACCCTAAGAAACAGGGTTTTAACTAATTTAGGTACATTAAGTCTGAATACAGTTTGTCAAACAGTACTATTTTATTTTCCCCCTTTAATTAAAGTACTATTTAATTTAACCATCACCCCTCCCTTATTTATCGCCCCCTTAAAAACACAAATCGCCCACCTGGGGGCGATCGCCCCCAGGTTGGGAACCACTGTTCTAGAGTGAACTTACCCTACACAACACTTTGTGCATGTGATGGACAGTGAGTATAGTAATCAACTACTTAATAAATTTAGGTTTTTTGTCATTTATGCTTGAGTTTTTTTTAGTCTAGTAGCTTTACTTTAATCAAATTATCTCAAACCCAACATTTAAATTCTTTAATTTTGGAAGCCATCTAGAATTTCTTTCTCCCAGGTGCACTGATGACTGATGAGTATCTAATTTCAAGGAGATTAAATATTTTATATTCACAGACATCTTTAAAAATTTGATTGGCTTCATTAAAATTTAGAAATCGACTGAAAATGGAGCTGTAATAGACTATTTTAATTTTAGTCGTCATCACAAATATATCTTCCAGGTGAATAAAAGAAGTCTTTAAGTAGGAAAAGGTAAGTTCTTAGAGTTTCTTAATAATTGTTTTAAAATTATGCATGGTTGAAAACCTAAAAAACCAACTTAAATCGAAATAGCCGAATTTGATTTCGGTGCCATCCTTGGACGCCATATTGGATTCCCTTGTAAATCTTACTTCCCGTAGGTAAATGTTTCATAGTTTAAAACATATTTTCATCGAATTGGCTTAGTTTAAAACAATTTTTTATAGAATTGGTTTAGTTTAAAACATAAAAATCTACTTCAAAAGCAGTTGTAGCGGAGTAATTAAATTTCGGATAAATCTCGTTTAAATTGATAAAAACGTAAAAAAACATGGATAAGGTAAGTTTTTAGAGCTTCAAAATAGTAAATTTTGAAATCTGCATAGTTGGAAACCTAGAAATCGACATTAATAACGCAAAAATAGGCGAATTTGAATTCGGCGCCATCTTGGACGCCATATTGGATTCCCTTGTAAATTGACGCGTATCTAACTTCATGCAGATTAATATTTCGTAGTTCAAAACATTTATTTATAGAATTGGCTTAGTTTAAAACATGAAAATCTACTTCAAAAGCAGTTATAGCGGAATAATTTAATTTCGAATTAATCTCGTTTAAATAGATAAAAAAGTAAAAAAAAAGGTTAGGCTTCTATATAATAATTTTTGAAATCTGCATAGTTGAAAACCTAGAAATCGACATTAATTACGCAAAAATAGGCAAATTTGATTTTGGCGCCATCTTGGACGCCATCTTGAATTCCTCCTCATCAGGGGGTCACAGAGCTAGGGGGCCGGTGGTTTTTAGACCCTTATATCATAAAGAACAAGTGTGCCAAGTTTCATGCTGGTTGCCAGAATTGCCAGATTTTTGTGCTAAGCTGCCGAACTATAAGGGCCATATTCCAGAATAACAAAACATGTAGATATTTTAACGCCTCTGAGAGAGTATGCCACGCATTGAAAATTGGAAATACGCTTTAAAAATATCTCCAGGCGTATTTTCACACTATCAATTTTTAGTTAAAGTTCAGCTTAAAAAGTAAATATGGAGCCCCACCAAAATCAACAAATAATATTTATTTTCTACTCCAAACACTGTCTGCTTGGTTATAATGTTAATTTATTATCGAAACTTTTTATCTCTCAAACTTTTCAATACTTTAATTCTGGTCATTACCACGAAAATATCAAAATAAAACTGTTACTGAAATATTCTTTTTTAACTTATCAATAACTTAATGGTTAGGGGGCTACCGCCCCCATCTCTCTTACGCTCACCAACCCCCGTAACTGATATGCAGCTCTTTACAGATCGATTCGCGATCTGTAATCTCTGCAATCGATCTTAAGCAGAGTAGTAAAACCAACTTACTGAAAATCCTCTACCTTTCATCGACACAAATAGCACTCAAAAAATCTAAATTATTTATTTCTCTAGTAGTTCAAAAATATCGGAGTACGTATAAAGGATTATTAACCAAGTCTATACTATATCGCTAGCAAACTTAGAGCAAAAATGTGCACCTATAAAACTTTTAAATTTAATATCCGTGCTCGCGAAAATCTAGTGAACAGGCAAATATAAAATTTAAAACATTCAATAAACATTAAACACGTCTGATAAAGACCTATTAAAACTATGAAAAAAAAATGAAACCTTGATGCTTAATAACACTGTTCCACAATGAAAACATTTCCTTAATGAAAATAGTCATTTCTTATAGCTTTTGGGTCGCTGAATATGAAAATCACCATTAAAATTTTCAATTGACTCAGGATTTTCGGGGAACAGCCCCTCCCCCTTTTCACATTTTCGACGACTTTATAACTTTAAACTCGATTTTCAGGGTCAAAAAGCATTGCTTTAATCTTCAAATTGCCCCCAGAAAACAAGAAAGGTTCAAATTAATAAAATATGATAAATTTATAACAAATGGATAGGTTTAAGGTGTAATTACCCCCCTAAAAATGCAAAAAATTAGCTAAAAATTATAGAGGTTTTAATACGCTATTTTTTCCTCTTATTTTTTACGCAATTCACGTTTGAAGGATCCTAACCCTTCCCCAAGGACTCAAATTTGATGGCAATATGCAGCAATGGTTTTTACTAAAAGCGGTTGAGATGAGAGCGCCCCCAAAGCACCCACGGAAGGGTTCAATATCGCACTTAGAGTTAAACTGTGCTGTACAAAGAAAAAATTTGAAGCCACTAACTGAATTCTAGCTCATTCTTGTGTAAAATGATCTGCTGAATTCAAATATGACACCCATTTTCCTCCATCACCCTCAGTTTTTTAGGGGATGCCCCCTAATTGTTATCCACAGCCGTGCATCTATTAACATCTTGAAACATGGAATCCTCACTCCCTAAAACCGGTCAGTTATTAAAGAACTGAAGAGTTTCTACTTAGGATAGACCCAAAATATAAGAAAAACGTCATTTGTAATCTTTTCTAAATCATCAATATTAATTCCTGAGCTCGCGAGCGCCTTCGCGATTCTGGAAGTCTTCCGAACTCTTCTGCGGGGGCTTCTGGGAGGCTAACACCTCAGCCGCTTTTAGTAAAAATTATTGCTGCATATTGTCATCAAATTTGGGTCCTTGGGGAAGGGTTAGGACCTTTCAAACGGGAATTGCGTAAAAAATAAGATTAAAAAGTAGCGTATAGAAACCTCTATAATTTTAGCTATTTTTTGTATTTTTAGGGGGTAATTACCCCTTAAACCTAACCATTTGTTATAAACTGATCATATTTTATTAATTTGAACATTTCTTGTCACCTGGGAGGCAATTTGAAGACTAAAACAATGCTTTTTGACCCTGAAAATCGAGTTTAAAGTTATAAAGTCGTCGAAAACGTAAAAAGGGGGAGGGGCTGTTCCCCGAAAATCCTGAGTCAATTGAAAATTTAATGGTGATTTTCGTATTCAGCGACCCAAAATCTATAAGAAATGACTATTTTCATCAAGGAAAAAATTATGAAGGTCAAATTTGTTGAACAGTGTAATTCCAAAACTAATTAGAATTTTTTAAAGAATCAAACGCCAATCTCTTTCTGAAAAATAAGAGTATAAGTTTTTAAAAAATCATATTTATACCGTGATTCGTTTCCATTTGTGATCGAAAAAACCGAAAAAGTGTCAACAATTTTGAAAATTCAAAAATTAATTACTCTAAACCAAATTCAAAATTCGAAAAAAGGGCAACGTAGTGCACATCTTCATACTTCAGAGTATTAGGCTGCAAAAAATCTTAGTTCTGCTGCTAATAGATTTTGCTGAACTGGATTACGCGGCGAAACAACAAAAAACTTCAACTTTGACCTTAAAAATACCCCAAAACTAATTATCACATCAATTAGCTTTTGATTCAAAAATGTGTCTCAAATATTCCTCTACAAACCTTTCTACTTTCATAAATTTCTATCAAGTAGTTTTTGCGTTATAGTGGGTTTTCTAACTTCACGAAAATGGGTTTCGCGTGCTTTTTCGTGATTATGCTTAGTGAAAATAGCCATTTTGTTCCTTAGAATCTGTAGTTTACGAATCACGATGGTGGACACTTCGGGTCTGCGCCAGGGGATGGTGAGAGGCGCAGAAGCGGAAAATCGACGAGTTTCAATTTTGTGTTGTTTGGAGTCAAAATGGTTCCTTTTACTTTTTAATTTGCTCAAATGCTCCATAATACGAGAGAGGCAAGGGAGGACTAACGGGACATAGAGTTTGGAAAGGATCAGCTCACTCCAGTAGAAGGGGTGGAAGGATAAAGTGGAACGTAAAAATTTGTAAGCCTATTTTCTCTGAGGCGCAGGCTTATAGTCGTCCATTAACGTAATGAAAGGTGCCATTCTTTTCCTTATTTTCAGGCGAGAAAGAATTGCGATAGTAGAAATCTGGCAAAGCTTACTAGGGGTAGGGAGAGGTGCAGGAAAAAATTACGGAAATCAGCAATATCTCCTGAAAATAATTTCTTTTCTGCACCAACTGCTGTTGAATGTTTTGTAAATTGACACCAAAAATGGGTAAAATGCATTAAACCGATTTTTGAACGATTCTTCTACTTAAAATAGGGCCTGAAAGGTGTAGAAAAAAATAAGGGGAAATTCTCAATTTTTAAGTCTTTTAAAAACTTATTATTCCTCGTGAGGAAGCACTAATTTCAGGCTAATTTTTCCCTTCATACACTTAAGAATACGAAATACCCTTGTAGATATCTGGGACCTGCGATTAAGGAGGGGGACGGGGCAGAAAAAAATATTCCTGTTTTTATACTCTTCGTGAGAGTAAAATTCAAAATTTTCTACTTTTAATAGAGTCATAAGTGGTGCAAATAAAGAAGATAGATACCTGACATATATAACAGCCCGTTAGAAAAGAGTTCCTCCCATTGGAAGGTGAAATGGAAGGGTAAAGCGGAACATAAGGAATTATATGGGATGTTTTGAAAAAAATTGTGTCCATTTTAGTGAAATAATGTAGAAATCTATTTGAGCAGGTTCTATGTAATCTGTAGAACTGGAAATGCGACAATAAGTGACTTTCATTCTCGACCGAGGATAATAATTGGGGCAGAAAAAAAGTTAAAATTATACTTTACTGAGAAAAATAGTAATTATCCTGTTTAAAAGGTTTTATGGACTGAAATTTTTGATTGGGGTCACTCAAAGTGGTCTATCCTGAGAAGCATAAACTCATCTTTGGGGGTTGAATGGATGAAATGGAATACAAATTCGATTTTTTGCCAAATGGCGTGAAATTGCATGAAAGAGAGTGATAATAAACAAATCAATTTATCTTTCCAACTCTCTCGAATGGGTTACCCGACAATGAAATTTGGGAATCAAGACAAGGGTCCGTGGTCGGCGCAGAAAAATTTTATACATTAAATTTTAGTTTGTATAATTGTGTCTAAATAAGATAAAATATCCCTAAAATAAGAAACTTCATAGCAGATATGAAGGAGCCCCATGTTAAAACTGTTTCTTGGAGGGTAAGAGGATAAAATAGAATATTAGGGGGTATTACATTTTACTATTTTACTAAAAAGTGAGTATTTCTCGCAAAAATTGCATTAAAAGGATTCGATTTTCCAATTTTACTCCATGGAATATGATACGTTTAAGATAAATCTGTAGTATTAGGCAGGGGAAGGTTAGTTGGGCAAAAAAACCCTGTAATTATTACAAATTTAAGACATTTAATTATTTCTCAAAAAATTAGAATATTATAAAGTTTTTTTGTCTTAATTTTGTAATAATTACAAGTTTTTTTTGCCCAACTAACCTTCCCCTGCCTAATACTACAGATTTATCTTATACGTATCATATTCCATGGAGTAAAATTGGAAAATCGAATCCTTTTAATGCAATTTTTGCGAGAAATACTCACTTTTTAGTAAAATAGTAAAATGTAATACCCCCTAATATTCTATTTTATCCTCTTACCCTCCAAGAAACAGTTTTAACATGGGTCTCCTTCATATCTGCTATGAAATTTCTTATTCTAGGGATATTTTATCTTATTTAGACACAATTATACAAACTAAAATTTAATGTTTACAATTTTTCTGCGCCGACCACGGACCCTTGTCTTGATTCCCAAATTTCATTGTCGAGTAACCCATTCGAGAGAGTTGGAGAGATAAATTGATTTGTTTATTATCACTCTCTTTCAAGCAATTTCACGCCATTTGGAAAAAAATCGAATTTGTATTCCATTTCATCCATTCAACCCCCAAAGATTAGTTTATGCTTCTCAGGATAGACCACCTTGAGTGACCCCAATCAAAAATTTCAGTCCATAAAACCTTTTAAACTGGATAATTACTATTTTTCTCAGTAAAGTATAATTTTAACTTTTTTTCTGCCCCAATTATTATCCTCGGTCGAGAATGAAAGTTACTTATTGTCGCATTTCCAGTTCTACAGATTACATGGAACCTGCTCAAATAGATTTCTACATTATTTCACTAAAATAGACACAATTTTTTTCCAAATATCCCATATAATTCCTTATATTCCGCTTAACCCTTCCATTTCACCTTCCAATGGGAGGAACTCTTTTCTAACGGGCTGTTAGACATGTCAGGTATCTATCTTCTTTATTTGCACCACTTATGAATCTACTAAAAGTAGAAAATTTTGAATTTTACTCTCACGAAGAGTATAAAAACAGGAATATTTTTTCTGACCCTGTCCCCCTCCTTAATCGCAGGTCCCAGATATCTACAATGGTATTTCGTATTCTTAAGTGTATGAAGGGAAAAATTAGCCTGAAATTAGTGCTTCCTCACAAGGAAAAATAAGTTTTTGAAAGACTTAAAAGTTGAGAATTTCCCCTTATTTTTTTCTACACCTTTCAGGCCCTATTTTAAGTAGAAGAATCGTTCGAAAATCGGTTTAATGCATTTTACCCATTTTTGGTGTCAATTTACAAAACATTCAACCGCAGTTGGTGCAGAAAAGAAATTATTTTCAGGAGATATTGCTGATTTTCGTAATTTTTTCCTGCCCCTCTCCCTACCCCTAGTAAGCTTTGCCAGATTTCTACTATCGCAATTCTTTCTCGCCTGAAAATAAGGAAAAGAATGGCACCTTTCATGACGTTAATGGACGACTATAAGCCTGCGCCTCAGAGAAAATAGGCTTACAAATTTTTACGTTCCACTTTATCCTTCCACCCCTTCTACTGGAGTGAGCTGATCCTTTCCAAACTCTATGTCCCGTTAGTCCTCCCTTGCCTCTCTCGTATTATGGAGCATTTGAGCAAATTAAAAAAGTAAAAGGAACCATTTTGACTCCAAACAACACAAAATTAAAACTCGTCGATTTTCCACTTCTGCGCCTCTCACCATCCCCTGGCGCAGACCCGAAGTGTCCACCATCGCGATTCGTAAACTACAGATTTTAAGGAACAAAATGGCAATTTTCACTAAGCATAATCACGAAAAAGCACGCGAAATCAAGTTAGAAAACCCCCTATTATGAGAGTTCAAAGAGTTGAAAATTAAATTTTCTGAAACAGCGGCGGCGGTGACATTAACTTTTTTTAATACAGAGAGACATCTACCATGGATATCTTAAAGCCCATGCAAATTTTCGTTATACACACTTCCAACAATAGTCAGAAAATATTCAAGAGATTTGGTCCAATAGATAAAAAGCCTTAGCATTTTAAATAATGTTCGGCACTAGTTAACTAAAAGTAGTTGAAAAGTAGTTAACTACTAGTTGGAACTACTACTTTATGTTTAGAGTAGTTGAACTAGTAGTTTAACTACTTTTTTCACCAACTACTAGTTCCAACTACTTTCAAAAAGTTCAACTACTTCAAAAAATAATGAAAGATCAAAATTTTAAAAAATATGTTACATCTACTAACAAAGCCATTTTTCGTGATACATTTTCATATTTAGCAACCTTGAAATATATTTCATCGCAGCAATGGACATATAAATACTACAACCCTTTAAGTTGTGGTTTCCTTTTTATTTTTTTTATCTTGGGCTCTGTTTAAGTAAATCATATCATCAATGCATCATATCATAGAAGGTGGAGAGGAAAAATTTTCCAATTAACACGTGCAGTTTTTTTCTTAAAGCAATATCGTGTGGGTAGGACCGTAAGAAAAGGATAAATATGAACAGATAGATGCGAACATTTTGAGTAAATTTTACAGTTTGGAGTAAATTTAAAAGGAAAGCATTAAGAGCGCAGAAATTAAAGGTTTTAAAAGAGCTTAATTTTGCTAGTTCAGACCTAGCGTTTGGATTGCACGTACATATCAGATGATAAAGTGAAATCATAAATGGCCATTATTTAAGGTAAGTTCTTTCATGTGAATTTGTAATTTTTATTTCTTTGATCTTCGAATTATTAAAATTGCTGAAAGATACGGGGATCGTCAACGAATTTTTTTCGATTGCTTATCGTGAAGTATTTGGGATTGTATTATTTATATGTTTAAATTATTTAACATTTAGCACACGAATGCTATTGCTATATACTAAGGTGTTACAAAAAATAAACTTTCGAAATTCTTAGGTCTCACCCCCCTAAAATGTGTCAATAGGCTAAAACATAAGACTGGCTAAGTTTCAGCACAATCCTATTAACCCGTGCCTCATCGAGGTCAGAAGTTCAGAAAAACAGCGATTTTTAACAAAAATTGGTAGTAGTCCAGTCGCCATGCCATGCGACCTGGAAATAGAGTCCAACTAATATTTTATGATTGATTCTAGTACTTTTTGATGTACTGAAACATAATACGGCGCGACGGGTGCCAGAGTGGCACCTTTGAGCAATTCAAAATATCGAACGGCAAAGTTCTCGGGGTGAAAAAAGTAGAAATCGGGTGTTATTTTCAGGAAAAAAATAAAGTAGTCGTTTTTTCAACGGATTTTTATGTTTTTGAGGGTGCTTAATCCGAATTAGACTTTTTCAGCCAAATATTCGAACGGCTTCTTTGAGAATTTTCGAGATTTTGTCAAAATTTCAACCCTTTCTACGGTTTTATGCTTATAAAACAAAAGTTATGGGTTTTACAAAAAGATTTTCAATAAAAAAATTAGAGTTTAATAAACAAGCTACAAAAAAGTCACTTGAAACATTTTTGTCAGACAAATAGTTTTGCCGCTACAGCCCGCCAAAAGAAGATACAATTTTGGACGGATTGGGAAAAATTCAGGATGTAGTACCTGCATCTCGTGATTGAATGAAGTTTGGGAACCTACAAATGAGTGTTTTTTTAATTTGTATGATTGATACTAGTACAATTTTATGTACTGAATCATAATATGAAGGGTGCCAGAGTGGCACCTTTTGTCAACTTTAAGTATCGAAGGTCAAAATTCACTGGATGATAAAAAAACACCTATTTTATTGCTAATGAAAGGGAGTTGGCTGACCAAAATTAAATATCAGTAAATGTTTATTATGGGGATACTTTGTGATATAACGGTAAACTATACTTTTTCAACATGATTAAAAAGAAATTCAATATAAAACATGTTTAGAAATAGGTAGTAAATAGGAAGTGTAGTTTACTTTAACTTTAATTCAAAATTATAGAATATTTTACACAGTGGACATTTCACTGTCACTATCTTTAAATTGGGCTTCATTAGTTTTCAAATTGCCACACAATTGGCCACCTTCGCACGTGCAAAATTCTGTACAAGAGAGACCTACTTGTGCACAACTGCACCTTGCTGTTGAACATGGCTTCTCACTTGAACAGCTGCACCTTAAACTTTTCAGCAATTCTGGTGGTGCCAACCCTTTGTTATCTGGAAGTTGAACGGGTACCAAAGAGTGCGTTGCTTCATTCTTTGCCCATCCAAAATCAGTGGGATTCAAAGGTGGAGGGAACGAAGATGCTGCTGCGTTCCAGGTGCAAGCTTGCAAATGGCATCGTTTTATATGGAGTTCAAATGCCTCTGTTGTCGGAGGGAGGTGCTTAATTTTAGGAGGAATTTTCTTTGATGCCCACACTTTGTATCGAACATCTGACAAGTCGCGAGCCTCCTTCTTGTAGCCGTAGCAATGTGCGATGAAGCTTGTGCACTCTGTTATGCATTGTTGCATTGAAGATTCTACACAACCTAAATGCTTAATTTCAATACCAGATCTCAGAATATGTATAGAGCTTTAGATTTTCCTATTCCAAAAAGTTTTGAAGTGGTATCACAACCAGTGAGACAATGTACTGCTAACAATGAGTTTGCTAGGGTTCCTAGGTTGTAAACTGTTGTTGCTATATCTGTGACCTTGACCTTGTCAAATGACTCCATCCACATTGCGCATTTAAAATTGAGCTTTCTGTAAAAGTGTACAAGAAGATTAAAAACGTCAGTGTCATCAGACAAAATTTTGATCCTGTTCGTTGCACACCTTGACAGAAAAATAGCTTGCTGTACAATTATGACATCTGCTTCTTCATGGTGAGTTTCCAAATCTGGGCGAGGAATTACATCAGGAGTTTGTAATTCAGTTGGGATTGTATCAGTGCCAGTAATGACCAATTTATGTGGAAGAAAATTTTTATGTTTAAGTAGTTGCTGCCAAATCAGGGTTATTAGTTGTATTTTATTGCATGAATTGGTCAATATACTATTGCGACTTGGGAGAGGTGTGTCGGCTGTTAGTTTCATGAAGGTACTGTCTACTCCTCTTTTTGATCGTGTTGCACTTTTAGGACTGTATTCGAAATACCTATCAAATACAAGGTATGTGTCCTGTTCTGCAACATGCTTCATTATAACCACAATTAAATTGTGGATGTAAGTTTCTACTGTACCAAACTTTGGCCAATGAGCATGCCACAAAAGAGAACTAGCATCTATAATTAATGCATTAACAAATTCCACCTTCGGTGACACCTGAACTTTTAATAAACTCATTAATTGTGATTTCTGGGAGGAGGGATTCATGTCCCCAAATTCATTGAATAAAGCTCACGGGACTGGAGACAATTCATAACCAAACAAATTTGGAAGGCTGCATATTTTAACATTACGTGTCATCAGTTGTAGGGCTCGAGCGTAGATAGTCTCCGTGTTATAAACTCTCATATGTTGTATCGCCATATGTTTCTTGTCATTTGACAAAGTGACAACTTCCTTTTTCAAAGGAACATAAAATCCTTTTGACAGTGATTCCTCAAATTTTTGTCGTTGCTTTTCTCCAAGGCATACGGCATCATCCACATTTACTTTCGTGTTTCCAATACGGCCACTATGTATATTAACAATACCATCAGGGTGGTCTTCAATGACAAAAGGGTTTACACATGTTTTAAGTTTCTTTCTTATTTTCTGCCTATCTTCTTCATCAGATTTAATTCTTGCTGCACCTTCCTCTTTGTGAAACGTATTACACCTTCTTTGACTCTTCGCCATCTATCATATCTTGTACATCTATAGATAGCTGACCACAAACATGCAATGATAGTGCCCACTTCTTCACCGTATTTGGTTTCAACATTATCCCTTTTATTCCACCACGACTTTTACCAAATCGCATAAATGTTGTTTCAATTAGCATGTCGGTTCATATGCCATTCCATATCCCAGGACAATGACGGGCCACATGTTCACCGTTCAGGAGCTTTTTACGAAGAACGGGGTCTAGTTGTTCCATGCTTCGCAGATAATATGTTGCATAACGAGCATAGTTCCAATGCCCTGAAGCAAAAAAATAAGGTATCATTGCTTCAAGTGTCCACAAATGCAAAGGCCAGTTACCTTCGCGTTCAGCGCGTATGAACATTAACATGATGAACACCGGCTTTATTAGGCAGTCTAACCAATGCTTTGATGTTCTACTCTTACTTGCTAAATTTTTCAAGTACAGAAGTAAAGAATCAAAGCCATTTATACCTTCGTTTGTGAACAAAGGTGGAAGTAGTTCTTCCACAGTCATGCGTAATGCTCGGATATTGTGTGGGAACTTCTTTCCAGCCAACATAGCTCCAACACCAGCAAACGCAACTTGCAGAACATCTTCAAGGCCAGAACATGACATTAATGTCCCAATGAAACCAACATATGACATGAGGGTGTGCATTCCTCCTTATGCATGAGGGTGTGCAAAGCTTGGCGGTTGTTTATTAAGCGTGTCTCGTTTCCTTTTTGTAATTAGATGCTTGCCCAGATAGCATGTAACCTTATGGCTAACCTTCTCATTTCATTGGTATTGGGTTGTACCAAACCATGTTTGCTATATAACCTTCTTCAAACGTTATAGAAAGGTTGTACTTCCAACCCAATTGAAAGAGGTTGCCTTTTAACGTTTTTCCAATGCTATAAACAAGTTGTTTCCTTCAATAATTGAAAGAGCAAGGTTAAGAAAGGTTTTGAAACCTGATTGAGACATCGGCATGTGACTGACGCTAAACGGACCATGCGCTTTCCCAGCCAATCCACGATCAGCACGCAGAATAAAGTTCACGCAAACGGGCGCCATTTTTTGTAGTTTTGTTTTGGAGTTTGGCATATAAAGTGAAGCGTATTTACATAAAAGGTAAGTGTGGTTTTTATAACTATTTTTATTCATTTATTTAACCACTTTGTTAATTTTTGATGCTTGTTTTCATTATTTTATTTGATGATAAACTCGGCGACTTTTATGTTAGTATAATTGTGTTGATAGTTCATGTTTAGTAAACAATTTGAAATAAGGTAAATGCTACAGTAGGTATAGCATTTAAAAACTCTATCTGGCTATGAAAACGCCAAAATAAATTCAAATAATTTATTTCCAAGCGTTAGTTTTCATTATTTTAAAACGTTTTCCTTTGAAATAAAAATATTTATGGAATAACTCATAAAACCCGATTAACTATTTTTTAAAATTTACTAGGATTTTTATGATATACTAGCTGTTACAACCCGGCAAAGCCGGGTTTTACAGAGCTAGCCTTCTTTGGCTCTGAAGCGAGATTCGCTCGTTACTTACCTGTTCGTATTTATTCATCCCCTATCATTAAATATGCAGTTTTAATTCATTATCTTCGAAAGACGTTTTGTCTCCGATTTCACATGGCATTGTCACAAATTTATCACATTGAAATAATTGTCATTTAAATTCGACAGGTCGTCAGCCCAATCCGCCTAACTGGATCTGTACAAACTTGTATTTAAATGAAATCTTACTACCCCTAAATAACCCAGTTAATGTGGCATTTTCCCAAAACCTTCCATTCTTAAATTATTATAAGAAATAATTCAATCAAATCTGTAGCAGTAAAATTTTTGAATTAAATGTGCCTAGTATTCCATTGGGATAAATCTAGTGAACCGTCAAATCTTTGAAGTTTAACTTCAAAGTATATTTACTTCACGCTCTTTAAAAGACGTTTTACCAGTGTTGGTAAAAATATTAACTTAAAATAATGGTGCCAATTGAAATAAATTTCTAATTCAAAAATGGAATGCTTTGGAGGAACGTGTTATATTATTGGTTCATCTAGGGGTGGAAAGCTTTCGATCAAGACCGATTTTGTCCAAATCGGTTTAGGGGTTCGGGCTGGCTGGTGGCCGGCCGAAAGGATCCTCTCCATAGAGTTAACATTAGAGGAAAATTAAAAGAACGTGTAATTTAAAAATGGAAAGTTTTGGAGGAACGTGTTATATTATTGGCTCATCTAGGGCTAGAAAGCTTTCGATCATGACCAAGTTTGTCCAAATCGGTTCAGGGGTTCGGCCTGGCGGCCGGCCGAAAGGAACCTCTCCATAGAGTTAACATTAGAGAAAAACGAAAAGAACGCATAATTTTAAAATGGAAGGTTTTGGGGGAACGTGTTATATTATTGGCTCATCTAGGAGTGGATAGCTTTCGTTAGAGACCGAGTTTGTCCGAAAAAAAAAACCCAATTATTTTAAGATATATTTTTAAAATCTTTCTCTACTAGAGTATATCAGCTTCACTCACTATTGTAAATGAGATGAAAACCTCAAAATTAAATATTTTAAATATATTAAATATTTATAAAGTTTTTTCTCTTGTTAATATATTTTCCACTTGTTACCATAAGTAAGCACGCACAAGTGCTGTATTAATAAAGACAAATTAAGCAAAATCAATTTTTTTAACTTTATGTTTGTAACAAATGATTGAAAACCGTAATTATGAATTACTACGTGAAAATCGTGAGTCTTAATGTTGACTTATAGTTTTCTTGGAAATTTACTAGTAAGTACAAAGATTTTATTGTTAAGTAGTTCGAAAGGGTAGACTATCTATCTATGGTTTACTAACCAAATAACCTGGTTTTAAAACAATATGTTCATGCATAATTATCAGCATTTTTTTTAGTCACTGCTGGTGCTAGAATTTAATATTGTAAGTGGTTTAAAGAAAAAAGAAATGAGTGTTTAAAAAATTAACACTTTTAAGAGAATACATATAAAGGAGTATATTTTATTGTTGTTTTCTCACTTATGTTGTTTAAATAGTCAAAGTAATCTTTTGTTTTATATGTGTAGATGACTTCGATGATGCCGTTGATCATTTTAGTGATGCGGAGTGTACCTCCAATACAGAGGCAGAGATGGAGGATGCCTATGTATCTCGTAGGAAAGATGTGGCTCATACAAAAAGGAAGAGGGATGAATCTAGTGATGAGAGTTATGACTCTAGCTTAACTCTGCCCTTATTACCACCGTGGGAAATTGTTTTCCAAGACAAACAAACATGGGTAGCTAAGGGCAATTTTATGATAGTTTATTAACCTTGATTTCCATGTCCCCTATTAGTCTGTAACAAAACTTAGTTGGGTTTATAAGTTCCAGGCAAATACAGATCTTCAGATAAGTAAAGGGTAGGATGAAATTTTCTTAATATTGTGGTAACACTGAGTCCAGGTCAGTAGGGGAACCTGGAGTTCTACCTAAAAAAGTTTTTAAAATTTAACTCTTAAAAACAAGAATTAACACATTTTTTTTTTCAATTAAAAATCCCCCCTACATGCTGACTGATATACAGTATTTCAGATGGCTGAGATCACAGTATTCTCAATTTGTGAAATTTCGTATAAGTAACGTCGATTTTTGCCTTTTTTTTCCAGGAGCAAGACTGATGCGAAGGAGCATTAGCCATTTAATCATATTTAAAGAGCATTTGGCTCCGAGGGAAGAAAAATCTATGTAAAATGGACAGAATTCAAAGTGGTATAACTCGGTTAACTGTTGCCGTAGAACTTTTTTGTTCTATAAAAATTGAGGAAAGTTTTTTTACTAAGTAAAGTTACTATTTTGATGTTAAAATATTTTTGTCCGAAAATAACATTTAATATGATTTCCGAGATTCGCCATATCATACAAATACAAATACAAATTAAGTCGACCAACTACAGGCGTAAGCCCAGCAAGGTTGGTCCAGTCTTTTTAACCCAAACTACCAGAATCCCAGTATCTGTCAATTTTCCCCTTGAACTCGTTTACCCCACTTGAATTTACGATTGTTTCAGGCAACGCATTCCATCTATCCACTACCCTATTAAAGAAATAATGCTTTCTACAATCCGTCTTAAATTTTACTTTATTCAATTTGAAATTGTGTGTTGTATATTATTATATTTATTGTATTTTTTCTTATTTATTTAATCAAGATTTGTGATATATTGATACTTTTTCTTTTTATTTCTTACATTATAAATATTTACAATGTCAACTTGCTCCACTGCCATGTTTGTATATAAACCAGATACTCTGAAAATAAATTGGGGTTCTGTTAAATAAACTGGTAATTCTTTCATTTGTTTCATGTTTAACTGGTTTATGTTAAAAATTTACCAAAAGAAAAAAATAACACTGCATTGTTATATGAGGTTACAGTTTGCATCTTATGGAAAGTTGAATTACAACCACCCTTACTTCCCAATTATGTGATAAAGAAAAGTAAATTAATATAATTAGTCTAATCTCATTTTTAGTTCTTAAATTTTTTATTTAAAAATGAGATAAGTAGTGAGACTTCTTTCATGGAATGTAATAACGTTAAAAAGCATTTAATACAAGTTAATGTTTTTATTTACTGAACCTTCAATTTAATCTTATTTTTAAATTAAACAATATTCAGGAATTGATATTTTTAAAAAATTTGTATGTAGCAAATTTGTTTGGTAATCTGCAATATACACCTGTTCTAATGTTATGGTATCATGTTCTATGTATCACAGTAGGTTTTTTGAGTGTTAAAAATAATTCCTGGAAATATTCATCATACCATTTTCAGGAATATTTTTTTATTTTATGATATAACAGAAAAGCAGTAAAAATAATAGTATGATACTAACTAGCATTGCACTCTTTTACTGCTTCTCTGATGTATATTTTTTATAATATGAAAAAACCTATTGAAATATATATAGAAGGTGAAACTGAAGAATTAAACGAAACAAAAAAACCAATATTATCAATGTCGTAATAAGGTAATCTAGGAATCCTTACAAAAACCAATATCAGCAGTATTGAATGAAGGTTTTTTGAAAACCTCACAAAAACCAATGACCGCAATACTGATTGTGGTCACTAAGTGGGTTTTGGTCACTGGTTGCCACAGTCTACATGGAAAAATATTACTTTAAGATTGTTATGAAATCTTTCAACAACCTAGCTCAGGAGCATTGAAGCAAGGTTTTCTTGTCTGACCTTGTAAAAACCTGTGCCTCTACCCTTGCACAAGGTTCTTCCGCAAGGTTACGAAAAATGTTGTTAATGTTAACTGGCGTACCTTTTTCTTAAGTTGCCGTGAGATATTTTTTGGGTTATCGGGTTGCAAATAAAACCTGCAAAAAACCTTTTTTGGGTTGCAATGCAAGGATAAAAAAACCTTCAAAAAACCGAAAAATGCTACCTGGGTGATGTTTGCTTTGTCAGCTTTAACTATCTAGTCTACCTACTTAACTCCACCTTTAAAAATTGGAATCTTCAAATTGTTCAAAATTAATTAGATTTTAAACTTTCAGAAATTCCGTTTTCAATAACACCTTAAACTACAGATATTACAGATTTTTAATTTTGGTCAGCCAACTCCCTTTCACTCGCAATAAAATAGGTGTTTTTTTATCTTCCCGTGAATTTTGACCTTCGATACTTAAAGTTGACAAAAGGTGCCACTCTGGCACCCTTCATACACTACTGTTCATAAATTAAGGACGGAACTGTTTTTTCAACATAACACCTAGTGAAATTATTTTTCATCAATGAAAATTATACCAAGAGATGTTCAATGGGTGGGAATACAGGGCCCGAAAGCAAATTTTCTCTACCAATATTTTAAGGGGGTAAATGGACCCTCCATGACTAAAAGTATTATTAATTCATTAAATTGAAAATCTCTCATTTTTGCCTCGTGAGGAGCGTTTTAAAACGTAAAATCTACGTAAATTCAAGCTAATTGAGCGTGCGTTTAAGGGGTTTTATTCAAGATATTTTTCTGCTTAAGGTGTCTTTTCCTACTGAACCGATGCTGTTCTACAACTTAGTCATTGACTTTTTTCACATACCTCACATAGTTTTCAAACTAAAAATTTTAACTCCTAAAGTTTCCGCTAGAGGGTGTTAAATATATCTCATCGGATAGAGCATGGTCACTTTACTATACCTAGACCCCACTTTCATGACTATATCTGTAGGGGTTCAAAAATTAAAGGGGTTGGGCCACTTCTCGTGGGACACCCTGTATAATAATAATATACAAATTTGATAACGTGAACTCCAAGAAAAAAAGGGGGTTCTGGGGTTCACCCCTATTTTTTGGAACATTTGCCTCTTAAAGTAGTGTTTTAGCTCATTTTGAGACCCTATGGGCTATATCCGAAGAGAACAGTTTCTTGTAAACCACAGAATTTTCTAGGGAAAATGTAAATAAATGTCCAAGTGTCAAGGGGGGGGGGGCTAGGGGTCCTCCCCCAGAAAACTTTTTGATATTACATCTTTAAACTATTGTTTTACCTTTTTTCAAACTGTTTGGGGAGCACTAAAAAGGAAAATCTTCTTGTAAGCGGCAGAATTTTCAAGGGGAAGAACACTGAATAACTGACTTTAAAATTTTAGAGGGGTGCTGGGGGTCCTCCCCCAGAAAAATTTTTGAAATTTGACCTTCAAAAGTAGTGTTCTAACAGGGTTACACCCAAAACTCCTTATGGAAGTTACAGAATTTTCAAGGGACTTAAAGCTATTTTTCACATAACAGTGAGAAACCTTGGGGGGGAATCTAAATGACGCCCATGCTTGTGGTAAAAATACTTTTACGCTTTTAATTTTGTCAAATTGTCCGTAATACCGGAAAAGGGATCATAAATTCTTCAAATTATAATCACGGGTATTATTCTTTTCCTTTCCTTCAAGAGAGGAAGAATTCCGATAAGTGAAAATTTGGAGAAATTCAACGGGGATTAACAGGGGAAGAAAAAAACACGAAATTTGGATAAATATCTAATCGAAAATATTTTAATTAATACCAAATGGTGTAGAATAGGCGAAGGATGGAGACTCGAGACAGGGTAAGATGAGCGGGGTAGAAAAGTTAAACATCATTATTTAGTTCATTCCATAGGAATTTAAGTCATAAAATTTCTTAAAATGGAGGAAATTCAGTGTGTGCACCCACGTTTTAGAGCCTTTCTAGTTCCTTATAAGGATAAAATATGAGAAGGATAGGTTTCATTTTTACTCTTTTACTTCATAACTGGAGTTTTCTTAAAAGAAAATTTTTAAAGTACTGATTTGATCTCATACTTAAACTTAACTGAATATGACAACCTATGGGGGAATCTGACCCACTCTAAAAGGGAAAGTGAGCGGGACCGAAAAAAAATTTAATGTTCTATTTAATTCATTGAATAGAACATTTCAGATCATACATCATGATTAAAAGCTCTAAAACTAAAGTAGCAAGGGATGAAAATAACACCATGTCGAAAAGCATTATACCACCATAGGTTTTTTTTAATAAATAAAAGGTATGTTCATGACACAGATATTGTAATAATTTAGATATTAAATGCGTTCGAGGTTTTTTTTTAATTTTCATACATTCTTTAAAAAATTAAGAAATTAATATAATCTCGATCTTTTGCTCTTTCACTCTTTCCGCTCTTCCCTCCTTTAAAGACATTTTTCATTTTTCTACTGACAATCAAACTTTGTGATTTCACACAAATGAGAGTATCACCAATATCAATAATTATTGCTTCTTTAATAATTTAGGTTAAAAGAAATAAGAAGAACAATTTTCTTTAATTTCTACATTTTCTTTTGCCTTAATAGAACTTCTGCTGCCTGAACGTTGAAACTATTTCAGGGATGTATTCTAAAAAATGTTTGTGGGAAAAAATATCTAAAATACGCTTATCCCATCAATTATGCTTTATAAATTGAGAATTTCAAATTTTATAATTTTTGAATTAACTGAAAATATGTTTAATATAAACAAGGTTAAAAACCAATAGCTTCCTACACTCTTGCGCATTTTTTTCCTTTCCCCCAATTATATAAAAGTTATTTTTATTATTAAAATTGATAACAAGAAGATCGTATTAAATGAAAAAATTTTAAGCAATTTTAACCAGTTAATACTGTTACCAATTTTTTTTATCTTTTAACTTTAAAAACAGGGTTTAATTAAAAATACAGCCCCAAGTACGGGCATTGACTCCAAAAGCTGATTGACAAACCTAGTGTTAATTTTTATTTGATTCCAGGCAACGAATTATTCTCATATTTCATATTTTAATATATAAGTATATACAGGGTGTCCCACGAGAAGTGGCCCAACCCCTTTAACTTTTGAACCCCTACAGATATAGTCAGGAAATTGGGGTCTAGGTATAGTAAAGTGACCATGCCCTATCCCAGGCGTGCCGGACTGGGACTCCCGTCGGAGCCAACGCGGTGGCAACGCCGGTGGCAACACAGCCAGTCATTCTCTCGGATGGGTTTCCGAGCTTTCCGAACGCTACCGAATCAAACGAGCTGGCGCGCGCCTCGTAATAGTATTTTTTTCTATTTGAAAGGCGGTAATTATTTTAGTTTCCGTAGCATCTGTTATTTATCTAATTCGTGGCGTTTGTTTACAAAACCGGCGGAATGTTTAGGTCTGATTTTTCCTCGATAACCGTGGCTGTTGATATTAGGAAATCATTAGTATCAAGAGGCAGGCACCAATTAAGAAACTTTTCAACGGGGGTGCGGTCTTTTTTTTTAAATTTTTTTTAGAAGCAAAATAAACTCACTTATTCAACTCGTTTTGATACGCCTTAACCGAATTATAAAGATTTCATGGTAGAATTTTTGCGTTTTGACGATTGAAGATGTTATAATAGAGATACAATTGCAAAGGGGGTCTGGGGGTCCTCCCCTCAGAAAGTTTTTGTTTTTAAAATACCTTAAAACAACAAGGTTTTATTTTTAACTCATTTTGGTGTATAAAACTTTGTACAGCTCCCGCAAAAAAAGGGTTTATTTTATTTTTTGCGGGAGCCGTACCTTGTGTCAGAGCAAAAGGTGGGACGATTGCCCCCTCCGCCCCCCTTGATCCGTCCCAATCAAGAGGGATAGGGTCACTACTTTTATGTTTTTAGTTGAAAAATATCTAAAATTTGTACAGATGAAACATAATTATACGTGAATACTGCACGTTAATTTTTATTGCGATCGGCAAAGTTTGTTAACATGTATCTATCGCTTGTCTTGATTTCCCAATCCCATCTGCCGTTTGAAAATGTTACATCACTGAAGTTTGCAGGCAAGATTCAGCGAGGTTTGATGATTGCTTTGGTTCCGTGTTTCTTGCTTTTAAGGGGTAAATGGATGATCGTTTGAAAATTCGATTGAAGTTTGAAGTATTGATCTTAATCCTTTTTTTTATCAATCACTAAATGTCTCAGATTTAGAAAAGACCTGACGACTGGTTTTTTTTACATTTTATAGATCACAAGGATTTAATACAATTTTAGTAAGCTTTTATAGGCCAGCCATAAAATGCTGACTCTACTTTAAAATTCTCAACAGATAAACTACAGTAAAAACAGTACAAACTACAGCTGTGACATTGCTAAGAAATCCGAAATTTCAAAGTAGGCATTTTGAAATAGTAGGAGTAGTAATAATAATAATAACATCAGTTGTCAAGACCAAAATGTTATACGTTTCAAGGCGTTCGGTTTGAGACCCAACATGACCTACTTCAGTGCCAAAGCATAGGAGCAACAAAAAGATGACCAGGTCGACCAATAATCGGATGGAACCAAAAAGACATGTTATAACAATAGGGAATATTAAAAACTCCAACATTTATTTTACAGTGATATTAAGCCATATAGAGTTAACTTGACCAGTGGTTAAACAACATGAAATATAATTAGTACAACTTACTTTATCAAGGAGTCCCTATAGTTAATTTAAGCAGAGGGAAAAAAGCAAAAAGTTCAAAAATACAAAAATTATTAGTGGTCAAAGGGGAATGACCAAAGGTCAAGGATTCCGAAAAAAAATATGAAAAAGAAAGTCAGAAAAGCTATTAGTAGTGAGGAAAAAGGGGATTAACCACTGGTCAAGAGATGTTGACCAGTGGTCAAGACCAAAATGTTATACGATCCAAGGCGTTTGGTTTGAGACCCAACATGACCTACTTCAGTGCCAAAGCATTAAGGTAGCAAAAAGTTAATCGAATTGACCAACGGTCATCCGGAACCAAAAACACATGTTATAACAATTGGGAATACAAAATATCAATTAGCAACTCCAAAATTAATTTTATAATGATTTTTAGCCATACAGAGTAATATTGACCAGTGGTCAAGCAACATGAAAGCAGCTTTCGAGAACCAACCCCTTACCAAAAACGCATGTTATAACAATTGGGAATACAAAATATCAATTAGCAACTCAAAAATTAATTTTATATTGATTTTTAGCCATACAGAGTAATATTGACCAGTGGTCAAGCAACATGAAAGCAGCTTTCGAGAACCAACCCAAACCAAAAACACATGTTATAACAATTGGGAATACAAAATATCAATTAGCAACTCAAAAATTAATTTTATGTTGATTTTTAGCCAGAGTAATATTGACCAGTGGTCAAGCAAAATGAAAGCAGCTGTCGAGAACCAACCCAAACCAAAAATATTAAGCCCGCTCCTATTTCAAACACTGTCGGGCAAACGGCTTATCGGCTATCGCCGTGATCTTGGCGAGAATGTGCAATTCGTTCAACCTACGGAAAGAGCCGACCTCACTCGCGCTAGTTCGGATAACTTCGGATTTGACTCCCGTGGGAGTCCCAAACTTTCGCCAGGGAGTCAGAAACTATGAAGGAGTCCCAGTTCGGCACCTCTGCCCTATCCGATGAGACAACTTTCAAATCCCTCTAGCGGAGAATTTAGGAGTTATAATTTTTATTTTAAAAACTATGTGAGGTATGTGAAAAAAGTCAATGACTAAGTTGTAGAGCAGTATCAATTTAGTAGGAAAAGACACCTTAAGCAGAAAAATATCTTGAATAAAATCCCTAAAACGCAGGCTCAGATATTATTTCGATTACCAATTATAATTTATCATTGGATGCAATGTAAATCTTTGTTTTAAATTTCTGAATATTACAGATATCACTTTTTAATCATTATGCCCGTGATGCATGAACAAAGGATTCATACAGAAATCTGTACATCTGTAAATTTTGTTTTCTTAAAAGTTACTTCATCTTTTGAAATCGAGAGCTGTTTGGGGGCTGCTAGACCATACGTCAGAGGTACATATCTAAATTTATTTACACAGGGACCCAAAATCATTCCTTATCCCCTCCCATGCCATAGGATCAATTTAGCTTTTTTTTACATTTTTTGGCAGAATTTGCATAGTTAAGTACTTAATATAAGAAAAGTTTTGAGTAATCAAGTTCCAAATGCGGGGGGGGTGGAAATTTGACTCTACTAAAAACGGGTTTTTATTTGGTTATGATACCTCTACTCCGAATTTTGGACATACATTTTTAAGTAGGATTATGATTTTGCTGAACTTAATAAAAAAAGCTGCTGAGAAATAAATATGCGAGGTGGGGGAGTGGGGTTGCTCAGTGTGCTACTATTCGGCTCGGGGCCGTTTGGGCACGGCCGTTTCAGCGGCAGAAATAAAATGAAAGTAAATAGAACTTTTATAATTCTTCTAAAAATTAGAAGAAGAAAAATTGGTGCCGAAACGGGCCGGCGCCTAAAAACAGGGATTTAACTTGTTTTGGTAAACCAAAAAAGACCTGAAAAAGACAAAAACCAGAAAAAAAACTATAATCAACAGAGCTCACTTCATTGGAGGCTCCACACCAAATCCACTTAAATTTAAGGATGATTTTAGAGCTCTAAAAACTTGGGTAGGAAGAAGCAAAAGTAAGTTCTTTACAAGAAACACCTAAAAGTAAGTTATTTATATAACATTTCAGAGCAACGCAAATTAGAAATTATCAACGTATTTATTTCAAATTTCTTCGCGGAGCCCTTGGAAATGCTTGGCGGAGCCCTAAGGGCTCCGCGGAGCACAGTTTGAGAACCGCTGGCTTAAATGCTTTAACCTCTTGGATCGAAGTTCAAATTTCCTTCGCTTCCTTTCAAAAATCCCTATCATGTACGGACGAAAGTGATAGTTTATTCTGGAATATTCGGCTGGAGAACAGTACGTCACTTGAATTTTCATTTCTATGTATAGTATGAAGTATCGAGGGAAAGTTGTTTCATCAGTTTATTTTCAATAAATAAGATATTACTGGGTCAAATGTAAAAATAGTACATGGTCTACTACAATTCGACGCGGTCGTTTTGGAGCCAGAAATAAAATGATAGTAAATTGAACTCTTTCATATAACCCTTCTAAAAATTAGAAGAAAAACTTTTTTTTACCTCACGACGAAACGGCCGTGTCGAATCGTCCCATTCCGGCGGTCCCATTCCACCTCTATACAATTAAATATCTTTGAATTAAGACTTATAATGCTAAATTTTTATCATTTAAATCCAAAAGTAAGCAGTAAATTCCTAATAAATCTTTATCACTCTTGGGTTCAATCACGAATTAATTACGGCTTAATGATATGGGGTGGAGACTACCAAATAAATTAAAAAAAGAATATATAAACTCCAGGAAAGGTTTATAAGATTGTTATAATCTCTCAAGTACACACATTCCATTAATATCCACAACTTCAAATTATTTAATATTTTACCTATTCTCTAACCTTTTTCTACTTTAAAACTAGTCTCTCATTTAAATTCTGACATTTGCACAAAGTGTAACATAATTGATCCCTGTAGACCCAATATCGTTAATACTGTACCTAAGCCTCTAAAAAACATTTTTTGTGAAAATTTCTTTTATTTAGCAACCAAGTTTTTAACCTACTACCTTTAGAAATTCAAAATAGCCCAAATATACATTTAAAATGGAATTAAAATAGTTTGGAGACATAGAAAAACGTCTTGTTTAATCCTACACTATTCCCGTAATTATTAACTATCCACTATTCTTATTATTTTTAGCACTTCTCACTAACCTAACGACAGACACTAACACACAAATTATGTGACACTAGGGTAATTGTGACACCCTGTTTGCCACTACTAATGCTCTTATTTATATTGTTTTGCTTGCGCTAACAGTTTTCTAGAGCTGTTTCCAGAACAGCTGTTGCGCATGCAAAAAACAAACTTGAACAGGATCTCAAGCGTTTAATATATTGATTTTATTTACGTGAAACTTTGGACTTAAGGGTTTTCAACTATGATCTTTCAGATTATCAAATCAAAAGAAATGATTTCGAAATTTTTGCAGAGTTTTCACATTTTTTGTGGTTTTTTAACTTTACTCATAATAAAAAATTTTTTAAAGTGAATACTTTAGAGATAATTTTAAAGATCATATCAAACCACATTTTTGATTTTGATACCATAATGAAATTGTTACCAATAGTACTTCTTCTACAAATTGAATTTTTCAATGATTTTTTTGGGGTGTCGCTCCATTTTTAACTTCCTGGGATTTGGTCTGAGACCCCCAAATACAATGTGATTCTGACTCATCTAGGTGTCTAATATCATCCCTGAAAATTTGTTGCACCATTTCAGATACACCCTGTATTTGTAATTTTAACGCTTAAATTTTCCTTGATATTTATTTTTTGTTAACCTATTTGTAATTAACTTTAAAATGCATACTCGTTCACCTACATGGATCGTTGTACGATACCAGGTGATATAAAAAATATATCTTTTTTTATTCTGTTTCATCAATATGTAAATGTAAATAAAAAATAAAATTCATACATAAAAAAACATCGTATTAATAGAACAAATTGATTTCATCATCAGTGTTCACTCGTTATTTGCGGTAGTTACGTTCCAAAATATACTGCGAATCCGCGAATAACGAACCCAGTTTTAAAATGGCATATATGATAATATATCAGATATAAACTGTTCGATTCCGTCATGTATTACATTAAAATAATAATACTGGTTCATGCAAAAAGTAGTTTTAACTGTTAATTACTGTAAATGATTGTATAATAACTGTAAATAATTTGTAGAAAATACCAAAAGGGTTACTTTAGAAAACTCTTGCTTAGTTACATTTTCAAAATGGTTTTACATAATAAATACCGGAATTGAACAATTATATCTTTTCTGCCAAATATGCAAGTTTCATTGCTAAAAAACTTTGAGATCGAAATCCAAGAATATGCGGGGGTAACATTGCTCAACCGGGAATATGCGAGGGCCCACTGTACTTCTTCAACATTTAAAAAAATTAATTTAATTTAAATTTTGATTAAAAATTATTTCTCTCGTTCTTAAGTATAACACACACACACACACACAGTTTCTGTCTAAAAAAAACTTCCCCACAATTTTCACTGACAAATCTATACAATTTTTTACTCACCTCGAAAAAGCAAACTCGCAGGAACGAAGGCAAAACACTAGACTTGCACTTGCACCGATAAAGAGGATGAATGTCTTTTGCCGGGGGGAATGTTTTTCACCTGCGATTCAAACATGCGCACTATGCGGGGTTGGCTGGATTGGACCCACGGACGCAAGGGCGGAGTTACAATTGTTTGATTCCGAAATTTGAGCTGGTCAGGATGAAAGTGGTATAAGTCCAAAAATTACAAAAGTTGAGTTAAGAGTGGAGCCTTATTTAGTGCAGTTTAGGTCCCTTATTTAGTGCAGTGGTTGGTTAAGCAAAATGTTAAAATTTCGCTCCTACAGCGCGACTCAAAAAATCACTACTTATCGAAACACAACTTTTCATCAGGATGAAAGTGGTATTAGTCCATCAGCCCGTTTTGCTCGGTGCGCGTTTTGATAAGAGAACTCAAGGTTATAAACACAGCTGCAAACTGCGTGAACGAGGGGGGATCCTTTCACTAATAATTGGCATATGTTCACTAGAGAGACAGGCTTTTTTCTAAACTGTAATTGCATATTTTAGTATGACCCCTTTTTGCAAGAATTTATCCGAAAATAAATCCACGCTTTATTAAATTAGGCGGGAAAGCAATAATCCCTTAATCGCCATGGCTAATACAGAGGATATAAACATCAAATCTCACCCATTACAGTCATTAACATGAAAATATTTATTTTTCAATTTTTATTATTAATTTTTATATTTTTTAATTTAAAAGTAAAAATTTATTAAAAATTATTGAAAAAATAATTTATTGTTGTAAAAAATAAATTTCATTTCATTTAAATTTATATTTCATAACTCAAAATCAATCAATTTGATACTATATTGCTCCACCATCTGTCATAAAATCTGCAACAGTTTATAAACGGCGGCCATCTTGGACGCCATTTTGAAAGTTACCCTAACACTGAGTTATAATGAAATCGATAACGCCTAATTACTCAAACCGAAATGTTGTAATTTTTATAAAATGTCATAAATGGATATTGGTAAAAGGTATTTTTATTTAGGTTTAATTTAAAATTTTTTAAATTAAAAATAAATGGTTGAAAAAAATATTTATTGTTGTAAAAATCAATTGAATTTAATTTAAATTTCCATTTCCTCACTCAAAATAAAAAAAATTTGATATATTGCTCAATCATCTGTCCTAAAAACTACAACAGTTTATAAAGGGGGGCCATCTTGGACGCCATCTTGAAAGTTACCCAAAATCAATGTATAATGAAATTGATAACCCATTAACAGTGTCGTAATTCAAATGTTATATACAGGGTGTCCCATAAATGTTGGGTCACACTTCTAGGGAGGATAGTAGACACCTAGACGAGTCAGATTCACATAGGATTTGGGGGTCCCAGAACAAATCCCAGGGAGTTAAAAATGGAGCGACACCCCTAAAAAGTTATTGAAAAATTCAATTTGTAGAAGAACTAGAACTATTATTGGTAAAAATTTAATTATGATCTCAACAAATGTGGTTTAATATGATCTTTAAAATTATCTCAAAAGTCTTCACTTTAAAATTTGTTTTATTATGAAAAAAGTTAAAAAAACCTTAAAAAATATGAAAATTCTGCCAAAACTTTATTTTGTATTTCGAATTCATCTCTTTTGATAAAAATCTGAAAGATCATAGTCGAAAACCCTTAAGTCCAAAGAGTCACGTAAAAAATCAATATTAAATGCTTGAGAGTCTGATAAAGCATGGTTTAAGTCCGTTTTTGGGGTACGCTAACTGCCGTTTTGGAAACGGCTAAAGGAAACCAGTTTGCGCACGCAAAAAACGAACTTTAACAGGATCTCAAGCGTTTAATATTGATGGTTTTTACTTGAAACTTTGGACTTAAGGGTTTACAACTATGATCTTTCAGATTATAAAATCAAAAGAAAGGATTTCGAAATACAAAATGAGGTTTTGGCAGAATTTTCACATTTTTTTGTGGTTTTTTAAATTTTTTCATAATAAAACAAATTTTAAAGTGAAGACTTTTGAGATAATTTTAAAGATCATATTAAACCACATTTTTTAGACCATTTTTGAGACCATTTTTACCAATAGTAGTTCTTCTACAAATTGAATTTCTCAATAATTTTTTTGAGGTGTCGCTCCATTTTAAACTCCCAGGGATTTGGTCTGGGACCCCCAAATCCTATGTGATTCTGACTCGTCTAGATGTCTACTATCCCCCCTAGCAGTGTGACCCATTATATATGGGACACCCTGTATATAAAAATAGTAAAAAATATTTTTTTTTTTAAATTTTAAAATTAAAAAGTAATGATAAATTGAAAAACGACATTTCATTTGCCCATAATTTATTAAAAGATATTAAAACCAGACATGTTTCGAGAGTATACTGAACCCTCTTCGTCAGTGAAGTGACGATGTAAGAAAAAATGTACACATGGCTATCAGTAATATATACAGGCAACAAGAAAGAAACACAGTTACAGTTAATACAGAAACATATTTAAATTGAAAAGAAAACTATGAAAATACAGATACAGAAAAAATTTATGGTGATTCACGACATCCAAATTTCAGAGAAAAAGGTGCACTTGACAGGTCATTTACAAGATCATTAGAGAACTGATTAATGTAGTAACTTTCAAAAAAATCAAGGTCAAGTGTTGAATTACAGTTTTTAATAAGGGTAGCGGAAGAAAAGTTAACGTATGGTTATTTTCCCAAACATGCCGGGCAATGGACGAGTTGTCAAATTCTTGTTTTTTAACATAATTGATGTGTTCTTTAATTCTAAATTTTAGGGCGCGTCTAGTCTGACCAACATAGGATAACCCACATTCACAAAATATTCTGTAAATACCCCAATTATTGAGCAGAGGAATCGGATCCTTCAAGTTAAAAAATTTAATTTTATTATTAGGGGAAAAACAGTCGAAAAACCAAATTTTTAAGGATATTAGAGAGTTTGAAATTAATTTTAGAAAAATATGGTAGAACAATTAATTTGTTTAGAATTTCTTTAGTATATTCAACAGGGTTCTTTTTTAAACGCTTTTATTCTACTTGCTTTTGGCGGCGTTTTACGGGTGGAATTTTAAAACTCGATTTTCGGGCACTTCCCGATATGTTAGGGCCCCAAAACTTTACACATCGGTGTAACCCTTATGACACTCCAATATCCAACCATTATCTAGTCAAACAACCAAAGGATTAAGTTAATTAACGAGTATTTTTAATTAACAAAAAAACCGGAATTTGAGACCTTTCCCAAAGGTCTATGCCCCCTAAAACGTGCATAATTGTGTATTAGGCATAACTTTATCATATTCAAAAGTCAAAACGAGAATTGCCCAGTAATTATGATATTTATAGATGATTGATCACTTTTTTTGAATGCATATTTTGGATTCTTGTACATAAAATTTCAGGCACTTCCAAACAATATACAGTTCTGAAATTTTGCACCATGGTAGAATTCCCATGACAATGCAATATTCAATCATCAACCAATCAAAACCACTGTAATTAAGTTAACCTTTTACAGGCCGAATAACGATCCAGGTATATTTTAATTAATTTTTTTACACAAAATACCTTCTAATGGTTCAATTAAGAGAATTTATTGATTTGAAGACGGTAAAAAATTTTTAAGTGTGATTTTCACCATGTTCCCAATTGGGAACATTGGCCACTTCCGACTATACTTCGACCGGGGAAACAAGCGTAGACTCAAATGATAAACATATCAAATAAAACCCAAATTTTTGGGGATAGCTAACAAAATCAACCTTAATTATAGTTCATCTTTGTGTTTAAGCTGTAATTTTATAGAAATTTCAGAAATTTGAAAACAAATTAATGGCAATTTCTGACACATAAGCAAAAATACCAAAATTTTATATCTTATGTAAGTAAATTTTATACACTAGCCATGAAAATAATAATAACATAACATAAGCTTTTATTACCACTTAACATATGTACAGAAAAAGGTAACATATTTGTCACCAAGGGGACTTTGTCCCGTTCAGGTGACAGATAAACTTGAATATAATGTAATACATAAATTTATTTTCATTAAGTTAAAGTTTAAGATAAATATATATAAAAACATACACACACTGAAAAGCAATAGGAACTAAAAACAAACAAAAAATATTAAAAATTGAAAACAAGGTTACAAAATTACAGTCGTACATAAAAAAAAATTAAATTAAATTAAAAATTAAATAATTGAAGGCATAATTTTAAATTAGAAAATTGAATAAAAAATGAAAAGCAAATAACATAGATTTAATAACAGACAGAGTTGGCAAAAGTCTGGTTATTTTAGTTTTAGTTGCTTCGTTTTAAATCTGAAAATATCGATCTATGTCGTCCAAATTTATGATGAAATTAAAAAGTTCACGTTTAAATGTTGAATATGTCTTTATATTTTGAAGATGAGAAGGCACATGGTTATAGATTTTAGGTCCTAAAAAGAAGAAATGCTTCCGAAATATTTCTTTAGAAAAATGAGGAATTTTATAAATTTCATTAGGTCTTCTTTGAGATACATTTAATTTTAATTCACACATTGATTTGTTTCGGTACAAAAAAAGAACTACACGGAATAAGAAGTCATGCTTAAAAGGTAGTAAGTTCAAATTTCTAAAACTATAAGCATGTGAATGATAGGGGTTTAAAATTTTGAAACACTTGTTCTGGATCGAAATTAGTGGTAGTAAATTATATTTATAATCACCTCCCCAAATAACAATGCCATAATTTAACAATGAGTAGAACCAAGAATAATAAAGTGTTTTTAAAAAATTTGCATCGATTTTATTTTTTAAGTGGTGAAATTTAACTAACATAAAACGTAATTTTTTACTTAGTTCATTTACATGAGTTTTCCACTTTAAGTTAGAGTCAATATGTAAACCTAAGTATTTAATTGTAGAGACGGATTTCAGAACGAGGCACTGACAGTTAGAATTATTTTTATTGCAATTAGAAGAATGAAATTTAATATTAAGATTTGTTTCAGACTGTATTAAGTTGAAATAAATATATTTTGTTTTATTTAAATTTAGGCATAAATCATTTGCAGTAAACCATTTTCTTATTACAGTCAGATCAGATTCTATTTGTAGCAGAAGTGTATTAATATCAGAGCATGAATATAACAAGACGGAATCATCGGCATATGTTATCATTTTACCATATAACTGTAGTTTACACAAATCATTTATAAAAATAAGAAATAACAAAGGACCTAAAATTGAGCCTTGAGGAACGCCACGGTTTGAAATAATAAAATTACTGAAATTGTTTTGAATTTTAACACGCTGTTCCCTATTTGATAAATATTCTTTGAACCAATTAATAATATTTCCACGAAAACCAGCAAAATCTAATTTTTTTATTAATAAATTATGATTGACATTATCAAATGCCTTTGATATATCCAGGAAGATCGCTACTGTTTTTTTATTACTGTCTATACTCTTGTAGATGAATTTTGAAAATTGCAAAAGTGCACTTTCTGTATTTCGCCCTTTAATGAAGCCATATTGATTGTCCGCAAAAAAATTAATTTTATGTAAATAATCGTACATTCTGTTTGAAAGGGATTTTTCAATAATTTTACCAAAGGTGGGAAGAATTGAAATAGGTCTATAATTTGAAAAGGAGGATTTATCACCAGACTTGAAGATAGGGGTTATGGTAGCTTTTTTCAGTGATTGGGGAAATTCAGCTTTGATGATTGAGGTATTTACAAAACTAGTGATAAAAGAAATATTATGATTTACCAATATTTTTATTAGTTTTACATTTATCCCATCATAATCATAGCTGTCTAACTTAGTGAAGGCATTAATCAAATTTAACATTTCAGAGTTACTGTATTCAAAATAAACAAAAGAGTTAATGTTTGGAAACATATAAGGTTCAAGTCTAGTTATGTCCTGATTTAAGTAATTTTGGTTTACACTATTAAAGAAATTATTAAATTGTATAACCGAGCAAGGGTTATTGAAACAATCGGGTAAGGTACTAGGCTTAATTTGTTTACCAATTATGTAGTTTACAAGATCCCATTTTTGCTTAGCAGAGTTACAATTCAAAAATTTGTCTTTAAAGTAGTCTGATTTAGCAGATTTTATTGTTTGTTTTAATTCGGCAACTACACTTCGATAGGCAGTTGTATAAATAATATGACTAGGATACCTTTTTATCTTCCTAAACAACTTTTCTTTTCTACGAATTAAAATCAAAATACTATTTGTTATCCAATTACTTTTAGGCTTTTTTAACAATCTGATTGGGTTTTTGAAATTATTTTTAATGTTAGTTAGTTTAAAAACGAAAGATTGATATTGCTGATCAAGAGAGTCCTGTTCTTTCCACTCATACTTGTATGTGTTTAAATATTCATAAAGTTTCTTAAAATTTATGGTCAATTTGGGTACATCATAATCAGGTTTGGGTATTTCTTTTTCCATATTATCTAATCTGCATAAAGTAATATAATGATCAGTGATGTCTGTAGTATAAATTCCTGATGAAACTAAATATTTATTTGTTTTAACAAAAATGTGATCAATGCACGTAGCACTTGCTCTAATTCTAGTAGGCTTATTGATAAAGTTATGAAAACCAAATTCAGATAAACAATTTAAGTATTCATGAGTGATATAGTTATCTATGAAAATGTCGATATTTAGATCACCCATGATAATTACATTTGAGTCTTTTATATTCGACAGTATAGTTTTTAATTCGGAATTAAAATAGTCTATTGTATATTCATGGGATCGATAAATAGATAAAATAGTGAGATTCAATAGTTTACAATACAATGTTAAATTTCGGATATCTAAAACAAATAAAATATACGTCAGGGATTGATTAATTTTATTTTTCCTATCATCGAAAGTCGAGTTTTTATTTATAAGGATTAAATTCATTAACGAGTATTTTTAATTAACAAAAAAACCGGAATTTGAGACCTTTCCCAAAGGTCTTTGCCCCCTAAAACGTGCATAATTGTGTATTAGGCATAACTTTATCATATTCAAAAGTCAAAACGAGAATTACCCAGTAATTATGATAATTATAGATGATTAATCACTTTTTTTGAATGCATATTTTGGATTCTTGTACATAAAATTTCAGGCACTTCCAAACTATATACAGTTCTGAAACTTTGCACCATGGTAGAATTCCCATGACAATGCAATATTCAATCATCAACCAATCAAAAGCACTGTAATTAAGTTAATTAACGAGTAGTTTTGATTATCCGAATATCTCGAATTTGAGACCTTTCCCAAAGGACTATGCCCCCTAAAACCTCCTTAATTGTTTATAAGGCATAACTTCATCATATTCAAAAGTCAAAACGAGAATTACCCTGTAATTATGATAATTATAGATGATTAATCACTTTTTTTGAATGCATATTTTGGATTCTTGTACATAAAATTTCAGGCACATCCAAACAATATACAGTTCTGAAACTTTGCACCATGGTAGAATTCCCATGACAATGCAATATTCAATCATTAACCAATCAAAACCACTGTAATTAAGTTAATTAACGAGTAATTTTGATTATCCGAATATCTCGAATTTGAGACCTCTTCCAAAGGACTATGACCACAAAAACGTGTACAATGATGTATTTCATATAGCTTTACAATATCCAGTCATCAAAACGATAATTGCCTATCAATTATGTTAATTATCGACGATAAACCGCTAATTTCAAAAACACATTTTGGATTCTTGTACATAATGTTTCAGGCACTTCCAAACGATATAAAGATATGAAACCTTGCACCTTGGTGTTAACCCAATGAAAAGGCAATATTCAATAATCAACTAGTAAAAAGCTCCGTAATTAAGGTTATTAACGAGTGTTTTTAATTATCCGTTTAATTCAAATTTGAGACACTTCCGTGAAGCCAATGACTCCCAAAACCTGTAAGATAATATATTTGGTATATAACTACAACAGTTAATCTTCAAAACGTGATTTCTTACCTTCCAATTAACAACTAAGATAACTAGCGATTTAAGATAATAACCGCGAGAAAGAAATCTCCAGAAGAGCGAGAAATCGCCGAAAATTGGTGTCCCATCCCGAGGAATCGCGAGAGAAGAAAAAATGCAACTTTTATAATTTATGGACTTCTTAAAAGACTAGATAATACTGTTAAATCCAAAGAGTTTTATTAAAACATTAAGCGAGTGAGAATAATAACAACAGGAAAATCCTTTATATAACATTTTTATTAACATTGATTGGCCCACAAAAAAAGCCAGGAGGAGGGGTTGAAGTACGTTGAATTTACGTTGAAATCTCGTTTTTCATAGATTATGATCCTAACAACCATTAACCCCGCGCACACTGTAGGAAATTTTAATTAGAAAAATTTGCGCCAATCTCATATCGCCAAAGACTTACAGCTTATGAAAATTACGGTATTATGGTTACCTTACGGTAACCATAATCCACTCACTGAAATCAACAAACACATTTATGATTAAAAACTTGCTGAACGTAGCCGTGTGTTCTAACGGCTAGTGTGCCTGGTCGCAAACCTATAGAGCCAAGTTCAAACCGCATAGCTTCCGTGTTCTAGTTTTGCTTTTTGAAGTGTGTGGATGCCTCAAACTTAAACTGCCGATAATGTTAGAATTAATACGTTCTTATATTTTACACTATTAATTTCAGTAAAAGGGAAAATTAACCTATTTTTTTGTGCATGCAATATTTTTTATTTGTTTTTAAATCTGGATGATATTTTTAAATAAAAGTTTAGAAATTAAAAATCTTTAAAATTACAATTTTTTCAGATGAAATAATTCCGAAACAATACTTTTTACAATTTTACATTATTCTTATAAAAAATATTTTTGAATTACATGAATAAAGTTTTAAAAAAGAGTATTCGATAAAGATTCGTTCGTTACAGATTCCATAAAGATATTTGTGGTTTTAAGTATAAATCAAACATCAAGAAAAGTCGTCACTTAATAAGGACGGTTTCATCTTGCATGCATTGTTTATTAAAAGGAATTCAACGTTTTATCTTTGATATTAAATGTTATCAATATCAAGACATGAATAATTTAACCATGACGCACATATTAACATGTTGCTGAATTTTGGATCACACAGCTTTCCCATATGATGCATCCCAGGGTTAACAACATCTATTTGCCTATAACAGGCTCATCCAAGGGTTTAACCAGCCTCTTACCCCTACAGTAGTTTTCAGGGGGAAGGCAAGCAGCGTATTAAATATTTACAGGTGCAAAAGTAATGTTAAGGTCTAACATTGATGTAGAAAAGGGATTGGTTAACGGTGCCATCGGAACTTTAAGAGATTTTGTATGGCCACATTTCCGGAAAACGCAGATGTACGAAGAAGACATCCCTTCAGTTATAGTTGACTTTGGAAACGATGGTATGCACAAAATTGATCCCAAGTCGATCCAGTTTCCAGCTAAATTCAGCTATGGAACTGCGGAAAGAAGAATGTTACCACTCATCTTATGTTGGGCCTCAACCGTTCACAAAATGCAAGGAAGCACGGTTAATTTTGCAGTGGTTTGCCTAGGCTCTAAACTCTTCGCTGATGGTCAGGCGTATGTCACCCTTAGCCATATTAAATCACTAGAAGGGTTAAGAATCGAAGAATTGGACTGTTCGAAGTTGACTGGCACAACACCTTGTAATACTGAAGCTTTGACAGAAATGAAACGAATGCGAAGCCATCATATTGCAGAAAACTAAAATTCCGTCCTAACATAAGATTAAATATGGTTGAAATAAATACATTTTTTCTTGTCAGTTTTTGTTGAAAAATACCATGACTAAAAAGTAGAAAATAAAATAAGTAAAAAAAAGATTTTTTAAAAAACGCTTTTATTGAAGTGTTCTAAAAGGTAAAAAATAATTTATTCGGTTTGACAAATAATTTATTGGGAAGTAGAAAATAACTTTTTGTTAAGTAAAAAATAACTGATTTTCTAATCACTAAAAATAAAAGCGTGGACGCTAGTAATTTATATATGTTACCGCTAAAGTTGATAATTAGTTATTCTGAAGAATACCTAGGTAAACTTAAGATTAACTGATTTCTGTCGTTAATGTGCGGATTTTTGAGTTTTTCGCATTTTACCTAGGGAATCTACACTATAACGGCCTCTTGAAAGTTAAAGTTCAAAATAGTTTGTTTCGTTCAATACTTTCTGTTAAAATGTTGAGGTGCTCACTGCGACATGCGCTTACCCCTGCGCAGTTGGGTTTCAATACGTAGTTTGTTGTCATATTTGGTGTTTTGATTTCAAATTTAGTGCGTAGCACTGGTAGTTGTCATGTTGAATGTTAAAACAAAATAATACAAGCAAGTAAGTACTGTAAATTTACATGATTAAGTATATTACTACTAAAACGGGTATTTTGAAACAATTGTGTTGAAGCTCCGACTTCAGAGTGACAGAGATTTCTTTTAACCACAGCAAATGTCCCAGCTGTTGAAATATCTTTTCAACAAACGTTAATTCAACAATCGCTGGAACCTGGGAAAGGGTTTAACTTTAACATATGTAATCGATCGCGAATCCTAGCAATAGGTCAGGGCAGGCTTCCAGCCGATTACACCGCGCTTTCATTAAGATTTGCTAGTTTAAGTGCTCATTGAAATACGCTGTCAAATCGAGATCGAAAACCACAATTGATACAAATCTCAGTTGGTACTTTAATATTCTATTATTATTGTTTTTATATTCTAGTTTTAAAATTGCTATTTTATTACTATTTTTGTGGGATTTGCGTGTTTTGTGTGATATGAAAAAAGTACCGATCCCCCTTTTTTGATTCGTCATTGTTACTGTTTACCCCCAAAACGAGTTTGGTTATAGTAAGGGCAGGGGGGTTTGGGGGGGGGGCGGCAGCCCCCCCAACCTTCTTAAACTTTTTATAAAATAAAATAAAATTTTGTACTTTAACGGACCACCCTCGTTAATATGTAAAATAACTGATTACAGGTAGTATGCAGATTAACGAGTGTCTAGTCGGTAGGGTGCAGAATACCTAGGTAATTTCAAGATTACCTAGTTAATCTTAGAAATTGAAAAAAAATTCGCTCTTTAACGGATCACCCTCGTTAATCTGCAAATTACCTAGGTTATCTGTAAATTAACTGATTTCCGGACTTTAACTGTAACATATATATATTTAAATATAAATTTTTTTACAGGACAGTAACACTAACATCCATGCCGAACGGGGATTCGAACCCCAGACGTACGGCTTTGCAGTTAGATGCTCTAATCACTAGACCATTACTTCGGCATTTATGTATAATTTTACATAAATAAAAATACCTAATAGAGAATTTAAAGTGAATCCATCCCACCCGATCCTCATGAATGTGAAATTTGTAAATTTAACCTCATAGAACATAGAATAAAGAAGTTAGAATAAATAGTGAATTAAGAATTACTAGCGCCCACGCTTTTATTTTTAGTAATTACCCAGGTCAAAATTTTATGCTGGAACTAGCATAGAAATATGCTAGGTTTTGCTAGTTTTTGCTATGCATGCTAGATATGTATGCTAGGTTATGCTAGCTTATGCTAGCTAGCATGTGATGCTATGTAGCTAGCTTACGCAAAAATAGCAGGGCATGCTAGGTAACAAGCATCCAATGCTTTTTTGCAGTTCAAGCTTTCTTCATAGCATGGAGTGTTAGGTACCTTGATATGCTATTTTATGCTTTTTTATGCTATCTACCATGAGATGATATGTAGCTAGCTTACGCAAAAATAGCATGACATGCTAGGTAACAAGCATCCAATGGTTTTTAGCAGTTCAAGCTTTCTTCATAGCATGGAGAGCTAGGTACCTTGATATGCTATTTTATGCTTTTTTATGCTATCTACCATGAGATGCTATGTAGCTAGCTTACGCAAAAATAGCATGGCATGCTAGGTAACAAGCATCCAATGCTTTTTAGCACTTCAAGCTGTCTTCATAGCATGGAGAGCTAGGTACCTTGATATGTTATTTTATGCTTTTTTATGCTAGCTACCATGCGATGCTATGTAGCTAGCTTACCCAAAAATAGCATGGCATGCTAGGTAACAAGCATCCAATGCTTTTTAGCACTTCAAGCTGTCTTCATAGCATGGAGAGCTAGGTACCTTGATATTCTATTTCATGCTTTTTTATGCTAGCTACCATGCGATGCTATGTAGCTGCTAGCTTACGCAAAAATAGCATGGCATGCTAGGTAACAAGCATCCAATGCTTTTTAGCAGTTCAAGCTGTCTTCATAGCATGGAGAGCTAGGTACCTTGATATGTTATTTTATGCTTTTTTATGTTAGCTACCATGCAATGCTATGTAGCTAGCTTACGCAAAAATAGCATGGCATGCTAGGTAACAAGCATCCGATGCTTTTTAGCAGTTCAAGCTGTCTTCATAGCATGGAGAGCTAGGTACCTTGATATTCTATTTCATGCTTTTTTATGCTAGCTACCATGCGATGCTATGTAGCTAGCTTACGCAAAAATAGCATGACATGCTAGGTAACAAGCATCCAATGCTTTTTAGCAGTTCAAGCTGTCTTCATAGCATGGAGAGCTAGGTACCTTGATATGTTATTTTATGCTTTTTTATGTTACCTACCATGCAATGCTATGTAGCTAGCGTAAGCAAAAATAGCATGGCATGCTAGGTAACAAGCATCCGATGCTTTTTAGCAGTTCAAGCTGTCTTCATAGCATGGAGAGCTAGGTACCTTGATATTCTATTTCATGCTTTTTTATGCTAGCTACCATGCGATGCTATGTAGCTAGCTTACGCAAAAATAGCATGGCATGCTAGGTAACAAGCATCCAATGCTTTTTAGCAGTTTAAGCTATCTTTATAGTATAGAGAGCTAGGTAATTTGATTTGCTATTGCATATACTCTGCCAGCACGGGATGCTATTTAGCTAGCAAACGAAAAAATAATACTTTAGTAAATATGAAATTGCGTACAAATACCTCAGACGTTAACATTATACCTCAGATTTAAACATTGAATTGAACCAAAAAAATTGAGTTAAAATAACTTTTTTGAAAAATTTAAATAAAAAAACTCTGATTAAAATATTAAGTACAGTTACAATATTTTTTGAAAAATCTTGCGCAGAGTGAAGAAGTTGTGAAGTTTTTTCCTTTTGATTACTTTTATAAAAAATTATAAAAACCTTTTAAAATTTTGAGTATTTATGTGTTGATATATAGTTATAAGGAAGTAAAAATTTCAATTTTCTACAAATTTTAGTTTTTGTGCAATATTAAAATTCGAAAATAAGATAATCTTTTTATGTACTTAAGAGTCCTGGTTAGTCTTTACGCAAAAATAGCATGACATGCTAGGTAACAAGCATCCAATGCTTTAAAGCTGTTAATTAGCCACTTTCATAGCATGCATGTTATGTAGGTATACCTAATAAAGAAATATAGCAAGGAATGCTATATGTTCCAGCATTCAATGCTTATTTAAATCTTCAAGCTACCTTCATAGCATTGAATGGTAGGTTAACCTTGATCGAACGGGAACGGGTGCCTCGTGGTCATGCCATGTTAAGCCTACATGTTCTGACTTTGACGCTGAATAGCTCCGGATATATTTGAATCCCAGCTTAGTGGTTTATATTTTCTGAAAGCGTAAGAAAAGTTGTTTCTAGCAATAGGTTCAACTAAGACGTGGTATAAAAATTGTGCAATCTAGAAAATTTATTTTTTAGTGTTTCAAGACGATTTTTCAGGATTTCTCCAAAAATAATTGTCGTAGAACTTATTAATAACCATATTCTTGAAGAACTTTTTGAACCTTTTTAGATAGATGCCGTTTCTTCTGGAGAAAAGGAGTTAGGGGCGTTAAAAAGTGAAAATAAAAACGAGCATGTGGTTCTAAAACCTCTAAATATGGGTCCAGACCTTTAGTGTCATACATCATTTAATAGGAAATATTAAGGAGGTACATATGCTAAAATTTGAGAATCCTACCTCTAAAATTAAGGACGTGACACCCAATTTCAGTTTTCCAATAAAACCGGAAAAACTCCCGAAATAGGGAGCCAATCCCCTTATGCTTTACAAATTCTTAATCTACTAAATGATGTGAACCCGATGATGTAAAACACTTGGGGGTCTATTTATATTTTTACTCTTTCCTTCTTTTTCTCATAGCCAAAAAACGTAGTGAATTCCTATGAAGACAAGTTAATCACTTTTATGTTTGAAAATTCCTGGATGACGTCAGAATCACCATGTAAACTCGAATTTCTGGAAAAAGCTTTCCATATTACTCTACTACCATAATAAAAATTTAAAAAAATTCAAACTTAAAATTAAATACCAATTATTAGGCTTTTTCGGACTTGTGTTTTTTACTCGAAATACCGGGTTTTTTTTCGACTCTGAAAAGCCTTAAATATTTAGCGAATTGCTTGAAAATTTAACATGAGGTGCATTTTGAGGTCCTCTTTAAGAATTTGTCAAAGAAAAAATAATTAAATAGCGTTTGTTGGGTTTAAAACGACAAAAGCGTACTCTTTCGACACTGAAATACCTGTAAATAATAATTGAGACTTGCAAATAGGAAAAAAATGCATGCATTAATATAAATTAATAAAAAATAATTACATAATTTGCTAAGTAAAAAAATAAAGCTGCGCAAGGGTAAATGAACGTAAACTAAGAACAAGAGATACATGTCACAATCTCACCCCCGCACTAACAAACAGATCGGATGGGCTGTTGGATTTATTTCAATGGTGTATTTGTTTTCACAGATTTTGCAAATTTATTTTCAAATTTTATAAAGATTTCTTTTTAAAGCTCGGTGTTTTTAATCGAGTAGTATAATTTTCATTTTATAAATTGAGCCACGCGAAGAATTCGAATTTATTAGGTTTTACTTGGGAAAATGGCAACACCAAGTTTGATGTTTATTTATTTTCGGGTTCGGCGCCGGCGCTGCCGGCGCCATGTTCCTTTCGTGTTTGCGGAAACACGTTTCTTCGTATTTCAAGTAAGTTAAATCCTCAATTTTTTTTATCCAGAGTTACCAGGTTTCATCTGTTTTTCTGCTGGGGTCCTGTTTTAGGAATAACCACATTCTAATCCTATTTTAGTGTATGCCAGTAGCGGCTCTTACTAAACGAGCTCGAGCACGTTTACCCCCAGTCCCAGTGAAATTGAATTAATTACATTCAGGGCTTAAATTACACTTCTTGGTTTTCAGTAAATATTTACATTTTAACTGATGCTGAAATAGTAGCGCACCGGTACTTATTTGGTTAGAATTTAAGCCCTGATTATGATTAGAAATCAAAGGAAAGGAAATATTTTTTAAAAATCGATTCAAAATTTTACCGTTTTCTGGATGTATTTCAAGCTTCCCTTTTATTTAAATAATGAAAACAATATAATGAAACTAAGTCCTAATGCTAATTGAAATATTTTTACAGTGTTTTAGTTCTTACATATTATTCAGTACTTATTGTTTTGAGCCATTTAGCTTCAAACTTGACACTCGCCTGGCTTATCTTAAAGTCAGTGGCGGATTTCCAAATGTGCCGCCTATAGGCTGAAAGAAAATTTGCCGCCTATATGCTATACATCTTACAAAACTAAACAGAGGAGTCATTTCAGTTTTTGGTTAGGGGGCCATAGATTTTAAGTGCGTTTGGTACACGCCGTGACTTGACTTTTGGTTTCTTATTTCCTTTGGGGGGGTGTGGTCTAACTGAACGTCTGAACGTGTTCTTAAGGTCCCGAGTGTATTTATATCTGAAGTGTTAGATCACTTAAAAGTAATGTTTTACACGAAATATTACAATTTTACATTGTAAGCTCGAAATAAAAATGGGGGGTCTGGGGTCACCCCCAGAACATTTTTGAAACCTTGCAACACACTCCTTACAGAGACCCTTACACAGGGCCGTAACTAGACTTTTTTCCGGGGAGGGGGTGTTGGCAAAAAAAATTTCTTGAAACTTTACTTCGATTTTGTTGGTGACCTAGGTAAGACAGCGGCGGATCCAGGATTTGGTATTGGGGGCTGAAAATTTTCAATATCAAATTCGACTTCTAATACCATAGAAAAGGGGTCGGGGGTCCACCCCTAGAATATTTTTGGAAATTTAGTTATGAGAAGCAGATTTTCAACACGTTTTGGTGGACATACATTTTCAAGAATTTAATTTGCATTTTGATAGGATTTTTGCATTTCGACGAACTTTTTACAGAAAAGTTGTAAATAATACGGTTCGAAATTCCAAAGGGGGGTCTGGGTGTCCTCCCCCAGAAAATTTCTAGAAATTTGACCCTAAAAACAGGATTTTAACTCGTTTTAGAGTCGCTTTTCCCCTTTTTTACACCCCTGAGTTCCCACTTCCCTTCTTTCTCTTAGTTAGCTCTTATTCCTTTTGAGGAGGGGGCTAAAGTCCCCTAGCCCCCTGGATCCGCTAGTTTGATGAGTAGAACTCCTAACTCACGGCCCCTTTATGATTTCACTCTTTTTTAGACTAACCCGAAGAGGACCAGTAAGTCCCGTATTTTCAAGGAACGACTGTTATAGTAGATTTCATTAGGGGGTTGGAGGTTCTCCCCAAGAAAAATTTTGAATTTTTAACCTTAAAAGTAGGGGGTTTAATGCATTTTAAGGCTAATTTTTAAGGAAAAACAGTAAGTAAAAAATTGATGTCAAAACTCGGGGGGTTTGAACCCCCAAACCCCCCCTGGAGACGGCCCTGCCCTTACAGTTCCATGAAAACCACAGAATATTCTGGGGGAAAAAGTTTTAAAAACGTCAAACGGGGGCAGAGGTCCTCCCCCAGAAAATATTTTTGGAAATTTCCCCCAAACTTGTGTTTATCTAGTTTTAAACTCTATGGACAGGAGAGATCACCAAAAGGGAAAAGCTTCTTGTAGGCAGATATTTTTTAAAAAATTGCCTATTAAAGTAGTGTTTTAGCTCATTTTGAGACCCTTTGGGTAACAAAGAGGACACAGTTCCTTGTAAACCACAGAATTGCTTTTTTGAAAGGACGTTCTAGTCTGAGCTTATGTTTAGTGTTTCATTTCTCCTCTCCTTTTTTTATTCAGAAAAAAATTCTGCAGTCAAAAATTTGCCGCCTACTAAAATTTGCCGCCGTAGGCTATAGCCTAGCTAGCCTATTTAGAAATCCGCTACTGCTTAAAGTACTAGAATTTTTTTAGGTTTCGATCTTTTCGAATATTCACTTGAATCAAAAGCACATACAACTGAGAAACGGGCAAGCAGAAGCTTTCGTTATGCTGGCTCGGGGAGACAATTCTTTAATTTGGGCCTGACCATGAAGGATGTCGCACTAATTTTACCCAATTTGACCCCCTCCCCCCTTTGTCACAAACTGTTATACTTTCCCCTCCCCCCCTTTGTCACGTCACGCTGTTAAATCAATAATATGTCTAATACACGAATTTGAAAGTGCCCGGAACCCACTTTTGAGCTGACCCCTCCTGATAATTTCATTTCTATCAACCTTCAAGCATACATGTGATTCCTTCGCAAATTGGCGGAAATCCGCCAATTTGTTAAGCATAATTAAAATCCGACAATATTCGATTTGCCAAACTATAATTCCACTTTCTTATTTTCCAAATCAGTTTTTACTGAAAACTCTGGCTGCAAGTGTTACCTAGTAATAAATTTTAAGTAAAATCAGAAAAAACATGGAAGTAATATGAAGACCAGTTAATATTTAAGCTGAAAAATATGACTATCATATCGAATCGTAGATCTCGGGAAGTAAAAGCCTATGGACCCACTCTATTTAAAATGAAGGAAAATTTGGGTGCCATAGATAATATTAGAAAAAATGTGCCATCTAGAATTTTTTTAAAAATATTTTCTGCCAATTTATTGTTATAGTAATCACATGCACATGTATGTTTAAGATACCTTTTGAGAGAACAATAAGTGTACGATTGCTTTAACGATTATAAGGGTTTTTTGTTGATTTTCAGCTGCGGGATGTGATGTTACTTTTACACCCCCTCCCTCCCCCTTGTCACAAATTGAGTTACATGTAAAATTTTTTTAACTATTATAATATGAAATACAATAATTTTCCTTTAATAGTGAGATTGATATCACTTTTTAATTCTTATTTTCAGTTATTTTTAGAGGCATGTAATTTAAGTATGCTACCGCTACCCTCTCAATTAAATTAGATCAAATTTTTTTGCTGTTAAAACAGTTTCACATCACAACAACGAGTCGACAGTAAGAGATAAGGAGGAGGATAGCCTAGGAATTTACTCCTTCCCACGTAAGGATTTGAAAAAACTCTAATTTACTACAGACGTGAAAATATTTTTTCTACGATTCAGTAGCCCAGTCTAAATTATTAGATTCATAACCATTGAATTTTTTTTCCACCTGCAGGCCCACCTCCACTGCATTTAGCTGGCTGCTGAAGACATGTGCACCTATTATCTGTACACCATCAAATAACCTAAACTAAAGGACTAATGGACAGCCTGGAGGGATAAAGTTAAAAGTAAGTAACACTTGTCTTAAAGGTTTGTAAAATATAGTGTGTTTCTGGGTTTATATCCAGGAATTGTTTTCGGAAATTTAACCGTCATAATGAACGTATGTTATAATAGGATTTACAGTTATGCAGAGACTACATATTTTTCAAAACATTCAAATTTTTATACTTGAACCAGATGCTGTATTTTGAAAAATTCACCTCTTGCTATTCCTATGGGTGGCCCTGGAATTTACGACTAATCCCTTGAACATTCATGAAATCCTTATTTATTATCTACCAAGAAATAAGTTTTTACAATTCCGTATCCCTGTCTAAATGATAAGATTTGTAATCAAATCATTAAATTAACTTTTGTCTTCTACCTGCAGGCCCACCTCTACGACATCAGGCTGGCTGCTGAAGACGTTTGCCAATCTGCACCAAATGGATAAAAGGATAAAGTAAATAGCCAAATGGATAAAGTAAGAAGTAAGTAACATTTGTCTTTATAAGTGTATACCTTGAGCTATACAGGGTGTTTCAAAATTGCGTTGCACGGCTTTTATTCGAAACCAGCGCCTCCTAGGATCATGGAAGTAAGGTCTACCCCTAGGTAAGTGACCCTGGGGAATCCATTGAGATGACTTACAGCGCCCCTAGTGGCGAAATTAAAAAGTTAAAAAAATTAATTTAAAAACTAGAGGAGATAGAACAAAAACCTCAGTGAGAGTATTGTTGCCAACGTCAAGAAGAACTCATTGAAAAAAATTTGATCAAAATATCTTGAATATTCGCGGAGATATTAGCATGTGAAAATAGCACTTTTTCGGGGGTCAAAAAGGAAAAAGTTCGCATATTTGCAAATTTTTCAGTGTTATTGTGTAGTTTTGTGTTTTTTTAGTTGAAAGAACACAAAATTTTATCAAAAATTCAAAAAAATTTGCAAATATGCGAACTTTTTACTTTTTGACCCCCGAAAAAGTGCTATTTTCACATGATAATATCTCCGCGAATATTCAATATATTTTGATCAAATTTTTTTAATGAGTTCTTCTTGACGTTGGCAACAATACTCTCACTGAGGTTTTTGCTCTATCTCCTTTAGTTTTTAAATTAATTTTTTTAACTTTTTAATTTCGCCGCTAGGGGCGCTATAAGTCATCTCAATGGATTCTCCAGGGTCACTTACCTAGGGGTAGACCTTACTTCCATGACCCTAGGAGGCGCTGGTTTCGAATAAAAGCCGTGCAACGCAATTTTGAAACACCCTGTATATGTGTGTACCAATTTATTTAATTATTCTTATTCCAAAGGATTTTGTTAAAAAGACAATGGATTTAATGGGTAATATTATTAACATGCTGTGAAAAAAATGCATGAAGAATAAATATAGTAAAGCAGAAAATTTATTAAGTTATTTATTATCTTGTATACTGTTTTCTTTAAAACTGTTTAAATCTATCACGCGAATTCATGATCAAAGAGGAGCTAACAAGTACAAAGCAGCACCCTTGGCGGCGCTAGCGCTGGGGAGTTAGTCATTGTGGAATATCGCTTCCCGGACCGCCAAAACGTTTTAAAAATCATAAGTATGTATTTTTGCACTACAAAATTTAGTTCTACCTGTTTTTAAGGGTCAAATTTCCAAAAATTTCCTGGGGGAAACCCCCAAACCCCCATTTTTCATGTAAAAACTTCTAATAATATTAAATATAACAACATAATAAAACATATGCGTACTCAAATTACATCTTTGTAATAATATATCTGTATTTGAAGAAAATAATTTAAAGTAGTAATAGTAGCCTATTTTTCTCCGGACCTCGATGAAAATTTTCTAAATTATTTGGATCCCAAGTAAAATTACTTGCGGACCCCTGCTCTAAGGTATAGCTATTTTTTGTTACGCAGACTACATATTAATTTTCAAACATTAAAATTTTATCGTTTTTAAATGGCTGTACATATTTTTAAAAAATACAAAATACTTCACCTTTTTTTACCCGAACTTAAGTATTTCGGGGCAACACATTTAAATATTCCTAGGGATGACTCAGGAATTTATGATTCCGCCCTGAAAGGATTTACAAAACCCTTATTATCTACATTTTATCTTCCAAGAAATATTTTTTACAATTCAGCATCCCTGTCTTAATTATAAGATTTGTAATCATTCGATTAACTTTTATCCTTTACCTTAGGCCCACCTCCACTGCATCGGGATGGCTGCTAAAGACGAGTGCCTGATCTGCACACCATCAAATAGCCTGAAGGCCAGTTGAAAGTAAGTAAAATTTGTCTTAAGTGTTTGTAAAATATATAGAGGAGAGTGGGGATGAACGGGACAGCTCAATTTTTTATACCTTAACTAACTTTAAATTTTTGTTATTTCAGCCATAAGATAGTACCTAGCCCAGGGGTTCCCAATAAAATTTTAGCGAGGACCCCCTTTACAATTAATTTACTGATGAGGACCCCTTAAACTTAAAGGCTTAAATTTTCAATCGATTTCAAAACCGAAACTATATGTATTCAAAACCGAAACTATCGTATTTTAGTCAATAAAAAATTGCAAAAAACCATCTTTGGTGGTAAACAGAGGCTGCGCTACCTACATTAATCTATTTGTACTACAGTGACAATTAACTAACAAAACTAACGAATGAACTGCTGAGTAGGATAATGGTTACTTCAAATTAAGGAAAATAAAAAAATACTTAATTTCTCGGTGACATTTCGTGGACCCCTTGGACACAGGCCGCGGACCACCTATTGGGAATCCCTGACCTAGCCTATTCAAGAAATTGTGTTCATTAACATCAGCTTCTGTTTTTGGATAAATTAGGCTACTAAATGTGTTTTCCCATACCTAAAGTAACTTTTATTGTTTTACTTCTATAATTTTAAAAAATAATGTAATTTAAGCTAAAAATTTTACCGTGTGTTGAAAGAGTTGGGATGAATGGGACAGGGGATTAACAGGAGGACAGCTCAATTTTTATACCTTAACTTCGCTTTAAATTTTGTTATTTCAGCCATAAGATATAGTATACCTAACCTATTCAAGAAACTGTGTTCATTAACATCAGCTTCTATTTTTGTATAAATTAACACAAACACAAGTCCTTTTGTTCTTTCAGCTCTCAGTGGTTGAGGTTTGTGTTATTTCTATTAATGCTACTAGCTTTTTTATGGGTTTATACTTTTAGGAGTGCAAATTGATAATTTTTGATGCCTAGACCAAACCACCAAAGCCATTCCATTCCTGTGGTTACATTTTCCTGCCATTCTGAAGGAACTTTCATAAAAATGGGACCTAACTTCATAAAACCTAACTTGTTTGAATAACAGTTTAACCATAACATATTTGAGATGAAAGTTGCAAGTATTTGCTCATTAACACTTCGCATATTCACACATTAGTTTGGAACATAAAATACAAGTTTTTGCACCCTATTTTAGTAACTTTAGTACAAATACAAATTAAGTCGACCAACTACAGGCAAGCGTTGAGTTGCGTTACTTAACTGACTTATTTAACTGAGTGTTTCTTAAATGAGTTGAATATAGCATCCTATTCATGAAAATTTTTTAAAACAGGAAATGAAGTGATGATGGAACTGTTCCATTCATCCCCATACCCACTTATATTTAAAAAAACAAATCTAGACAAAGAAAAAATGCATGGATTTTCTCCATTTAAATTTTAAACTATACAAATATAAGTGCTCTTTCATCACACAGTAAAATTTTTAGCTTAAGTTAAATTATTTTTTAATAATTATAGAAGCAAAACAATAAGTTACTATAGGTATGGGAAAACACATTTTCTAAACTTTAATAAAAATAACTTTGTTAATTTTTAATAACAAATTCAGTGTTTAAAAAATAACTTATTTTTAAAATTTCTGAACTTTTTTTCAACCGTCCCATTCATCCCCGTGGTGGGGTTCATCCCCACCACGGGAATGAATGGGACAAAATACATGCATTCGTAAAAACTTGGAGTTTAAATGATGGCTAATTCATTGAATACATGAAATTATAATGTAACCAAGAGTTCAATTATTGGTTTTAAACTTACAGGATTGAAAAATGTTAATTTTTTTCAATATTAACAAAAATGTGAAATTTGTCCCATTCTTCCCCGCTCTCCCCCAAGGTGTTTCTGGGTTTCTCAAGGAATGGTTTTTGGAAATTTAACCCTCATAATGAACTCTACCCAAATTTTATTAGAATGAAAATTCCAATTTAAATAAAGCACAGTATCAAGGGGGTATACAGGGTGTTTTTAAACAGTGTAAAACAGGCTATTTTCTTAAATATTTCATTTAGACACATACTTCCAAATACAAATTTTCCTTTTGTGAGGGTGTAAATTAGATGAATTTAATTTAAACTTTAGAAAATGCAGATAATTTTTTATCTGGCCCTCATAGTTTTAAATTTTCAATCAGACAAATTTTCCCCTGCTTGATTTTCAAATAGAAAAAATTCACTGAGATGCATGTATAAATTTTATGGGGTCTTCACAAATTAATTTTTGAAGCTATTATATCACCACATAAAAACAGGTTCAACTTAAATGTGTGGATAAACCCTATTTTGCTCTCAAAAAGATGTTATGAGTCACAAATTTTTGATAGTTAAAATCGGTGCTCTTGGTCACTAATTTTAAATATCTAAGTGGGCTTTGAAGTCATGGAAATGCTTGTCGTAATAAAGAAATAAAAATATAGTTGTGGAAATTTTAATAGAATAGAAACTACTTGTGGTCTGTATAAAAATATATTCTGCATTTTCTTTGAGACCCCCCATAAAGTAATCACCAGTCTCATCTAATGTTTCTCCTCTTTAAAAGAAAATTTGCAGTTGTAAGTATATGAGTGAGGAAATGTGTAAGTTTAATTTTTATGGTTGGTTACTCTAGGTTGGGACCTTTCAAAGTACATTTTAATTTAGCATTTGTAGTCATTTTTTTGTCATTTCATGTTCTATTTCTATTTCAGATCAAATGAGAAAATATCTGATGAACATAAAAAGGACTGGCCTAAGAAAGAAAAACATTGTATTGGATATTTGTTAAAATGTTGAAGCTCTAAATAAATATTTTTAAATGTTAAGCTCTATTCTATATTTTTGTTTCCAAAGAAAATAAATTCATGAGTATAATTATTTTAATTATGTACAATTGCCTGTATAAAAATGCTAAAATAAATAAAAACCGATACAGGTAAAATTGCTCTTAAGGAATAATTATAACTTAATTTAGAAAAGTAATGTGATAGGCTGTAAAAATGCAAATTTTTTCTAGCAACACTAGCTAGAATTTGTATGCTAGGAAGCAAAAGCTAGTTTTGCATGCTAGAATAGCTAGCTTTTCCTAGCAGCAAAAGCTAGTTTTGCATGCTAGAATAGTAAGCTTTTCCTAGCAGCAAAAGCTAGTTTTGCATGCTAGAATAGCAAGCTTTTAATAGCAGCACAAGCTAGTTTTTGCATGCTGGTATAGCTAGCTTTTCCTAGCAGCACAAGCTAGATTTTTATGCTAGAATAGCAAGCTTTTAATAGCAGCACAAGCTAGTTTTTGCATGCTAGATTAGCAAGCTTTTCCTAGCAGCACAAGCTAGATATTTATGCTTGAATAGCAAGCTTTTTCTAGCAACAATTCCTAGGATGGCGAACCTTTTCCAGCTATACATGCTATGATGGAGTCCATTTTCCAGCAACGCATGCTATGTAATCAATAATTTTCTAGCAACACATGCTGGAATAGTGGTCATTTTCTAGCAACACATGCTAAAATAGTGGTCATTTTATAGCAACGCATGCTAGAATAGCGGTCATTATCCAGCAACACATACTAGTTTTTTGATGCTAGGTAGCATGAAAAGTGGGCCAATATATGACATGGCATGCTAGGTGATTATGCTGGAACTAGCAAAAATTATCCAGCAACACATGCTAGTTTTTTGATGCTAGGTAGCATAAAAAGTGGGCCAATACATGACATGGCATGCTAGGTGATTATGCTGGAACTAGCAAACATTATCCAGCAACACATGCTAGAAAACCAAATATTACCTAGCAACACATGCTGGAAAAAACGATAGTTTTCTAGCAACACATGCTATTTTTTTTATGCTAGGTAGCATAAAAAGTGGGCCAATACACGACTTGGCATGCTAGGTGATTATGCTGGAACTAGCAAACATTAATGCTAGTTTATGCTATTTTTCCTAGCTTAAATATAGCATGCCATGATTGTCTAGCAAAGAAATTCCAGCATAAATTTTGACCTGGGTAGAAAATCAGTTATTTTTTACTTACCAAAAAGTTATTTTCTACTTCCCAATAAATTATTTGTCAAACCGAATAAATTATTTTTGACCTTTTAGAACACTTCAATAAAAGCGTTTTTTAAAAAATCTTTTTTTTACTTTTTTTATTTGAAATCCTCTTTTGAAATTAGGGGGTTCAGGGTTTTCTCTGATGGAAATTCCAGCAGCGAAAAGCGATTTTAGGCTAGGTTTACGATGATTCTAGATGCTTTTATTGCATTAAAAATTAGTAAGGCAATACTTAAAGTTAACGGCCCAATTTTGTGCTTAAAATATTGTTGTTCAGGCTAAGGGGGTTTAGAACCCTTAACCCCCCTTATATACGACACTGTACTGACTAATATAAATACAACATAGAAAACAACATAAATACAACATAAAGTGCAGCTTGTTAGATATTAATCATTTAATATACTATATACAAGAATTTACAAAGTTAAGAGATTAACATTCTAGTGCCGGTTCCGTTATTCGGAACTCCCAAAAACAGAACTAACTGAAGTACTTCTACAGTCACAATTAACTTATACACTACAGTACCCTCCCCTTAAATTTTCACAAATTAAGTTTATCGGGGGGTCGAATTGTTCTTTTCGATCTTCTCAATATCGGAGGCACTGGCGGGACTGGATCTCCCGAAGTCACGGCATCAGCTGTAGCACCTCCAGGTTCAGGATTAACTGGGGTCTCCATAGGCTGAGGTTCCACGCTGGCTCCTGGATCTGAAGATTGGGTATCTGCAGTTGCAGACACCCCATGTAGCACAGAAATACCGGCCAATATCGATTTTGCGATATTGGCCACTGCCAAAATGGCCCTCTTTACAATACCGGCCAATGTCAATTTTCGATACCTGCTAATACCGTACAGCACTGGACAATGTCGGATTTCTGATGTTCATTTTTTCGATATCTGACCGTATTGACAAGTAAAATTGGCCATTATTCTTCTTACAATATCGGCCTTTGCCAAAATATAAATATCGGCCAGTTACGAATTCGACATTATTAAATACGTCCAGCATCAATTAATGTCAGAATTAAGGGATTCGTTTTTTTTTATATTGGCCGATTTTATAAGGCATTCGTTACTGCGGTAGGAATACCGTCCAGCACCAATCAATGCCAGAATTAAGGGATTCGTTTTTTCGGATATTGGGCGAATTTATAAGGCATTCGGTACTGCGGGAGGAAAACCGTCTAGCACCAATCAATGCCAGAATTAAGGGATTCGTTTTATTGGATATTGGCCGATTTTATAAGGCATTCGCTACTGCGGTATGAATACCGTCCAGCACCAATCAATGCCAGAATTAAGGGATTCGTTTTTTTGGATATTGGCCGATTTTATTAGGCATTCGCTACTGCGGTAGGAATACCGTCCAGCACCAGTCAATGCCAGAATTAATGGATTCGTTTTTTTGGATATTGGCCGATTTTATAAGGCATTCGGTACTGCGGGAGGAATACCGTCCAGCACCAATCAATGCCAGAATTAAGGGATTCGTTTTTTGGATATACTGATTTTTTTAAAATGCTTATTAAATTCTGTAAATTGATTAGAATGTTGTTAGACAAAATTAAACATTCAAAAATTATCATAAAATTGTTAATAATTACAATATCTTTTATGGTGCTGGCTCCCTTTACAACATAATCTTATCTTATAATTTGATACTTCTCTAATAATTAAAAACTAAACATTGAATAGAACGTCACTTTTCCAATTGAATATTATACAGTAAAAGCAAAAATGTACTATACCTGCTTCAGAACTTAACATCTTCCAAACGAAAAAATTACACCTATAAATGACAAAATTTTCTTTCCTATTTGCAATACTTACATACTTGAAAACACTCAAAATACAGCAGCAAATATTCACTATTTTATTGAGTAAAACAATAATTTATTTAAATAAATACTTTTTCCAGGGTTGGACATAATGTTTAAATATTTATTTACAAAATTGTTATAGCACATGATCTGAATAAAAATTCAGGACAACCTTAAGTAATTGAATTAATTAAGAGAAGCAGTTCACTGGTATTTCACCGATGAGAAGCCCATTTGAAAAGGGTGAATTGTACTCAATCACAAAAATTTTTATCCTTCTTTCTATAACTATTTTTGCAAAATTTTGATATTAATATTAGGTTTGAAAATAAATTGTGACAATGATTACTAAAAACATCATGCCTCATTTTTGTGTAAAAATTAAAATCAATCTTTATATTGATTCAGTTAAATTAATTTTACTTGAAGAGTTATGTGTTTATTTCTTTAAAATAATAATTAATTAGTGATAAAAATGAAAATTCAGTAATTAATTGATAGTAGTCATGCACACAGATAATAGAGCCCCATTATCTGTAGTTTTGTATGTGAAAAAAAATTAATTGAGAAAACATGACTAAAATTTAAAAAAAAGAGCTTTCAATAAAAATCATCCACATACTTGTACTTTAAGATTTGATACCAGGTAAAAAATAAGATTTTAATTCTTGTATAGTTTATCACAATTATTGATTCCAAACCCTGCTGTATTTACCCCTTTCTGTATTAAAAATTTTTGTTATTGGTGGCAAAAATTTTATCTTGAAATTGCAGGCAATGTAGAATAACTTTAACCTATCTCTCCCAGTTACATATCTAGCAGATAAATTTTTTATTTAAATTGTGGCAGTTTGACATTTTTGATTTAAATCTGTTATGTATCTATCTGTATTATTGTTCTCTGTATTATTGTTTATTGTTAACTGTTGCTTTAATCTATATTATTATTTACTATTAACTGCAGCCTTAACCTTATGATTTCTTATATAAGTTCCTCCCGCAATAAAAGTTTATTCGGTTCCAACCTCGTCTGGTTCTTCATTGCCTGCTGTACTTACTTTCAAATTTCAAATATATAAAATTGGCGACGGTTTGGAAAATCAATGGCGGCTCTCGGTAGTATTGAGCCCTTCGATCCTGCGAATCCTGACGATTGGGACACGTGGAAAGAGCGCCTACAATTTTTTCTTTTGGCCAACGATGTTGTGGACCCTGCAAAGAAGCGTGCCGTCTTTTTGTCGGTTTGCGGAAAGGAAACTTATGGCCTTCTGAAGTCTTTACTTTCTCCCGTATTGCCGTCGACCCCAACAATTGAGGTGTTGCTTGGAAGGCTTTCTGATCACTTTCGGCCAACATTATCTGAAGTGTCTAACACCGTCAGATTTTTTTCAACGTTCCCAGCGGCCTGGGGAAGGTATGGCAGTTTACTTGGCAGAACTGAGGAAGTTGGCAGTGGATTGTAATTTTGGTGGAAATCTGGAACGGCAGCTTAGAGACCGTTTTGTGAGTGGATTGGTTGATGAAGCTTGTCAACGAAGACTTCTTGCGGAATCTGCCCTTACTTTGGACGACGCTCTTCAGAAAGCGAAAGCGTCAGAGGCCGCTGCAGAACAGCAAATTTCAATTCGAGGAAAGGTTTCGGGTGTAAACCTTACCAACAAGCGAGAAAGTAAACAGATGCCGTGGAAGCGTAAACAAAGAAGGCCCAACCAGCAGTCAAGCAGTTCCAGGACTACAGGCTCTTGTCATAGTTGCGGAGGTTTCCATAAGAGGATAGATTGTCGCTTTCGTGAAGCAGAATGCCACAACTGTGGAATTAAAGGTCACATTGCAAAGGTTTGCCGGAAGGACAGGAATAGTAAACCCAACCCTCGAGCAGTGCAGGAGGTTTCGGAAAAGCCCGATCGTGGAGATGCCAGAATATTCTACACGTCAGTTTCTTCGGTTGCGAATTCAGTCCAAAAAGAAAAAAATTTGGTGAAAATCAACGACCAAGACTGTTGGATGGAGGTTGATAGTGGATCCGAGTATTCGATTGTGTCGGAGGATACTTTCAAGCGTCTTTTCAAAGGTAAACAACCTTTTCGTGATACCTCGGTTCGTTTGCAGGATTTCCAAAAGCGGGAAATCGCACTTTTGGGTTCTTGTAAAGTTGACGTTTCATTTAAAAATCACCGTGCAGATCTGTTGCTTCTGGTAGCCAAGGGTGATCGTGCTAACCTTTTTGGTTATAGCTGGTTTAAACCTTTGGGTTTAAAGATTGTGGGTATCAACAGCGTAGACGATTTCAGTGCCGTACAAGCTGTTGTGGAAGACTTTGATGAGGTCTTTCGGCCTGGATTAGGACTTTGCAATTCCCATCCGATCAACTTGCACATCGATCCTTCTATCCCACCAGTTCGGATGAAACCGCGACGTGTTGCCTACGCTCTGAAGCCTAAGATTGATGAAGAGCTGAATCGCTTGCTTAGAGAAGGGGTGATAGAACCAATCACGAATCCTAGGTGGTCTACGCCAATCGTGCCTGTGCCAAAGCCAGACGGATCTGTTCGTTTATGTGCTGATTACAAGGTCACACTGAATCCAGCCCTTCAGGGTTACGCCTACCCAATCCCGGCCATAAGCGACAGACTAGCTGAGATGGCTGGCGGAAGAGTGTATGCCAAGATCGACCTTGCATCGGCGTATCTGCAACTTCCCGTGGATGATGAGTCAGCTGAAGCTCAGACGATTATAACCCACCGAGGAGCATTTAAAGCAAACAGACTCCAATTTGGCATTAAAACCGCACCTGGTATCTTTCAAGAATTCATGGAACATCTTCTGGCTGGTATTGATGATGTCTTCCCTTATTTTGATGATGTCCTCGTCAAGGCGTCGTCTGTTGAGCAACTGGCAAGTTGGATGCGACAGATTCTCACTAGGTTGAAGGAGAAAAACCTTCGTGCTAAGAAAGATAAATGTGTCTTTGGAACAGACAAAGTAGAGTATCTGGGATACATCATCGAGGAAAGTGGAATTCGTCCAACAAAATCGTTAGTGAAAGCAATCAGGGAAGCTCCTGTCCCTGAGAACAAAGAGCAGCTACAGGCTTTCTTAGGTCTTTTAAATTTTTATCACAATTTCCTGCCTAACAAGGCTACTGTTTTAGAACCTTTACATCAGCTCCTTAGTAAAGGCCACGAGTGGAAGTGGGGGAAACCTCAAGAGAAAGCTTTTGCGTGTGCTAAGGACATGCTAACATCTGAAAGCTTGTTAACTCATTTTGACTCCAAGAAACCGATTACTCTTACCTGTGATGCTTCCCCCTACGGCCTTGGATGTGTTTTAAGTCATGTTTTCCCGGACAACTCTGAAGTTCCAATTGCCTTTCATTCGAGATCATTTACTCCTACCGAAAGAAACTACGCCCAGATTGACCGAGAAGCTGCGGCAATTATTGCAGGTGTTAAGAAATTCAACAATTACCTTTATTTCAATAAATTTAAAATCTACACAGATCACAAGCCACTTTTGGGACTGTTGTCAAATTCAAAAGAAACTCCAGTCATCATTTCCCCTAGGATGCTCAGATGGTGTCAACTCTTGAATGCCTACGATTACGAGTTGGTCTACAAGCCAGGAGAGTCCATCAAGAACGCTGATGGTCTGAGCAGACTCCCTCTTCCCCAAGGAGAGGTCGAGCTTCCTCCATTAACCGAAGTGTCCTTCCTGGAGGATCTGCCTGGCGCGCCTTTGTCAGCTGTTGACATTGCGGAGATGACTTCCAAAGATCCAGTATTTTCACAAGTTCTGTTATGGGTAAGAAAAGGATGGCCCTCAAGTCCAAATTCAGCTGCGCAATTCAAGCCCTTCTTCACCCGTCAACATGAACTGTCCGTTCACAAGGGATGCTTACTTTGGGGAACAAGAGTCATCATTCCTGCTGAAGGTCAAGAAAGAGTCCTTCAAGAATTGCACTTAAGCCATCCAGGGATTGTGCGAATGAAGGCCCTCGCCAGAAGCCACGTCTGGTGGCCAGGGATTGATGAAGCCATTGAGAGGTTTGTCAAGCTGTGCCGTCCTTGTCAGATGTCTCGCCATTCTCCCCCTTCAGCTCCTATCCATCCCTGGGAAGTACCGCATTCGCCATGGTCTAGATTACATCTTGATTTTGCAGGTCCTGTTCAGGGAAATACCTTCCTCATTTTGGTAGATGCTTATTCAAAGTGGCTTGAGGTGGTGCATATGACAGCTACAACCACGACTGCTCTGATAAGGGTGCTGAGAAGAATCTTTGCTACCCATGGACTTCCTGATTCGATCGTGTCGGACAATCAGACAACCTTTACGTCTAGAGAGTTCAGAGACTTTGCTGAAAGGAATCAGATTCGCCTGATTCATGTAGCGCCTTACCATCCTTCGAGTAATGGTCAAGCTGAAAGAATGGTACAGACTACCAAGGAGGCTCTGAAAAAGATGTCTGGTGGTGATCTAAACCAAAAGATAGCAAGTTTTGTTCTGAGGCAACATATTACACCTTTTTTGAGTATTTCAGGTAGCCCGAGTCCAGCAGAATTGCTGATGGGTCGTCGCCTGAGAACTTGTCTAGATCGCCTTCATCCGGATTACTGCACCATGCGTCAGAACGACATTGATGAGAGGATGTCCTCCCGGAGACCACGATCATTTCCTCCGGGAACGGACGTATACGTCAAGAGCTTCCGGGCGGATGAACCCTGGTCTCCAGGTAAAGTCGAAGCGGCATCGGGTCCAGTCTCTTACAGAGTCCGACTTCAGGGAGGTGAGATCGTCCGTCGTCATCTGGACCAAATGATCGATCGGACTGATCCGACTGCTGGTTCGACGGTTCCAGATCCCGTTCCTGCTCCGGATGTTCCTTCTCCTTCTCCCCAGATTCCAATGCCTAAACCTTGCGGAGTCGAGTCGGAACCTTTTATTGACTCGCCTCGCGTTCCTAAAACTGTGGGTCCAGAGACTGTAGAACCTCGACGGTCCGGTAGGATTGTCAGGAGACCCAAATACCTAGAGGACTATTCTTGTTAAATGGGGAAGGAGTGTTATGTATCTATCTGTATTATTGTTTATTCTAACTGTTGCTTTAACCTATATTATTATTTACTATTAACTGCAGCCTTAACCTTATGATTTGTTATATAAGTTATTTCCGCAAATAAACGTTAGCTATTCGGTTCCAACCTCGTCTGGTTCTTCATTGCCTGCTGTACTTACTTTCAAATTTCAAATATATAAATAAAATATATAAAAAAAATCAAAAAAATAATTTTAAGCTCTGGGGGAAAATGTAGTGTCATCAACTTGTGTTTCCTTACATAACAAAAAACTTAAATTTACAGAGGCATAAGCTTTTAATTAAAAAGTACCAGTGCTCTAACAATTATTCCTTGAGTCTTGTCTTATTAATGATTTTTTTAAAAATTGTTTTCTTTCTATGATAGTTTTTTTCTTAAAATAAAAACTATATTTTTATGTTTTTCTAAATTACCAAATTATGTTTTATAAATTAAATTTTTGAGTAAGTTATAAAGAAAGAGAAAGCTTTAATTAGTTAACTATGTATAGTAAAAGATATATCCATTCTAAAGAGCTATAGGGATTAAAAATAAATCCTCCTGAAATCCCTAACAATGCTTGATAAGATTGGTTAGTAAAAAAAAGCTGAGAGGGTATTAATAATTTATAAAAAACAATAGTACTTCTTGTCTACCAGTATTACATGAGAGATAACAAAATTTGAATTCTTCGAGTATAGAATTCCTTATTTATCTGAAAATTGATCAAAACACACTATAAATATTTATTTGTCATTGTCCATCCATTATTTAGCCTTAATTTGTAATAATGCTTTTTTGTTAAAAGCATTTTACTTTTCTCAAACCTTATTTTTGTTAAATTATTCAATTTGATTTTATTTTTAAAAAGAATTCACTTGGATATACACTGAATATAACGTCTCTCATTGTTTCAAATTTCTTGATGAATTCTTAAGCAGAATAATTTTTTTTATATTTTAAGGTTATTTTCTTTACTATATACAAAATAAAATAGGAAACATATTTTCCAACAAACACAATCCCATTCCTTTTACAAGGACTTACACGACGCGACGTGCAGCACGGCAGTCGTAAGCATGCCAAGACGCCAAGACTCGCGATAAGTTGCCAAAAACGGTAGAGTTTGCCACTAGTCACGTGGTACCATTGTTGGATCGCTCGATCGGAGAAATGCCCCACTGACTTCCTCTATCTATATGGAGTTTTCACATGACGTCACATCCGGCGAAAAAAGTTTCGTTTTGGAATGCTGGTACTCCAAACAGTGCCCATTTCCCATAGGCCACAATGTTAGAAATTTCTTTAATAATTTAAATTTACAAATATAGGAAGTTTACAGTCAATCAGAGGTACTAGTGATACTAAGCAAAGCTTAGTTGTGATGTTTAGAAAGTTTTAGGGTATAAATACTTTTAATATTATTAAAACGAACTCGTTTTTAAAACGGAACTCTACTGTAACGGAACTAAACAGACAAGGCAGCCATGGCTTGATTATGCGTAGAGCTTTATGCTCTGTGTTTTGTCTTTATTTTAAAAGCTGGTAATTGGTAAGTATATACAACTTAAGGTACCTTACTACGTTGAGAGGCCTTTTTCCCTCCAAGTGATATGACAACATTTTACCCCCCATAAAATGGTCAAATGAACATAGAAAACACATTGTAAGCAAAAAAATAGTGAGAAAAAAAAAATTTTCTGAAAAAATGCTAAAAATTGTCTTTTTTTACATTAAAAAATTACATGTACGGAAAACACTCTTATTTTAAAACTACTCATGATATGAACATAAAATTTCATAAAAACCATCTTAAATATATAATCTATTTTGTGAACCAGGATAAAAGCTGAATTTCATTCCTATCAGAAGATACAAATCATGACTTAAAAATTTTAGGATTTACCTAAAATTTTTTTTTCAACAAAATAGAAAAGTGATTCAAAAAATTTTTCTTTTATAAATACACATAAGATCCTGCTTCACAAAATAGAATATGCATATTAGAACCATCATACCAAATTTCAAAAAAATATATCAATTATATTTGTAGTAATGATGTTCACCGTAAAGCAAATTTGTTAAAAATAACATTCAGAGAAAACGCATTTGAAATCCGCCACTCCGGTTGAAAAGCTTGCGATATGGTTTTTTAAAATTGAAATATCTCGGCTTCCACCTTGTTTAGAGAAAAACCAAAAACTGTTTTGAAAAGAAGAGAGTCCATATTTTCAGGTTATTTAAATGGTTATTATGGTTGAAAATCGATTTTTCAACGTAGTCAGGTACAGTCGCAGAAAAAAAAAGTGAGACAGTTCGTATTGTGAGCAAACTACTGGAGTTAGGATGATAATTTTTGTGTCATTTTTCATGATTTAACTTCTTCTTAAAAATGAAATATAGTTTATGTCCTTAGGGGGCCGTCTACATATTAAACGAAGCACCAACTTTCGTTTTTCCTATGGGCGACATCAAAGATCATTCCAGATTCTGAAAGAGCACCCCCTAAAACCCCCCAAAACCAATTCTCATGTCATTTGGTCCCCGAATAAAGCCAGGATTGGGGGTTGTAGTTCGTCGAATTTATGTTGAAATCTCGTTTTTTACGTTGAATTCTCGATTTTGATCCTTACAACCATCAACCCCGCACGAGAATTAAACGTGAAAAACGAGATTTCAACGCAAATTCGACGAACTTCAACCCCAACTCCTGGCTTTATTTGGGGACCAAATTACACGAAAATTAGTTTTGGGGGGTTTTAGGGGGTGCTCTTTCAGAATCTGGAATAATCTTTGATGTCGCCCATAGGAAAAACAAAAGTTGGTGCTTCGTTTAATATGTAGACAGCCCCCTAAGGACATACACTATATTTTATTTTAAAGAAGAAGTTAAATCATGAAAAATGACAAAAAAATTATCATCCTAACCCCAGTAGTTCGCTCACAATGCGAACTGTCTCACTTTTTCTTTCTGCGACTGTACCTTAACACTTTCAAAGTTTTAAATTCTTTGTTCATTCGTGATATGATTTGTTTCTCACGTGGATGTGCAAGTTTTTCTTTCAACATGAATGCTACTTACGTTGATTCGTTAAACGATCAAGAAAAATTAGTTTACTCTAATAAGTTAAAGCTAATTGGGGATGTTGATCCCTTCAATCTAGAAATGAAGATCCTGTTTATCTTACCCCTCTGTGGGGATACATCCGGTCTCCTGTTTACTTTAATCAGTTAACTGGAATTTCTCTTCATGGGGACATTAGTCTAAGCGGTACAACCCGGATTTTGGCGAAACACTGCACTTTTTGATGACGGTATGAAACTTGGTACAATGATTCTAGGGACCTAATAAATGAGTTTTCGATCAGGACCCAAAAAAAATTTCCCTTAGAATTTAAAATTTTAAACTTTTTATAAAATTTCAATTTTTGCGATTTACACGGTATATATCATACTTTTAATCATGTTTGGTGGAAATTCTATACAATTCGAGGGCGTGGAGTACGATTTTGAAGTCAAAAGTTGTGTTAGAGTGAATTTTATTAATTTTTTCTTAAAAATTTAAAATTTTAAAGTTTAATTCTTTTAATATATAGTCTTAAAACTTACTGATATTTTTGAACTTTCTACCACATATGAAGGCATAGATCGTTGTTCTAAATCTAAAATTTCTAAGCTTTATCTTTATTTTTAGCCGAGAAACGGGACTTAGAAGTTTGACGATTTTCAAAATGGCGGCCATATTTGATTTGGCGGTAGGTTAAGTCGTACCACTTGAACCCCTGCAAATATTGATCATGCTTTGAAACTTGGTACAGTCAATCTAGGGACCTAATAAATGAGTTTTCGATCAGGACCCAATAAAAATTTCCCTTAGAATTTAAAATATTAAACTTTTTAAAATTTTTCAAATTTGGCTCCCTATTTGTGAATTATAATATTTTTAGTAGCGTTTTGTGAAGATTCTATACAATTTGATGTCGTAGAATGCGATTTCAATGTCCACACTGAAGGTAACGGGTTTAAAAATATTTTTTTCTTTAAAAAACCTAAATTTATTGGTCTATTATAGCGATACATCTTGAAACGCTGCAAATGTTGATCATGCTTTGGAACTTGGTACGGTCTTTCTAGGGACCTAATAAATGAGTTTTCGATCAGGACCCAATAAAAATATCCCTTAGAATTTAAAATTTTAAACTTTTTAAAAATTTTCAAATTTGGCTCCCATTTGTGAAGTATAATATTTTTAGTTAAGTTTTGTGACGTTTCTATACAATTTGAGGTCGTAGAATGCGATTTCAATGTACAAACTGAAGTTAATTGGTTTAAAAATATTTTTTCCTTAAAAAAACCTAATTTTTTGGTCTATTATAGCGATACAACTTAAACGCTGCAAATACTGATCATGCTTTGAAACTCAGTACAGTCATTCTAGAGACCTAAAAAATGAGTTTTCGATCGGGATCCAATCAAAATATCCCTTAGAATTTAAAATTTCAAACTTTTTAAAACTCAAATTGGGTTCTTTATTTAAGAAATATAATATTTTTAGTTATGTTTGCTGACGATTCTGTATAATTTAAGGTCGTAGAATGCCCCCCCCCGATTATAATTTTCAAACTGAAATTTAATTTTAAGGTTCGGAAAAAAAACTTCTTATAAAAAACAATTCGAGGCGCAAGCACATGCACAAAAAATACCTCAATAGAGAAATGTTCTATCCGAAGTTTTATCTATGTATTTGAGACTTACTGTGTTCCTTGAAATTTCAGTCCAGTGGTTTTTTTGTTATTATAGTCTGTTCAATTAGAATAGGCGCCTGAAACAGGATTAATAACGCCAAGTAACGCTCATCACGCAATTTCAGTGACCGACTCTTTTATTTTAACTAAATCTGTTTAACTGTTTTGTTTTTTCTAATTCTGGGCCTTGTCGTTCCTTGTTGTGTGGGCCTTGTCGAAAAGTTTTCGTTGATAATTACAGTAGTACATGCTTGTAATACATTTCGTACTCTCAGGCGCCTTTTCTAAATGAACAGACTATAGTAAATTTTATATGCTTCAAAAGTTTAGAATAATGCATTATAATTAAGAATTAAATTATGTAATACTACAACTTTTTAAAAAAGTATTCCTGAAATATCCTGTTATTACATCCAATTAATCTTGAAATTTCCCAGTCTGCTGAACGTTGTTTTTTTACCAACATTTATGTTAATTAATGATGGGCCTCAAATATAAGGAAAATGGTCCAAATTTGAGAACTAACTTCATAATATGTACTCGATATAAGACTAAATAGAATCCTCTCAAATTTTTGTATATATCCCAAATTTCCCTAAAAATTTTAAATACTTGAGATAAAAATTGATACATACGTAGAAAAACGTCAAAACAAATTTAGTATTTTTAAAAGTTAAAAATTTTAAATTATAAGAGATATTTCTATTGTCTCCCCATAGAACACTCATTTATTATGTCCCTAGAATGACTGCACCAAGTTTCAAAGCATGATCAATGTTTGCAGCGTTTCTATAGTTGTATCGCTATAATAGACCATGAAATTAGGTTTTTTAAGGAAAAAAATATTTTTAAACCCGTTAACTTCAGTTTGGACATTAAAATCGCATTCTACGACCGAAAATTGTATTAAATCGTCACAAAACGTTACTAAAAATATTAGAATTCACAAATGGGAGCCAAATTTGAAATTTTTTAAAAGGTTTCAAATTTTAAATTCCAAGGGATATTTTTATTGGGTCCTGATCGAAAACTCATTTATTAGGTCCCTAGAAGGACCGTACCAAGTTCCAAAGCATGATCAACATTTGCAGCGTTTCAAGATGTATCGCTATAATAGACTAATAAATTAGGTTTTTTAAAGAAAAAAATATTTTTAAACCCGTTAACTTCAGTGTGAACATTGAAATCGCATTCTACGACATCAAATTGTATAGAATCGTCACAAAGCGCTACTAAAAATATTATAATTCACAAATAGGGAGCCAAATTTGAAAAATTTGAAAAAGTTTAAAATTTTAAATTCTAAGGGAAATTTTTATTGGGTCCTGATCGAAAACGCATTTATTAGGTCCCTAGATTGACTATACCAAGTTTCAAAGCATGATCAATATTTGCAGGGGTTCAAATGGTACGACTTAACCTACCGCCAAATCAAATATGGCCGCCATTTTGAAAATCGTCAAACTTCTAAGTCCCGTTTCTCGGCTAAAAATAAAGATAAAGCTTAGAAATTTTAGATTTAGAACAACGATCTATGTCTTCATCTGTGGTAGAAAGTTCAAAAATATCAGTAGCTTTAAAGACTATATATTAAAAGAATTAAACTTTAAAATTTTAAATTTTTAAGAAAAAATTAATAAAATTCACTCCATTACAACTTTTGACCACAAAATCGTACTCTACGCCCTCGAATTGTATAGAATTACCACCAAACAGGATTAAAAGTATGATATACACCGTGTAAATCGCAAAAATTGAAATTTTATAAAAAGTTTAAAATTTTAAATTCTAAGGAAAATTTTTTTTGGGTCCTGATCGAAAACTCATTTATTAGGTCCCTAGAATCATTGTACCAAATTTCATACCGTCATCAAAAAGTGCAGTGTTTCAAGTTGTACCGCTTAGACTACATTCCATGGCATTGGTCATGGGTCTTCTTCCTGATAATCAGGAACCTCAAATTCGTGTCTGGACTACTTTTTGGATGCTACTAGTACTACGTTGAGTGTATGTGCGAAGTATGCTGTACAGCATCATAGGCCTGGTAAGTCTTTCACCTTACTTTTAAAAACTTCTAGGAACTTTTTATATAAATAATTGTATTTGTCCCATTTTCATTGGGATTGGCTTTCAGTCTGTGCTTTTTTAATAATTTTTATTTAGTTCATGTGTTTATGAAATCTTTGTATTAAAAGTTTGTAATACACTCTTAACGGTGTCTACATCGGAACACACAAAATTTTCTTAACTTAAGAAAGCCATTTGGCTATCTTGTCGTGAACTACTGAAATGTGGATGTAAGGAGGGATGTTTTTCAAGATGTTCCTGTAGAACTTCAGGTATACCATGTACTCTAACGTGCTTGAATTGCAGAGGCGAATGTCAAAATTCGGAGGAAAACCTATAACATTAACTTTTAAGTGAAATTCAGGAATTAAGTACATTTAAATTTGTGTGTCAGTAAAATCAGGAAAAAAAAAGAATTTGTGTGCCAAAAGAATCAATAAAATTATTTAAAATCCTTAAAAGGCTTGTAATACTTTTTAACACTCTAATCTAATTAGCGAAAGATTTGGATATATTCCGATATTCTCAATTTCTAATGAATATATACAGATATTGAAAATAACTATATACTTGTTGGTAAGTCTTGACTTCTAAAACTAAAGTTCTTATAAAATAAAAAAGGCTTAATTCATATTTTCTTCTTACAATGTAAGTTGATTATTCTTTATAAGGTTTGTTGTGATTTAAATCTCTAGGTTTCATTGTCTCAACTTATTTGATATAATGATTAAAAACAAAATGTTTTAGGTTCAAAGGGTGTTATTATTAAAGTAAATGATTGATGCATTTCCCTTACTCGATTTTCATAAAAATATAGCAAGTACACAACGATTAATAGTTGTTTAAAAGTGTTCGGTAAGAGTTTGAATATTCTGAATATATCATGGATGTCAACGATGTTTCATGTTTTAATGCATTAAATAGAAAAGCTTGAAAATTCTCGTCTAAAAGGTAATTTTTTTAACCTGAAAATTGCATTTTATGCAATTTTTTAACCTGAAAAATTGAATTTTATGCATTTTTTTCTGATACCTAAGATGAGGAATGCTTGTTTCTTCAACATGGAGTTCGAAAATCCTAATAGGAAGTACAATTTTTTGATTCTTTGATAGAAAAAGTTCATTTGAAGCGCGCGTTTATTAAGTATTTTCGCGTTTGCACCCAGGCGCTTGTAAGGCAAAATTTTCCTTCAAATGGTTTAATGTCGCAAATTTATTTGAGGGTGAACATTTAGTAAAATATTTAGAACTTTTTTTCACCAAAAAAGCATTTTTTGAAGCATCTAATATGCTTCTCATAGTAAAGTATTAATCTATCTTAGAGTTCATTTAAAACCAATTTAAAAAAGTTTTATTGCTCTTTTAATGTTTTAATAGGGGAGTGACTTTGCTCTTCTTTCAAAAAAGGTTTTACCTTTTCATTTTGACCAAAAATTTACCGAGTTATGGGAAGTTTTCGATGAGTATTCGTGTATTCGCATCCAACATGGCCGCCATTTTGAAAATTTTCCAAATTCAAAGTCTCCTGTCTCGGTTAATAATAAACGAAAAGCTTTGAAATTTTGGATTTATGATAGTTACGAATAGCTTAATTATATGGTAAAAATTTCAAGATACCAACTTACGTTTTGCATTGTGTTTTTAAACATTTTAAATTTTTAAATTTAGTTTTTTTTAAAAAAACATATCAAAAACCACTTTTATGAAATTTTTGACTTCATAATTGTAATCTACGACCTCAAATTGTATAGAAAAGTCACCTCACATGTTGAAAAGTGTGATAGTTAACTGGTAAAACGCGAATTTAAAAATTTCACAAAAAGTTAAATATTTTAAATTCTAAGGGAAGTTGAGGCTTACTCCTGATCGAAAACTGATTCGTATGGTCCCTGGAATCAGTGTACCAAGTGTCATCCCATCATCAAAAAGTGAAGTATTTCAACGTTAACCGCTTAGACTATTAGGACTATCGGCTCTGGGGGCCCCTTCGAAGCTGGGGGCCCCGGGGCCTGGCCCCGTTTGCCCACCCCTAGTTACGCCCCTGGCCGCACTCTATGTGTGTGCTATCAAATATGTATAATGATAAGTATTTGAGTTATTCCTATGAAGAACTTATACCTCACTGTAAAGAAATCTTTAACAGTGAGATGTATAGGATGACCAATGAGGTTGCGAAGTATATTGAAATATTGACCAGGAATCAGGCTAAATGTAATGACTGGTTTTCATTCAGGGCAGGGAGAATAACCGCCTCCAATATGAAGGCTGTTTGCAGGACTAATCCTGATAGTCCTGCAATGAGTATTTTAATGAAGGCATGCTATCCTCAAAATATAAAATTCAAATCGGCTCCAACATCTTGGGGTTGTAAACATGAAGATAGTGCCAAACAGAGGTATTTTCAGGTGTGCCCCCCAGACCATCAGTCATTCGAAATCAGAAATTGTGGTTTATATATAAACCCTGGAATTTTCATTTATAGGTGCGTCGCCAGATGCGGTAGTTTCCTGTGAATGTTGTGGGGAAGGTGTAGTTGAGGTCAAATGCCCATATTGTGCCCGTAACCTGTCCATTAGGGTGTCCCAAAAAAACGCGACTTTTGAAATTCTCAACTCTCACCCCCTAAAAATGTTCTTTATGGGGACATAAGACACTGCACTTTTTTAAAGAATTTTTGAAAAATATTTAGAGGTCGCTCAAAGCCATTGAATTTTCAAAAAATGGCCCAAAAAGGGTAAAATTTAACATTTTCCATAATTTTTTAAAAAATTTATATGAAGGTTCAGAGGCCATTATTTACATTTATTTTAGCCTTTTATATTGTTTTAAACAAATTCTGTATTTATTATCTGGGTAGGAAATAAAACGCATTAGTATTAAAATCAAGAAATATTCAATATTTTTCGATATTTTTACCTTATGCATTTTTACACACAAAATATAAAAACTTTAAGCAATTGGTATTTAAAATAAATAAGGAAGATTTTTTAAACAATTAACAATATTTATTAACAAATTTTTTTAAATATTACTTATTTTTTAAAATTAAATTACATATCAAAAATATTTTTTCGTTTGCACTTTGTGTAGGTTTTTCTATGCGAATCTACGATTTGCAACAAAAACTGCTTCTGCTGTTCATCTTTTGTTGCACTATTAAAATCTTGAATTAAGGCAACAGCCTGTTCAGCCACATCATTTACGCAAACTAAGTTTTTTGCGAATAATGCAGCCTCTTTATAAGATGGAGTATCAGACCAATCTTTCACAGGCACATTGAGAAAAGTATCTTCAATTTTTACTGTTTCGAAAAAGCTATGCGAAATACATAAATCCTCCAATTTGAGAGGAAGTACTTCTAATAGACGTGAACTTCTTTTATTCTATCTCCTAAAATTGCTGCTGTCTTAGATAGAAGTAACACTAGCATTAGAAGGTCAACTATGATATTGGCATCTGTAATTAATAAAGAAGGTTATTCTTCCTCTACCACGACTTTGAACCAAAGGTAAAATCCATGGTACTTTCCAAAAGTACTGTTCACCGGGAACGCCACCGTCTTCGTCATGAATTGGCTGAGCAATTAAAAACAGAGTTTGAAGCATCAAAGTAAGTTGTTAATTGGGATGGAAAAATGATACCAAAGGTTGAGCGTCTAGCGGTTCTAATTTCTTCTTTGGAAAATAATACTACCAAGATTCTTGGAGTTACCAAGTTATTGTCTGGAACTGGAAAAGCAACAGCTGAAAGTCATGGAAATGCGAGACGGAAGTTATAGGTATGTGTTTCGATATGACTGCAGCTAACAGTGGAAGACTAGGAGCATGCACTCTTCTTGAACAAAAAATTGGTCGAAATCTTTTGTGGATAGCGGGCAGACACCACATGCTTCAAGTTCTATTTTCGGATGTATTAAGTGTGTGTTTTAGACAATCTTCTGCCCCTGAAGTCCTTTTATTTAAGAGATTCCGAGAAGGTTTAGCCAAACTAAACCACCATGAACCGAAAAGGCAACCAGTGCCCATAATAGCAGCATCAGATGGTTTGAAAGATTTTGTATCTCATCAGCTGGAAATTAATAAAAATTTACCTAGGGATGACTATAGAGAATTTTTACAACCTTCATCCTTAATGATTGGGTCAGACACTCAAATTGCACTACGAAAACCAGGGGATCTTCACCACTGAACTATATACTGAGACTGGAATGCGTAGCGCGCGGTCCGAAACCACATCACTCCCTTTCCGGAGTGTGTGAATGCAAAGAGGCAAAAGAGGAACTACTTTCCCTTTCTCGCAATGCTCGGACAAGGGAAACGTTGTTTTTTTAGTAATATTTACAGAATAAGCTCGCTGGATGACTAAAGCCAAAAATTCGATGAAGATAGAATTATTATTAGACGGGAACGAAACAAAAATATCATTATCTGCTGAGGAGCGTCAAAGTGTAAACCGATTTAATAGGTTTGTTGTGTACCTGGAGTCTTGGTTTACATGCCGGTCTCATGTTAATGCTCCTTCAAAATTAGAAGTACTTCCTCTCAAGTTGGAGGATTTATGTATTTCTCATAGCTTTTTCGAAACAGTAAAAATTGAAGATACTTTTCTCAATGTGCCTGTGAAAGATTGGTCTGAGATACTCCATCTTATAAAGAGGCTGCATTATTCGCAAAAAAACTTAGTTTGCGTAAATGATGTGGCTGAACAGGCTGTTGCCTTAATTCAAGATTTTAATTGTGCAACAAAAGATGAAGGGCAGAAGCAGTTTTTGTTGCAAATCGTAGATTCGCATAGAAAAACCTACACAAAGTGCAATCGAAAAAATATTTTTGATATGTAATTTAATTTTAAAAAATATGTAATATTTAAAAAAAATGTGTTAATAAATATTGTTAATTGTTTAAAAAATCTTCCTTATTTATTTTAAATACCAATTGCTTAAAGTTTTTATATTTTGTGTGTAAAAATGCATAAGGTAAAAATATCGGAAAATATTGAATATTTCTTGATTTTAATCCTACCCAGATAATAAATACAGAATTTGTTTAAAACAATATAAAAGGCTCCAATAAATGTAAATAATGGCATCTGAACCTTCATATAAATTTTTAAAAAAATTATGGAAAATGTTAAATTTTACCCTTTTTGGGCCATTTTTTGAGAATTCAATGGCTTTGAGCGACCTCTAAATATTTTTCAAAAATTCTTAAAAAAATCACAGTGTCTTATGTCCCCATAAAGAACATTTTTAGGGGGTGAGAGTTGAGAATTTCAAAAGTCGCGTTTTTTTGGGACACCCTACTGTCCATTGAGTCTCTAGCTAATGACAAAAAATCATGGTTAGAGACTGATGAGGCAGGTAACATAACTTTGGATAGAAGACATCATTATTTCTACCAAATACAAACACAGTTGTTTGTATGCAACAAGGATTATTGTGATTTTGTTGTTTGGACGAAGGATGACCTCCATGTTGAGAAAATCTATCCAGAAATCACCTACTGGGAGGAGATATTGGAATCGGCATCCAACTTCTACCTTCGAGCAGTTAGTTCTTCCTGAATTGATATCCAAATGGTTTTCGAGGAAGAATTCTGGTCGAAGTGTCTAGCACTCCCCATCTTTCTGATGCTGTATATCTGCGTCCTGCGAGTTAGTGAACTCATGACCAGAAGCTTCTCCTGCTTAACCATATTCATCCAACTCACGCCTTTACAAGAAGACTTCTGTCAATCATACATATTTGCAGCACAACCCTAATAATATGATGGCATTTGAAAACAGTGTTTGGGACTCTCTGTTAAGCTTTTTCTCTGTACTCCTGCCCTGGATGTTTTGGGATTACCTTCTGAGTTCGGAACTTTTATTTTTCCTCTTGATGTTCACCTCATTAGCCTTCACCCTGATGTTTTGAAACTACGCCCATGAGTTCATTAACTCGCCACCAGATCCTCTCCTGCCCTGTTTTTAAGCGACACCTCTTCTTTTGTTATGAAAACCTGATCTTTCCTCTTGATGGTCATGTCATTGGCCTTCAACCTGATGTTATGAAACTACGCCCATGAGTTCATTAACTCCCCACTGGATCCTCTCATGCCCAGATATGTGATGAGACTATCTCCTTTTACATGATAATGTGATTCACCCAATCCTTGAAGCCTATTTTGAGTACAATTGAAGTGCCCTTCTTCTGTGTTGATTAAGAATCTTCTATTTCTTCAAAACTCCTACATATACACATCTCAATTCCTGATGTTGCAAATAAGGCACTCTACAATCCACCTATACCCTTCTTGTTGTGGTACCTTCCTTGCTGTTCCATTTCATTTGATGGTATGTTCATTATTGAATTCAATCATTAATGGAAGCCTGTTTTGGCTGTCCAATTTGGGGAGACACCTTTTTCTGTGTTGAGAAGGACATGATATAAATGGGTTTTTATATATCAACCACCCAAAGTACATTAAAATATCATTTGTAGATAAATGTCATTAAAATATCATAGTTGAAAATAAATTACCCCACTGCAATAGGTTTCCAACATTCATTTTGATAGTTAATGTAATTACTTTCAGATTTGAAACATTAATTTTGTACACAGTTTTCTTAATTATAATAGCAATGTATATGTACTATCATAAATGTAATTATTAGCTATAGCCTCAAGCTGAATTTATAGATAGCTTTGCATTTTATAGTTATTTTATAATAAATTTTTTCCCTTAGATGTATCATCAGAGGCGACACAATTTGTGATTGAGCCTTGCAATGTAAGTTCCCCTTCAAGGCTGTCAACAACTGGCCAATGCATTTTGTGATAAGAATGGTACGTATACCGGTTACTTATAGATCTCACAAGCACCAAAGACATAATTCCCTTTTCTAACCTACTTGATACTCTTGATAGTTTTCCTTCTTTGCATCTAATCCTTTTTGTTTTCTTAATAGGATTTGTGTATTTGATTGAGACATTACAACTTGGAGAGGTCATCTAAATTAGGTTAATTTTCATGTACATGTAAAAGACCTGGTAAGATGATCAGTAAGAGTTTTATTCGATTATTAAACAGAAAACTTATTGTTATTACATGATAACTTTATTGGTGCTTTTCATTTTAGGAATATTGAAAAGGATTTTAAACTGATTGTCACAGATTAAGTGTGTGGTGTGCTGACCAGTTAATTTTGTAAAGACAGCAAAATACACAGTGCCAAAGACTCAAAAATTGGTACAAGGTAAGATCTCACAAGCACCAAAGACATAATTCCTTTCTCTGACCTACTTGATACTCTTGATAGTTTTCCTTCTTTGCATCTAATCCTTTTTGTTTTCTTAATAGGATTTGTGTACTTGATTGAGACATTTCAACTGGAAGAGGTCATCTAAATTAGGTTAATTTTCATGTACATGTAAAAATCCTGGTAAGATGATCAGTAAGAGTTTTATTCGATTATTAAAAAGAAAGCTTATTGTTATTACATTATAACTTTATTGGTGCTTTTCATTTTAGGAATATTGAAAATGAATTTAAACTGATTGTCATAAATTTAGTGTATGATGTAATGGCCAGTAGTCTACGGTAGTGTTTGAAGCATCTTTGCCATTTTGGTGCATAGTTGCAAACCTAATGATCTCGAATCTTTGTTTTGCAGGAATGTTCCTAACTATGCTATATGTTGAAAGATATTTTAAAATTTTTGTTATTCATTTAATATCCTAAGTCTGTAGTCTTAACTTGAAAATGTTAGATTTTAGAATGTATTTTTTGTTAACATTTATAAAAAGAATGAGTAACGATATGATAAATTTTGGTAATTATTATATTCAGTATTTGCTTGGCTTTTAATATTTAATACCAACAATCAGCTGCTAATGAACCACATGGGGTAATGTGGCGAGTTTTCCAAATCATTGGAAAACATTTCCACGGTCATTATAGCTGGGGAAGGAAAAACTATTCTCATTCAATAGATTTTTTGTATAAATTCGTTCCACCCCATCATCGGATGGTTTTTAAAGGTTTAGTATGGTTGGTACATACTCTAAATAATGATTCTGCTTGGACAGAATATTCTGGTGTAATTTGCAGTGTTTTGAAATGGTTTTTCCTCATTTTTTTACAATGTAACATTTTGTTATAGTGTATTAACCTGTAATAGTTTAAAAATGTTTTTATTAAGATTGAATTAATTTTCAAGAGAGTTGTAAAGCAATCTCTTTATAAAATTTATGTTACTTCTGACTGACATCCCTCCGCTTATGGACTGGTTTTTCTCAGAATGGAAGGTGGTCACTCAAGAGAAGTTTTACTGTATTTTCATTTCTTTTAAATCTATTTCTGCTATAAGATATTTATTAGGATTTAAACATCTGTAGAACATATCGATGGTGTCATTCGAAAACCTCATATAATCCCGTAAAAATTGCAGCCAGAACAGATGCTGTTTTATAGATTGGCGAGTGTGTTTTGCGCCAAAGGTGCCAGTGAGGAATTACTCCAAATTTATTTGCGAGTGTCAAGTCAATAATGCCAAAACAAGGGTTAAATCAATTCCACTGGGAACACCATTAATCTTCCTGTAAACCTAGGAGCAATGAAGCTTTTGCTTTGATTTCACACCTGCAATTTAACTAAAACTTTTCTTCGCATAAAATAAAAATAACAAAACAGTTCTCTCTCTTGGTCGTGGTTAGGGTTCCCAGATGAGATCAAATATCTATTTGGCTACAGTTGTGGGTAGAAAAATATTCTTGCTTTTTAATCTTAATTATTTGATTTGGAAAAAAAAATTATTCAAAAATTTATTAAAAATTGAGCCGAGGTTTAGCCTAAATTGAGTTTAAGTTGAGGCGTCATATGGTACAAAGTTATACGTGCTCCCATCCCCATCCAAAGGAGCGAATTAATTTAGCTTCAGGACAGGATTTTAAAAACTATTTTTTCTAACTCAGCAGCACGGGTGGGTTGATTTTTTTGGGTGTTCGGGATGTTAAAAAGTCAACAAAACCGAATACAAAATTTTCAAACCATGATAAAAATGAGTCCTTTAAAAGTATGCAATTTGCCAAGACTTATTAAATTTAATGATTTCGTGTCTTTTATTCTAATTGGTATGGTTCACATGATTTATTATTTACAGTATTTTAAAGGATATTGCTTACACGCATGCTTGAAAAGAATTGAAAATTATGTTGATTTTAAAAGTGAACTTTTACTATCGACATTTTTTTATATCTTAGAGCGATACATTTTCTTAAATATTTCTTGTAGTGTGATATTTTTCCATTTAAAGGCTTGGTTATGCTCGAATATTGCAGAAATTAAAAAAAAAAGCATAAAACCCACTTGAATAAAGCTCTTTTTAAATCGAACCGGATTTTTTTGGGGTTTGTGGGCTGGTATTTTTAAGAAAAAGTCGAAATAAAATAAATTTCATATTAAAAAAATAACCTTAATTAGACTTTGACTTATTCCCCTCAATGGTGACTTTTTCTCTTTTTATAACCTTCTCAAGAATGTTAAAATATTTTATACAATTTAAAAAAAAACAAAAAAATTATAACATTATTAATACTCCAAGTTGATAAAATGAATACATTTTTTAGAAAAATGTATTAAAAGCAATAAGTTAGTTCTATCATTCTATAATTAGTTCTAGTTTAGTTTCTATCATTTAGTTTTTTCCAACTAAAAGAACTGACATGTCTAACCAATTTGTAAATTAGTATTCACCACACAATTTTTGAAGTTTGTGGTTAAATGCCCTATAATTTTCTATTTCTGTCCAGAGTTACAATAAATTTTACACATGACGCGATTAAATCAATATATATATATACTAATGAGATATTAATTCTGGATTAAATTTTACATGTTCCACATACCTTAGAGTTTTATTTGTTTCGGTAACCGTCATGTGTTCGTGGCTTATCTAATAAAAAAACTAAATTTTTTCTTAAAATATTTAGTGCATTGAACTACACTCATTTTTTGGTTCGTGGTTTGTATACTGCTACGCCAAGCTGTTTGATCCACGAGGTTATCAGAAAAAAGCCTGATGGAACAAAAATTAGTCTCCTTGTGTAAGATCATAACACCTGTTTTTTTCCTTTCACAGCTCATTAAAATTCACCCTCCACCTGTTTACCGCTAAAAATGGTCTTGGCAAGGAAACGAATCTCCCTCACTTTTACTGTATCTATTGGTAGGCAGCTAGATTTTCGATTTTACGAGGTTTTCGACTGACACCATCGATATAAAGTATTGACAATTTTGGTAGTTCTGATCTTACCATATTATGCTGTACTTAAAAATCCTGAAAATGAGATATCTATAAAATTGTTGAATGTTGTGTTAAATGTGACTAAATAATTGTATACATGTAAACATTACTTTCTTGTAAAGTTGACTAGCTAATTAACAAAATACATGCTGACTATGATTTGATTTGCTGTCATGTTTATATTATAAAATAATGCCTTCACTATTTTTTAGTTATATTTATGGTGAAAAAATTTGTATTAATAATTTAGTTTTGTTAATATTTTTTTTAGTTTAATAGTATTAACAATCTAATATAATAAAAGTGAATGTGTGTATATTTGTCATACAAATTCACAGTTTTCTTCCGATCTGCACCAAACTTAGTACACCTACGTAAAAATACCCAAGAAAAAACATAGGCTATGTTTTGAAACTTTTAATGACCCCTTGACCCCCTTTTGATAGTTATTTGCTGATATAGCTTTATTTCTCCTCAAGAACAGATTTTGCCCACCCCATTGTTACAAAAAATAAATAATGCAAAATAACAAGTTTTTAAAAGAGACTAGATCCAAATATATTTAAAAAATTATTAAAATAATCTAAAAAAATTAAATTAAATTTAAAAACTGCTAATTAAGTATATATTAAAACATTTTATTGAAAGTTCATGGAATAGCGTTGTTAAAATAGTCTCCATGGAAACGAAAATTAATCAAGGGTTCTAAATGGGCTTATTTTAAATAATTTTCGGAGATTTGTTTCTAATTTTTTAAATGGGGATCATGATGTTAAATAAAGAAATGCTCAAATATTATAATGCTTGACCAACTGGATGGATTTTAATACCTTTCACCTGGTAGAATAAGGTATAAAATATATTGGTAATTTAAAAAAAGAAATCCTAAAGCTATCACTCAACCCGTGCAAGGCCGGGCATATCAGCTAGTAGCCAATAAACTCTAATTTAAGAATCTTGGACTTTCTAAACACAATGCACAAATAATCTATGGACAGTATCAAATACATTGGTAAGTTACTTCCGGTCTCCGCTTGCATTGTTGAAATGCATAAATTGTAGGGTTTTATTTCTTCATCTTAAGGTGACGTCTTGCCTCGCTGATAAATTTTATTTCAAAACATCTTAAATTTACAATGAAATTCGAGACAAAAAAACAAATTACTATTTCGAAATATTGTTTACTTTTATTTAAAAGAGCTGGTCACCTAGTAATCGGAGTTTTCAGCTGAAAGCGGAAGTTAAAAGGTTAGTTAACACCGTCCATACATTACAAGAATAATATCTGTTAACAATTAAGAAAGATACAAACAATAACAAAGGAAATAAAATTTTTATTTCTTTTCACTGAAGCAATTATAATTATGATAAAGGAACAACAGACACTGAAAGATTAGTTAAACTACAACAAACATGCACAATTTTTTCTATAGGGGCACTTTCTTCGGATGCTGTTGTGAGGGTCTCCACAGGAATATGTCCTTTTAAAATTGTATATTTTTGCCGAATATTGCCTATTACTCTCTCAACATGAATTCTCAATGATGCAATTTTTCTTGTAACTTATTCAATTTGATGTACTGTTAATCTATTCTTACCACGAGTAAAGGCAGGCAGAATTAACGTAGCGCAATAAAGGCCAACACTTTCTTCTATTTTAAAGCCCCTGTCTGCTAATACCAGGTCCCCCGTTTTTAAATTATCAAGAATACCACAATGTTCGGTTAAGTATTGGTCACTAGTCCTCCCACCCCATACATTTGATATAAAAGAGATAACACCTTGAGGTGTAATAACCAATTAGTACTTATACAGTGTTATGGCTTTTGTAGTTAGACCACGTAGCAGCTCTTGTTGCTAGAGACGAAGGACGATCTATAAATATTTCGAAGCAGTCAAGTATAACAGCGACTTTGTCACCAAATGCTGTAATGAATTGTGTTGGCATTGTTTTCTGTATGTCTTTTCTGTCCGGCCATTCTACAAGTTTGTTTAATCTGACATAAGCAACCTCCAACCACTTGCTAAATATTCTAGAAGCTTTGGGGGTTGAGATTCTAAACCTGTAACTTAAGTCTTGAAAAAATGCATTAAGTCTTACAGCTGTATTCTACTCAATTGAGTTAATCGCGTGGTAAGTGAAACCCTATAAGACTGTGTTTTCAGAGTGTGTTGAAAATCGGTATTCTGCTGCCTAGGATGACCAAACACGGTTTTAACTGGCTTTCCAAAACTCAATATCGGTAGCCATCTTGTCCGTCCTAACCGAAATAACTAATCTGACTATTATAAGGTAGTTTCAATTATTAAAATATATTTCATGGACCTAAAAACTCTTCAAACAATACAAAAAACTGATTAAAAACTACCTACGTTATTGGTTAAAAATGAAAATATCATTTACTTCATTGTGCTGCCATCTATAATCAAAAAGCTAAATGAAATCACTTCAGGTTATTGTAACTCCAGCAGACTATTTTAAGTACATTAATATAACCTTTAATCTTGTAAAAACACTTTTTTACAATGAAAGAAAAATATTCCATCATAACAAGCAACCCAATGACGAATATTTTAATGAATAAAATATTAATCCACAATCGTAGTAATAGATTTAAGATGGCGGCGAACTGTAGGCTGTGCGCCTGTTTACAGTGCAGGTATACCTACGCAAAGAAAACATAGTTCCTTCGCAAAATAAAGATGTTGTTTCATCTAGATGTTGAATATTAATTTCTAAGAGCTCTTTTTGATGTACAAGAGCTATTGATCTGAAAATAATGTACTTATCTCATGAAAAGGCATTGTAAACTTTGTCCGAGAACACTGTTATTCAACTTACCGGCCAAATTTACCGGATTACAATTAACACCGAATAAACGTGGTTTTAAGAGGAGTAGAATACGAAAAGTCCCAAAAACAGGGTAAATCGCATGAGAATGTGTTACGACGTTTGTGTAGAATACAGCCGTTAATCTCATCAAAAACAAAACAAACTCTTGAAATGGGTTTAACACATTTTTGTGTGTGCTTTTAACAAAAGGTGAAAGTCCATTAAATACTACCATCAAAAGTGAAAAACTGGGTAAACCAGTATAAAATAAAACCTTATCGTTATCATCAGCAAATGTATTTTCATTAAATGTAGCATTGTATACTATTTTTTTTAATGAATTAAGTTCTTCATTGTTGTTCTGTAATTCAGTTTCCATCTGCTTGATTGTAAGAAGGGTCATCTCCGTCTGACATCCTACTGTTTTTGTAGTTGGATCAACAACTTCACTAATAACATTTTCAGTGTCATTGATATCTTCAGCTTCGTTGACACTTTCAGTTTCACTGACACTTTCAGTAACAGGTAATCTGAGAACATTTCGTTGTTTGGCCCTAAAATATAATATTTTTAACAATATTGATTGACAAATTAAATTAAATTAGAAATAGAAAAATAATTTAGTTTTGACAATTCTAAATTATTGTACATATTTACAAAATCTTGTTATCAATATACCTAATGTATCTATTCCTTGAAGGCACTTTTGCAGCATAACCTAATGCGATGGTCGGTGCCCAGTCAGGGTTTGTTCTATCCTTTAATTCAGCAGGTTTTCCTTAAAAAAAGAGGATAGATTTTATCTTTTTACATATTACGATGTGATTCTGTTACCTCTTTTGTTAAATATTTCCAAGCTGGTTTTTTAGTCAAAGATGAGAAAGAGCCAAAATTTAACCCAACCCTTTACAACATAGTTATATCAGTGACAAGGACAAAAGTTTGGTCATTTAAATATTTTGTGAAGGAAGGAGCATTGCAATAAAAATGAGAACGATAACAGTGTTGAACCCATATTAAGGGCCATGTTTAGGCACATACAACCTGTGCAATAGCACAGGATGGTGAAAGTTGTGGGGGCAGCAAATTGCAATTAAAAATGCTACACAGTTTACAGTTTTGGGAAGTAACACTCAGTTTTCACCATAGAGCAAAAATGAGTTAATTCCAAGTTTTCTTGGGGCATATTTTCAAAAAATTTCTGGGGAGTATCCCCAAACGAATTCAATATGAGAGGATTCACTAGAAATACATGCATAAGATGAATCATTATTAACCCCTTAACAGTGACATTTATTTTAGAAAAATTGACCAAAAATGGAAAAATTTTTTGACTGTTTAATTTTGTTCTTTATATTATTGGTGTTAGAAAATAATTTTTTTATAAAAAATCGAAATTTAAATGCAATTACAAGTGTATTAATTATTTTAACATACATTAAAAAAGTATTGGATTACACGCACATCTTATTAATTAAGGAGGAAGATTATCCAAACATGATGACTCACAATCTCTAAACGACGAAAAAACTCTATCATCATCGAAACAAACTCAGTCTGGTTTCAAAAAACGGAAACGTTAATTTTTCTTTGCCCGAGCTGAGCTCGGGCGACACTGTTAATGGGTTAAAGGGCTTAACTTCATTTCAGAAAAAGCCCATCCCTGGGTGGCAAATTTTCTGAGGATACCACCAGGCCCATGGGTGGATTTAAGGGGGTGCAACGCACCCCAACTTTTTGGGAAAATTCCATTTTTATATTTTTATAGGAGAAAATCATGTATCCAATATGTACCCCTAGGGTACACCTAAATCCGCCCACACCCATTTTATAGTGCTAGTTACTCATCTTATAACTATCATGAAAATGAAACTTAAGTTGTGTGTATTTCAAATCTTGCCTATAAATATTCTAAAATTACATTAAATATATGGGTAGAGGTACTTCAGAAAAAATTTCCCCCTCCCTCTAAAAGAGTAGTATACCTTTCTGGGGACCCACTTCTAAAATTTGTCCCCGGGGCCATGTGAACTGAGCTTTAGGAAAATTCCATTTTTTGTGAGAGGTGTTATATTGTGATAGTCGAAGGGAGTTAAAATTGAAGTTTATGATGATTAGCACCTTTTTTCCAATTAAATGTAAACGTATTTTAGTAAATGTAGGGTTAAATTACACTGTTCTACACTGTAAAAATTTCCTTGATGAAAATAGTCATTTCTTATAGATTTTGGGTCGCTGAATACGAAAATCACCATTAAAATTCTCAATTGACTCAGGATTTTCGGGGAACAGCCCCTCCCCCTTTTCACGTTTTTTAACGACTTTATAACTTTGAACTCGATTTTCAGGGTCAAAAAGCGTTACTTTAATCTTCAAATTGCCCCCCAGGGGACAAGAAATGTTCAAATTAATAAAATATGATAAATTTATAACAAATGGATAGGTTTAAGGGGTAGTTAACCCCCTAAGAATGCAAAAAATTAGCTAAAAATTATAGAGGTTTTTATACGCAATTTTTTCCTCTTATTTTATACGCAATTCACGTTTGAAGGGTTCTAACCCTTCCCCAAGGACCCAAATTAATGGCAATATGCAGCAATGATTTTTGCTAAAAGCGGTTGAGGTGAGAGCACCCCCAGAGCACCCACGGAAGGGTTCAATGCCGCACTTAGAGTTTAACTGTGCTGTACAAAAAAAATTTGAAGCAACTTACTGAATTTCAGCTGATTCTTGTGTAAAATGATCTGCTGAATTCAAATATGACACCCATTTTCCTCCCTCACCCTCAGTTTTTAAGGGGATGCCCCCTAATTGTTATCCAAAGCCGTGCATCTATTATCATCTTGAAAAAGGAATCCTCACTCCCGAAAACCGGTCAGTTTTTAAAGAACTGAAGAGTTTCTACTTAAGATACACCCAAAATATAAGAAAAACGTCATTTGTAATCTTTTCAAAATCATCGATATTAATTCCTGAACTCGCGAGCGCCTTCGCGATTCTGGAAGTCTTCCGAACTCTTCCGCGGGGACTTCTGGGAGGCTAACACCTCAACCGCTTTTAGTAAAAACTATTGCTGCATATTGTCATCAAATTTGGGTCCTTGGGGAAGGGTTAGGACCCTTCAAACGGGATTTGCGTAAAAAATAAGAGGAAAAATAGCGTATAGAAACCTCGTTAATTTTTAGCTATTTTTTTGTATTTTTAGGGGGGTAATTACCCCTTAACCCTATCAATTTGTTATAAATTTATCATATTTTATTAATTTGAACATTACTTGTTAACTGGGGAGCAATTTGAAGACAAAAATAATGCTTTTTGACCCTGAAAATCGAGTTTAAAGTTATAAGGTCGTCGAAAATCGTAAAAAGGGGGAGGGGCTGTTCCCCGAAAATCCTGAGTCAATTGAGAATTTTAATGGTGATTTTCGTATTCAGCGACCCAAAATCTATAAGAATTGACTATTTTCATCAAGGAAAAAATTTTGAAAGTCAAATTTGTAGAACAGTGTTATTTTTTCCTCGTTCAAGATTTTAACTTTGACCCATGTTTAGTGGAATTGCACATACTGAGAAATGTAAATAGTAAATTACCTGGCAATTGATTATTTAATGGAAATTATAAATGGAATGGACTGAAAGCTTTTGCTTTAAAGTTTTGTTGTGTTTCATTTAACATCTTTTTGTAACATTTGTGTAAAACAGAAATCTGTGATTGTGCATTATTAGATGTTTGATTTTTATTGAATTATACTCAGAATATACACAGTTTCTATTTTTAAGCTCTAATGGTCAATTACTAGCTTGTGGTCAAAAATGAACAGTTCATCATTTTAAAAACAAATTTACTATATTTTTAACAAGTCAAAATATCTTACCTTCAATAAAATGTTTACTGCAAACTCACTTGGACTCCACGTTGCTGGTATTCAATTCTTTCCTTTGAAGTTGTGAAATCCAAAGGTTCAAGCGTTCCTCACTTAAAAGCTTGATATCAGGGCCCCGATTATGAATAACTTTGGGAAATCGATGGAATGATACCTTTGACTTTGATTCCTTCTTCTTATACCGATCAGATCGGTTAGAACATCCATGACCGGTGCAAATAGCCATTTATTAATGTGTCTAACTAGATAGTTTTTTTTAAATACTAAAACAATTAACATCCTTCGCATTCAGAGTGAAATAAATAAATTTGGACGACCCCGTGGGTAGGTATTAATCTGATCAAATGCTAGAAACATAGATGTTAACAGAAAATGAAAAGTTGAATTAACGAGTGTATTGATTTTGCTTCCGAAAACGTAAACAAATCATGGCTGCGTCCCGTCTGCTTCATTTCCGATGGATTCCGATTAAAAAAAGTGAATTAAACAATATATTTCACATATTTATGACTAAAAACTTTATAAAAAGAAAGAATAGGCTTTTTTAATAATATCTACAGCCTTTTGCATTTTAAAACTTTCTATATTTTTAAATAAAAATTATTTAAGAAAACTTTAACATTACGGCCTATAGGAAATGAGTGCCATTTTGAGCACCACTTCCGGTTTTTCGGCAGCAGACGACTGGTAGTGAAAACCCCCTATATTACTACTCTATGGTTTTACCCTTGAAAATTCAGTCCTTTAATAGAAGTTTTCCGTTTGGAAGTTTTTGGAATAAATTTTTTTTGTGACTATTGCCACATAAAATTGACTTTTAAAATTTCATAAAGATTTCTCTTAAGGATATTTTCCATTCAATTGAGGATACTTTTATTCTATATAAATTGAGCCACACTTAGTTTAGGAATTTATGGGATTTTACTTCTGCAAAATGGCAACACAACGTTTGTTATGGAAATTGAATTGTTTACTTCATGAGACCGTCGCGCTTCTTATTTAAAGTAAGTTAAATCCTCAATATATTTTATTTAGAGTTACCAGTTCAAAGATTGAGAAATGTATGGCAGTTAACCATACGTCTACCCTATTTTTGTGGACGCCAGTGCTCTTTCATAAGAGGACATACACGAGCACGTTTACCCCCAGTGAAAGTGATTAATTAGATTCAGGACTTAAATTGGGTATTTTTTTGGTTTTCAGACAATATTTACATTTTAACTGATTCTGAAATAGTAGAATAGGAATGCTGAAATAGTAGCACTCCGGTACTTCTTTGGTTAGAATTTAGGCCCTGATAAGAATAATCAAAACAAAGGAAAGGAACTATTAATTAAAAACTATTCCTAATTTTACCATATTCTGGGTGGTTTTCAAGCTTCTCTTCTATTTAAATAACAATGAAAAGAAACAAACTGCTAATTGAGATATTTTAAGTGTTTTTTTTCTGTACTTAATTGTGTTTGAGCTATTTAGCGTCAGACTTTACACTTCCGCCTGGCTAATTCTAAAGTACTAGAAATTTGTTTAGAGTGTTACGTACTGTTTGAATAGTTCACTTTCAACAGCACGTATAATACAACTGAGAAATGGGCAATGCAAAGCAGAAAAGCTTTTGTCATGCTGGCTCAGGGAGAAAATTCTTTCCTTTGCTAGCCTGTTCTTGGCTTTGCAATCACACACTTTGAGTGTGCTGCAGCTGCATTTCTTGGTACTAACTTTATTCGCTATTTATATTATTTTGCTAAATTTTAGGATATTTTTTAAATTTTAATGGGTTTTTTTTTAAATTAAAACTAGGTTTCAAAAATTAAATAGTGTTTTTTCAATTTCAGTGAGATATTTTTTCAAAGTTTAATAGGTTCTTTCATAATTCAGTTGTTTTTTTTTATTATTTTATGCTTTTTTTCCAAAATTTAGGACGTTTAAAGTTCAAACTAGATATAAAAAATTAAGGAGTATTTTTTAAATTTTAGTGAAAAAACCCACTTAACTATGGAAAAACTGACATTATTTTGACGGCACACATTTAAAATAGAAAGAACTCACTAAAATTTGAAAAAAACCACTTAATTTATAGGAGAAAAGCACTTAATTCTGGATGGATGGATGGATGGATGGATGGTTAGCCATTTGGCTATGTAGGGACATTTGCCTACTCTTTCGAGTTGCTTCGTCCTCGTCTTCTTCATTTGTTTTCTGTTTTATTTAGAAAAATTCCATAATTTGGTTTAGCTTAGCTGTTTTTCTATGCTTTTTAGAAACTCTGATAGTGCCTTTATTTTTTTGTCTTTATTTTCGTTATTTATGTCAAGTATATCCGAAACAGCATTTGATTTGACGTTTATGTCTTCCATAAGTTTTTTTCTTTGTTTGCTGTACTTTTTGCAGTGTAGTAGTAAATGGTCATTTGTGTCTATGATTTTGCATGTATTGCATATGGGGTCTGGGACTACTTTTACTTTGAACAGATTTGCTTTTGTTGGAAGGGTTTTGGTTCTTAGTCTGGCTAATAAAGTGTCTATTTCCCTATTTTTTGCTATAAGTTTGTCTTTGTGTGTTAAATTATCAATATGTTTAAAGCTATTGTAGTATTTGCTTTTCCTCCAATATTCGTCGTTTTCTTCCTTAATTTTCCTTGTTATTTCCTTTATTAAATCTTCAGGGGAAATGGAATTTCGTATGATGTTGTCAGGTGCGTTTTTTGCTTCGTAGTCTGCTTCCTCGTTTTCTTTTATCTCCATATGTCCTGGTGTCCATACTAATTCAATCTTCTTGTCCATTGCTGCAATTTTGATTAATAGGTTATTAATTTCCACTATTATCTTTGGGGAATTCTGTCTTATTTGTTCCAGTGCTTTGAGGACTGATAAGCTGTCGGTTAGAATGGCATAATTTCTTTCAGTTTCCCTGTTTAGTTGAATGATCTCTTCTAGTGCTATACCTATTGCCATCGCTTCTCCAGTGAATATGCTGTTGATGGGATTTATTGCTCCGGATTTTTTGGTTTGATCTTTTCTGTTTATTGCTGCTATCTTGGTGTCAGTTTTAGTTTTAGATGCATCTGTGGCGTATATTATTTTATTCTTTAATTCATTCTCTCTGTATTCATTGAAATAGCTTTTTATTTCATCTTTAATTTTTTTTTTGTCTTGAAACTCGTATCTATCCGTTATTATCTCGACATTTTTCCTTTTGGTTTCGTCCATCTTTGCTGTGACTATTTCATTGCTATTTATTTCGTATCCTTTCATTATTTCCTGAAATGTAAATGTATTAGGTGGATGTCTCTTTAATCTTGGTTTTGTAGAGATTTTGAGGAATTTCTTTGCTAAATCCGACTCTTCTCCATTGGCAATCTGTTTTATGCCAAATTTCAGTAATTGCCCTTTGTATCTTAGAACTATAGGAAGTTGTTCTGATTCTCTTAACAGTAATGGGATGGGTGTCCATTTCGGTAACCCTGTAGCTATCCTTAGTGCCTTATTATATAATATTTCTATGTTGTTTAGTTGTGTTTTGCTTGCCGAAATCAACACTTGACTTCCGAATTCTAGATTGCTTCTGATTGTGCTGTTTACGATGTTAATTAGATGATATGATCTTGCTCCCCATCTTTTTCCTGAAATCGCTTTTAGTGCGTTTATTTTCCTTGTCACTTTCTTTTTTAAGTGCTGAAAGTGCTCGTTGAAGGTTAAATTTTTTGTGAAATATACTCCTAATATCTTGATACTGTCCGTCCATGGGATTTCCAGTTGATTTAGCTTGAATTCCATCGTGGGTCTTTGTTTTTTATTCGAAAAGTTTATTGCGTATGATTTCTGCGGTTTTATTTCCAATTTCCAATATTTGCACCATCTATTTATTCTATCTAAAGTGTTTTGTATATTTTCTGTTACTTTGGCTAAATTTTCGTGTTTTGCATAAACGTATATGTCGTCTGCGTACGTTAGTATCTTTGTATCACTGTATGTTGTTTCAAAAATGTCATGCATATATATTGAGAATAGGTAACTACTCAATACGCTGCCTTGCGGTACTCCTCTGTTTGTGCTTATTTTTTCCGATATGCAGTTTCTCCACCGGACTTGGTGTTCTCTGTTGTTTAGGAAGTTCATTATCCATAGCGCTGCTTTTCCCCTTATACCAAGCTTTAGTAATTTCTGGATTAGACCGTCATGGAATACGTTGTCGTATGCCGATACTATGTCTAGATTTATTAATATAATGAATTTTTTTTCTTCCTTTGCTTCAGTGATGTCGTTGAAAATTATCGATTGTACATATGAAACACCTTTGCGGGGAATGAATCCTGCTTGACATTTATTAAATTTATATGAGGTCTGACTTTTTATTCTCTTGAGAATCATTTTCTCAAACATTTTGCATACCGTCGAAGTGAGAGATATTGGTCTGTATGATTCTATTACTTTTGGATCTTTTCCTGGTTTTAGTATAGGTATTATTGTGGCAATCTTCCAGTCCTCTGGGATGATCCCAGTGTTCCAACTATTATTTATGATGTTTAGAAGGCCGACTCTTTGGTTTTCTGACAACATTTTAATAAGCTTGCTGTTTATCTGATCTGGACCTGGTGAGGAGTTCTTGAGCGTGGAGATTGCTTCGTTAAGTTCATCTATTGTGAAGTATTTGTTGTAAATTTCTGAGCCTTCTGGGCTGAGGTCGAGAGGGATTCCCTCTTTTATTTCGTGCTTTCTGAAATGCTCCGCGAAGGCTGTAGCTTGTTCACGGGGTTGTGTTAATGTGCCTTGTACGCCTGATAGTATGTTTTTAGATGTTTCGTTGTGTTGATTTCTTGTACTTAGTGATTTTAGAATTCTGTATATACATTTCGACTCTTCTTCGTTTTTGCACAGGTTGTCCCAATAGGTTCTTTTGCATTCTTGAATGATTTTCCTGAGTTTAGCCGATACTGCTTTATATTTTATCCAAAGATTTTGTGATAGATTTCTCCTTGATAACTTTAAAAGTGTTCGTTTTTGTTGTAGCAGCGCTTCGCATTTGATATTCCACCAGGGTTCGTTTTGCTTAGTCATTTTTATTTGTATCGTGTTTTTATTTATGGTTTTTTTGCATTCATCTAATAAATCTTCTTCACCAAAATTTTCCTTTTTTATGTCTTCTTTGATCTTTTGCCATAATATCCTCTTCCTTGTTGACTTCCCTATATCTCCGTTTCCTTTTAGTGTTATGCTGACCGGATAATGGTCGCTTTCATATAGGTCGTTGCTAACCTGATACTTGGCTACTGGTGCCAGATCTTGTGATACTATGGATAGGTCTAATAATGATGAACTTTGATTTTGTTTGTATGTTATTTCCTTTGTATTTAAGATTACTCCGTTCAACTCATCTATCCAATCGACGAGCTTTTGAGCGTCTTTTGACTCTTTTTTTGCTCCAATTAATGGGTGTTTTATATTGAAGTCTCCTACTATAACAAACGGACTCTTAATGATTTTCTTTAGCTCATTTAGCATTTCGTCTTCAAAGTGACCTTTGGGAGAGTATATATTATATATTTGCAATTTATTTTTCTCGAATATTACTTCGATTGCCTGGATTTCGTTTTCAGCGATTGGTATTGAGCTTAAATCGATTTGTTGAGACGATAGGTTGTTATCTACTGCTATTAATATGCCTCCGCCCCTTCTAAGAGTATGCCTTTCTTTTTTGTATATTACTTTGTTTTGAATTTTTATGTGATCTTGGTTTTTCAAATATGATTCCTGTATTGCTATAATGTTTGACTCTTGGAATATTTGATCTTTTAACCAGTTTCTTTTATTTTTTAGACTGCGTGCATTCCAGTGTACTATGTTTAGCATTTTCATTTCTTTGTACGAGGTGATTCGATGGGATCAATTACACTTGATATTGTTTCCTTATTTATAGCTTTTAGTTTTCCGCAGTCTCGCGAGCTTACTTTATCTTGATTTATAGTTTTTTTATTCCTAATACTTCTTGCGTTCCATAGAACTACTTGAAGATTATTTTGATTTACATTCCTTGTGTTCTTCATAATAAATTTTTAAAATATGAACACTGATTTTTTGGAGTTGATCTTTCTCTCAGTGTCCGGTATTTTACTGTTTAAATTTGTCTAGTAGTACATTCTTCTTTAGATTTTCTAAAGAGATAATTGGTTGATTGACATGTTCTTTCATATTCTGGAGCAATGCTTCATTAAGCTTATTTATTCCTTCATCTTTCTTTGTTTTCTCCGTTAGTGTTGACATATTATGATCTGGAGTGTATGATTCTGTAATTTCCATCTCAGGATCACTTTGATCTATTCTTGGTTTCTTGTTTGAGATCTCTAGATCCGGGCTTGTTTCATTTTCTATTTTGTTTTTTGTTGATTGCGAAATTTCCTTGGGGTTTTGATGAGTCCTGTTGATCAGTTTTAAGACCATGTCTTGAAATTTCGAGAACATATCGATGATTGTGTTTGTTATGAATTCTTTTAATTATTTCTTGTCATTTTCTAGGATCTTTGTTACCTCTTCTTTGGGAGCAGTGTTCTCTTCCTTAGTTTGTTTTACAGCTTTAGCATAGTTGTATTTGCTTTGGGTGCTCCTAAATCTTTTCCTTGCTTCTATGAACGATAACCCATTTTTTTCTTTAAATTGAAGGAATTCTTCTTCTTTTTTGTAACTTTCACAAATTTCATTGTTAGGATAGTGACCTTCTTCACCACATACAAAGCATTTTACCTGTTTGGATTCGCATTCATGGTCTAAATGTGGTAGTCCACATTTTAAACATTTCTTCTGGTTCTTGCAAAACTTGGTTGGGTGATTGAATTTATGGCAGTTTTTACATTGTCTAGGTTTTTCCACATATTCTATAGTGTCTTGTCTAGTCATCCATAATTTTATTTTATTAGGTACTGTTCTTCCAAATACTGTTATAAGGATAGTTTTTGTTTTCACTATGTTTTGGTCTATTTTTTTGGTGAATCTTTTTATGTTGACTATTTTGAGGCTATTTTCTAATTCAAAATCATCTTTTATCTCTTCAAGGCTAAGTTCAGTTGGGATGTCTTTTAGTATGATCTTCTTCGTGTTACATTCTCTTTGGATGGATATGTTAACTCTTATTCCCAAAATCGACCCTTTTGTAATTAGTTCTTTTGCCGTTTTGAGGTCCTTTGTTACTGCTAATAATTTCCCTTGATTAGTTATAATTAATTCATCGATGTTCTTGGCATTTGACAGATGTTCTGTGAAAAAATCCTTCATTGCTTTGGGATGAGATTTGGGAATTTTCCCATCTACTGGAGAGTACACTATTACAAAAAGCCTTGTTCCATTGTTAAATCCAGCTTCCAATTGGTCTTCTAAGTCAACTTTGACTTCTAAAAAGTTCCCGTTTGGAGTGCCCATGCTTAAAGGGTTTGGGCTTCCGCCTGTGGGCGTACCCATCCCTAAAGCTGATCACCTTCTCTGACTCTTTTTCAAGGTAAAATCAAAATAACCAAGAAAGCTTAATAATTGAAATTCAAGTTATAAACAAAGTATAACTAAACAAAGGTAATGTTAACAATGTATTATCGTATGCGATGTTACAGGCGTAAATGCTTGGAAACTACCTTTTGGATAATTAAACTGCTTCTGATTGATGGATGTCGGATTTTATATTTTCGGTGCTTGCTTAACCGCTGAATAGTTGAGATATTACGACTTATTTATGTATTTGCATGAAATATCACTATTAAAAAAGTTTAAAGACAGGAGCTTATATTTTACCAACTTCATCTATTGCAACAATGTCTATCTTCACTTAATTCTGGAAAACACACACACTCTTTCTGAAAAAAAAAACCCAGTTTAACATGGGTTTTGTCAGAGTTTTATTGAAAAAACCTGTTTTGCCAATCCTGCACTAATTGCCTAACGAGGATAGACACTATACTGGTGCCCTGTTAGTTACCGGGGTAACTACCCTATTTACTGTAGGTTTCAAAAATTTTGCTGCACCATGTTGCATCTTTAAAAACTTATGGACTGAGCTTGTAGTGAGTGTTTAAAAAGTAAATTAAATTAACACGTGTAACTTTTAATCTAATTCTACCCAAAAAATATGTATAAAACTTCTGACTTTTATTTTTATTTTTAAAATTAAATTTTTTTGTTGTACTGTGAAAATGGCCAAAATCAGCTTGTTGTAAATAGTCAGCAACTCTGTCTTCTTGTATTCGTGAAATCATAGTTTTGTGTTATCATGAAGGGCCGTGGCGTTTATTGATTTGTTTATTTTTACAGCAGGAAAAATAACCAAGAGGAGTAGCTCAAAATTATTGGTAAAAAATTTTTAAGCTATATTTGCTTTGCTCTTAAATTTCTTTGACTCATATTATTATTAAAAAACAATGCATATGAAGACCTACGGGGAAGAATGGTTTTTGTCCATTTGAGCTCATCTTTAGTATAGTTTGTCGGTCGCCATGTTTGACCACAGCCTAAACTTTTGGCCTGACTGGCCTAATGGTTAGAGCAGCGGTTCTCAAACTGTGCTCCGCGGAGCCCTTAGGGCTGGTACCAGCTAAAAAATCATAGCTAAAAAGTTACCAGCTAAAAAATCATAAAAATATTTTTTTGAAAAATCTGAAAATGGGCATTTCTTACTATATTCGGTCCAAATGAACAAAATATGAAAGAAAAAGTTACTCATTTTCAATACTTTAAAGTCTTCCTTAATGGGTTAATGTCAGTGGACCTATACTTATGTGTCAGTGTAATAAGTGACTTTTCTCAATTTATTGAAATTTGTTAAATTAAATAAATAAAATTATTATAAAAATGCTTTGGTTTTTCTCTAATGATTGTTAAAAAATTATTTTATCACTCACACTATAAAAAGAAATTGTTTTTGTTCAATTTTAAAGGCATTTTTGTGGACCTATAATTATGTGTTGCATTGTATACTTTTAGAGGCAAATTTTCAAAAATATTCTGGGGGACTCTTAAAATCAGTGCTGAGATAGGAAACAAATATTTGGGGAGACTCCCATTGAAACAGAGTAGCAGTAGATGGATGATAAAGGGCAAAATATGACCAATACTTACTGAAATTGATAATATAAATTATAGATAAGGGGGCTTTAAGGGGGACACTTTTCCAGACCATCACCTTTACCTTTTGACAAAAATATCAAAATGTTAGGGATTTTCAAAAAAAAAGTATTAAGTAAGATCCTATTGTGGTACCGTTGGGGGGGATTGGGGGTCCTCCCAAAGAAAAAGTTTGAAATTTGATTTGTAAAATTAGGGTTTAACTCATTTTGAGAACCTTTTTGGTCCAAAGGGGCACTTTTTCAGACCCTCAATTTCACCTTTTTATAACAAAATGTCGGAGATTTTCTAAAAAGTATCACGCAAGATCCCCTTGTGGTACCACCTCGGGGTATGGGGGCCCCAGAAAAATTTTGAAATTTGACCTGTAAGAGTAGGGTTTTAACTCATTTTAAGAACCTTTTGGGCACAGGGGGGGGCAGTTTCCAGAGTATCACTTTTACCTTTTGACAACAAAATGTGGGGGATTTTCCAAAAAGTATCATGCAAGATCCCCTGGTGTTATATATACAGGGTGTCCCATAAATAGTGGGCCACACTTCTAGAGGGGATAGTAGACACCTAGCCGAGTCAGAATCACATAGGAATCGGGGGTCCCAGACCAAATCCCAGGGAGTTAAAAATGGAGCGACACCACAAAACAATTATTGAAAAATTCAATCTGTAGAAGAACTACTATTGGTAAAAACTTAATCATGGTCTCAAATTTTGTGGTTTAACATGATCTTTAAAATCATTTTAAAAGTTTTCCTTTTAAAATTTTTTTACTACGAAATAAAGTCAAAAACCACAAAAATATGTGAAAAATCTACCAAAACTTTATTTTGTATTTAGAAATCCTTTCTCTTGATTTGATAATCTGAAAGATCATAGTTGAAAACCCTTAAGTCCAAAGTTTCACGTAAATACCATCAATATTAAACGCTTGAGATCTAATTAAAGTTTGATTTTTGTTTGAGAAAACAGATCCAGAAAAAAAACGTTGAGGGAAAATCTACGAATTACGGATTGATGCTCGCTAAATTTCTAGCCATTATTTGCGATACGAGATTCCTCGCCAACTTTCGCCAACAACAAATCGCCCAAGCTGTCTTGGCGATCTGTAGGAGCTTGGTATGTTTCGCCAAACTGGGAGAGAAAAGAAAGTTAGCGATTATCTATCCGTAACTCGTAGATTCTCCCTGAACGTTCGTTTTCTGGAGCTGTTTTCGCACTCAAAAAACAAACTTTAACAGGATCTTAAGCGTTTAATATTGATGGTATTTACGTGAAACTTTGGACTTAAGGGTTTTAAAATATTATCTCTCAGATAATCAAATCAAAAGAAAGGATTTCCAAATACAAAATAAAGTTTTGGCATATTTTTCACATTTTTTTGTGGTTTTTTGACTTTTTTCGTAGAAAAAAATTTTAAAGTGAAAACTTTCAGCATAATTTTAAAAATCATATTAAACCACAAAATTTGAGAACATGATTCAATTTTTACCAATAGTAGTTCTTCTACAAATTGAATTTTTCAATAATTGTTTTAGGGTGTCGCTCCATTTTTAACTCCTTGGGATTTGGTCTGGGACCCCCAAACCCTATGTGATTCTGACTCGTTCCCCAAATTCCAATAAATATTTAAAAATGATTTATTCCGTTCCTGTTTTAGTCAAGAGCCCCTTTCCACCGGAGCAGAAGTCACAGATCTGTCGGCACAACCGGCGCAGGATCCCCTGTCTACCGGAGCCGGAGAGCCGCTCTCCGGCGCAACCGGAGCAGGTACCTGCTCCCTGCTCCGGCTGGCGTAGAACCCCCATTTTTCCACTACTGGTGGTATGTCTTTATATCACAAGCCGTTCCGGAGATATAGGGTCTGAGTCGATTTTTTTTCAGTATCTCTCTATTCTAAGAAAAAGTTTTGGTGAATGGTTTCCAGAGAAAGGCTTTTTAATTACGAATCTGTATAACAAGTTTTTGGTATCAAACTGTTTGGATTCTTGAGGATGTGCAATAAGCTTTTAAAATTCCTAAAAAAAATTCTTAATTCTAAAATATTTTCATTTTTCTGGATTACAGATAAGGTTGCAGTTTATAGCAAGAAACTGTCTTACAATTTATTATCCCTCCAATCAAAACGACCAATCGACGCCATATTTTATAATGAAAATAACTCCGTTCACAATTTAAAAATGCGCTTCAAAATATTTTATAAATCAAATATCTTTAAAAGATTGATAAGAGTTTTACAGAAACTTACAGATATACAATTTAAATAAAAAAATTCACACAAAAAATAAATTGTTTGTAAATATTGAGTGTAATATAGGTTTTGTCTCTTATTGTTTTCAATAGCTTAAAAAGTATTGCTTGAAAAGTATTTGTTTAAACTTAAACAAAAATATGAATGATAAAACACTAGGTGTTTTACGATATACTAGGTAGCATATTAAATTTAACAGATTTATTTGTGAACTTTTTTTCATAGAAATATTGGCGTTTCGTTTTTAAAAAAAATGTAATTAGTTTTAGAATTATTAAGGTACAAGGTTTCAATTTTTCCTTCTCTTTCTGGTCATTCACTAGAGAAACGGGCGATGATTTTGAGTCTGATTTCTTTTATTTCCGACGATTCACTAAATACACCCGTGCATTTTATAAATTTAAAAGTTTTTAATGGCATGTTTTTATCGGTTTTTATTCTCTAAGATGGTTGATGATAATTAGTAGACATGCTGGGTATTTTTGAAAACATTTCGATTAAATTATTGATAAGTTAAAACAAGGATGTTTCAGTAGCAGTTTTATTTTTATACTTTCAAAGTAGTCATCCGAATTAAATTATTGATAAGCTAAAGAGATTGGTAGTTTTGGTATTAAAGGAGCATTAACTAAGCCGACGAGCCCGGGATTGTGCTGGACACTGAGATGAAATAAGCGAGCTCTGCTCGCTAAGATCGCGAAGTGATCTGAAAAGAATTGCGAAGCAGTTCCGCGGGGGCTGGTGAGCAATAGCGAGCAGGGGGAAGAGCCCCCTAGTTATACAAAAATTAAGAAGATAGAGATTACAAGCTTAACATTTCATAACAATCATATAATAATAACATCTTTTCCACGAATAAATACCGCGTTTATCGTGCTTCTCGCGTTTCCGGCTCTTATACGCAAAGCTGGTGCATACCGGCATGTGCCTCTTTAGTTTTAGGGGCAATGAAAGAAAAGACAATAAAATTTCCATCCATTGAAACGTCATATTTTCCATGTTGAAAACTATTGATTAAGATTTTTTTTCACCGCAAGTAGTTATAAAACACAAAAGTGTGGAAAAAGCTACTCTTTATCAATGACTTATTTTATTTTAATATTTTACGAGTGACAAAGAAATCATTGTTCAATATGAAAATTCTGTCGGCGAATCTTCATTTCCGAGAAGAGCAGGCCTCGGTACCCAGTCCACTTGTAATGCCAATTGCTATTGACGTTATCGATTCCAGGCATGTAGAGACCGTTGAGGTTCATGTGACCACAAGTGTTGATGGGCGGGTACCACCATCCTCCGTGCATCATTATGGCACTCACATCGTTGCTTCTCATGCCCTCGTGTGGGCGATCTTTGGTCGAGAACTTCCTCAGATGCTGAGTCTCTAAATCATTGCCAGCTGGAAAACAATATATTTGTGTTTAACTTACAATAATTGGGACCCACTTTTTTACTAAAGGCTTTTATCAGACTTCTGTGTAACTTAATTAGTGTTTCTTAATTAACAGAAAAACTGGAATTTGAGACCATCCTAAAAGGGATATGTCCCCTAAAACTTCTACAATAGTGTTGTCCGGGTTCCCTCATCAATGAAGATGCAAAATTCCCTCAGTTTTTGAAACATGGGAAAAAACAAGGGAATTTTGGGGAATATAAACCTGGAATTTTGGGAATTTCTAGGAAGTTTTGAATATAAACAAAGACAGTCATCTTTAGGCTTAAGGTTAAAATTTTCATTTCAAGAATTCTCGTATCTAAGAGTTATTTCGTTATTTCTAACTATTTTTTCTCAAAACTTGTTATTTTTAAACTTATAAATGTCTATAACTTTAACTTTAGTTCATGCTATTTCGAATCTCTGTAGGGGAAAGTGCTGTACCTAAGGACGGTTGTACCTTCAGCCACTTCCTTTTAAAATTCGGGAAAAAATGGAAATTTGAATTTGTGGTTGAATTTGAATGTAAACAGATGCTATCTAGTTGCTAACGTGAAATCAACTCTTTAAAATAATATTTATATTTAATTTAATAAATTTACTGTTTTTAGGTGCTCAAAGTTTTTTTTAGTGCATCACTACATTAATATTTTTCTTCCCTTTAAATTAAAATACGATAAAATGTGACATAAGGGGCGAATCCCCGAGATTTTGACTTTTTATTTTTGATATTAGAAATTGTCAGATCTCAATTCTTTTATTTTTTATAGAACTTTAAATGCAAAAACACCTGGTGTTGTACCTTCGGACACCATACGTGTTGTACCTACGGACACGTTCTTGTGGGTGTCTGTACATAATTGGCGTTTTTGAATCAGGTTTCATTAAAGTGAATGCATTTTAATGTATATTAAATTAATTCTAAATGGTTATCTATTTGTCGGCGATTATTTTCAAGTGATTTTTATATGAAAAATCAAATATTTTGTGATCTAAACTACTTTTTTTAATTTTTGATTTTACTTTGCATTTAATGAAAAATATGGTATAAAATCTTAATCACCCTATCGCATTTAAGTATGATGATTACAAAAAGCTTGAAATTTCCAGCGAAGAAGATTTGCGAAAGTTATTACCACCAAATGCTTGCACAACTAAGTGTCGATCGAATTGTTTTTATGGATCAGTGAAGTGATCAGATCTATCAGCATGATTGATGAAACTATTACCTCAAACTTCGATCTGAAAATCCCATGTGATTTATGTATTTTTGGTAAAAAATCAAGACTTTTATCATTCAACTTCGTTTTAATGATCATTTACGATCTAAATATACATTACTTTAAAAAATATATTCTCAAATTAAAAAAATGCTTGAAAAAGTTTATTAAAAGGTAATACACCAATAAAAATGTTCATTTTAAGCTTTTATCAACTAAAAATTTCCTTTTTAAGGGTGTCCACAGGTACAACTGGGTCTGTCCATAGGGAGAGCACGTTGTTGTACCTATGAACACAAATTTCGTCAAGTTATTAAAATTAATTAAAAATCCAATTTTGAAGATTTTAGCTAATAAAAAATATTACCCTCTTTAGTAAGGTTAGGACTATAGGTTGAGCACTTTAAATGTTAAAAATGGGATTTTACCTGTCTTAGAAAAATCCAAACGTGATTTTTGTCCAGAGGTACAACACTCTCCCTTTAAATAAAAGGATAACGGGCGATGTATGTGTGTGTATGTGGGTATGTCCGGGGTAATCTCTTGAAATAGGCCACGGACCGAAACCAAACTCGACGTATAGACGTATTCCGAGTCGGGGAGTAACATGGGATAGTTTTCAAAGCTTTAAAATCGAACGTTTTCGAGTAATTATCCCATTAAGGACGGTTGGCAACAAAATTTGCCAAGGGACATTTCATTTTTTACTGACTCTAATAGAGGATATTAAAAGTTTAAATGCATGACAACAGCTTCTAAAGAATGTATTTATTCAGATAAAAATAGAAATTTCTACCTGCCATGCCGTTTTGTGGGTAAAATCGCTGTTAGAATGAGAGCGTTTCACTACATTTTGGAGATAGCTGGGAGATCATTTGGAAAACGCCAAAATAATCTAATGTTTTGGTTATTTTTATGACTTGTTTCTATTGAAGCATATTCACAAGATCCCATTCTAAATATTATTACCAATTACAGTTGGAATGGGGGTATTTAAATTGCCAATAGCAAGGGTTTTCTTCTACTGGCAACTTTTGTTGCCAATCGTCTAATGTGTGGTCAAAACTTTTACGAGTTACTCATAAGAAGCTTTTGTAAATTAATTATTTTTAATGCTTTTTTTTGTTCTTATCATATATGTAGATCTTATTGATACTTTAGCATGATGAAATGTTTCCATTGGATCATAATTTTAGTGTTTTTTTTAATAGATTTTAGATTTTTACCGATTCCTAACAGATTTATTGGTTCAATCACATAATAAATCATTTCTGGATACATTTATTTTCCTTGAAAGGGGTTTCTGGAAATTTACAGTAGTCAAAAAATAAAATAAAATATCACTGGAGTAATTTAACCCATTTTGAATGGGCTAATACCTAGTTTTTATCGAGTTAATGAGTAATATTTAACATTTTCTGGGGGGAATATGCGAAATCTGGAGCCATAAAGATGAATACTGTAATTATGATGACTTTTTGATAGAGAATGACTAAAAAGAACGTAGAATTCCAATAAGAGAAAAGGCTTCGGAAGGCAAAAAAATTATATACATATAACCAAAGGTATCCAAAAAAATGAAAGTTGAGAATATATAAGACTCTAGCAGGTAAAAAAGTCCCTATGTTCCAGACTGGGAGATATAAATAAACCTTTTTTAACCTGGAAGCTAGCTAAAGTACAAAAATCAAAGGGTTCCGACCATTCCGACTTAAAAAAAGTACTAGTTCGGCTATTCTTAAAGCCTGAAAATAGGTGAATATCAATATTTGAACTGAACTGGCCCTATTCAGGAGGGGTGAAATACACTTTCTTGGACCCCCTATTAACAATTTAGTACCCATTCACTTTTATTTATGGATTATTTCTTTAAATTATGTATGAAAACATTTTATAATCAAAATCGTAAACATTCTAATTAGTTTTTTCGACTTTTCATTTGTCAGAGTTTGGACCCCACTTAGGACGGTTGGCAAGAAAAGTTGCCAGTTAAAAAATCATAAAAATTATTTTTTAAAAAATCTGAAAATGGGCATTTCTTACTATATTCGGTCCAAATGAACAAAATATGAAAGAAAAAGTTATTTATTTTCATTATTTTAAAGTCGTCCTTAATGGGTTAACGAATTTATTGCCCGAAACGCTTATTTCTCCATTTCTCTACCAGAGTAGATCTGCTCGACTCACTATTGTTAACGAGATGAAAACCTCCAAAAATCAAATATTTTAACAGGAAAAACTCTATAATTGTCCATTTAAAAAGGATATAAGTTGTGAAAACGCTAAAATAAATTCAAATAATTTATTTTCAAACGTTACTTTCCTTTATTTCAAGATTTTTTTCCTTTAAAATTTAAATATTTATGGAAAAGTGAAAATTTTTTTTCATGGAAAACGACTTGAAAATAAAACAGTGTTTCCCAAGGTACATAAACTAACCAGGTATGCTCATAACTCTCGCTGTGTGACGTCACCCAGGATATAAAATAACGGACCAATCAATGACGGGCATATCAGCCACCATAATACTATAGTAATACAATAAACACCATTGAACAGATCGTAGATACATCAGGATTTATTGGGTCGATATTATTGAAATTCCTTATTTAGTTTGTTTTAAAACTTATGAATACAATAACCCACTTATTTGAAAAATTCCGATAAAATATTTAAAAATATAATTAAGGATACAGACGATTTTAAGAATACTATTTCTGAATCTCAAATAAAAATAAACAAGCTGAGTGGACTGTAGCAGGATCATTATTTAAGGTAAATGCACTAAAATTTTGAATAAATCCATTATTAAATTAAATTAATTAGTTCTTAGATTTTAGCTCATAATTTTCCATATTTTTATGTACTTCATTTATTTCAAGAACTCAATATTTTTTGTCCTTAAAATCTAAACTGCTTCGATACAATGGATATTCAAGTTTGACATTGCAGAACAGCGATATTAATTTTATCACAACAAGAATGTTTTCATGAAGTTTTCATGATTGAATATTTGCTTAATATTTTTTCTTTGTATCATCAGCTGTGTTTATTACATTTATACAAGTTAGTAATTAAAATCAATAAGCGGAGAGATTAAAGCACATCGTTGTAGAGCTCAAGTTTCATATTTTTAATCGGCTATTATTGAGTTAAAATTATTATTCTAATTAAAAAAACTTGATAACTTATAAACATGTTCGTAATTGTGTCCAGTGTAAACTGTTTTAGAAGTTTCTTTGGCCCTTAATTTAATAAAAATCACCAAAAATAAGCATTTTCCCATGCTGTGAATAGGAAATATATCCTGGGTGACGTCATTTTCAAAAGCCACGCCTTTTTCGCCGGAAGAGCATACCTGGTTAGTTTATTTACCTTGAGTGTTTCCAATCAAGCGGTTCACTAGACTTTTAAATTTACTAGATCTTTTATTATTGTTTCAAATTTGTTATTTTTGTTCACTAGACTCTTTAATTTACTAGGAAACATTGCCGAGAATACCGGGAAAAGAAAAATTACCGAGAACATCGGGATAGGAAAAAAGTACCGGGATTACCGGGACATAAAAGTTACCTCGATCATAGGGATAGGAAAATTGTCGGGAACATCGGGATAGGAAAATTATCGGGAACATCGGGATAGGAAAATTATCGGGAACATCGGTGTGAAGATCTTCCCCACCCCTAAAGGTTTGTTTCTCCTCCAAACCTGGGAAAAGGCCGGGCTGTCTATAGACCGGGGCCTTTGTTCTGGAAGGTGGTGGTGCTCTCCCACGGATTAACGGCGCCGACTAATGGCGGGTGGGGGAGCATCTATAAAAGGGTGTCGGCTGGAGGAGAGGGAGGCTTTTTTTTTATTCCTTGTTTTCGAGCGTGATGAGCGTGGACCTGTGGGGTCTCTCTCGCGGTGTACATTTTAGCTGTGATTAAATATTTTAGCCCAGATCAATTGGATTTTTTCATTTGTCTCTTTCAACATATCACTGCTCCGGTATGGCCGGACCCACCACCCCTTTTTAAAACGTGGGGTGGCGTATATGACAGTGGCGCAGCCGCCAGCATTGGAGCAGTAGAGGGACCAGCTGAACCAGAGCTCGAAAGGATATGGTCGAGGATGTAAACAGCTGGACGTAGGAGAAGTCGTTGAAGTTTATTTTGGGACAGTTCGTTTGCATCGGAACGTATCGGTTGTTGGCGCCGGTTTTCAGTTTTTGTCTAGGACGGCTGCATCCGCAGCCGTCTGTTCAACCTAGGGGTTTTTGCGGCACGTGTTATTAACTGTAAAGCGCTTAGTTCGTAACGGGGCACGTGTCCGCTGTTCTAGAACCTAGGGGCGAAGCTTAGCCCAGGAGACCACTGCTGACCAGCGGAGGAGGAAACCCGTCGCAGACCGCGACGACGAGGTGCGCGATTGTCGGCACCTGGAGTAACCCGCTACGACCGGCGGAGGAGATCTGTAACCCGCTACGACCGGTGGAGGGGATGATGCCGTGCGACGCGTAGGCCCGAGCGCAGCCTACCGCAGCCAGCCCGCGACGGAGACCCTTGGAAGATCGTGGCCGTGGAAGACCCCGCGAGAGCCGGGAGCAGATTCGCTGACCGCAACGACGGGATACCCGTGACCCCGTAGACAGCCCAATGACGAGGCGGAGCCAGAGCCGGCACATCGGTAACCCAGGTACAGCTCCCGTAAAAAAAAACGTTACAGTGGGGTTTGCGGGCGAACCACTTGGGTTAGGAAGGCAAAAGAGGTGTCATTTTTCATTGTTTAGAGTATTCTTTAACCTAAAAAATTTTTGAGTCCTTAGGGGGTCGTCTTCATGTTAAACGAAACACTAACTTTTTTTTTTCAATGGGGACCCCCAATTATTATGAGATTTTCTGAAAGGTCATCCCTCAAAACCCTTAAATACCCAGTTTCATCCAGATTGATTCACAATTAAAAATTTTTTGAAAAAATAAAAAATAATTAAATTTTTAAAATCATGAAATATTTTTATGGAAATCGATTCAGGTAGTAATTTTATGAAGAAAGCCAAAATTTCAATCGATTTCACCAAATAGTTTTTGATAAAAACGAACTTTAATCTTAAGGGGCCGTATACCGTTGCCGAATGCATAACGCGAATGTTCTTTCTCGTTCGTTTTTATCAAAAACTATTCAGTGAAATCGATTGAAATTTTGGCTTTCTTCATAAAATTACTACCTGAATCGATTTCCATAAAAATATTTCATGATTTTAAAAATTTAATTTTTTTTTATTTTTTCAAAAATTTTTTAATTGTGAATCAATCTGGATGAAACTGGGTATTTAAGGGTTTTGAGGGATGACCTTTCAGAAAATCTCATAATAATTGGGGGTCCCCATTGAAAAAAAAAAGTTAGTGTTTCGTTTAATATGAAGATGACCCCCTAAGGACTCGAAAATTTTTTAGGTTAAAGAATACTCTAAACAATGAAAAATGACAATTCTTTTGCCTTCCTAACCCAAGTGGTTCGCCCGCAAACCCCACTGTAACGTTTTTTTTTACGGGAGCTGTACCCTTTGAATTTGAAACAGGGGGGTTACACTCTTGATTTTGTTTTGAAGTGCATGATTGTGGTTAGGGAATAGGGGTTGGTTTAGCGGGATTTTTGAGAGTATTGTTTTAGTGCAAGTTTAGTGAATTGTTGTGTATTTTGTGTATTTAGTGCATGAAGGGATTTTTAGTGTAATTTACGAAGGGTCTCAGTGTGGGTAGTTGGTATTATTTGGTTGAAGATAATTTGAGCCGGGGGTCAGTTTTTGTTTTGTTTGGTTGGCTAGGACTGGAAGGTGTAAAAGAGGGATGGATTTTTTTATGAAAGGGACAAAAGTAATGCTATTGCAGATAGCGGAAGATTGGGAGGTTGAGGTCGAGGAGTCCTGGGATAAGAAGAAGATAGTGAAGGAGATAATGGGGATGGAGAATTATGAGGATATGGAGGAGACGGTGATGATAAATTTGGAAACTTTGATGGAAGAGGAAAGAGAGGAGATAGAAAGACTGGAAGAGAGAGAAAAGGAGAAACAAGAATGGGAAGAGAGGGAGAGGGAATGGCGACGGCGGGAGCTAGATTGTCAGATTATGAAAAGGGAGAGGGAATGGAGAATATGGGGATATGATAAGGAGATTGTGAGGGCACTTCGGGAAGTATGTATGAAAGAGGACAGGGAGAAAGAAAGGCAGGAGAAATTGAAAGAGAAGGAAAGACAGGAGAAAAGGAGGGACGAGAAAGACAGACAGGAGAAATTAAGGGAGAAGGAAAAACTGGAGAAATGGAGGAAGAATAAGGAAAGACGTGAGAAAAGGGGGGAAGAGGAAAGGAAGGAGAAGGAAGGACAGGAGAAAATAAGGGAGAAGGAAAAACAGGAGAAAGTAGAGGAGGCTGTAAAGAAGACAGCGGAAAGGGGATTAGAAGCTAGCGTGGGAGTAGGGCGTAGTTTGAAGCTAGAGGATAATTTGGAATCGAAGGAAAGTTTGGAATATCTCGAGACTGGGGGAACGGAGAATGGTAGGGAAACAGGCGAGGATGGGAGAAACGAGGAAAGTTTGGATGCAGAGGAAAGTGAGAATTTGGACCCTAAGGAAAGTTTGGAGTTGATGGGTAATGAGATTGAGGAAGACGAATTCGAGTTAAGGGAGAATTTTGGGGTAAGAGATAGTTTGGGGGTGGAAGAAAGGTTGGAATCAGTCGTTACCACGGGAGAAAGGGAATTATCCAGTGAAGGGAGGAAGCAAGAGAAGAATCGCGCTTACAGTAGGAAAGAGTTCGTAGGGTTAGGGAAACCACGCAATGAAGAAGTGGCAAATGAAAAGGGCCCGCCGGAAGAGCCAAATTTAAGAACTGAGGGTGGTTTAATGTTGCCGGTGGATACAGATTCCGAGCTATGGATCTGGATTTTCAAAGGTGGGACACCATAGAGTGAAATTGTTTGACGGGTGTAATTGGATAAATTTGGATTTAAGGTTATGATTTAGGAAATTGATAATTGGATGTGGTTTTGGCCTGTTTGATTTGTATTGTGTTAGAGTACTGTTAAAATATTCGGCCAACAAGTTATTTTGCCAAGGGATAATTTTGTGTTTGTGAGGTTATTGCAGTTATTTTTTTGTGATTGAATAATTGAGGGATATTGCCTGAGTATTGCTGACCCAGTTATGTGATAGCGTTAAAAAATTTTTGTAATATGTTGTAGTTGTTAACCTACCCAGGAGAGTTTTGGGTGGAGATTCTTTTTTCACATTTCTGAAGGATCTTTTGATACAAACAGAAAGGGTGTGTCGGGTTTAATTGTGTGTTCCGTAATATTTGAGTGGGTATTTAGGTGTTGGTTGCCAAGTGATTTAAATTTAATTTATGTTGGTGTTTTTTGATATTGAAGTAGTTAAATGTTGTGGAAGAAAAAAATCTGTTAATAGTCAACTAAAAGTGTAAGAGTGAATTGATATGGAGTTAAATAGGAAAGAAAAGTATGTAGTAGTGTTAATTGTAACTTGAAGAGTGTTATTTGAGGCCTAAGGCCCTATTTCTAGTTGTGTGTTTGTTAAACCCACGCATGAGGGTTGTTTTGATTTTAGGCATGTTAGCCTGTGATTTTTTTTCTATTGGGGACACAAACACGTACACACACCTTGGTGCCTGGGTTTTGAAACTTTTGGAGAGACTGCTAATTGGAGGAACTTTGATTTTTTTAGTTTCAATTTCGGGACAAGGGGTCCCGTAATGTTAAACTGGGGGGAGGTGTGAAGTTCCTCCCCACCCCTAAAGGTTTGTTTCTCCTCCAAGCCTGGGAAAAGGTCGGGCTGTCTAGACCGGGGCCTTTGTTCTGGAAGGTGGTGGTGCTCTCCCACGGATTAACGGCGCCGACTAATGGCGGGTGGGGGAGCATCTATAAAAGGGTGTCGGCTGGAGGAGAGGGAGGCTTTTTATTCCTTGTTTTCGAGCGTGATGAGCGTGGACCTGTGGGGTCTCGCTCGCGGTGTACATTTTAGCTGTGATTAAATATTTTAGCCCAGATCAATTGGATTTTTCATTTGTCTCTTTCAACTTATCACTGCTCCGGTATGACCGGACCCACCACCCCTTTTTAAAACGTGGGGTGGCCTTTGACAATCGGGATAGGAAAATTATCGGGAACATCGGGATAAGGAAAATTATCGGGAACATCGGGATAAGGAAAATAACCGGGAACATCGGGATATGAAAAATTACCGTGAACACCGGGATAGGAAAAGGCGTCTGGGATACCGGGATGATTGGTAATTGCTGATTTAAAAATTATAAATATATTTTGAGAAAATTTAATTTAAAAAAAATATACACTCCACCAGTGCAAGGCCGGGCATATCCGCTAGTCTATATATATAAAAATCAATGTTTGTGTGTATGTATGTCTGTATGTCCTTTATAGTTTTAAACTTTTCGAACCTACATCAACTATTAAACTATATACCACGTTGATCTACTCGCTCCAGGGAAGGTTTCTGAATAAAAATAATTTGCAATCGATGCATCCCAATAACTTTTTTGGTCAATTTTATGTTTAAAAACCCATATTTCATGCCTATCTTCATGAAACCCCCATTGTTGTAAATATCATCATAGAACATGTAACTTTAATTGTTGTAGGCATATTCTCGATTGTTGCAGTTTAAAATCCATTGTTGTAGCATAAACATAAAAGTAGCTCCTTCATTTAACTATTTCCACATTTGGACTGGCGAAGCCCATCTGAAACGCACCAGATGACATTTATAAAAAAACTGAAACCCGGGCGAAGCCCGGGTCTAGCGCGTCAGCGCTAGTCGAACATAAAATCGAATCACGTCCATGTGGTACCAAAACATGACAAAAACAAAAAACACCTCTCACTGAATGTATGTAGATCGTGTTGGAATGTTATTCTGTATTTGCCCTTACACTTCCTTGCATGATAATCTGGCAACATGCCATCTTCCGAAGTTTCTCTTTTGTCCAGTGGCAACGCTGTTAACTTGTTATGATGCCGTCGCTGTATTTACTTTTTTAAGTCCGTCTTTTCTTATATAATATATTCAAGATGAAATAAAATAACTCTTTGAATTAAAGTCATGAAGTCATGAGCTAATAGTTTCTTTTACGTTATCAGCACGAACGCTGAATAAGCAGCGGATTGAAAAGGATTGAAGTGAGCAGGCAGACCGACCGAAGAAGTAAGATCGGCCGCTGCAAACGAAGCCGGAGACCCTTTGAAGAAGTATCCTTTCTACCGCTTTGCTTTGAAGAAGATAAGATGGATGAAGTGAAGATCCCCAAGCTAAACAGCGATAATTACGGCGCGTGGTCAATCCGTACCGAGGCCATTCTTGTCCAGAAGAACTGGTGGGAAGCCGTCGAACCTGGGTATGTCCATCCCACTAACGAAGATAAGAAGATCGACGAGAAGGCGCTTACTTATTTGGACGACATCACCAACTGTAAAAGTGCAAAGGATGCGTGGTTAGGGTGTATCGAAAAAACTTTTTTTTCGATTTTGATGACGTAATAGCTAGGAAAAGTTGTCTAAGGTGCCAGAGAGTACCTGTGAATTTTTTCAGAATTTTTGGATAATTTCTTAATGTGCCACATTGGCCCTGAAGTTCCCCATGTTAATCCAATGGGGCGCGCCGCCAAAAAGGCCGGAAATCGGTTTTTCGCCCCTCATTTCTACCCTAATCACACGACGAATGTCTCGTCTCGAGTTATGGACTCTATATGATGTATGCTACCCGAAAAAACTTGAAAAATAACTTAAATCTCTATATTATGTTGATTGTGGGCTCTGATTTGAACGAGGAAATCCGCGATTTTCGACGAAATTTGAGCATACAAAAAAACGTAATATAGACATTTAGGCTATTATTCGAGTTTTGTCGGATAGCCTAGATCATATAGAGTCCATAACTCGAGACGAGACATTCGTCGTGTGATTAGGGTAGAAATGAGGGGCGAAAAACCGATTTTCGGCCTTTTTGGCGGCGCGCCCCATTGGATTAACATGGGGAACTTCAGGGCCAATGTGGCACATTAAGAAATTATCCAAAAATTCTGAAAAAATTCACAGGTACTCTCTGGCACCTTAGACAACTTTTCCGCACTATTACGTCATCAAAATCGAAAAAAAGTTTTTTTCGATACACCCTATGCGTGGTGCATCCTCGAACACATCCACATACGTTTTGGACTCTTGCATACCCTTCAATTAGTTAAGGAACTATTTAATGTGGTATTGAAAGATGAGATCATTAGCTCTTACCTAAGCCGCATAATCCAGCTCCATAGAAAGGTCAAAGGGAATGGTTATGAATTCTCGGACAGGGAGTTGGCCCTCATAATGCTTATGGGACTTCCTAAAGAATATGAGAGCCTGATCCTCAACCTTGAAAGAGATGAGGCCAACATCACCACACAGACCGTGAAATCAAGGCTCCTAACTGAAGAGAAGAAATTGGCTAGATACCTTTCTGATGAAATTCCTGGAAACTCTGGCGAGAGAGCCCTGAAAACTCTCACAAAAAGTTATGGCAAGAATGATAGCCGGCAGAATCCCCAGAAAAATTCTGACAGAAAAACCAAATGCTATGCCTGTGGTGAGTGGGGACATATCTCTAGGAACTGTCCAAATGCACCATGCAAACCACATGCTAAGAAGGCAACTAAGCCTGACTACCATGCGTTTTCCCAGCTAGCAAGCAACCTTGCGGTTAACCTTTTTTTTCTATTGTCATTGGGTTGCCAAAAAAAAGGTTAGCAAAAACCCTTTCTTTAACATTAGAAAACGGCGGTCTTTTAAAACCTCTCTCGACTCAATATCAACACAACCCACCTTCACCCTTTTCCGGAAAGAAGAGAATGCGCATGTGACTGTCGCCTACTTGCGCATGCGTATTAGCAATATTTTTCGCACCCGGAACCAGCGCGGAGGGATCCAGTTCAGCCTTGCCGGTACAGAGGAGTTTCCGTAGGGGTACGCTCGACGCTCGCTGGCTTCGGATCGGTAAGTAGGCTTAATTCATTGTTACCATAAGTACCGATTTAGACGTATAATCCCGCCTAATCTTTCTCTTTTATTTTAAAGTTTCTTTTTTTCAGCTCTAGAAGACATGATACTGATTTGATAAGTTTAGTATGATGATCAGATGTTCTTTCTTTGGATTTCGATTATTCCGATTCATGTTTACGTTTTACTATGTGTTTAGGGTTAGATGTATTGCTTTGTTTACGCTATGTCCTCGGTTGTAAAAATTCCTTTTCAGCAAGTGTTTCAACCGATACTTTGTTCGCAAAATTCGTTTATTTTATTGATCTAAGGTTTCTTTCTCTTTCAGCTTCAGTTCTGAAAGTGGCTGTTATCCCTATGGTGAAAATGTAAGTTAATTGTAAGGTATGTTTAATGCTATTCGTACTTTTAAATAACATTAGGTTCACCGTGTATTCTACAGTTATGTTATTGTCCTATATGTTTATCTGATTTTTATAGATGTTACATGTATGCTGTGTTATATCCTTCAATAATTTTAAGCTTTGATTTAATTTTTTGTTGCCTGGTTGGTTGTTTAGCGACAGAATTTTCTTCAGAGTCACAGGGCAGGATTGGGAGGGAATTAATACTGGGGCTTGTATTTGATCATTCATTTTGGACATCGTACCTTACGGTAAAAATCTTGAAGTGGGTTTGGGTTGGCGCCTCTTGGTGCATTTTTAATCGCTAACTTCACTTTGATACTTTGTCGCTACTTCTTGGCTTGGCGTTTGAACCCACTTCTAGATTTAAGCCGTACCTTACATACCTTGGTCACGGAAATTAGCAGGGATCTGTCTAGGATTTTTTGCCAACTACCTATTAAGTAAAAATATAACAGTAATTTCTGAAAAATATTTTTAATTTGTGAAAATAAAATACGCGTATTAAAACTAATTGACAAATGTAAAAATCACTTTACATTTACATTTTAAGGGGAGTTAAAGTTTTCAAATATTATTAGTTAAGTAATAATTTGTCAAAATTCAGCTATAAATTGTGAAAATTTAGCAATAAATTATGAAAATTAGAAATTTTGAATTTGTGAAGCTACCGTTTTAACGATCAGCGAATTTTTGAAGCTACCGAAAAACAGTAGTAAATTTGTCCTGGACACAGATCCCCGATGAGTGAGTTTTGTTGGCCTTGCTCTTCATGGACTAGTGTTCTAATGACATGTTTAATCGTTTCTCAATTCAGTCTTGAATAAGTATTAGCATCCCTTCGACTGAAGTTTAATCAGTGGTTCAATTCGGTTAATGCTCCCGCTGAATATTGACATGCTCTTTTGGACACCAAAAAGTAAAAATATTACTAAATAATTTCAAACTCATGGATAAAAATGTTTAGTCAGATCACACACAATAGCTGCTCAGTTTATCAATTAAAATCAAGAAAATTTGTCGATATTTGAATGTATGGCGTTTAAAACTTTGCAATATTGAGCGGGAAACATTAACGGAATTGGACCTAATCAGTCAACAAATATCATTTAGCCTTTTCTTGCCATGGGTTAGTGTAATCCGAAACAAGTCAAGGCCATTCTCTTCCTAAGGTTGTAGAGGTAGAGATGGAGGGTAAAATCGGTTACTTTTCACCACTAACCCCTTTCCCTCTTCAAAAAAGATTGCGCTTCAGTAGCCTAGCTCGCTACCTTGATTTCCCGCATCCCTACTCGAACTATGATTTCCCTGTTTCTAACTGCCTAGCAAAAAAAAAAAGAATAGCGAGTCATTTCACTTGCCATTTACTGTTTACTTATTTTGTAAATCGTACTAAGAAAGTTTGTTGGAATGGATTTGAAACAGGTCTACGTGATGACTGCTGTACATCTTTTGGCCATCTCCCTATTAACAGCGAAATCTATTCCAGTTTGTCACTCAAATGATATAATTATTAGAGTTTTCAACAACTTACATAGCACAAAGTTTGTTTAATATTTTAGTTCAATTCTGTTAATGTTCCCGCTAAATAATGCCAAGCTCTTTTGAACACCATGTGTATTAAAATGACAAATTTTTCTGATTTTTATTAATAAACTGAACAGTTATTGATCTTTTAATTTATGAGTTTGAAATTATTTTGAAATATTTCCACTGTTCGGTGTTCCTGAGATCATGGCAGTATTTAGTAGGAACTTTAATGGAATTGAACCAATATTTTAAAGCAATTTGTGCATTTCAATTCAGTTAATGTTCCCATTAAATATCGCCATGCTGTTATGGACACCAATAAGTAGAAATATTTCTAAAATACTTCAAACTCACTATTTAAATGTTTATTTAGATTAGATCAATAAATGTTCAGTTTATCATTAAAAATATAAAAAAATTGTTGTTGATATTAGAATGTATGGCATACAAAACAGATTTGCGGTATTTAGTATGAATGTTAAAGGAATTGAACCCAATATTTAGATGCTCTAATTAAATATTTTTGTTGCTGATTTATGAAGAAAAAGTGTGTCTGGGAACAGATTAGCATCGTGCTTTAACTCATCTTTTTTTTTTCAGCAGCAAGAGCTGCCGCAGTTCCAGAAATGTCAGTAATCATCAATGCTGAGACCACCTCTGAATCTGCTCGCCCTTCCATCCAATTCCGTTGTAAGTTTCTGTTTTTAGGATTTTAACCTCTTTTGGTACTGCAGTCCCGAATTTCGGGGGGCAGGGCCGCTCATCCCCCCTTTTTTCCACCACTTATTTGGCATATATTTATCTCTTCTGTGAAAGGTATTTTTCTTTCCATACTTAAAAATTTTACCTAACCACACATAGAGATGGGGGAGACTATCAATGTCACTAATCACCACAGAAAGCCGAAGGATCATCATCGTTGGTATAAAACTACACATGCACGCTTAGAATCTGCACGACAGCCCTCCTTCGGGCGGTTTGGGGGGATAAGATCTCACTTTTATCTCCCCCGTCTCTTTGTGTGGTTAGGGAGTTTCCCCTAGCAGCCCCTTCAGAGGGGGGAATTCTTTTGTTCACTAATTGAAACCCCAAGTAAGCGGGATCATAAAACTGGCTATCATAAAATTCTAGGTGCACCCTCTTGTGTCATCAGATCATATTTAGAACTGTGAATGTTAATTAGTTTTAATTCTTGGCAAAAGCAATCCATTCTTCACCATAAAATTGAGTTTGCAAAATTTGCATTGTTTCTTCCTCCTTAGTTTTTATTTAGAATAATTTATGAAAATAATAAATTTTAGGTCTTCTCACCAAATAAGGAAATAAAGTCTGTATCGAAGAAAACTGTAGATGAGCATGAATCTAAGGATAACGCCATAAAGAAGATTCCTTGGTTCCGTTTGGCTGGTTCTCAAACCCCTGCAAAAGTCCAGCTAAAGCCTCTTTCGAAAAAGAAGCGGAAATTTTTAATAATTTGGAAACCTTTGGCGCGTTCAAGAAAAAGAACAGCAATCCAGAGTCCCAGTGAGTAGTTTAATTTTTAATTTAATACTCAATGAAGTTTTGAAGATTCATATTCAAAAGCCTATTGTGTCATCAGATCATATTTAGAACTGTGAATGGTAATACTGTTCTGTAGAAAAGTGTTTTTCGTTCCATACTTAAAAATTTCGCTATGTTTTACAATTTTTCTTGATTATTGGCGTGGCACCCCAGGGTGCCGTGGTACACAATCTGTGGAATCCCAAATATTTGGGTCCCCCCATTTTCAGTAGCCGGCAACGCCAATGCATGCCAGTATATATAATGCAATGTGATTACTGTTTTGTGTTATTTTGTTAGGGGACATCTATAAATTACATGAGGTCAAAATGGGGGGAAGGGTTTGGAAAAATCTACCCAAGGGAGAGGGGGGGGTCGATTAAAATCTCGCGTCAACTTTTTGTGTTAGAAATTATGATTTTCTTATTTTTTAAGTATGAGAAAGGAATACACACAGATAAGATACTGTGGTGATTTTTAGGTGGAATTCTTTCTTTCTCAGTTTGAGCGAACTGTTGGCTTTTTCCATCTCTTTTTACATGTCATAAATTTTCTCAATCAAAATTATGCTGTTTTGCGCGGCCGTTTGTCTGTTCCTCTTTTCAACGCTCCCAGCCTTTCTTGAACTATTCGATTCCTCCTCTCTGTCGCCTGACTAGTCGTAACTTTTCTGTCCAACATCTTTTAATCATCAATATTTTAAATTAATTGTGGAGATAAGAATACCTTGTTGTAACCCATTTAAAATTTAGTAGATAATTTCTTTACTTCATTGGCAGTTTTTCTGGTGTAAATGAATGTCTGTGGGTTATTGTAAAATTTTAAATAGTTTTGTGTGATTTTTATAATAAAGAAAACCTGATGATAACATAATGTCCTTTTCCCCCACATCGTTAATAATGTAAAAGTTTTAGGTGCTATGAAGCACAAAATGCAAACGAATAGGATAGAAAATTATTTTTAAAGGTTGTAGGTAAATCTCACGGGGGGTCCAGCAAAATCTTGCCAAGGGAAGAAGACTTTGGAAAAAACACCTCATGTAATTTATGGATGTCCCATAGGATATTACAATAGCTGAATAATTTGATTTTACTATATTTTTTTCTTAATAATGTGGTAAATTTGCTTATTTAAGCTATTGGGTGCTTCCTATATCTTTTTGGGAATTTATAATAACAAATTTAAAAAACATCTCTTAATGTCCAAAGGTGCCTCAGTAGTGTCCCACCTTTGGACTCTTTCAGTAATACTACAAAAATATTAGTTTATTTTGAAAAATACAAAAGTAACATAAATAATGATAAAGCTATGTTAAGTAAATTAGACATCCAACATATTTTAAAATCAAAATTATTCAAGGATATCCTCATTTTTGTCTTGACATAAATCAGTTTTTCTGTTTACTTCAAGTGATTTTTTGCATCAAATTACAAATATCTACTTTCTTAAATTCTTTATAAAAACATTTTTTGCTCACATGAGTTAGGTGTCTTTTAACATTATATCCCACGGTGCCCCACACCTGACTGTCCCTTGGTGCCCCACTTTGAATGTTAAGCTTAATTACTCTTTTATATTTAACAACAGGGTGGCTACAGAACTTGGAAATCAGGGATTTCAAGGAAAAGTCAGGGAATTTTATTAATCTGGAAAAATCAGGGATAAGTCAGGGAAATTCTTAAAAATAAGTTAAAATCAGGGAAATTTCCGGATGAGATTTTTCTTGCTTTGATACCTTGTGATGATTATTTTTTGCTTTCATTAGCTCATTGAGAAAAATATTCTGCATCTTATACTTGCATGGACTCAAGCATAACTCAAATTCCAAATTAAGTTTTAATACTTTATGTGTAATTTTTTTCATTTTAAGTAAAAAGTAGTGATTTTTTAATTATCTTGTATGCATGTAATGGTTCTAAGTACAGAGAAAGCCAGAAAATTAATAGAATTAGTTCCTGTAAATCAGGGAAAAGTCAGGGAATTTGTTTTCTAAGTTTCTGTAGCCACCCTGAACAAAAACTTTCTCTTTATTTTCTAAAATATTAGTGAATACACATATTTTAATTTCATTTTAATTGTAATAACATAAATACACTTCATATATTTTAAAAAATGTTTTAAAAACTAAATGTGATTGTTACTTTGTATTGCACAAAACCAGATAACGTGAAATAATTATCTAGACACACTAAATAAACCAAAACACGTTGATGAATAGATTTTAGCACAAGTTCATAATTATAAAATTGAGTCTGAAAAGTGGTGTGTCCCAAGGTGCCCCACTCTACCCTACTGTTAATTTAAACATTTGTTGTTGGCACTTTCAAGTATTTTCTTATCTCTTGAGATGTTTTACTATGAAGTGGCACGTTTAACAGGTTATTGCATAATTACTTTTTTAAATAGTTAAATAAATTGTTTGTATTTTTTGCAGGAGCTGTCAAGTCTGGTTACGATGTCCCTTGTAAGATTGTTCTTTGAAGCACTTTTTGTAGACTAATTTTCCATAAATATATATATAATGTTTAGGTATCATATTTGTAATTTTAATAAGTTTCATAGTATATTTCCCTTCATTTTTGATGAATTTAGGGAATTGATTAAATTTATATTTTATCTATATTTTTTTTGTATGACTCACTTTTACCTTGAGTCCTGTAGTGCTTGAAGGCTGTTTGTAAAATTATCCTTGTTTGTAAATAAATCAGTACAATAAACTGAAGGATTTTTCTTGCATTCAATGTCTTGGAATAATTTTTTGGAATGAAAATTTGCCTGTTCCTCCTTTCTAGATTTAAGAATTAAAAAGGTAAGTTTTTTTTATCAGTGCTTTAGGAGCCTAAATTAAGCCAAGTTATTGTAGAATTTGAAAAAAAAATGTTTCAATGAACTAAAGGATTTTTCTTGCATTCAAAGTATTGAAATAATTTTTTGGAATGAAAATTTGCCTGTTCCTCTGCCTTCTAGATCAAAAATTTAAAAGGTAAGTTTTTTTTATCAGAGCTTCAAGAGCCTAAATTAAAGTTATTGTAGAAATTTTAAAAAAAATATTTTAAACAATTTAAATTTATTTTAATTAAAATTTTAATACTGTATAAATCTTAATTTTATATAGACACTGTTCTGTAATTAAACTGTGAATAAATTCTAGTTAATTTTTGTAAAAGATTGGGTTTAATGACCTAACTATAAAAACTTGGAATAAATTAGTTTTATTTTTGTCAGAGTAGTTAAGCATAGCACTTTTTATTTTTCATAGTTTCTTTGTTGAATTATATGATGTAAAAATATTCCTGAAAATATGTACTAAGTGTAGCGCATAATTTCAGGAATAATTTTTCGACGTCGTATAGTTCAACTAAGAACTTTCGAAAAAAATATATAAAACGATTCTAAACCTAGAACTTGGAAAAAAATTTTGTAAACCCAACAAAAACCTAAAAAAACCCATTGCTTTACGGTTTATTAGCAACCTAAAATCAACCTCCATGTAAGCAACGTTACAAAAATCTTTCCCTCTAATATTGTAAAAAGGTTTATAATAAACCTCAAAACAACCTCAATGTGACCAACGTCACGAAAACCTATGCCTGTAACCTTAATTTGAGGTTTTTCCGCAAGGTTACGCAAAAGGTTGCAAGCGTCAACTAGCCCACCTCCGCCAAAGGTTTTGTTGAGATAATCCTTGGGTTGCAAGGTTTTCTAGTAAAACCTTAAAAACATCTTTTTTGGGTTGCACTTCAGGGTTGAAAAAACCTTAAAAAAACCTTACATTGCTGACTGGGTTGTATCAGTACTGGCACTCTTAAAAATAAAGGTACCTGGTACTTGGATAGTGGTTGTCGTGAGGATCGGGAAAGATTCCTAGCACAACGACATAACCCTGAGGGATTTTACAGCTTGTGATCGTAAAGTGGAAATATTAAATTAATTTATTGTTGTGCCATAACCAACAGGCTACTACCTTCTAAGTGAGGACACGTGAGACACAAGAAAGTTAAATGTACCTATATACATTAGACTATGAATTTTAAAGGTCCATGTAGGACATACTTAAATTTAATAGATATGAACCGATTTACCCAGTCGACTGAGGGGTCGACTTAGCCCTTTGGACGTGCTGCAAAAAGTCCAGACGAAAAAATCTAAAGGTTCATAGGAAGATCTCGGTGGTGGGAACAGTTCGGAGGGTTTCTCGGCAGATTCACTCCAAAATCTTGGCGGATGGAGAAGGCTAGAAGATTTGCTCGTTGTTCACGGTGCTCCACTCTCGGAAGGTGCCAGTTGGCGAAGCAATCCGGAGGAGAATCATAGATGAAACGCCAGTCCGCAGTCAGGACATTGGCAGGAAGGTACTTGTAGGCATCGGATAGTCGAGCATTCCAAGGAGAGGCAGGTCGAAGAGGGATCTAGAAGCTAGGCCTAAGAAAAGCCGATCATCACAAGATTTTCGGAGAGCTAGAGGGGAGATGCTGGTGAGTCAATAAATTCGCCACAAAAATAACGAGGACTCTCTTTACTGCTTTAAATTCGGAATGTTTATTTCTTGAGTAAGTAAGTATAATGGTAAAAAGACATAATTACGACTCCGCTGGCCATGCGAAGAAAAGTCCCGGGAGGATGACAAAATGTCCCACATCCTCTATATATGAAGAAGCACCCTTCCGGGTTCGGAGGTTCCGTCGTAAGTGAACGAGGTGACTGAATAAAAACGCGAGCTCAAGCACTTGGCGACAACACCGCCAAGGAGCAGCCTATTCTGATTGGCTCCAAGAGAAAGCCACCACTCACAGGGGCTCAAATCACGAACTGAAACTCGATCAACTTGGCCGGGTAGCTGCGATACGCCAACATCGCCAGAGAGCGCGCACAGGAAAAAACCAAAGCAGGTTTTACACAGAGATCCTATCGGGCGTGCAACCGGTAGGAAAGAAAATTACGCCAAGTACCGCGCCAAACACAACTATTCGCGTGGAGAGAGATTACAACCCCAACGGTGAAAGCGTTCGCGTCCTTGAGATAATAAAACAAGACTCGGCGTGCCGAAGCAAGAGTGATTGGGGTAGAGAGGGGAAGTTAACTTACAGGGAAAGATGATGAAATGGTAGTTAGCAAAGATATGATATGTGGGAAAGCTAAAGCTTTATCACAGTGGTGCCTCTGAGCACATGTGCAGCGACAAGTCAAATTTCTGAACATCATCCCCCAACATTCCAAGGTCGAAGTAGCCAATAGTGAGAAAATTGATGTTTGTGGGATAGGGGACATAACTTTCACAGCTAACTCAGATAATGGATCGTCCAACCTTTTTCTGTCAAATGTCCTATATGTACCTGACCTGGATGGAAATCTACTGTCAGTCGGACGGATGGAAGAGATGGGCATGGAGGTCTGTTTATCATCTGGAAAGGCAGTTGTCAAAAATAAAGAAGAAGTTATCTTGATGGGCTCCAGATCTGGAAGGCTGTATAAAGTAGAAGAGGCAGCATATACACCAAAGGCACTTCTCACCAAGCATGAAAGCCTTATGCACAGGAGATTGGGTCATTTCCAAACCTTGTTAAAAGGGACCAGACAGATGTGAAGGATGAAACCCCTGAAGAAGGAGGCACGTGCACAACCTGTATACTTGGGAAGATGAAGAAGGCCCCATTCCCAAAGAGCAGCTCGGAGAAAGCCTCAAATGTCCTGGAGCTCATCCACAGCGATGTAGTAGGACCCATCAGTCCTACATCCAAGGGTGGCTCCAAATACCTTGTTACCTTCATAGATGATCACTCGAGGTTTATGACAGTAATGCCTATGAAGACCAAGGATGAAGTCCTATGAAAATTCATTGCATTCAAGGAGAGGGCCGAAATCCTCCATGGAGTCAAAATAAACACCTTAAGAAGTGACAATGGTGGAGAGTATAGCAGTAAGAAGTTTGATGAATTTTGTGTCCAAAACGAGATCAAGAGGGAGTGGACTGTCCCAAGAACACCACAACAAAACGGTGTGCAGAAAAGGCAAATCACACCTTATTTGATATCACCAGATGCATCCTTCTTGAATCCGGCATCCCAAACTACATGTGGGCAGATGCTGCTCACACTGCCTGTCATCTAAAGAACAAATGTCCATATAAGGCCATCCAGGGACAAATCCCAGAAGAGTTATGGTTTAAAAGGCCAGTGAAGATCAGTTACCTGAGGGTATTTGGGTGTAAAGCATATGCACACACCGACAAATCTCTCTTAAGAGGGAAATTAGACACGAGAGCACAAGAATGCATCTTCGTAGGATATGTGGATGTGGTTAAAGGGTACAAATTATGGAATATTGCCGAAGATAAATTCCTTGTCAGCAGAAGTGTAAAATTTGAGGAAAATGTGTTTCCTGCCAAAATCACATCCACAGATCCAGGTATGCCCCAGCCTCTTAGGGATGAACAGGTGTTGACAATTAGCATGAGTTACAAAAAAGAAACAGCAACTGAAACTCCTGCAGATGAGATGACACCAGTCTGCAACCCACCAGACCAACCAGAAAATTTTGAAAATGTGAAGAACACAATCCAAGCAGATGATGAAGCAGAGACTCAAGATGAAAATCTCGAACCTGATGCAGAGAGTCAAGACGAAAATCTTGAACCCGAAGCAGATACTCAAGATTCAAGACTCGAACTTGAAGAAGAGATGAACAGGATAGGCACAGGTCCCTCGACACCTCTTCAGAGAACCAGGAGGACCCCATCGTATCTAGAAGATTATATCCTGTATAAAGTAAACGATGCAAATTTAGACTCCAAAGCTGGAAGACAGACGAAGGATCCAGTCACTCTTGAGGAAGCCTCGGCCTCTGAAGATGCAGAGCCGTGGAAAGAAGCGATGATGGAAGAAATGGAAAATTTAAGGAAAGCCCAGACCTGGCAGCTTGTACCGAAACCATTAAAGACCAAAATTATCTCATCCAGGTGCATATTTCGCAGGAAGAAGGATAGTAATGGGAAGATTGTGAAGTACAAGGCCAGACTGGTAGCCAAGGGCTATCAGCAAATATCAGGAGTAAACTTCTATGAGACATACTCCCCAGTAATCAAGCTTAAGTCCATTCGAACACTGCTTGCCATTGCTGTTGAGGTGGATCTGGACATCCACCAAATGGACATCACTGCAGCATACTTGAATGGAAGCTTAGAAGAAGACGTGTTCATGAAACAGCCTGAAGGATGTGAACAAATTGGACATGATGAACATCTAGTGTGCCATTTACAAAAAAGCATCTATGGACTGAAGCAGTCTGGCCGAGTATGGAACTCGTGCCTTGATAGATTCTTGACCACATATGGTCTCTCAAGATGTACCGTGGACCCCTGCATTTACTTCAATCATGACAAGGGTATCATCCTTGGAGTTTATGTCGATGATCTCCTTATATTGGGAAGGATTCAAGTAATGGATGACTTCAAAAGTAAAATAAAAGAACACTTTGAAGCTAAGGACTTAGGCCCTGCAAATCACATCCTATCCATGTGCATAAATAGGGAAGACGACAGATCCATCACTCTAGCTAGACCAATCCTACTACATCGGAGAGATTCTGGAGACGTTCAAAATGGGGATCTCCAGACCTGCGTCTACACCGCTGGACTCGAGCCTAAGGTTCTCCCAAGTAGATGATGTGGAGTGGGAAAGGGTAAAGGACACTAAAGAACACAGAGAAATTCCCTACAGACAGGCGATTAGAAGTTTCCTCTACCTCTCGGGTGGAACACGCCCTGACCTGTCCTATGCCTCCACCTACATGAGTCAGTTAACGAGCGACACACTGACCAGCACTGGAGGGGAGTCAAACATATGCTCAGATACTTGAACGGGACTAAGTCAAGCAGACTGAGGTTTTGAAAGACTGGCGAGTGCCTGCAGGCCTTCTCCGATGCTGACTGGGGCGGAGATCGGTTGGACTGAAAGTCTTTTAATGGATATGTCCTGCTCCTTGCAGGAGCTCCAGTTTCCTGGTCAAGCAAGAAAGAGTCCTGCGTGGCACTCTCCTCTACAGAGGCTGAGTACGTCACCTCATGTGCCATTAGGGTGGTCCTAATTTTTCAAACTCGGAATTTCTTCGGTCGCAACCCCCAACTTTTTTCCTTAAGGTATGAAATTAAAGTATACCAAATATTTTTTAAATATTTTAATATTAACACGTGCCGCAAAGCGATTGAAGTTATAGTACGGTAAAAGCGCAAGACTCCGTCACCACTCGGGAAGAAAAGCCGGCTCCGGTGCATTTTCTACCGCATGGCAGAAGACGCTGGCGGGCGTTCTCAAAAAGGCGATATCTTCGTGTATTTGAGATAAACTTAAAAACCTCCTACACTATGGTTATTGCATATATTTTAGGGTGTAATTCATAATTATAAGTAAATTCCAATAGAGGATTTAAGGTAAAGTGGACGAGGGTTGGGTCCAGTGTTATTCTTAGGATTTTTTTTGGAGGAGTAAAAATACGCCTTGACTTTTTCAGGAGGCGTGAAATTCATTGATGAGGGGAGTGAAATACGGAAATAGCATAACTGCAAATACAGAGAAAACTTTTTCATAAAAACGCTTTCTTTTTTATTGGAAAAATGAAATGGAAAAAAAATGAGGATGCTATTTTGGTTTCTAACTATTATAGCATCTGTGTTAAGTATTAGTAGACAATATTAAAAATTATAAATAAAATAATATATTTAACATTAAGCATTCTTAAATGCAATATTAATTTAATATTACAAATTTGAGTAGAAAAAAATATTTTTCAATTTCGGTGGGGCACCATGCCTTTTTAAGCAAAACCTTGATTAAAAATACAAAGAGTGAAAATACGCCTGGCTATTTTTTGGAAGCGTATTTCCGATTTCCAATGCGTGAAATACGCTCTCAGAGGCATTAAAAATATCACTGGTTGGGTCCAACGAGGGTTTCCCAAAGAGGGTTGGGACAAAAAACAAAACTTAAATGTCATGTTAAAAGCAATGAAAATTAGATTTTAAATGTAATTCCTCATAATTAAAAGCCTTATATAGAAATTTACTCTGCATTTTATAAGCTTAAGTTCTAATAATACATTTTAATTTTCTGAAATCAGTGTTAATTTATGAATTTGTGTTAAAAAAAGGCCTTTGAAGCTAGTGTTACTGTATCCCTTGGACCTTATGTACTACTTTTATTTACATTTTTTCAAAAATCTTGGGGAAAACACAATCGGAAGAGACCAAGAAGAAATTCTTAAGTTTGAACTTTGAGTGCTCTTGAACACTGATCGAGGTATGGCTATAAAGATTTCTACAGTTAACTGTAGCACTTATAGAAAATCGAGAAGCAAAAACGATTAAATTTAGACAACGTTGGTGCTTTCCATCCATCCATAGGTGGATGACTAAAGCAATTTATTGCTTAAAATGTTTATTTTTAGAAATGAGGTTAATTTCGATAATCGAGAACTACAAGGATTAAAAGGTACGAGTATATTTATTGGATCTGGTTTGATTTGTAAATGGCTCACAAAGCCACAGTTAAATATCTGAAATTCATGCTGAGGGCCTGTTTTTCTACAGAGGAATTAATGAAAATATGTCTATAACAGCATTGAAAATGATTAGTCATGGAGGGTTTCTTGATGGAGGAGACAGTTGCCTTAGTCTTTTTCGATGCGATTGTCGCCACACATTTTCCCCACACAACAATGAGCTGCCAAAGAGTTTAAAGAGAAAGAATTCACCCATGTATCAGAGTGGTCGCAAATTAGTTATGAAAAACTGGCAGAACTCTGAGATAAATCTAGTCGATTTTGTGGCAAAATGAACCGAAAACTTTTTTCGAAGGTTTTTAAGTTATTTTCAGACTTTATTTTTAGAAATAATTTAACGTGAAACTTGTGATGATATTTATCAGGAAGGATTTAAAGTCGTCCGTAATAGTCTGTTGTAAATGATTCTGCAGAAAGGGGAATCAAGTTTATTGAGGAGTAAAACGATATTTTAACGCATAATGAGGAGTAAATACAACACCTTTAAAAAATGATCAAATGCTACAAAGTCAAATATTCTTCGTGTTTAAGCATTTTCTGTTAAAAAAGTATTGAAATAAATCAAATAATATATTTTAAATGAATTTTATGATTTTTCAAAGTTTTGATAATTTTGATGTTTTTTCAGATTTTCATCCCTTTTGCGGCACGTGTTAATATTTAGCGATTCGAATAAAATTTTTACCAGTTACTTACTACCCCATAAGTAAAAAAATTAGGGGTTGCGACTTCAAAAATTCCGAAAAAAAATTTTACTATTATACTAAGAACCACCCTAATGTGCCATACATCGAAAGAACTGTTGTGGTTCCAGGGACTGTTGCATGAAGTGTGCCCAACGCTGATTGAAGATCAGCCCAAAATATTTGTAGATAATCAGGGGGCTATTTTTCTTTCAAAAAATCGAGTAACATCTGATCGAAGTAAGCACATGGACATAAAATACTTTTTTCTTAGGGATTTGGTCGATTCCAAAAAGCTTAGCTTCGTTTATGTTTCCTCGAGGGAAAACCTCGCAGACATATTTACCAAGCCAGTCAGCAAAGGGACTCTGATTGAACTTTGTCGTCGTTTGTTAATCCAAATCAATCATGCTTAATTTTTCTTTTGCATCTTTCATTTATATGCTTTATATTATTCCAGTTGTTTATTTTGCTGTCATGAATGCTATATCCCATAATATGTTTATTTGTGAAATAGAAGGGAATGTGAAATGGTAGAAGCAAATTATGAAGAAGTGTATGGGCAAGGGGGTGTGTTGGAATGTTATTCTGTATGTGCCCTTACACTTCCTTGCATGATAATCTGGCAACATGCCATCTTCCGAAGTTTCTCTTTTGTCCAGTGGCAACGCTGTTAATTTGTTATGATGCCGTCGCTGTATTTACTTTTTTAAGTCCGTCTTTTCTTATATAATATATTCAAGATGAAATAAAATAACTCTTTGAATTAAAGTCATGAGCTAATAGTTTCTTTTAGATCGGTGATTTGGTATTTGTCAGATTGGTTGGTTTTTGTTTACTGGTTTTTGCTCTAGTTCCTAAGAACTTTGCTTATGGCCAGTTTTCCTTAAATTATCGAAATTCATCATTGTCAAAGATATTTTTTAAAATATCTTTGTAGGAAATTCCAAAAGGGAAGAGAAAATCAACATGAACAAGATTTCTAAAGCTAGTTGAGTTGTTTTTTTCCTTCTCCTGTGTCAAAGGTCAAAATTCTCGAAAACTCACGGAAATTTTCAAAATTCCTTTCTCAAAAAACCCGGTTTAAACCGGGTTTTTTCCAGCCTTTGCAACACTGCTCATCAATAAAGCAATCACGACTTTAAAATCATCTTATACTTTATTAAATCTCTAAAACTCTAAATTAAGTAAATAACAATCTAAAAGCATGCATAGCAAAAAAGCCTCCCTCACAAGCATTTCCCAGCTATAATATGTTACGGGCATTATGATAAATAGGGAATTATTAATAATGCCCGAAGTGGAAGAGGTTAATGTGATAAATTCAATGGTACTTATCAATGAAATTTATCACTCTGACCACCTCCCCTCTGAGCATTAATAAGCAAAAACCTCATTGATAGTATTGTTGACAACGATAAAAGAGAACTTACTGAAAAGAATTTCTTGAAATTTAATTATCGGGAATATTCCCAAAGATATAAGCATGTGAATATAGCACTTTTTCAAGCCTCAAGACCGAAAAAATTCCCAAATTTACAAGTTTTTTTGATTAAATTCTATTATTGATTAAACACAAAACTACACAATAACATTGAAAAATTTGCAAATTTTGGAATTTTTTCTTTTTTGATGCCTGGAAAAGTGCTATTTTCACAAGCTAATATCTCCGTGAATATTGGCGATATTTTCATGAAAATTTTTTCAGTGAGTTCTTCATAACGTTGGCAACAACACCATAACTGAAGTTTTTGCTCTATCTCCTGTAGTTTTAAATTAATGTTTTCAACTTTTTTATTTAGCCACTAGGGGCGCTGTAAGTCATTTCATTGGATTTTCCAGGGTCACTTACCTAGGGGTAGACTTTACTTCCATGACCCTAGGAGGACACGTTGGTTCCAAATAAAAGCCGCGAAACGGACTTATGAAACACGTTGTGTTTACAGTTATCTCTAAAATATTCAGAAATAAAGTTTATCTTCTTTTCGAAGAAACCGCCGGAAATGCCTTTGAGCTAATATCAGGCCACAGAGGGAGCATCTCCCCGTAGCCTAACAAGTGTATTAGACAGAGCTTTACAATATTCAAAAGTCAAAAGGATAATTGCCCAGTAATTGCAACAATTATTATGGACGATTACCCACTTATTTTGAATACCCATTTTGGATTCGTGTACATAATATTTCAGAAACTTTTCCCGATAATATTAAGCCCTGAAACTTTGATCTTTCCCATTTTTGATTATGAAAGTGTTTTATATGTTTATAAGTGCAGTATATTTAATAACTTGAAGTTTAATTGTTTTTTATTGTAATTGTTTCAAAATTTGGTGATAATAGAAAATAACATCTTAAAGAAAGTTTCAGTTTTAAGGAATTTAGACACAGATTTAAACATTGAAGAAATAAATGTCCCTGATAATTGTTTAATACCAATTGACTTGGACTTATTCTAGTAGAATTTGCTACTAAAAAGAAAATTTTGTTATGTTGGTCAAATAGAAAATTTGGAATTGAATAGTGCTTATTTAAAATTAATGATGAAAAACTTTAAAAACTTTAAAATTAATGACGAAACTTTTATTTTCCCAGTAAGTAACGATTCAACATTCATACAAAAAGATAATATCGTATTAAAAGTTCCCCATTCGTCAGTTTCAGGTGTTAATAAGTGAGCTGTTGGTTCACTTTTCTTTTCGAATAAAACCTGACAGTTAAAATATTAGTTGAACTTTTTCTAACTAATTATATTATGCGAAGTATGTCAATGTGCAATATACTCTTCATTACTACAATTGTTTTCCTCATCAAAAACTTAAATGTTCAATATTTTCTGAAGCTGTTTTCTTTCTCTCTATATTAAAAAAAAGTTACTGTCACCGCTGCCGCCGCTACCGCTGCCACTGTTTCAGAAAATTTAATTTTTCAACTATTTGAACTCCCATATCGCAAAAACTACTTGATATAAATTTATGAAATTTGAAATGTTTGTAGAGGAATATTTGGGGCACATTCTCGAACAAAAAGCTAACTGATGTGATACTTAGTACTGGGGTATTTTTAAGGTCAAAGTTGAAGTTTTTCTTTTTTCGCCGCGTAATCCAGTTCAGCGAAATCTATTAGCAGCAGAACTGTGATTTTTTGCATCCTAATACTCTGAAGTATGAAGATGTGCACTACATCGCCCTTTTTTCGAATTTCGAATTTGGTTCAGTGTAATTAATTTTTTAATTTTCGAAATTTTTGACACTTTTTTGGTTTTTTCTATTTAAAATGAAAAGTAATCACAGTATAAATATGATTTTTAAACACTTATAAACTTATTTTTTAGAAAGAGATTGGCATTTAATTCTTTAAAAAATTCTAATTAGTTTTGGAATTATTAAGCATCAAAGTTTCATTTTTTTGATAGTTTTAGTAGGTCTTTATCAGACGTGTTTAATGTTTTTTAAATTTTACATTTGCCTGTTCACTAGATTGTCGCAAGAACGGCTATTTAAATTTAAAAGTTTTGAGGTGCAAATTTTTGCTCTAAGTTTGCTAGCGATATTGTATAGACTTGGTTAATAATCTTTTAAAGATACTTCGATATTTTTTGAACTACTAGAGAAATAAATAATTTAGCTTTTTTGAGTGTTATTTGTGCCAATGAAATGAAGAGGATTTTCTGGAAGTTTGTTTTACTCTGCTAAAGATCGATTGCAGATATTACAGATCGCTTCGCGATCTGTAAAGAGCTGCATAGCAGTTACGGGGGTTGGTGAGCATAAGAGAGCTGGAGGCGGTAGCCCCCTATCCATTAAATTATTGATAATTTAAAAATGAATATTTCAGTAAGAGTTTTATTTTGTTATTTTTGTGGTAATGGTCCCGATTAAATTATTGAAAAGTTTGAGAGATAAAAAGTTTCGATATTAAATGATCATTCACTATAATACTCTGTTCATTTAGAATAAGCGCCTGAGACGTAATGTATTAGGTCGAAAAAATTTTCTTCTGCAATGACAAGACAGCCTAAGCAGAATTAGTTAAAATACTGTAAAAACAATCGGTCACTTAAGTTGTCTGATGAGCGTTATTAAGCATTATTGAGCGTTTTTGTTCCTGTTTCAGGCGCCTATTCTAAATGAGAGTCGTAGTTTGCCACCTAGTTTGTAAAAAAATCTTCAACTTACTTAGAGGAAAAATATGTAAAAGTGTCAAATATTTCGTTTAATTACACAGGTCTGCAAAAAAAAACTTATTTTGAGCTGTTTTGGATATTTCACCTGAACTTTGTTATTTTTGGTGCGCTGAATCCAAAAATGACCTCCATTTTTTCCTGGGCCGTCACGTTTTTTGACAATTCAGATTTTTAGGTTTTATTGGGAAATGCCTTAAAATTTTGTTAAATTAACTTTTAATACTAAATTTTTTATTCAAATTTTTTTCACCAAATCTTTTTTTATGTTTTTTGATGTGCTGAATCTAAAACTGACCTCCGTTTTGTCATAGGACTTCACCTTTTTTCACAATTGAGTAAATATGTCACTTTTTTAAGAAAATAAAAGTAAATATTTAAAAAAATTATTTTTCAACTCAAACTTTATTTGAAAACAATATTTTATGATTTTTGGGGAGCTGAATCCAAAAAATACCTCTTTTGATTTTTAAGACACCACATTTTGTAACAAATTGAGCAAATATAGCAACATTTCACATAAAATGTAAGTATACTTAAGAAGTAGATTTTTTAATGAAAATTTATTTTTAAGGTTGTTACTTCCAAGGTTTTTTTGTGCCCCGAGTTCAAAAATGGTCTCTGTTTTGCCATAGAATGTCATGTTTCCTGACAATTTAGGTAAAAATGTAAAATAAGTCATTATTTCAATTTTCATGAAAATAGGTTCATAAAATAAAATTATTGTTACATATTCTTGATGAAAATCATTATATAACTAAAATAAACTTATTTACACAATCTAAACCCAATTTTTCCTCCTCATGAAACTCCCCTTGGTACCTTAACCCTTGTGAGTAGCAAAAAGAACGTTTCTTTGAACTATACAACAAAAATCCTTCATTATTCCCCGATTAAATCTTCCCTAATATTTTCTTTCCATCTCTATAATGTCCTGATGAGATAGTTTACTATATGCACCATCATTCACAGCTCCTAATTTTTAAAACTAAAGGAGCTAGAAATGCACAAAAACTATGAAAAATGGGCAAATTCGAATATAATTTTGCAATTTGTAAAAAATCCTGACGTATAGGATTTTTTTCAATATTTTTTTCGTAATCAGCACATCAAAAAACATAGAAAATCGCTAAAATTATACAAACAGCTTTTTCATTGCAGACCTGTGTTATCCTTACTTTAAAGTGCAATAAACTTTTTAGTTTGTAAAAATAATTATTGTATAATTTTTTGCATGTTTACGAATGTGCCCCACACGTGTGCGAAACTGCCCCACCCTTGGGGCACATTCGCACGAAATTTCTCGTTTTTTAGATTGATTATAGAGGTTAGAAATTCTAGATGAATGCGACCAATTATCATTCTAAAATATCGGGAAAGGTCTTAACTTTCATTTGAATCCTAGTTTGTTTCTATATCTCATCTGGATCCAGAGAAATATGTCGAAATGCACTTTTTGTGCGAATATGACCCACTCTCCCCTATACTTTTTATTCAAAATAATTTTAGTTGGAACTTGAAATCACAATTTAATGGTTTTTCTTTTTTAACAGAATTGCATGTATATCAAAATTGCAAAGTAGTAAAACAAGTTTAATAAACATAATCACTAGGGCTTTGATTTTCATGCGATTAAAATCTCAAAACATGTGCATAAAAATTAAGAAAATAGGAAGATGTTATACAGGGTGATCCAAAAGTCCTGCCCTGTTCTTAAAAATTAATAACAAAAAAAGATAAAAATACGCCGTCTGCTGCATCCTACTTTAAATAATAGGGAGTTTTTTTACACAAATTTTGAAAAAGTGTAGTTCTTGATCAGCTAGATTGCGTCACTTTGCGTAAAATTTTCTCTATTTTAATATCCTATTTTGAAGTTTAAACGCTTGAAATTGTTTAAAGCCGATCCTAAGTATTTGGATGCTAAGTTCGATTACTCATTTGATTTTTGGATTGATTCTATTTATAATATTCGTAGCATATAGGGAAAAAAACGATTCTTTTATCCTTAAATAATTAAATTTTAGTGCTGCCATCTATAAGAAAAGTTGAGAACTACAATTTGTGTAAAAAAAACTCCCCTCCCAATTATTTTAAGCAGGATGCAGCAGATGGCGTATTTTCATCTTTTTATATTTTTTTGTTATTAATTTTTAAAAACAGGGCAGGACTTTTGGTTCACCCTGTATAATTTTAAATTACTTTTTAGTAAATTTTGAAAAAAAAAACCTGAGCTTTTTAAGAAAGTGATTTTGGGATTTTAAACCCTTCTTAAATAGGTAAAAGTATAATTTGTTGTGCAACAGCAAGCGCTAAGAGCTGTGCTGCAGCCGCCATGTTTAAAAACAAACACTTCTTTCTGCCTTTCCAATGGTCGGATCTCTTTTTCACACGGAAAGGAGGTGCCTGAAGAAAATTCGGTGGTCGACTCGGTAGCGCGGAAGCTTTCCAGTATTTTTTTGGGCATCGTAGACATCCCAATAGTAACGGAAACTACTGTCTCGACATAGCTTTATGGTCGGGCGGAGGGGATTTCTGCGCATGCTCGTGCACTTCGCCATCCAGAGAAGTTTTTCTCGCGGAACTGGGGACTGTATAGCTATTGCGAAATGATATCTATAGGGTTTTTTTGGTGGTTATGGTTATAACCACCAGAGGTCACTTACAAAATATTATAAAATAGTCTCTCCCAATAAAGGGTCTCTAGTTGGGGCTGGTTGATAACGTTTTACTTAGGATCAGCGGATAATCCTTCAATCCATGGTTGAACCACGATGGTTAATACGGCCGTTAGGCAGTGGCTTAGACAATTGAATGCATGGTTTTTAGTGCATGAGTGGAAAAATAAACTATACTTCAGGGAGTGATCTGCTGGTTTATTAAAGACTATTGCATAGTAGGAGTAACAAAACAAATAGCAAATTCTTAATAAAATTGGTGACATCATACATAGTGTCATTAATTATTATAAATACTTAAGCAAAGTAATTGTACTCTAAGAGCAACCAAATCAAATTTGAGAACTGGTCAGGTTTATATCATTATCACAAACAGATAAATACAAGGTTGATTCTAAAGTTCATGCTTAATGAAAAATTCACCAAACTTTCATAATTAAGTTATTTACTTACATTTCAGGTTGTTATCCTTAAATATTTATTGATTTGAAACTGCTGTAAGCTAGACAGTTTATTTACAAATTTGAACTATAAACAAGACTGGTAGCGCCACCTGCATTGTTTACTTTTCGTAGCGCCACCTGTTGGTAATAATAGTCAATAATTCCTTCCTCAGTATATTCCAGCCAAAAATAATTTTTAAAAAGAAAAGAAGCTTTTACTGAAAACATAATATTGAATAATTTGATGAACAATAGACTTGAATAAGATAGAACTGGAAAAACAGGTATAGGTACTCAGTAATAACAATACAAACACAAAATTTCTAATTTAGGAAAAAAACTTGAGATCTTTTTATTATAGTTTTATATAGGTACAAAAAGTACTTTCCCTGCACCCTCTGTAAGAAGTTGGATAGGGTTTTATGAAAGATGCATCACAAATGGATATATCCACATCACCCAGGAGTTAGGAATATGATGCATTTTTTTGTAGAGGTATCGCCAATAGCTAAATATTCCTATTAAAGTAAATCTTTAACAAAATATCACTTTTTCCCCCATAACATTACTTAAACACAAGCATAACTACTGAAATGAACAATGTAGCAGATTTTGTGTTAACCAGGGTGCACCACGAGGAGGCCTGCTACTCTACACCCCACAAGAAATGGAAAATGACTAATCCTTAAAAGCATAGCATTGATTGTTATGTGATAATCAAGTTGATGTTATAAATGCAAATTCATCAAATATAAAAATTAAAAATGTTTGCTTTAAAAGTTCCTCTTTTTACAGATTGTAGCAAACCAAGAAATAAATTAAGATTAGATATTAATTGAGAGAAAAAAATTAATTAATTTAGATTTGAAGCTAATGCAATTAAGGAAGTTTTTTTTCATTTTTTGTCCCTGATTCAGGCACAAACGATATTGCTGACCAGGGAACATTAAATCTACACTTATTTGGTTGGAGGATAATGACACTATTTTCAGAACTTAGTCAAACGTCTGAATATACAGGGTATTTCAGATAAATGTATCAGAATCCCAAAGGAATGCGATTCACATTCACATATTTATTTTGCTTCACAAAATTTGAAAAAATATCTACCTCCCCCTTTATCCTTCTTCAATCACAAGTTGCTTCTTTTATTTCTCTTTATAATGAACAAATTGAATTCGAAATGTAGATTTTAGTTACATTCGCTTAGATACTATATGAAGATCTTTTATTATCTTATAATATTTTTATTTTCTTGTCAGTGTTTTTTTACTCAATTTTAAAGACTTAGAATCAAGCTTAATACTTTGTACTTACCAAATCTGATTAAGGCATCTTTAAACCCTCTCTAAGTTTTTTAGATACTATTTATTTATTATTATATCGCTTAAAATAAGTTGCCAACTGGTACCGCTGGAGCAGCACTCCTTATAATTTTACATATGAGCCGCCACTGCTCCTACGGTAATTCTTCAATAAGAAGTCTGAGTATTTTAAAAATGTTTCTAAATTTTGAATATTGACTTAAACGAGGATGCAATACCACCATTATCACTGTAATAGTCAGAAAAGGAAGCTGATTTTTCGATATGCTGCCTAACAAAAATTTCCTTATCAAATTTGGAAGAAATTGAAGTTTGATCAAAACTCATAGTTCCATAGTGCCTTGAGAAGGAAATATCTTTCCATGAAGCATACAAACTCTAGCAATATTATCTTGGGCTATCCTCCAACCAAAAAAATACATAATACTAAACAAACAAAAAGAAATGAAATGAAAGGAAAAGAAAGCTTGAAGGTGGGGGGCAATGTCAACAAAATTAATTACTGTAAAATGTAGCAAATCAGAATAACACTTTTCTGAAACTCAAGACATTACTCGTAAATAACTGAAAATTTACTCAATGGGCAGTTTTCTAAAAATGTTAAAAAAATTGAAAATTTTGTTGTGTTGGAGAACATAAACTAATATAGTGCGTATGATTGAACCTAACTGTTTGACCGCAGTTTATATGTAAAAAAGACTAACGAGCAAACATTTTGTGAAGAAAAAATCAGCCTAGTCAGAGGCTAACAACCATAATAAATAGTAATTTTTGGAAAGTCCAAAAAAAACCCATACAGATATTTAGATTTTGTATGGTATAAACTAACATGGTTCCCACTATTTGAAAGCATTGAAAATCAAGGACATTTTAAGGACCTGGACAATATTCAAGGAATTTTTTTCGCAGACATTTAAAAATTAGTCGTTTTTCAAGACAAGTAGTTTTACTGCATACAATCGGAACAAGAGGAAAAGTCGCTCTTCACTGTCAGTTTACAAAACTAGCCCCAAGTATTGTCATAAGAGTAGTTTTAAAGAAAATTTCTAGAAAAAAAAGAATGATCTGAAAAAATTAAGTTTGATTAGTGGCTAAGTGAAAATTCAAAGACATAAGTCATTTTTCCAGGACCTAAATTTAGCCCTAAAAAATTCAAGGTCTTATAAGGACCGTGTAAATCCTGATTAAGGGGATCCAAATACATTTTCAGCACGATATTAATCATATACAACCAACTACTCCGATTTCATCAAAGTTATTTTGTTTTTCTTCTTTTCGATATAATAAAGTACACTTTCAATTATCATCCCAATATCAGTATTACACAATACTTGTTCACTTAAAACCTGAGGGTTAAGGGAGAGGTTAATCTAGTTATTGGTGTTGATCTGAGTGAAGATGAAAAAATCATAGTATTTTGTAGCTTGCAGGAGTTAATAGATATTAAAAGCAGATAAAGCTTACAGAGTAACTAAACCTAAGAGAAAATATTCTTAAAATTAGTAGGTTAAATGAAGCAAAATATAAGATTTTATACAACCTGATACTTATCCTCATAATTTACCAAACTCCCTAACTGTGATTGTACTCCAATTCATTATAATTTTCTTTCGGGACTTCTGTTGCTGTCGGGATATTCTAGTCCTCCTATTTGTTTAGGTTTTCAATAAAGATGTCTATGCCCAGCAGGATATCCTCATATTCAGATGTTCTAGAATGATAAAGTGCAGATACTTTTAGTGATACAATTATAATGTAGATACTTTAAGTGATATATATATATGTTTCTTTAGTACTTACCTTCTTTTAATCATCATGCTTTCGTTTAGTAGCTTTCACTGCTTTAAATTTCCTCTGGTGTTCGATGTTTTTAGTAGAAAGGGTCTTTACTTTACGTTCAGGGAAAGAAGTAATGCCCACTCCGTTTACAGCTGAAATCTTCGACTTCAAAACCTTTAAATTTTCAAATAAAACTTTGGCCTCTTCTTCCGACTTCATACTGTTAATGAGAGTAGAATACTCTGCATTCAGAGTCCTCTTTAGTTCTTCAAGAGATGAACTTGGTGCAGCAGACTTCTTCATCTCTTGGTCAAAGGCATCCTGTTCCTCTTTTTACAATGCTTTTCCATGACTCCATTCGATTGCCAAAGATGGCATTTCCTCATCTTGCTGCATACTATTCCCCTCATCTCTGATAGCTCCAATTTTGAAGTTACTGCAAACCAAATGAATGTGCTTGCAGATAACGAACCTAATAGAATAATCGTGGCAAGTGCACGACAGTGCATGAATGCACACATTGCAATCGTCACACCTGATGCTGCAGGTACACTCTTCTTCATACTTTACACAATATGTATCCAGCATCATGGTGGAGGATGCAGCAGTGCTTGAAAGTACTGTCCATTCTGCTCCAGGAGTTATTTCAATTGCGGATTCTTTAGTCATCTCTTGGCTTTTTTTGTGCCTGCTTCTAATGTCGCTAATCTTAGTTGTCAGCTTCCCACGTTCAATATATATCAATTCCCCAATAACTTTTTTTGAAATGGCATTTAACACTATGCACAAGGATTTATCCATTCTTACGATTGTTTTCCCCTCACCTTCCTCGTGCTTAATTTCTCTGTGCCACCTTTCCAATTTCATATTGGTATTAACTCCTAGCTTTGCTCTGAAACAATAAGCCCATTGGGGTTTTCTTTTCATATAGTAGGTATTAAAATATACCCCAAAAGACTTTAGGTCATCATCTGCCATTACTCTTGTCATGAAGTTGGTGGAAAGCCTTTCAAATTCATTTATATCCAATTCACCTAACATTGCATTCAGTTCCTCCTTGACTCTGTTCCTCTGCTCCAAATCCCGTATTTTAGAATTTAATTGTTGATTCCAAGCACGGAGGACATGCCATGAACACAACAAATTGTTCCTCACAGGGCCAAAAACGCTTTCCCATGCATTGTAATATGCCGGATCATCGTCCGACATAAAGATATCAGGCTGTAAAGCAGGGCACCTTTCTTTTATCAATGAGAAGAATGTGGCGTACGTTTCAGTACTTCTTCTGGATGAGTACAGAACAGCTACGGGAAATCCCTCGTACTTAGCATCATTTACCATTATAGTGGTTAAATGATACCCGTAGCTGTTCATCCCATGAGTACCATCAATCATTATTATTTTCCCACGCAACTCCAAAACCTTCTGCTGAGCCCCTGACATCAACATAAGAAAAAACTCATCCTCTTGTATTGAAGGGTGATCTGCATTAATCTCTCCTAGAGGTTTATAAAAGGCCACTGGAGTCCCCTCTTCTCCTTTTAATCTCTGGATGTGCAGATCAGTTGAGGTTGCGTCATCCTCATGCAACCTGACAGAGCTGTTGATGTTGTAATCCCTGCAGATGTTGTGCAGGTCTTTCCTATGGGTGTATGAAACCCGTTTTGTCGGAGAAAACTTCTGCTGAATATCTTTCAGAATTACTGACTTGGGGATTTCCATCAGTAACTTCCCTGCAATAAGATTCTTTTCTGAATTCGGAAGGGGAATTCTTCCGATATCCAACTGATGCCCAACGTGCCGACTTTGAAATGAAACTTTTATTTCTAGCAAATCATCCACTTTTTCAAAATAGGCTGTTACATGTGCAGGACAAGACTTTCCAATCTTGTTGGGCCCTTGACTTTTAGGTGGTGCTTTTGTTCCCCGCAACTTTGGAATTGGCCACTTCTATGGCAGTAAAAGTGACTTACTTTTCTCCCATCTGCCAAAGTAGTGGGAGCCCTTTTTTTAATGAACCGGGAGAATGACTCTTGTTCCAATTGATTCCTCCATTCTGCAAAGTCCTCTTCAGAGTAGAATGTCTTCTCTTCAAATTGAAGAGGGATATCTGGATGCTTAACCTCAAAGTGCTTGTGAAGTTCCACAACAGATGCCTTGTTCTCCTCGCATACCGGGCACACCACTTTGGATTTCAACTGTACATCCTCTGGATGGAACTTTTTGACATGTGCAGTTAATCCCGGTTTATTTGCAAAACTGATGTGGCATTTAACACAATAATTTGTTACATTCTGTTCTTGCTCAGATGCCTGCATTTTAATACTAATTTGGGAAACTTCCTAAAAGAAAAACACGGGGAAACATTGTAATTCAGAAATAAATGATCAGAATCTTTACAGAAAACATGTATCCATAAAATTCTTTTATAAACCTATTCAACGATTTAGTGTTCCGCCTAAAGATGGACAATTTCCGGAAATTTTTGGAAGGCGGAAACCCCCCCCCCAAAAACGGTTTTTTCCCGGAAAAATTGACCTATTTTACATAGGAAGCAGTTTTTGTATACATAATTTCTAAGAAACTAAATAATCATTCCTTGTATGAAAATCATTAGTTATTGATAAAAGGGTGGAAATGGTTATTGCATGGCTCATATTTTATTTTTAAAGTACTGGATTTAATAATTGTTTATAAGATTATCAAATTTATCATAACTGTGCTGTGCATTGTGCAACTGTTCTGTGTTTACTACTGGGCAATTCCACCGTACCTCACGCTACATTTTTTTCAAAATTGCAATTTTAAGTAATTTTTAAATATAGAAATAACTATTTTTTTCTTTCTAAAAAAATCATGCATATTGAAATTTACGTTAATAATTTAAAATAAGTATTGCGAATCTTGTAAGAATTTTAGTTTTTTAAATATTAATTAAAATAGAGTCGTAACTCACGCTACAAGAAAAAGACATGGATTTATGAGTATAAAATTCAAATTTTTTTTCTGCTTAAATAGTGTTTCAATAATTCTATGTGCTTGTCAGGTGTTTCAATATACTTCCCTTATTCTAAAATAGCAAACAGTTTTACTGGGAATGCTTAAGAAAATAAGAAATAAAATAAAATATAGAGAGTTATTCGTAACTCACGCTACATGTGTATAAGCGTTCAGTTATTCATGAATATAAATATAATTAAATTTATTTAAACAATTTATTTCATTATTACTATAAAGTTTATGAGTATATTTAACAAAAAAGTTGTACAAACTAATTAATTTATTTTTAATTTTCTAAATAAACTATACATTTTTCATTAACAAATTAACCTTTAAAACAAATATTTCTAAATATTGACTTTAAATTCTGATATTCCGATAAAAATAATTTTACACAAAATTTAACCAATGCAAAACACAATCAGAACAATATCTCATAATTATTCCCTAAAATAATTCGAAAATTTTATTTTATTTTTTCATTTTTCTTGATCATGTCCCTGTTCATATGGAATTGCCCTACTATAATTTTTACTGTGAAAAATAGCCAGTAATACTTAGATTTCATTAAAATTAGCTTATCATTAGCTTAAATTTTTTGAGTTCAATGTTTTCATGTGATATTAAATATCTAAAGAGAAGTAATTATAAGGTAACTGTAATATGTTTCTGAAAACAGTTTTTATTACAAACTTAAAAATTTTCAATTTTTCCCCCAAGTGGAATCCACCTTATTTGGGGAAAAATACTTAATAATATAAGGTTGAAACTTAATTTTTAAGTATTGTAAACATTTCATCTAAAACATTTTTCAATTGATAAATAATTCTGAGTAAAGTATTTGAAATTAACACCAATTTTTCCGGAAAGAAATAAACCCTTCGGGAAAAGTATTTTATACTCCATTCCCATCTCTAGTTCTGCCTAAATGTAGCTATTAAAATGAGCTAAACAAAATAGATATATTTTTCGATTGTATGATTGAAGAAACAATAGTAACAAATTAAATAATAATGTACAAATGTATTGCTATTCTTCTGAGTGACAGGTTCATTTAATAGTAGCTCACAGACCTATTTTTGCCTAACATAGTTAAAAATTAAATTATTATAAATGTTGTGTAATATTTGCAGTTACATGACAATGAAATTCATTTATAAACTACTGAAACTAACACTTACTCGTATTGACACCAGATAACTTTTTAAAGAGGGGAAACTTAGCACAGAGTGGGAAAGTCAGTCGTTCTGGCTAAAAAATTAAAAATAAAATTTATAAAACTTGCAGTTACACAACAATGTGAAATTCATTAAAACTACTGAAACTAACACTTACTCGTATTGACACCAGATAACTTTTTAAAGAGGGGAAACTTAGCACAGAGCGGGAAAGTCAGTCGTTCTGGCTAAAAAATTAAAAATAAAATTTATAAAACTTGCAGTTACACAACAATGTGAAATTCATTAAAACTACTGAAACTAACACTTACTCGTATTGACACCAGATAATTTTTTGAAGAGGGGAAACTTAGCACAGAGTGGGAAAGTCAGTCGTTCTGGCTAAAAAATTAAAAATAAAATTTATAAAACTTGCAGTTACACAACAATGTGAAATTCATTAAAACTACTGAAACTAACACTTACTCGTATTGACACCAGATAACTTTTTAAAGAGGGGAAACTTAGCACAGAGTGGGAAAGTCAGTCGTTCTGGCTAAAAAATTAAAAATAAAATTTATAAAACTTGCAGTTACACAACAATGTGAAATTCATTAAAACTACTGAAACTAACACTTACTCGTATTGACACCAGATAACTTTTTAAAGAGGGGAAACTTAGCACAGAGCGGGAAAGTCAGTCGTTCTGGCTAAAAAATTAAAAATAAAATTTATAAAACTTGCAGTTACAAAACAATGTGAAATTCATTAAAACTACTGAAACTAACACTTACTCGTATTGACACCAGATAACTTTTTAAAGAGGGGAAACTTAGCACAGAGTGGGAAAGTCAGTCGTTCTGGCTAAAAAATTAAAAATAAAATTTATAAAACTTGCAGTTACATGACAATGAAATTCATTAAAACTACTGAAACTAACACTTACTCGTATTGACACCAGATAACTTTTTAAAGAGGGGAAACTTAGCACAGAGCGGGAAAGTCAGTCGTTCTGGCTAAAAAATTAAAAATAAAATTTATAAAACTTGCAGTTACACAACAATGTGAAATTCATTAAAACTACTGAAACTAACACTTACTCGTATTGACACCAGATAATTTTTTGAAGAGGGGAAACTTAGCACAGAGTGGGAAAGTCAGTCGTTCTGGCTAAAAAATTAAAAATAAAATTTATAAAACTTGCAGTTACACAACAATGTGAAATTCATTAAAACTACTGAAACTAACACTTACTCGTATTGACACCAGATAACTTTTTAAAGAGGGGAAACTTAGCACAGAGTGGGAAAGTCAGTCGTTCTGGCTAAAAAATTAAAAATAAAATTTATAAAACTTGCAGTTACACAACAATGTGAAATTCATTAAAACTACTGAAACTAACACTTACTCGTATTGACACCAGATAACTTTTTAAAGAGGGGAAACTTAGCACAGAGCGGGAAAGTCAGTCGTTCTGGCTAAAAAATTAAAAATAAAATTTATAAAACTTGCAGTTACACAACAATGTGAAATTCATTAAAACTACTGAAACTAACACTTACTCGTATTGACACCAGATAACTTTTTAAAGAGGGGAAACTTAGCACAGAGTGGGAAAGTCAGTCGTTCTGGCTAAAAAATTAAAAATAAAATTTATAAAACTTGCAGTTACATGACAATGAAATTCATTAAAACTACTGAAACTAACACTTACTCGTATTGACACCAGATAACTTTTTAAAGAGGGGAAACTTAGCACAGAGCGGGAAAGTCAGTCGTTCTGGCTAAAAAATTAAAAATAAAATTTATAAAACTTGCAGTTACACAACAATGTGAAATTCATTAAAACTACTGAAACTAACACTTACTCGTATTGACACCAGATAACTTTTTAAAGAGGGGAAACTTAGCACAGAGTGGGAAAGTCAGTCGTTCTGGCTAAAAAATTAAAAATAAAATTTATAAAACTTGCAGTTACATGACAATGAAATTCATTAAAACTACTGAAACTAACACTTACTCGTATTGACACCAGATAACTTTTTAAAGAGGGGAAACTTAGCACAGAGCGGGAAAGTCAGTCGTTCTGGCTAAAAAATTAAAAATAAAATTTACACTAGCGGAAATAAAAATCCCAACATCAAGAAGGAAAGGAGATATCAAAGTCAAATTTATTTCTATGATTGCACATAGTATCAATGTGAATTGCTTAAAAAATCAGCCTTCCTGGATATAAGGGGGCCGAGAAAAACAGGGAGGAGTGTTGTCTCCATAGGTGTCCATTACCTACGTCACACGTCATGATATTGAGTGACAGGGGATCTAAATGACTTTTGAGGGATTGGAGGACCATGTTGCCTCCTCAGGTAGTCCAAATTCATATGGTGCACCAGCGGACGTTGCATACCGGGCTAGGTGATTTCTCCTCTATCTCCGGACATGTTTTGTGAGCGTTAGCTTTTACGAACGGATAGGCCAGTGTAAAAATGCAACATAGGGGGTTAAGAAGAAAGCTTGGACATTGCACAAAACATGTGTTTGTGCATTTTTCTCTTGAAATTTTTCCCCAGGACAGGTCTGAAGGTAAGGACGGACAACCGGCTAAAAAACCTTAATGAAGCAGCTCTGGTTGGCCCAAGTACCGGTAGATCATACTGAGGACAAGCGGCAGTGGGATGGATGTCGTTTGCAGTACTGCGGATTGTCCGTTCGGTCCGCATGGCTTCTTACAGCTTTGGCTATAAACAATGGGCTGAAAATGGGCATTTCTGTTTCCAATAGTGCACGAAATAAGGAAATGAAAATCCCAATTTCATGACGTTGTGTTTATGAGATTCGGTTTGGAGCACCACTACTTTTGGGTATGAGTTTGAAGACACAATGGAGAGAGCGCACTCAGCTGATGATTTTCTAATCGTTCCACGGAGTCGTGATGCAGGGTAACGGAGTGGGGATGCATTGTATTCCATTTCTGCAACTCCTGAGAATGATTCACCAGTACTTTTTCCAACCAGAGCTGCGTCATTGAGATTTTGCAGCCGGTAGACCGTCCTTACCTTCAGAGCTGTCCTGGGGACAAATTTCAAGAGAAACATGCACAACCACATGTTGTATGCAATGTCCAAGCTTTCTTCTTAACCCCCTAGGTTGCATTTTTACCCCGTCTTTCCCGTTCTCTAGAACCAACGCCTACAAAACAAGTCCGATCAATGAGGAGAAATCACCTAGCCCGGTATGCAACGTCCGCTGGTGCACCATATGAATTTAGACTACCTAAGGATCCAACATGGTTCTCCAATCCCTCAAAAGTCATTTAGAGCCCCTGTCACTCAATACCATGACGTGTGACGGCGGTAATGGACACCTATGGAGACAACAGTCCTCGCCAATTTTCTCGGCCCCCTAAACTCCGGGAAGGCTGATTTTTTAATCAATTCACATTAATACTATGTGCAATCATAGAGACAAATTTGACTTTGATATCTCCTTTCCTTCTTGGTGTTGGGATTTTTATTTCCGCTAGTGTATAAAACTTGCAGTTACACAACAATGTGAAATTCATTAAAACTACTGAAACTAACACTTACTCGTATTGACACCAGATAACTTTTTAAAGAGGGGAAACTTAGCACAGAGTGGGAAAGTCAGTCGTTCTGGCTAAAAAAATTTAAATGTATGAAATTAGCAGTAATACAGTGCTGCATGAACAATGCTGTTCTTCAAAACTTTTTTGATAATGCATCTTGGGCAACAAAAGAAGAGAAAATAAAAAAATGATTTTCTTCAAAATGTAGCAAACATTAGGGTTGTGATTTTTTCAGATCAGATTTAAAAGCCTGTAGTGTTAATTTTTGGTAAAATAACCTTCCTATTACCGCTCTGAATGAGTATGGAAAATTTTGGTTCAAGACTGTTAGAGTTCCCGCTATATATCGCCATGCTCTTTTGAACACCAAAAAGTAGAAATATTGCTTAATAAGTTCAAAAATGTTTAGCTAGATCTATAACTCTAAAGTTTATCAATAAAAATCAGAAAAATCTGTCGATATTTGAATACATAGGGTTTAAAAGAGCATGGCGATATTTAGCGGGAACTGTAACAGAATTGAACCTAAAATTATAATGTAATGTAATAAATATATTTATTTTATTTCAAAAATACTTCTCAAACTATGATTGATTGAAACTTTGCACCACAAAAAAACAAGAAAAGTTAAATAAATAATTAACTAGATGCACCAAATATACAGGGTAATTCAGAAATAATCATCAATATTTTGGGGGAGGTCAGGTAGAAGGGCCCTAGACAAGCATATTTCAAATAGGGATGGTGGGGCGCAGCCTTACCGTTGAAGAGCTAGGACCTAATGTAGTGCGAGCGCGTTTCAAAAGGCCGTTTTTAGAAGGGTCGATGATGAAACAAAACATAATAAAATGAAAAAATCTATTGCATGAGGTAAGAAAGTATCCCTATTATTTACTCTATAAATTCGATAGAATTTGAACCACTTTCTAAACCGTGGAGTTAGTTTCAAAAGTGCAATATTAATCTTTTAGTCAAAGAATGGAGTTCCCTTAATGGTGTTTAGAAAAATGATGATCGGGGAAGGAATTATCAATGATCGAAACATTAATCATTGAAAATTTCTTCCCCGATCATCATTTTTCTAATTACCATTAAGGGAGCTCCATTGTTCGAGTAAGGGATTAATATTGTACGTTTTTAAACTCAACCCCCGGTTTTGCAAGTGGTCCAATTTCTATCGAATTGAGGATTTGAGTAGTACGGATACTCCTGTACCTCATGCAAAAATGTTTTTCATATCATTATGTTTTGTTTCATCACACGGGCCTTCTAAAAACGACCTTTTGAAACGCGCTCGCACTACATTAGGTCCTAGCTCTTCAACGATAAGGCTGCGCCCCACCATCCCTATTTGAAATATGCTTGTCTAGGGCCCCTTTACCTGCCCCCTAATTATTGATGATTATTTCTTAATCACCCTGTATATATTTCAACACAAGCTGAGCAGATTTGAGTCAAATTTATTAGTATACCTACCCACAAGCACAAGTTATGTATAAAATTACGTATGAAAAATGAAATTCCCAAGGAGCCCCACTCTCCCCTGTATGATTTTCACAGATGAAAAATTATTTTACAAGGTTATTTTTTAAAAAAATGTCCTTAATTTCTTTCACAGCTGTGTTATGGTGCAGCTTTTTAAAATTTTCTACAAAAGTTTAGGTTGTTAAAGTTTTAATTAGCTTTTTTAACTAATCCAAAAAGCTACAAAATAGGTAAATATTAATGTTTTACATAAGCAGTCAGATAAAATTGATGAGTTTAGTGTAACTTAAAAATAACAGTAAAAAATTATAGCACTTCTGACTATATTCACTTAATGTATACAAAGAACCACGTGCGTGCAATGTTCAAATATGTTACATAGTACTACATCTTAATTAATAGAAAATTAAACAGTTATTTTACACTACTTAAGAGATAAAGCAAACAAATAGAACATACTTATCCTCACCAAGCACTTCCTTCTAAGAAGCATAAAACTTCGAAAATTAAATGGCAAAATAAATGATGTTAAAGAAAATTCACACACCGTCATTAAGAAGTTTCTAAAAAGAAATGGTCTCAAAACAATAGCCGAAGCGTATATATAGTTTTTTCTAAATTCAATATTTTTCCGCCAGAGGTCACTTAAAGCGATTTTATAAGCCCCAACTAACGAATAACCATCGGTTTTTTCACCCAAAATCTGACCACCCAAATTTGGTGGGTTATCCGTGGTTTATTTTTGCGAAAATGGACATTTAAGAAGAATTTGATCACAAATTATATTTATATTTGAGTATATGTGCTTTAATCATCAAAATAATGGTTGCTTAAAGTGTAATAATAAAGAAAAGCTTCTCATGAAAATTGTTTAAAAAGTCATGAACCAGAAGGTTTAGAGTTCGCTCTCGTTTTGATAGATGGCGCTCTTAAAATACTTGAGGTTTAAATATTTAGCACGGCTCTTACTTAAGTTTCAAAATTTTCCCCTTTTAACTATTAATTCCTTTAAATTCTTTCAAAAATAGTCTATTTTTAGATAGGTGAATCAATATATTTAGATACGTGTGAGTATTTTAAAAATAATATTGAAATAAACCCATTCAGTGTAGCCATAAGATTACGAGGATTGTAAAAACAATTTCGAATGTAAAGCAGGAAATATAGAACACCAGTTCAAGTCATTTTCTGTAATTGGTTGTATAGTTATTATTATTTGCGATAGAAATGTTTTAAAGCAGGTAGATAATTTTACAGGAAATAATTTACACTGAACTATGAACTTTCAGCCAAAAGCGCGGACAGCCGGGCTCGATGCCTGGCGTCATCGCGGTCCAATCAGAAGTGGCGTTACATACAAAACAGTGGTTTGAAGAAACCATGATTGTTGGATGTTGGTTGATAAGGTCCAAATCTCGTCATCGGAAAAACTTCGACCATGGTTTGTACGATTAGTGAATAATCTGTGGATCGGCTCGCGTTGGTTAATACGGCTGTAAGAGAGATACTTTCTTTTGTCATAACAAGCATGGTTTTAAGTTGATGTAACCAGTTGTTCAAATATCTTTCATGTTTGAGGTAAAACTTAATACTGTCACTTTAGCATCTTCCTAAGTTGCTTGCTCATCTCAAATACCGAACCAACACAACAGCATTGCCATAAGGTTTTACGAGCATAACAATGGAGTAATAAGTAAAGTAAATAGTATTATCAGGAAATTTTTGTTTTCACTTTTTAAACTCCCTTAAGTGAGTTTATTTCAATATTATCTCTATTTTACCTCAAAGAGTGGTTTATATACCCAAAGAAGTAATCAATGTTAGTTGTTAAAAAAGAAATGTTCTCAAGCTAAACTCAGAGAAACAGGTTAAAATGATACAGGTATTAGATTACCCAAAACCCTTACTAAGAAAAAATTAGTTGTGGAAGTTTATTTGGAGAAGAGTTGTACATTAATTGTAGGGAAATATTAAACATTCAACTAGTCTCACAGCATGTAAAGCTTGTCTGCCATCCCTTGGTGGAGAAAATGTTCTTTTTGCATTGTGGAAGGCAGAGAAAACCCGTTTTCAGGCTGCCAAGCCATGGCAGACAAGCTTAAGAGCAGTGGTTCTCAACCTTTTTAAGGCTACTGCCCCAAATGTGCGCAAAATTTTTCAACGAGAAGGGTGATTACTTAATATTAAAATTATTTCTGTTGGGACCCACACGAGTGTTTTAAAATCAAGAATGAAAAAAAACAAAGAGGAGGTAAAAAATAAACTAACGTTTATTAAAAAGAGGAAGACAAAAATATGGAGGCTTCGGCTCTGCCCAAACAGATGCGCCTCACTAAAACATTTATACAACAATTTATATACATAACTATATATTACAGATAATTACCAATGTCAAAATGTACAAACTTAAAATAGAAAATATATAGATTCTTCCCCCAGTTGGCACATAACTAAAAATAAATAAGCGACTGGGGGTTGAGAGATAAAAGTCGTAACTCAAAACAATTTTTACATTTATTATTAGTAGGGGTGCCCAACCTTTTTTGGAGGAGGGCCACTCAGGGTATTTGATGAGGTGTGGAGGGCCAGAAATGAAATCACAGTAGAAAAGCAAAAGCGCTAACTGATGCTTAATTACAACCAATACATTTTATAGCTTTTCGTCGGACCTGGAAAAAGTTGTAACCTTCCCCCGAACCAAATACAATTTCCCCAAACCTAAAGTATTGCTCCTATGGAGCTGGCAGGGGCTTCCCCCGAACCAGGTTCGCGGGCACTTTTTCCAGGTCCGCTTTTCGTTTACAGTATTTTTGCAACTTGGCATTTTAAACGAATTTTTTCAGCAAAAAAAACCCCGGAAAACAAAGTAATCACTAGCGGATCCAGGGGGAGGCTAGGGGGCTGAAGCCCCCCAAATGAAAAGTTTTACTCTATATAATATATTTTATACACCAAAATGAGTTAAAACCCTGTTATTTTAAGTTCAAATTAAAAAAAATTATGGGGGAGGATCCCCAGACCCCCTTGGCACTTGTAACTCTGTTATTACAACTATTTTTACTAAGTTTGTCAAAACGCAAAAAATCCATATACGAAATTCGGATGAGGCGTACCAAAACGAGTTGAAAAAGTGGCGTTTTTGACTTAAATTTCCAAAAATCTTATGGACGAGATCCCCCAGACCCCCTTTCGGTAGTTGGAGCATGATAATTCACCACCTTTTTTGTAATAACATTAACAAGAAGATTCAATTGGGTTATGAAAATTATTAGCTCCCCCAAAACCAAATCCTGGATCCGCCACTGAAAGTAATAAAAGGTGTTGTTCTAATTTCGTTCGCGGGCCGGATTCAGAGGGCTTGGGGGCCGGATCTGGCCCGCGGGCCGGAAGTTGGGCAGCCCTATTATTAGTAAACTTAGGGATTAGTTTATTACTACTTATTATTAGTAAGCACTGAATTTGTTTTACTTAGGACTTGGTGACACGCAGTGATATCCTTCAAAATAATAATCACTAGTACTACCCCATTTATATTGTAACTGAATATATGTTTTTTTTAGTGTGTGTGTGCGCGCCTTATCACCTAAGATTAAAATTGATAATTGGTGGCAACTCCAAATAGTTGTAAAAATGTGTTGTTAATCCTGGATTCTGGACAAAGTATCCGCTGCAATGTTTTTATGGCCCGCCACATGCACAATGCACACCCAATGTGCAATGTATCCTAATCTCCCTCTGAACCCCATTTAACAGGCTCAATAAACAAATGAAAAAAATATTTGAAACTGAACAGGCTGAACTTAATAGTGAAAATAAAATTATTTTTGTGAAAATGGAATTTTTTTTGTAAAAAATATATTTTTTACGTAAAACCTAGAATTTTTTATTTGCTATTTTATCTTAACATTCTTTAAATTGATTTGATATAAGACCAGAAAATGTTTTAGTACTATAGATGATGCTCAACACCATATTGTTTGCATAGTTTAATACTTTAAGCGTAACATCTAATTTGAAAACTTTCAGAAATAAATTCCCAATATTTTATTGTTTAAAAAAGATTGAAACAGTAAAGCCACAGACTTCCACGAAGAATCGCAACTTTTTAGCTTTCAAGATCGAGATTCTGAACGTCGGACATGTTGGCTTTTGACTATGTTAACGTTGGGGGGTTAGTGATGTAAAATTCTCAGTAATAATATTTTGGAGAATATTCTTCGAGAGGAGAATTTTCGAGAATATTTTCCTAGAAGCTATTAAAAATAAAAAAATTTGGAAATTTTTTTTAAGGTATATATTAACTTTAAATTATAAGAATATTAAAGATTATACAATGAGAAGTCAACATAATTAAAAGAAAGTCAAATTAAATGTTTTCATACTATTAAACAGAATACATTAACACAGGGGTTCTCAAACTTTTTAACATCGCAACCCACTTTTGAGAAACAAAATCTAACTCGACCCACCGACTTCAGTTAATTATCAACTGAACTGAGATAATTATCTCATACCCCCCACAGAATTTGGGGTGTTCACTAACTATATTCAGTTACAACAATAAATTATTACATACACATTTTAGAAGAGAAATTACTTAAAATATTAAAATTAAATATTTTTGAATTCGAGCGTATGAAATAGTTTAATTGCGGGCTAACTATGATCTCCACAACAAAAAGCGGGGGTCCTCCCCCAGAGAAAATTTTAAAATTTGACCCTTAAAAACATGGTTTTAACTTGTTTTATAGTAATATGGGATAAATTGCAGTTGCATCATTTCCTAAGAAAATTCTTAAAATTTGCATTGCTCCCTCCCGTAGTGGATAGGGAGAAACACAGAATATTTTTTTTCAAATCTTATTTGAATAACCGACTATATTTGCATTATCGGCACATTAAAGTGCCACACATAGGACGTATTTACATTAATTGCCTTTTCCGTTCGACACCAAGTAGTGTAGTTTTCCTCAAATTTCAATTCTTTTTACTAATATGGTAATTTGATGAATTCAAATTAAGTTATTAAAATTATTCAACTTTAAATAATAGAATTCAAAAGTCAATAACACGTTTGTAAAAATTTTAAAAAGATATTTCATATTCAGAAAAATTATAAATCTTCTCGCGACCCACCAAAAACTGACCGGCGACCCACCAGTGGGTCGCGACCCACAGTTTGAGAAACGCTGCATTAACATATTTAAAAGGTAAATGCAGAGTAAGCGAGTTGTATTCTATTTTTAAAATTTTTCAAACTTTTAAATAGTGTTTTAAAGTAAATTATGTTTATCAAGCGACTTTTTGCTTTCTTGTCAATGTCATCCCTGGTTTATAGAAAAATGTTTTTCTGGATATTAATTTGTAGAATCTTAATGAGAATATTCTCATGAAGAAAAGGCACTGTATATTTGGACGGCTTTTTTTCAACTAAACTCTACTCTAACTTCCACGGCTAGGCGTTCCATTGGTTCCATCACTAAGCGCCGAGACTGCTACGTCATCACGAGACCTACAGCGCATGCGCCACTGGCCGTTTTAGCCGTCCAAATAAACACTTCGTAAAGAAAAATATTAATTAATCTGAGTTTAAAATTATGCAAACGCAAACCATGAATTTAGACTATTCTTTCAAAAATAGTTATTGATAAATTATCTGTAAAATAAATAGTACTATTAAAACATCATTTCAAATATTTTTCTTAACGGATAATTCTAATGTGATATTGTACTTTCTTTTCCTTTAAGAATATTCTAATTTTACAAAATTCTATCACGAAAATAGCTATATATTAGGTTTAAAAGGCTCTTCTCAGTTTGAAAGCTATTGGTACAGTTGTAGAAAAAAAAGTGAGACAGTTCGCATAGAATATAAAAGAAATCAGACTCATAAAACTTGTCTGTTTCCCTAGTGAATGACAAGAAAAAATTGAAACTTTTAATCTTAATAGTAGTATGCACGGGGATCTAAGGGACGGAAGTGACGTCATATCACGTGACCGGAAGTGGGCGGAGCTAGTGACGTCAGAGGGCGTGGCCAATGACGTTGGCGGAGGGGGCGTGTCGGAAGTTGAGTTGTTTACCTCCTGCTGCTGGTTTTGCGGAGTTGAGTTGTTTACATCCTGCTGCTGGTTTTTGAGGAGTTGAGTTGTTTACCTCCTGCTGCTAGTTTTAGTTTCGTTTTAAAGTTTAGTTTTTCGGATATGGCAACAGTAATTACACGTGTAACTTTGACCGATATTTTTGGTTTCATTTTTCCAAAGTTGAGGGTTTTTGGACTTAAACTTTTTTAACAGATTTTTTAAATTTATTGCATTTTTGAAATTTAAGTTTTACATTTAATTTTAAAACGTGGCGCCATCTAGGAAGTATATATTTAATTACTATTTTTAAATATCTTTAATTCAGTCTGATTTATAAATTATTAATTTTATGGGACTTTACTTTAGCCTGATTTTATTAAATTATTAATTTTATAGGACTTTACTTTAGCCTGATTTATTAAATTATTAAAATATTAATTTACAGAACTTGTACTTTATTTCAGCCTGATTTATTAAATTATTATTTTTAGAGGACTTGTACTTTATTTCAGCCTGATTTATTAAATTATTAGTTTTAACTTTCAGCCTGGTGTACTATTCATTAACATAGAGTTGCCAGAAATTGTAAACCAATGTATTGCTGGATTTGGCGACTTATCTCTAATTTGGCTATTTTTCTTTTCCAGGAATAACAAAACTTAATTCAATAAAAATTTTTAATATTTTTTAAAATTGATTTTAACTTATCAACGCATGGCAATTACTTTTATTGGCAGATCAAAAATGCTTTCAGCTTTTATTTAACCTACCATTACATGTTTTAATTCAATTGATATTTTATGTTGTATTTTGGGGATTTTATTTTTGCTACCCAACAAAATTTTATTCTTTTGAACATAAATTGTGGACCAATCACTTCATAGGATACTTTGTTTTCAACCAATCAGAGCATTATTGCTTAAAATTTAATTTCTCTTCAGCACTCTAATAATAACAAAATCACTTAATTTAATAATACTTTTTCATAATTTATTTTTAAAATTGATTTCAACTTACCAACACTTGACAAGCACTCTTATATTTTGGGGAAAGTATTTGTGTTATTTCTACCCAATAAGCTGAACTTATTACTTGTAATAAATCTTTTTTAATATTTTAAAACATTACTCAATTTAAAAATTCGAACAAACAAAATTTGAATTTAAACTTTTCATCTGCTAATAATTTTCACTGTGGTTAAATACTAGTTACATTTCAATCAATGATTTCCAATTAAGTATCACATTTCATTAGTTTAATCTTACTTGCCTTTTGAAGCATCAGATTTATTAATGTTAGCTAGACTTTCCAACCCCTGAAAATCAATTTAATATTCCATGAATGTAATTTAATTCTTATTTCCAAAACATACCATTTCCAGCAATTATAGGTTCCTATAACGGATCTATTGATAAAGATGCGTAATTTCAATAAAAGTACGAATGCATTCAGTATGCTATATCCTGCTTCAGACTTGAATGAACAAGATATCCTGAAAGGAGTCAAAGGGGTTTGTTGAAACAGGATGGAACATTATACCACCGTGAATCATCAAGGACCCTACTCTTGGAACGATAAGAAAATGAAGGTTATCAGAAAAACATGTTTGAACGAATATAAGCCATTTTCCAATTCAGTATCAAACTTTTCTAATTTTAGCTTACCTGCCTATCATTTTATAGAAATTAATTAATATTAGATAGCATTATAACTCCTGAAAATCAATTTAATGTTCCAAAAATATAATTGCATTGTTATTTACAAACGATTACCTACTATTCTAAATTTTGATAATGTTATTCTTCAACCATTTTTTTACATTTTTTAATATCAAACTTTAATTCATTTAGCCTCAAGCTTTTAATTCAGTTTTCATAATATCCTATTATTTTCAAACATCTAGTACAGTTTACTTTTAAACATTTTGAAAATCAACAAACTCTTAGTTTAAAAATCCTAATTTTTTTCTCAGTTTTTTCCTAATTTATAATCCACAAAAAAAACTCAGATTCATTTCTTACTTTCCTGCCGTTCCAAACTTATATTTCAGATTTGCTATGAAATTATTAGCCTAATATTTCCAAAAATATATATTCAGTTTACTTTCATTCTTAACATAGTCTTTTAGTCTTAAACATTTCTTATTTTAACTAGAAATTGACAACCATATTAAAAAACACACATTTTATGTTACACATTTTATTGCACGGGATTAGCAGTTACAATTACACAAATAATACACAAAATATTGTCTTTTAAAAGGGTATTTATGTTTACAATTTTTCAATTCATTGAAGGGAACTTGTGGACCTTTGGGTCAGAGTTTTCAATAACTTTTTTTTCCCAAAAATATTCCACACTATTGGAATCTGTAAATAAGTGCATTGAAATAAATTGACGTTTGAGTATGAAATGAAATTGACAAATAATTGAATCTACTCTAAAAGGATGTTCCAACATATAGCTGTATGTGATTACACCCCCATGGAAGGGTGGACCCTTATTTTCTTTCGTATTGTGCAAAGAACTTTTTTTGTGTACAAATTATACTAATTAGATTTTACCTCTTAAATCCCTAGTTCAAACATTTGTTATGCGACTTGAATAATTTGACGCTGAAAGGGAGGCACTGTAGGATTAAAAAGTTGTGTCTTCTATTCAAGGTGAACTGATTGATTTAAAAAATTTAACTTTCAAATGATCAACGAAAACTCTATTTAAATCTTGTTATGAACAAACGATTTTACACAACATAACATTAAAAATATTTTTTCCCACACCCTGTAATTAAAACTTAATTTTTTTAAACTATAATTTAAACACAGAACATTTTACTTTTTGTATCATCAGTAATTCATTTAGTTTTTTACTTTGATTTTTATATTTAACTTACACAAATAAAACAATAATCAACATCTCAATTAGTTTTCTATGTGAAAAGGCAAGTACTTACTTAGTGTGTAATATCCGAAAGCACTGTAGGTGTATGGTGGTAATTCGTAAAATATTCGCATTCCATTTCGTTCATCAACGGGGTAGTTATGCAAATATCGCACCAATTTCTCATCTTTTTGGCACGGCATTCCTGGTATCTCCTTTCTTGGATGTGGTATTCCACATATTTTGGGTAACTTTACTAAAGATCCAGTTATCCATCGCGGAGAGCAGGCTGTGGAAAGTTTCTTAACAAGAAACAGAGTTCTAAAGTTCTCTCAAAGCCCATAGTTGAAGAGCTATATAGATTTTAACACAAAACAACGTAAACTAGCAAAATCACCTTTTGAAAAGGACCTATTTAAGCTTCTTAATAATGCAGTGTTTGGAAAACGATGGAAAATTTAAGAAACAGATGTAATATTAATTAAGTAACAGAAGAAAAGCGAGCGAAGAAACTAGTTGCTTCACCTGCATTTCGCTCTTTCAAAATCATAGCAGAGGACTTAGTATCAGTAGGACGCATAAATATTTTCCATCCGTTGCAATCCGAGAACATTTTCATAGGATACGGGATCCTTTGAATACTTGACAACATTCAGTTCAGGATTCCCTTTCTTCAGAACTTATTGGCGTTTCATTTTGTTAAAACACCAAACTATTCAATTAAATGGAGTTCCTTGAAGATAGTAACAGGATCTTACCGAGCTGCAATTAAGGATCTGGTGATAAAATGTGTAAATTCAATAAAATTACGAATGCATTCAGTATGTAATATTTTGCTTCAGACTTGAATGAACAAGATATCCGGAAAAAAGATAACGAGTGAGTCAAAGAGGTTTGATAAGGGGGTGGACCACCGTGTATGGACGATAAGGAATGAATCATCAGAATGCACCAACATGTTTGAATGAATATAAACCATTTTCCAATTAAGTTTCAAAATTATTATTATTAATGTTAACTAGCTTTCCAACATCCGAAAAAATCAAATGATCTCTGCAGGAAATGTTTACTTTGTAAACACTCATTAAAATCAGATTGAACAAACTAATTATTCTACTTAAAATCAATGTCCTGGTTCCGAACGAGATAAATCATTATAACTTGTTTAAATCAGAGATACCGGGATCCCTTATCAGAAAAATTGCAAAAGGATGTACCAAGTGATATCAATTATCTGAATCCTGTTGGTACGTGTTATTACGTAAGCGCAACACCTTTCTTCAATTAAAAATTTTTCAAACAAGCAAAAAATTGAATTTAAACAGTTTAACACTTGATTTCTTCATTTAATAGTGGTTAAATATTAGTTACATTTCCCCCAAATAAGTTTCAATTTTATTAGGTTTTTTCTAATTTTATTCATACTTATACCTATCAGTTTCAAGCGTTAAATACTGATGACTCGATATTTTTATTCATTTTTACCATTATCTTAGCCTAAAAATTAAGATTTTAATCATTCTTACTCACAGTAGCCTATCATTTTTTTTAAATTTTACTACAATTTTTCATTATAATATTTCTAAAATTCAAATTTTAATTCAGTTAACCTCAAGCATTTAATTTATTTTCCATTCTTACTTTCCAACATTATCCTATTATTTTATCTTTTGTAGTTTTTTTCTCCAAAAACATCTGAAAAATCAATGCACTGTTAGTTTAAAATCAAAATTATTTGATGATTTTTTTATTTACATTCCAAAATTTAAATATGATTCTTATAATTTCATTCTTACCTTTTCCAATCAGCAACATACATTTTGTAAAGATATATTTCAGTTTTTGCTGTCCTATCTCATTAACCTGATATTTTTCTAAAAATTTATTTCAGTTTGCTCTCATCCAGTTATCCTTAAACATTTATTTCAATTTCCAACATTATCCTATTATTTTCAAATATCTTTTGTAGTTTTTTTATTTACATTTCCAAAATTTAAATATAATTCTTATAATTTCGTTCTTACTTTTTCAATCAGCAGCATACATTTTAAAGATATACGTATTTCAGCTTAACTGTCCTATCTCATTAACCTGATATTTCTAAAAATTTAATTTTAATTCAGTTAGCCTTAAACATTTTATTTCAGTTTCCAACATTACCCTATTATTTTCAAACATCTAATACACTTTGCTTTTAAACATCTGAAAATCAAATTTCATTCTTATTTTCCCATCAACAGCATGCCATAAACATATGTTAGTTTTGCTATTCATACTTACCATTTTCATTAATTTAAAATTTTCAAAAATTAATAAATCAATTTAGTTAGGCTTTAATATACACTTTTGCTAAAAAATTTTTATTAAATTTAATCTTCTCACGAACTATAACTCAAGAAATACAAAGTTTTTTTTTTTAAATTTATTTAACGAAACACACTTTTTCTGAATATATAATTCAACAAATTTACACACAAAATTTATAAAAAAACTTTTTTTCAAACTGTTAGAATCTGAAAAAAAAAGAAGATTGGTGGAATTAGTTCACGTATTTTTCCCACTAAACAACATTTTTAAATAATTTTCCACACTTTTAATAAATCTTCAATCATTAATTAAGCTTTAAATAATAAATTTTATCGAAAAGATAAAAACAAATAGTTTTAACAAATATACTAACTTTTACAATTTCTATACATTTGAAAGTTATAAGGGTTTTTTAATAATCCAGTGAACAATATTGTTTTCACAATTGGATTTCAACATTAAAAAAGGTATGAAATTTTGGGTACTTACCTATAAATTGATGCTTGAAAGCACGGTTGGGGTATGGTGATAATTTGTGAAATATTCACATTCTAGTTCACTCATTAGTCTGAATAGGGGTGTGCAAATACATATGTCACACCAGTTTTCCAAATTCTTTACTCGGCAGTTCTCTTGATAGGGCCTTTCTTGAATATGAAATTCTACATATTTTAAAGTCCAACCATTATTACCTTGGAAAAACTTCAGTTTACAGGGTCGACACATGTTCAAAATTTTCAAGCCAAATTTTACCTTCCAAAAAGAAAAACACATAATGACGTGTTGAGGGTATGATATCCGTTGTCCAAAACTGGACAAATATGGGAAAATAACACCGAGGCATCTTTCTGATACGCGCAAAGTTCCACGTTTCTGTTTCACTATCTCTTAACTCGAAGGCACTTTCCCATTCATCGAAAACTTGCACTGTTTGATATCGAGTGAGTGGTAAGTCGTCGCTGAAAGCAGGCACATTGACATTGGTGAGCAAAGTCTTCCAACGAATTTTCTTGTTTTGTATCCATTCAGAGTATAAGTGAGCTTTTAAAACAGTTGGATAGTTCAAAAGATCAATTTGGGGTAAAAACTCTATAGAATCCAAAATGGTGTTAGTTGAAATTTCGAATAAAGAAAGCATGGTTGCACTAAGCAATTTTCCAAGAGAGAGATGAATATAATATATGCTGAGATATAATGGTTATGTAACAGGTAGGAGGTATATTTATAGTCAAAATATAATCAGCAATTTTCACGCTTAGACATTCTTCTCCAATGAGATGTGTTTGGGTGGTTCTTAACCAATTAACCCCTCATTCCCCAAGTGATTTACGCTATCAAGGATACTGTTTAACTCTCATTCCGGAACAGGAAGTTCTTATCAGAAAATCCTGTTCAGGTAACACGTTACGCAATATTTTTGCTACATTCTCTGTTATGGGTAAGAAAAACCTTATTTTCTCATAAAAATGTTTAATTTTATTCAATTTGATTTCAGTTTCAATGCTGTTATTTGCCTGTTTCTCATGGATTTTTATCATTTTTAAGCAACTCCCAATTCATGCGTTCGCGGATCTCAACGGTTATTTATGGCAAATCAATGCATGGTTTGAACGGGTGTATCAATATATACGGAGTATATATTTTTTCTGCAAAGTTTTTATCAGAACAAAAAATTTAACATGCGTACTTTATTACATTTCATACTGTTTTTTTTTCTGGCCCACATTATCTGGCTGTAACAAAGTGATAGATATGCGTGTCAAAAATATATCACTCCCTTTTCTTATACTCGCATTTTTTCTTAAGGATTTAACCTTTTTTTTTACCCAATTTTCCAGTTAATTCCTTGCAACTCGCAAAAAACTTGCCAATATTATAGTGGATATTTTCAAAATTTCAGTAAAGTTGTATACCCGGCATATCTCTTTTGTATATACTTCATAAATAATATATACTTCGGCAATAATACTTCAGTGTAAATTATATGAAAATTGCCTTAAGTGAGCAAGCACTGAAAAGAATTCCTTGGAAAAAACATGCAATAGCATAGCATTTCGGGATAACATACAATTCATTGTGAAAAAATATCCACAAATATCATATTACAAGCAAAAATATATTAAAATATATTACAATTTCGCTTGCTTTTTTTCAATAGTTTTAAAAATTTCCAAACTTTATATACACTATCAAAGATATAGTTAAACTCCATCACACTCATGATTAACAAGTTGATATTTGGTTGAAACACTGATTCAAACATATTTTCACCTTTTTCTGCCGTACTTTATTACAGTTCATAGTGTTTTTCTGGCCAACATTATTTGCTGTTACAAAGTTAGAGACTTTTTTAAGATATGTTTGACAAAAATATATTGCTCCCTTTTCTTACACTCGCATTTTTTCTTTAGGATTTAGCCTTTTTTACCCATTTTTCCAGTTAATTCCTTGCAACTCGCAAAACTTGCCAATATTATAGTAGATATTTTCAAAATTTCTGTAAAGTTGTATTCCCGTCATACCTCTTTTGTATATACTTCATAAATAATATATACTTCGGCATATACTTCAGTGTAAATTATATGAAAATTGCCATAAGTGAGCAAGCACTGAAAATAATTCCTTGGGGAAAAAAAAACATGCAATAGCTTAGCATACATAACATACAATTCATTGTGAAAAAAAATATCCACAAACATCATATTACAAGCAAAAATATATTAAAATTTCGCTTGCTTTTTTCAATATTGTTAAAAAAATTTCCAATTTTTTCCTTAAAAACTTAAAACAATCAACCAAATTTTTAAAATTTACAATACACTTTTCCACATGTGTGTTACTACAGTTCAACATTATGTAGTTGTTGAATACTTTTTCTTAAATGCTAAATAATTTTTACCTAAGTGTTTAAGAACGTTAATTAATTTTATTTTCATGTTAAATATTTTTTTATTGTTGAATTCGTTTACTTTAGATGCTGAATAAATTTAACCCGTAACAGGGGAGGTGAAAAATTGGAACTTACAAGGGGACGTGGGGTCTCAGAGACTCCGCAACTTTCTATATTTTTTAAAAATCGTCTAATTAAGATATGATTCTGATATTTCAGTACATTGTTATTTGAACATTTATCTCTTGATAGAAAAATATTTTCTTTAACTTTATGATGAAATAAACATTTTTTCCAGACAATTTTCCAATAGACTTAAAATTATCGATAGACACCATATGGTGCAATAAACTCTTTAAACTTAAAAATAAAAACGCATCTATTGTGAATTAACTGTTTGTTTTTATGATTTAATATATAAAGCAAATTTTAATAAGAGAAAATTCTGTGTAGAACAATAGAAAATTTTTTTGACAGTGCCTGAATTATCAGTTTTTTACCATTGCTTTAGAAGCATAAAATTTAAAAATTTTCACAGAAATTATCTTCACAGTCTCTTCCCCACTGAAATCACTCATAATTTCATCTAATTTAAAAAAAACCTCTTCCACACAACGTGGATTAGAGATAATCATAAATAATCTCCGCGGACCTAGCTTCAATACCATGCGTACTAACTCTGGACGAAAACTGTTACACTGCAGAGGAGGTGGGGTCTCTGGGACTCCTGAAAAAGAATTTGTGGAATTTCCGTACTGTCGCACTTGTCAAAACTTGCTGATAAGAAGGGGTCAGGGCCAAGGTCACGAAAGGTGAAGCTAGCGGAAGAATCCATTCAATTTGACAAAGCATGTGGTAGGGGGGAGGGGAGGAAAATGTTGCGGAGTCTGGGAGACCCCAGGTCCCCTGCTACGGGTTAAAAAAATTAAATGTTAAAATTGTTTACCAACTTGTTAACATTTTTTCTTTGATGTTAAATATTTTAAACTATTTAAATATTTTTAATGTTGATTTTTATTTTAGTTGTAGCTTGAGCATGTTTTTTTAAGTTTTAATGTTACAAGTTTTACTAACTTGCTGAATAGTTTTATTTTTAATGTTAAAATAATTTTAACTAATATTATTTTAATGTTGAACTTTTTTCTTTTGTTGTAGATTATTTATTACTTTCCATGTTGAATTATTTTTTAATGTTGTTGTTGATCTTTGAATGCATTTTATAAAAAAACAAACAGCATGCATTCCAAATACAATACAGCATGGGCATACATGCAGGTCCAATACAACATGTATTGCCCCTCTCATTTTTAATCAGTCTCCATTCCTAATCACATTCCTAAGGGATATCACACGCTCTGATAGTAACTTGACTATGAAACTGGTTTGTTATCATGGTGAGCAAGCTGCTGAGAATTTCAAAATTTACACAAGAGCATATGAGGTACAAAAATATTGAAAATAATCATTCTTGCGTAGGGTTTTTCAAAGATATATGAAGAAAAAATAATTCTAAATGAGCCCCCAATCAGCCTACTTTTTGTTGGAGAGAAGAACATGCATGCATGGGAAAGGGTGTATTCCTTCAAATACATGGATTCTTTTCAAAAGATTTAATGAAACCAAAACAATAAAAGAAAGATAATAAAATTGTGAGGCAACAATTTTCAGTTGAATAATGTGGGTGAATACCCATGATATCTGAGTATCATGGTTATTCTCTCTATAATGCACTTTTCACTGATAAGCAATACTTTTCACTGATAAGCCTGCATAGCAATACTTTTCACTGATAAGCATGCATAGCAATAACTTGCTATGCATGGATTTACCTTACAGTTTGGCAGGGTATAACAAAATTATCTATGCATATAATTATGCATATTTTCAGTGAAAAGTGCATTATAGAGAGAATAAGAGAGAATAATTTTGTACCTCATATGCTCTTGTGTAAATTTTGAAATTCTCAGCAGCTTGCTCACCATGATAACAAACCAGTTTCATAGTCAAGTTACTATCAGAGCGTGTGATATCCCTTAGGAATGTGATTAGGAATGGAGACTGATTAAAAATGAGAGGGGCAATACATGTTGTATTGGACCTGCATGTATGCCCATGCTGTATTGTATTTGGAATGCATGCTGTTTGTTTTTTTATAAAATGCATTCAAAGATCAACAACAACATTAAAAAATAATTCAACATGGAAAGTAATAAATAATCTACAACAAAAGAAAAAAGTTCAACATTAAAATAATATTAGTTAAAATTATTTTAACATTAAAAATAAAACTATTCAGCAAGTTAGTAAAACTTGTAACATTAAAACTTAAAAAAACATGCTCAAGCTACAACTAAAATAAAAATCAACATTAAAAATATTTAAATAGTTTAAAATATTTAACATCAAAGAAAAAATGTTAACAAGTTGGTAAACAATTTTAACATTTAATTTTTTTAAATTTATTCAGCATCTAAAGTAAACGAATTCAACAATAAAAAAATATTTAACATGAAAATAAAATTAATTAACGTTCTTAAACACTTAGGTAAAAATTATTTAGCATTTAAGAAAAAGTATTCAACAACTACATAATGTTGAACTGTAGTAACACACATGTGGAAAAGTGTATTGTAAATTTTAAAAATTTGGTTGATTGTTTTAAGTTTTTAAGGAAAAAATTGGAAATTTTTTTAACAATATTGAAAAAAGCAAGCGAAATTTTAATATATTTTTGCTTGTAATATGATGTTTGTGGATATTTTTTTTCACAATGAATTGTATGTTATGTATGCTAAGCTATTGCATGTTTTTTTCCCCAAGGAATTATTTTCAGTGCTTGCTCACTTATGGCAATTTTCATATAATTTACACTGAAGTATATGCCGAAGTATATATTATTTATGAAGTATATACAAAAGAGGTATGACGGGAATACAACTTTACAGAAATTTTGAAAATATCTACTATAATATTGGCAAGTTTTGCGAGTTGCAAGGAATTAACTGGAAAAATGGGTAAAAAAGGCTAAATCCTAAAGAAAAAATGCGAGTGTAAGAAAAGGGAGCAATATATTTTTGTCAAACATATCTTAAAAAAGTCTCTAACTTTGTAACAGCAAATAATGTTGGCCAGAAAAACACTATGAACTGTAATAAAGTACGGCAGAAAAAGGTGAAAATATGTTTGAATCAGTGTTTCAACCAAATATCAACTTGTTAATCATGAGTGTGATGGAGTTTAACTATATCTTTGATAGTGTATATAAAGTTTGGAAATTTTTAAAACTATTGAAAAAAAGCAAGCGAAATTGTAATATATTTTAATATATTTTTGCTTGTAATATGATATTTGTGGATATTTTTTCACAATGAATTGTATGTTATCCCGAAATGCTATGCTATTGCATGTTTTTTCCAAGGAATTCTTTTCAGTGCTTGCTCACTTAAGGCAATTTTCATATAATTTACACTGAAGTATTATTGCCGAAGTATATATTATTTATGAAGTATATACAAAAGAGATATGCCGGGTATACAACTTTACTGAAATTTTGAAAATATCCACTATAATATTGGCAAGTTTTTTGCGAGTTGCAAGGAATTAACTGGAAAATTGGGTAAAAAAAAAGGTTAAATCCTTAAGAAAAAATGCGAGTATAAGAAAAGGGAGTGATATATTTTTGACACGCATATCTATCACTTTGTTACAGCCAGATAATGTGGGCCAGAAAAAAAAACAGTATGAAATGTAATAAAGTACGCATGTTAAATTTTTTGTTCTGATAAAAACTTTGCAGAAAAAATATATACTCCGTATATATTGATACACCCGTTCAAACCATGCATTGATTTGCCATAAATAACCGTTGAGATCCGCGAACGCATGAATTGGGAGTTGCTTAAAAATGATAAAAATCCATGAGAAACAGGCAAATAACAGCATTGAAACTGAAATCAAATTGAATAAAATTAAACATTTTTATGAGAAAATAAGGTTTTTCTTACCCATAACAGAGAATGTAGCAAAAATATTGCGTAACGTGTTACCTGAACAGGATTTTCTGATAAGAACTTCCTGTTCCGGAATGAGAGTTAAACAGTATCCTTGATAGCGTAAATCACTTGGGGAATGAGGGGTTAATTGGTTAAGAACCACCCAAACACATCTCATTGGAGAAGAATGTCTAAGCGTGAAAATTGCTGATTATATTTTGACTATAAATATACCTCCTACCTGTTACATAACCATTATATCTCAGCATATATTATATTCATCTCTCTCTTGGAAAATTGCTTAGTGCAACCATGCTTTCTTTATTCGAAATTTCAACTAACACCATTTTGGATTCTATAGAGTTTTTACCCCAAATTGATCTTTTGAACTATCCAACTGTTTTAAAAGCTCACTTATACTCTGAATGGATACAAAACAAGAAAATTCGTTGGAAGACTTTGCTCACCAATGTCAATGTGCCTGCTTTCAGCGACGACTTACCACTCACTCGATATCAAACAGTGCAAGTTTTCGATGAATGGGAAAGTGCCTTCGAGTTAAGAGATAGTGAAACAGAAACGTGGAACTTTGCGCGTATCAGAAAGATGCCTCGGTGTTATTTTCCCATATTTGTCCAGTTTTGGACAACGGATATCATACCCTCAACACGTCATTATGTGTTTTTCTTTTTGGAAGGTAAAATTTGGCTTGAAAATTTTGAACATGTGTCGACCCTGTAAACTGAAGTTTTTCCAAGGTAATAATGGTTGGACTTTAAAATATGTAGAATTTCATATTCAAGAAAGGCCCTATCAAGAGAACTGCCGAGTAAAGAATTTGGAAAACTGGTGTGACATATGTATTTGCACACCCCTATTCAGACTAATGAGTGAACTAGAATGTGAATATTTCACAAATTATCACCATACCCCAACCGTGCTTTCAAGCATCAATTTATAGGTAAGTACCCAAAATTTCATACCTTTTTTAATGTTGAAATCCAATTGTGAAAACAATATTGTTCACTGGATTATTAAAAAACCCTTATAACTTTCAAATGTATAGAAATTGTAAAAGTTAGTATATTTGTTAAAACTATTTGTTTTTATCTTTTCGATAAAATTTATTATTTAAAGCTTAATTAATGATTGAAGATTTATTAAAAGTGTGGAAAATTATTTAAAAATGTTGTTTAGTGGGAAAAATACGTGAACTAATTCCACCAATCTTCTTTTTTTTTCAGATTCTAACAGTTTGAAAAAAAGTTTTTTTATAAATTTTGTGTGTAAATTTGTTGAATTATATATTCAGAAAAAGTGTGTTTCGTTAAATAAATTTAAAAAAAAAAAAACTTTGTATTTCTTGAGTTATAGTTCGTGAGAAGATTAAATTTAATAAAAATTTTTTAGCAAAAGTGTATATTAAAGCCTAACTAAATTGATTTATTAATTTTTGAAAATTTTAAATTAATGAAAATGGTAAGTATGAATAGCAAAACTAACATATGTTTATGGCATGCTGTTGATGGGAAAATAAGAATGAAATTTGATTTTCAGATGTTTAAAAGCAAAGTGTATTAGATGTTTGAAAATAATAGGGTAATGTTGGAAACTGAAATAAAATGTTTAAGGCTAACTGAATTAAAATTAAATTTTTAGAAATATCAGGTTAATGAGATAGGACAGTTAAGCTGAAATACGTATATCTTTAAAATGTATGCTGCTGATTGAAAAAGTAAGAACGAAATTATAAGAATTATATTTAAATTTTGGAAATGTAAATAAAAAAACTACAAAAGATATTTGAAAATAATAGGATAATGTTGGAAATTGAAATAAATGTTTAAGGATAACTGGATGAGAGCAAACTGAAATAAATTTTTAGAAAAATATCAGGTTAATGAGATAGGACAGCAAAAACTGAAATATATCTTTACAAAATGTATGTTGCTGATTGGAAAAGGTAAGAATGAAATTATAAGAATCATATTTAAATTTTGGAATGTAAATAAAAAAAATCATCAAATAATTTTGATTTTAAACTAACAGTGCATTGATTTTTCAGATGTTTTTGGAGAAAAAAACTACAAAAGATAAAATAATAGGATAATGTTGGAAAGTAAGAATGGAAAATAAATTAAATGCTTGAGGTTAACTGAATTAAAATTTGAATTTTAGAAATATTATAATGAAAAATTGTAGTAAAATTTAAAAAAAATGATAGGCTACTGTGAGTAAGAATGATTAAAATCTTAATTTTTAGGCTAAGATAATGGTAAAAATGAATAAAAATATCGAGTCATCAGTATTTAACGCTTGAAACTGATAGGTATAAGTATGAATAAAATTAGAAAAAACCTAATAAAATTGAAACTTATTTGGGGGAAATGTAACTAATATTTAACCACTATTAAATGAAGAAATCAAGTGTTAAACTGTTTAAATTCAATTTTTTGCTTGTTTGAAAAATTTTTAATTGAAGAAAGGTGTTGCGCTTACGTAATAACACGTACCAACAGGATTCAGATAATTGATATCACTTGGTACATCCTTTTGCAATTTTTCTGATAAGGGATCCCGGTATCTCTGATTTAAACAAGTTATAATGATTTATCTCGTTCGGAACCAGGACATTGATTTTAAGTAGAATAATTAGTTTGTTCAATCTGATTTTAATGAGTGTTTACAAAGTAAACATTTCCTGCAGAGATCATTTGATTTTTTCGGATGTTGGAAAGCTAGTTAACATTAATAATAATAATTTTGAAACTTAATTGGAAAATGGTTTATATTCATTCAAACATGTTGGTGCATTCTGATGATTCATTCCTTATCGTCCATACACGGTGGTCCACCCCCTTATCAAACCTCTTTGACTCACTCGTTATCTTTTTTCCGGATATCTTGTTCATTCAAGTCTGAAGCAAAATATTACATACTGAATGCATTCGTAATTTTATTGAATTTACACATTTTATCACCAGATCCTTAATTGCAGCTCGGTAAGATCCTGTTACTATCTTCAAGGAACTCCATTTAATTGAATAGTTTGGTGTTTTAACAAAATGAAACGCCAATAAGTTCTGAAGAAAGGGAATCCTGAACTGAATGTTGTCAAGTATTCAAAGGATCCCGTATCCTATGAAAATGTTCTCGGATTGCAACGGATGGAAAATATTTATGCGTCCTACTGATACTAAGTCCTCTGCTATGATTTTGAAAGAGCGAAATGCAGGTGAAGCAACTAGTTTCTTCGCTCGCTTTTCTTCTGTTACTTAATTAATATTACATCTGTTTCTTAAATTTTCCATCGTTTTCCAAACACTGCATTATTAAGAAGCTTAAATAGGTCCTTTTCAAAAGGTGATTTTGCTAGTTTACGTTGTTTTGTGTTAAAATCTATATAGCTCTTCAACTATGGGCTTTGAGAGAACTTTAGAACTCTGTTTCTTGTTAAGAAACTTTCCACAGCCTGCTCTCCGCGATGGATAACTGGATCTTTAGTAAAGTTACCGTCAGGACCTACATGTGCATAGGTGTACCCACAAGGAATGTGATTGGATATAGGGGTTGTGTAAGATTTGAGGGATTCGGAATACAAGTAACATGCTTCTCTAAAATAGAGTTTATATGCAAAGCTCAATTTACCTATTACATGCATTTCTTTTGGGCAGAAAAGAAAATTTACGTTTTCGAGAAGAAGTTTAAATCACAAAATTTGTTTCTTGAAAATGGAAGCCTTTTAGTTATGCACCCTCCAACAAATTCGTTTTGGTTCCATTCCATTCCAAGATAAAAAAAAATATTAACTGTCCAAGAATAAGTTTAACATTTAGAAAAATTGTTAAATAAAACGGATAAAAAAGAATTGAGGCGGTAAGTTAATCTTGCCGGGTGGTTGGTGGGCTCAATTCTAAAAACAAATAATTTTATTTCTAAAATAACTATAATTTAATAATAAAAAATGTAATTTCTTTAATAAATTAAAACACACATGAATGTAAATTTTACACAAAATAATTTTATTTTTTAAATTAATAATTTTACAGGTATCTCACTGGGATTTGAACCTGTGACCTAGCAAAAGAGAGACGAAGCCCAGTTATAAAACTCGTACTTACCTGACTGAGCTGCGTCCCTCTGACTACTTCAGTATAATTTTAGTTTCAAATTGCAAACCAACTAATTAATTCGAGAGTTATCTTGAGAACTTATATTACACCCTAATGTATCGGGTACTGATGGCCTAACGGGGAGTGCATAGCGATCGGTGATCCGTTAGGTCAAGTACCTTTTTGCGAGTTCAAATCCAAAAATATATTATTTTATTCACTTTAAAAAATAATTAAATTTAACAAGAACTTTAAATTCGCCATACAGATGGCAGCACGGGTACTCTAAACCTTTAAATAGTTATAATTAAAATATCTTAAAAATAAATCTTTCTGTTACCGCTAGATGGCTGTACGAACGCCAAAAAAATGTCGGTCAAAGTTGCACGTTACGAAAATACCGTTGCCACACCCGAAAAACTAAACTTTTAATAAACAACTCAACTCCGTTAAACCAAAACTAGCAGCAAAAAACAACTCAACTCCGCAAAACCAGCAGCAGGAGGTAAACAACTCAACTCCAGACACGCCTCCTTCAACGCCATTGGCTATGACGTCATAAGCCACGCCCATGACGTCACGAAGCCCCGCCCCTTTTGATGACGTCACTTCCGGGGGTCAGATCCCCGTGCATACTACTCTTAATAAATCTGAAACTAATTCAAATTTTTTAAAAAATGGAACACCAGTCTTTTTATTTAAAAATAATTGTACTGTACATGTGTTTAACACGTTCACTGCCACGACCTTTATTAAAAACCGAGGGCAGTACTATCGTACGGTTCTATGACGTTTCGGATCGTCTGTGTACATTATATCTTTCTTGATACTTTTCCATTACCCCCAGACTACCACTTCTTACTACTGCCAAGTTGGCGTCTTTAGCGCGTTTTTCATTTCATTATTTCATTTCTTTTCAGGTGCCATAACTTTTTTCCTAAAATTTTATGACTTTGATAATAAATTATTATGTAATAAATAAATTATTATCTAAGTAAAATTTGATTGAATATTACTATGAGGCTGGCAGGTGGCTTGATTCACTATAATAAAGGTCTAAATCACGAGAGGTTTACACCTGGACCTGTTATGTTGTTGATTTCTAACCACATGGGGACTGAATTGTGTTAGTTCTGTTATTGGATTGGATCAGACTCGAACAGAAAAGCTCTGTTGTGGTATTTAGATTGGATTGTGGGTACATGCATTTTCCGGTTTGTGTGCTTAATCTCAAAAATCCGCTTATAAATCTTCGTCAAGTAAGAAATACACAAACAGAATTTTTACTCACACAGAAGAGAGAAAGTACCCAGGATAAGGCCGGAATCGAACCAACGAAGGTACAGCGCGCAAGCTGCTAGCGTGGTGGGCAAAAGTAAATGGCAATAAGAGTACCAAGCTCATAATCAGAGGGTAAAGGTTCAATTCTAGAAAAATATTATCTGTATCATTCTTTGCCATCTGTACCACTGGTAAAATACCTGAAGGTCACACAAGAAATTTAGGATGGGCTAGGCTTTTAATGAGCGCTTTCAAATGAATAAACGTTTTCTTTTAGGAAAAATCTTTATGCTATCTGTACGAGGGTTCTTTGATTTTAGAAACGTTACTCCCAGGACCTTGCCAAACAATTAACCAATTATGCGCTGATAGTTATTACCCCGCCGTGTATATAAAAACAATATTATGCCCATCATGCAGATCAGAATTTTATACAGGCCTTTTATGATAACGTAGCTGGTTTGATGAAAATACAAAATCGTAGCTGTTAATTTCAGTATGAGTAAAATAAGCTCCAATTTCAATGAAACATAGGAATAGTAATTGAATAAAATGTTACACATATTTTAAATTTATTATACGAAAAATATTTTTTAGTAAAAAATGCCGGAATCGAACGATTTTGCTGGTTTTTATAGTCCGATCTTAAACATAAATTAATAGATGGCATCGTGTGAAACAGGATTTTACAAATCTTAGAAATTAGGAAAAGTATTAAGTAAAATATCGCCAAAAGGCACCAGCATGGCAGTAGATAGAAGTTGTACATGTTGCCTGCGTGAAATGGAAGAGTACGGATTAATACATTAAATACAGATGGTCCCAAAAATTGATAAAATTTTAAAGTTGACATCAGCACTCTTTTCTCCAGGACGCGCCAGCGCAGTGAACGTGTTAAAATATTGTACTTCTACCATGATTAGTTTCTATTTTATACCGTAAAAGTGTTCCGATTATTTTATTGGCTGTAGTGACACGCCAATTGATTTTTAAGTATAGTTTTAGAAAAAAATTAAACTTAAAGGAAAAGGACTCCAGGAAAATTTAATTATTAGCGTAAACTTAAGGAAATACTTACTTAGCGTATACAGGAATTAATTAGCGTACACTTAAAGAGTTAATGACAAAATCCATCATCATGATTTAAATTACAATCCATCATCACCTTTGAAGTTTGTTTGGAGTGAAATTCAAATGCGTCTAATTCTCCGCAGTAACCATTCAGATTCTGGGGTGTGCCACTCTGTACAGTGCCCCCTTTGAAGCCAAAAATGAGTTGAAATCTTACTTTTACAAGTCAAATTTCAAAAAAAAATTTAAGGAGGACTCCCATACCCCCCAGATATAGCACAAGGGGATCTTGCGTGATACTATTTAGAAAATCCCTAACATTTTGTGTCAAAATGTAAAGGTGATGGTCTGGAAAAGTGCCCCCCCAGTATCAATATTGAACTGTTTCTAATTCAGTTTTAATATTTGATAACTTCAATTATTGACAAAAATAATTAATTTTTTGCAATCTCTGCTAAAAAATATTTTCCTTTCTCCAAAGTTTAAATTTCCCCTAGAAAAGAAGATTCTGATTTGTTCATTTTAGTTTAAGGTTTTAACTTTCTAAGCATTATTCAGTTAAAATACTGCCATTCTGGCCTTGATTTCTAAAAAAAGAAGTACCACAACAGTAAAATATTGGTCTCAAAACTGAATACTTATTATTACAAAAACTTAAGCATTCATTTTTAAATTTAAAAAATATATTCAAATGTGTTGTACAGTAAAGCACTGTTTATACGTCTCATTTTTATATCGTTTTCACTTAATTCAAATAATCAAAATTGTTTTAGTATACGTCTTTTCATTTATGCGCCGTTTTACGTCGGTCCCTTGAAAGACGTATAAAGGTGCTGTACTGTAGCTACTAAATAAGACGAGTGTTCCATCTTAATTATAGTATAGTTTTTTTGTAAAACATCTTTTTTTTTACTGTGGGTAGTGCTTTTTTCCCAACAGGATGATAGAAACTATTAATAGACGATCAATGAACAATTTGTGTTGTATATTTTGCCAATTTAAGGTATAGAATGCATAGTTAAAGTCCTTAATTGGTAGACTTTAAGATTTCAAAATTTTCTTTCCAAATCTGGTTAAAATAAAAAAGAATCAACACCAGGAGCAGATCGGGGGACGGGGTTGTTCAAATGGGGTTTGCAATTATGTTTTAAAAGAACAATTAAGTAACAACCTTGCAATTAAATCACAATTAGTACTATTGTTATTTGCAAAAAAAAATCATTTAATTCTTTTTTAAATTTGAAATATGCCAGAGTGAATAGTTGAAAATAAATCAGGCATGTGATTTTTCCACAATTTAACACAAGAATTCATTTAGAATCCAGACAATAATTGTGTTCGTTAAGAAATACTTACGTGAATACTACCGTACATCAGATTTCCCAATACCATAAGCATAAAAAAATCTTAATCCGTATTTGGAATAGCTAAAATATTAACAATACAATAACCATGAATCTAATCAATTAACCGAAGGAACGAATTAAATTTTAAAGTAAAAGTAAATAGACGAGACGACATTGCCAAAGCAAAGCCATAAACAATTCCGCGTTTTGTTTACTTCAAATAACAGCATTCACGCATGCGCCGACGAAGTGCTTTCGAGCTGAAATCGTAGATAATTATGGAGACGGTCCCTCGAGAATTCAGAAAGTAAGCTCGACAAGGCGAAGTGCACGAGCATGCGCAGAAATCCCCTCCGCCCGACCATAAAGCTATGTCGAGACAGTAGTCCCGGATGGGGATGTGGTAGTGTGTCTGGCTGCCACGCGGAAGGTCGTAGGATCGAACCCATGAATTATTTTTCAGTAAATTTAATTTTAATTTTTATTATTCCATTAAAAATTGCAAGAATTAATTGCTCTTGTTTAACAGTCATTCCTTATTTAATTAAATTCATTGTGTTTTTTTAAATGTTTTACTTAGTCTAATTTTTTTAAAAAAAATTTTAAATTATTAATTTATTGAAAATAAAATTATTTCGCTAAAATATTTTATAGAAACAGCAAGAATCAAGTCCACATGGATGGGCATTGCTAATAAAGTATAAAAATCTTGCAGGGATTGTGAAATACAGTACAAAACAATACGTCGGTCGCCATGGCCGTGGGACTAGCCGTCCGTCGTACGACGGTCGGCTAGCAACAGCCATCGGAAGATATTAACCGATTTTGAAAATTTTTTTTTTCTTTCTCTTTTTCTATATAATTCGCAACTTTTCCGCGCTATTACAACTTCGAAATAAAAAAAAGTGTTTTTTTCGGCCCACCCTAATAAGCACCCCCTCATAATTAAACTTTCTTTAATTCTAAATGATCTTTTTTTGGTTTGGTCTCAAATAAAAAAGAAGGGAATGGGGAATTTAATCTTTTTCCTGATTTTGGACATTTTATTTAGATTCTACATTTCTCACAGCCAAATTTAGGCAATAAAATAAATCAATGAACGCGTGATTGATTCTTCCGACGTTTAGCAGATGGCGCTGTAGACGGAGGTTTCGGTTTCTCCGCAAAGCGCGTTTTTGGTTGCGTTTCTTTCAAAGCCTGCTCTGATTGACGTAGAATGGCCTAATCTGGATATAAGCTATTTTGAATGACAGTGAAGTAAGTTGAATTATTACTTAGTTATTACACAACTTGCTGTTTTTTAGATCCTTTGCATAGTTTCCTAAATTAAATATTCATGTGTTGTTGTTGTTGTTGTCGTGTCCCTGGAGATCCATCAGATGGAGTGGTGCTTTTTGATAAGTTCTGCTATGGCGACTGCTGATTCTGAATATAAGTCCTCTTCGGTGGGATAGTTTAGGCTGTGCATTGCTGCAGCGACAGCTGGGCAATCAAAGATATGTTTGGGAGTGAGTTCAACGTCAGGACAATTACTGCATTTTTGGTAGTTTTTAGTTCCATCAGGAGAGATTTTCATGTTCTTGTAAAAAATTCATATAAATTGACAATTAGAGGATACCCCCAAGAATGCCTTCATTAAAGTGCAAGTTATACAAGGTGTATCTGAAATGGTGCAACAAACTTTCAGGGATGATAGAAGACACCTAGACGAGTCTGAATCAGATAGGATTTGGGGGTCCAAGACCAAATCCCAGCGAGTTAAAAATGGAGCGGCACCCTAAAAAAATCATTGAAAAATTCAATTTGTAGAAGAACTACTATTGGTAAAAATTTAATTATGGTCTCAAAAATTGTGGTTTCATATGATCTTTAAAATACCTTAAATTAGTTGTACCTTCGGCAACCGAGTTTTAAAATTCGGGAAAAAATTGAAATTTGAATTTGTGGTCGATTTTGAATGTAAACAAATGCTATCTAGTTGCTAATGTGAAATCACAGCACTTCAAAATATTATTTAGAGTAAATATAATAAATATACTGCTCAATTAGATGCTCAAAATAGATGCTCAAAGTTACTTTTAGCACTTTGTGAAAATAGCACTTTTTCAGGGGTCAAAAAGTAAAAAGTGGGCATATTTCCAAATTTTTCAGTGTTATTGTGTAGTTTTGTGTTTTTTTAGTTGAAAGGAAGCAAAATTTAATCAAAAAATCAAAAAAATTTGCAAATATGCGAACTTTTTACTTTTTGACCCCTGAAAAAGTGCTATTTTCACATGCTAATATCTCCACGAATATTCAAGATATTTTGATAAAATTTTTTAATGAGTTCTTCTTGACGTTGGCAACAATACTCTGATTGAGGTTTTTGCTCTATCTCCTTTAGTTTTGAAATTAATTTTTTTAACTTTTTAATTTCGCCACTAGGGCCGCTTAAAGTCCTCTCAATGGATTCTCCAGGGTCACTTACCTAGGGGTAGACCCATGACCCTAGGAGGGGCTGGTTCCGAATAAAAGCCGTGCAACGCAATTTTGAAACACCCTGTATGTGGTGAATGCCCAAGATTTTGACTTTTTAGGTTTGATATCGGAAATCGTCAGATCTCAATTCCTTTATTTTTTTTATAGAATTTAGAATGCGATTCACTCATGGAGAGTTCATAAAATCGCTTGAGGGTGTTCCAAGAACAGTGTAAAATTTATTTTTGCCCCTGCTTTGCACTTGAAGTTGAGAAATTTGGGAAAAAATAACCAACTTTTACTCAGCGTAATTTGAGAAAAATTGAAAATTTTTGCTCAATTCCTGTTGTTCCAACAGCTGCACTTTTTTTAAAGAAAATGAGATAGAATAACTTTATAGAATGGTCAATGAACACTAGGGTGGTTACAAAAACACCGACTTCCTAATTTCTTCGGGGGGGGGACCCCCCTGTTTTTGTTGTCGTGTGCCACTTGGAATACCCAAGCTCCACAAGGATTCAAGGCAAAGGGGGTGCGGCTCCTGAGAAAGTGAGGCCCATTAAATGGCAGGAGTCCGACTTCTGCCTCATGAGATGATAGATGCTGCCACCATCTATCGCCACCTCCACAATTTTGCAATACATCTGAAGGGGAGGGAAATAGTCTCCAGACACCTGGACCCAAGGTAAACTGCACCATGACCGACCTCAGGACTTTCGGACCCACAGATTTAACGAGCACGTACTCCGCATATACTCGATGGGTCTTCAGCGGTGTCGGGAATCGAACCCGGGACCCTCCGATCCCAAGGCCGATGCCTTAACCACTAGGCTCCCCACAGCCGGGGGACCCCCCTAAAATGTGACAATGGGCTAGAAAATAAGATTGGCAAAGTTTAAGCTCAATCGGATAATATTAAGACCCGCCTCATTGAGGTCAAAGTTCAGAAAAAAGCGAAAAAACGTAGTTTTTTGCCCATAAAATCATAACTATGCATCCTAAAAATATAGTTCACTTCTCATTTCATAGTAAATTTTATTGGCTTGAAGATAGATCTCCTAAACTTTTTTTATTAAAATTTCTAGAGCAAAATATCAACATTTTTGTCAGGTGAGGTTGAACAACTCCCTGTAAAGTTAGCTTTCTAGCAAACTCGTAAAATCTTCTAATTACACTCATAACAACAAAGAAAAAATTTCCTTGATGAAAATAGTCATTTCTTATAGATTTTGGGTCGCTGAATACGAAAATCACCATTAAAATTCTCAATTGACTCAGGATTTTCGGGGAACTACCCCTCCCCCTTTTTACAATTTTCACCGACTTTTTAACTTTAAACTCGATTTTCAGTGTCAAAAAGCATTGCTTTAATCTTCAAATTGCCCCCAGGGAAGAAGAAAGGTTCAAGTCAATAAAATATGATAAATTTATAACAAATGGATAGGTTAAAGGGGTAATTACCCCCCTAAAAATGCAAAAAAATTAGCTAAAAATTATAGAGGTTTTAATACGCTATTTTTTGCTCTTATTTTTTACGCAATTCACGTTTGAAGGGTCCTAACCCTTCCCCAAGGACACAAATTTGATGGCAATATGCAGCAATGATTTTTACTAAAAGCGGTTGAGGTGAGAGCGCCCCCAAAGCACCCACGGAAGGGTTCAATGTCGCACTTAGAGTTAAACTGTGCTATACAAAAAAAATTTTAAGCCACTAACTGAATTTCAGCTGATTCTTGTGTAAAATAATCTTCTGAATACAAATATGACACACATTTTTCTCCATCACCCTCAGTTTTTAAGGGGATGCCCCCTAATTGTTATCCACATCCGTGCATCTATTAACATCTTGAAACATGGAATCCTCACTCCCTAAAACCGGTCAGTTTTTAAAGAATTGAAGAATTTCTACTTAGGATAGACCCAAAATATAAGAAAAACGTCATTTGTAATCTTTTCAAAATCATCAATATTAATTCCTGAGCTTGCGAGCACCTTTGCGATTCTGGAAGTCTTCCGAACTTTTCCGCGGGGGCTTCTGGGAGGCTAACACCTCAGCCGCTTTTAGTAAAAATTATTGCTGCATATTGTCATCAAATTTGGGTCCTTGGGGAAGGGTTAGGACCCTTCAAACGTGAATTGCGTAAAAAATAAGAGAAAAAATAGCGTATTAAAACCTCTATAATTTTTTGCTAATTTTTTGCATTTTTAGGGGGGAAATTACCCCTTAAACCTATCCATTTGTTATAAATTTATCATATTTTATTAATTTGAACCTTTCTTCTTCCCCAAGGGGCAATTTGAAGATTAAAGCAATGCTTTTTGACCCTGAAAATCGAGTTTAAAGTTATAAAGTCGTTGAAAAACGTAAAAAGGGGGAGGGGCTGTTCCCCGAAAATCCTAGTCAAATGAGAATTTTAATGGTGATTTTCGTATTCAGCGACCCAAAATCTATAAGAAATGACTATTTTCATCAAGGAAAAAATTTTGATGGTTAAATTTGTTGAACAGTGTTATTCAATTAAAAAGGTTATTTTGAACTTTTTTTTGGTGTTTTTCACTTTGTGCATCAATAAGTGTTCTTCAGTTAGAAGCATGAACGGATTTAAGGGGGCTCATGGGGAGCAGTGCCCCCCCCAATTTTTTCAGAAAATTCCGTTTTTATAATGAAATATCATGTTTCCAAAGCCATCGGGACATATTTCCCCCCCTCAAGGTTTCCAGTGTGCCCCCCCAGGGTCCACCACCTAAATCCGCCCATGGTTAGAAGTATTTTCAAGAGAATATGCAACAAATAATTAATTCAAAGTAGTAAAATAAGCAGTAAAAAAGAGGAAACGTAAATGTGGTAAATAACTTCAGGTAATCATATATATTGAAGGAGATTGACATTTATTTAATTAGAAGAACAATTTGATCAGTAGGATAAGTTGAAATAAATACAAGCGAAATATCAAACGAAAATAAAAGATAAGAAATGATATATTCAGTTTTTTAGATTTTTCTCTTGGTATTTTTCATTTTGTGCATTATAAAGGTTTCAGTTTGAGATATTTTCAAAAGAATATGCTACAACATATAAGTTTAAGATATTAAAATTAGGGGGGAAAAGTGAAGATCTGTAGTTGAATATAAGAAAGTAGATAAAGAGGTAGCAAATGAGGCATTGTCAAAACTAATAAACCATCTATGGTACAGTCGGCTGCAAAAAAATCGAAACAGAGACGATTGTGAGCGATTGGTTAGGGTTAAAAGGATACTGTAAACTCCAATTTTCATGATTTAATGTCCTCTTTAAAACAAGCTATAATTTAAGTCCTTAAGGGGCCGTCTACATATTAAAAAAAGCACCAACTTTCGTTTTTCCTATGGGTGACACCAAAGATTATTCCTGTTTCTGAAAGACACCCTCTGAAAACCCCCAAAACCAATTTTCATGTCATTTGGTCCCCAAATAAAGCCAGGAGTGGGGGGTTGAAGTTCGTCGAATTCACGTTGAAATCTCGTTTTTTACGTTGAATTCTCGATTTTGATCACACAGGATTGATGGTTGTAAGGATCAAAATCGAGAATTCAACGTAAAGAACGATATTTCAACGTAAATTCGACGAACTTCAACCCCCACTCCTGGCTTTGTTTGTTGGTCAAACACCACAAAACTTGGTTTTGGGGTGTTTTAGGGGGTGTTCTTTCAGAAACAGGAATAATATTTGGTGTCACCCATAGGAAAAACGAAAGTTGGTGCTTTTTTTAATATGTAGACGGCCCCTTAAGGACTTAAATTATAGCTTGTTTTAAAGAGGACATTAAATCATGAAAATTGGAGTTTACAGTATCCTTCTAACCCCCACCAATCGCTCAAAATCGTCTCTGTTTCGATTTTTTTGCAGCCGACTGTACCTCAGCTCGGAGCAAGTTGCCTTTTCATTTTTTGATGATACTTTGGAAAAAGAAGTAAAAGAAAGGATGGTAGTAAAATTAAGGTCTCAGGTAGAAAATGAAAAAGAGGAGCGTGATGAAAGAGACGTAATGAAAGTAAAACAACCTCCAAGAAGTTGATGAAGGTGTACGTACACACTACAAAATCCCGAAAATAGACCTCAACAATGGATACCTTTTCCTCTATTTTAAAGTGTATTTTAAATCTGCAGATTCGGAATAACTTATTATTTTGTAGATAACTATCTAATTTGTATTTGTAAGCATTCAAATTTTATCTAAATAAGTTTTTAATATATTTTAACGGAACTTTTAAAATTTTAATTTTGTTCATGGTTTTTCAATTTTAAACAGTGATAATTTCAGAAATATTTATTTTATCTTGATTATTTTATCTTGATAAAACTTGTGTTTTTACAATCTTTAGAGTTATGCGAAGAGTCTGACCCTCCAAAATAATCAAGGTTATTATAAGTTTATTTTAAACACATTTTTAAGTATTTAAGTCTCTGAAAAACATCGTGATTTTTTCGGCTATCTTCAAAAACAGAATTGTTACAAAAAAACTGTTCAACGCAGATCCTTTTTTTGAGGCTCGGACCCTTAAGTATAGTTAAAGGAACGGTTTGCAACCAGAATTGAGTGTCTAAGATAATTTGAATGTGATTAAGCACTGTTTAAAAATGATGCTAATTAAGACATAATTTCCTAATTAACTAATTAATAATTAATATTTTGTAAGTTTTTTTCAGGTAAATAGTTTTAACAACAAATCACTAACCTACAGTGAAAAAATTAAATTTTTTAAGCCAAAAATAAAAAAAAAAGTTGTCTAGTGTGTACGTACACCTTGGATAAAGAAATCGATAATTTTGTTTCTTCTAGAACTCTAAGTTTTTTAAGAGGTTTAAAATTGATACTGATTTTTTAAATACTGAGCCTCATATATGGTGTGAAAATGAAAATTATTTAAAAGCTCAAAAAATAGTGAAAGGTTTAAGGATTGTTTATGACACTGCAGAGAGAGGAGTGAAACTAATCCAAGATTTCAACTCTTCTTTGACAAAAGACGAAGAACAGCGACAGTTTGTGTTACAAGTTGTATCTGAATGTAGGCATATTTTTTCGGACTCACATCAAAAGCTACTATATCTAAAATATTACCACCTTAATTTTTAGTTTAAAATAATACAGATGTAATTATATTTACTCAAATTATATATAAGATTTGTAAAATTTTAGAGAATTGCAGAAACTATCTCATTACTCTATAGAAAACGTTGAAGAATATTTTGAATTTTAACTTAAAATAAAGTTTCATTTGCATTTCGGCCACTTGTTGTAAATTGGTATTATTTATTCCAGATGTTTTCATTTTTGAATTTTTTCGGGTTGGTCCTTTTCCCTATTCTATAAATAAATTACTTCTTATGTTTTATTTTAGTTTGTATTTATTTCAATTTATCCTACTGATCAAATTGTTTTTCTAATTAAATAAATGTTAATATCCTTCAATATATTTCATTACCTGAAGTTATTTCCCACATTTAGGTTTCCTCTTTTTAACTGCTAATTTTACTATGAATTAATTATTTATTGCATATTCTTTTGAAAATACTTCTAACCATGGGCGGATTTAGGTGGTGGACCCTGGGGGCGCACACTGGAAACCTTGAGGGGGGGCAATATGACCCAATGGCTTTGGAAACGCCCCCTTAAATCCGTTCATGCTTCTAACTGAAGAACACTTATTGATGCACAAAGTGAAAAACAACAAAAAAAGTTCAAAATAACCTTTTTAATTGAATAATTAGAAGATTTTACGAGTTTGCTGGAAAGCTAACTTTACAGTTAGTTCTTTCACCTCACCTGACAAAAATGTTGATATTTCGCTCTAGAAATTTTAATAAAAAAAGTTTAGGAGATTTATCTTCAAGCCAATAAAATTTACTATGAAATGAGAAGCAAACTATATTTTTAGGACGCATAGTTCCGATTTTATGGGCAAAAAACTACGTTTTTTCGCTTTTTTTCTGAACTTTGACCTCAATGAGGCGGGTCTTAATGTTATCCGATTGAGCTTAAACTTTGCCAATCTTATTTTCTAGCTCATTGTCACATTTTAGGGGGGTCCCTCCGAAGAAATTCAGAAGTCGGTGTTTTTGTAACCACCCTAATGAACACCCTCAAATGATTTTATGAACTTTAGATGAGTGAATCGCTCTAGTTGAATAATTTCAGGGAATGTTTAAAAAGGGACTTGCCTAAATTTCAATTATTTTTATTTTTTTATGCATGATAAAATTTTATTTTCAACTTAAAATTTGGTAGTAATGTTCATTTTAAATTTTAAGAGTTAAAAGGCTTTTAAGTTTTTTCAAAAAATGTAATAACTTTTCATTAAATTTTTTTCCACTTTTTTTAAATTTTGAAAACAAATTTTTGAAAATGATGGTCATGATGCAAACCAAATCAAAGACAAAGTTTTTAAGTTGTATATTTCTAGAGTTATTAGCTATTTAAAAATGCAGAAAAAACAACTTTAATAAATTTCTTTGAAGATTAAAAAATTATATCTAAAGAAACAAGAGTGATAGAAGAATGGAACCTGAAACATTATGTATATAACTAGTATATTAGTTGATCATAAAAATTCATAAACAATATTTGAGAGTTTAATCTTTGGTGTTTAAGTTGTTTTGTAAAAAAGTCATAAATTTTTTGGGAGCCTAAGATATTATCCAATCGAAAAAATATTTTATACTGTTCTAATTGTACCCAAGTGGAACCTTTTCTTTGCTATAAGAACTTAATTAACTAATTAAGTTAAGAACTTAATTAAGATATTATCCAATCGAAAAAATATTTTATACTGTTCTAATTGTACCCAAGTGGAACCTTTTCTTTGCTATAAGAACTTAATAAAAAGTAGTAAAGTGTGTTTTCGGCCCACCCTATTCATCACCCTTGAAAACAACCGTTGAGAAAAAACTTTCTCGTCCTGAAAAAACTACCTACTGCACACACACCTCATAGTAGATCTTGTGCAGTCGTAGTGGGGAGTCGACCACCCTGTAGACGGTCCTGTTGAGCTCTGGGCTGAAGGCGAGCGCGCGCTCCACCTCCCAGAAGCGAGGTGCGTTGTAGAATAGCGCGAGAAGCAAGATGGCCACGTTCAGAGCCCGCGCGCGACGTTGCGTGCACAGCGACTTGGCGCGCAGAGGGTGGCACACAGCGATGTACCTGCGAAAAAGAAATGGCTGTAATGAGGGATTTACAGCACTGCTGCAAAAGAGTCAAGAACACACTCCCGTACTAAGCGAAAGTGTACACTAACGCAATTTCTCACAGATTTACTTTGAGAAAAATCTCGCCAAAAGAGTATTTGGCAGATTCTATTCGGTAGACCCTGCTTTTAAGATCAAATATTAGCTAAGCCCAAAAAAGTGCGTTTCGCAGCAGCCAATGAAAGAATTGGAACCCTTTCTTCGTTATAAGAGAAAAACTAATCATGGTAGAAGTACAATATTTTAAACACATATACAATTATTTTTTACAAAAATATTGTCGTTTCGTTTTTTTTTAAATTCGAATTAGTTTTAGAATTATTAAGATTCAAAGTTTTAATTTTTTCCCCTTTCTAAGTTCAACAATGGATAGCAGCAACCCTTTAATAACGCCAAAACCGCCAACAAAACGAGCAGAATGAACGACTAAGCTGCGTGAATTTTCAGAGATAGTAGTTTTTGATTCTAAGGCGACGATATTCTCGCCAATTTAAAAACGCGCCGAGGGAGAAAGAAAATGAAGTTTTAAGAAAACTCGTTTACGTACATTTCGCTTAGGACGGCAGTATAAAACAAACTGGGACTCTAGCACCAGCTACCGTGACAACTTGTCACTTGTGAGAATTCCTACTTATCAACTTTTTTTGTCACCATCTCTGAAGCTGGTGAAACCTTATCACCAGTTTAAAATAATTATTGTTGGATAATTTAATTATTGGATCTTGTTTAGTAATAAACATTCGTGAAAATGAGTTTCCAACACAAGAATCAAACTATAATCTTTATTTTCTCGCAGAACTATTTTCCCAAGGAGTAAGAACTAAGTGTAACGCGTCAAAGCTTTTTAAGTTGAATCGCCTCCATCTTATAAAGATATTATTTGTAGTGACAACCTCCGATAGCATAACATGCGACCAAACGTGCCGACGCGGAGAGTTACAGGAATTTCCACAACGGTGCAAAACCACCCATTTCTCCATAGGCTAACATTGTGTGAGTTGGAACTCTTGTTCATTTAGGGGTTTTATTCGAGATAATTTTTTGCTTAAGGTGTCTTTTCCTACTGAATCGATTTTCTCTACAACTTTGTAATTGACTAATTTAGTAAATATATCTAATAGTTTTTAAAATAAAATTTGCAACTCCTAAAATTTCCGCTTGAGGGCGTTGAAAAATGTTGCATCGGATAGGGCATAGTCCCTTTACTATACCTAGACCCCACTTTCTTGACTATATCTGGAGATGGCGTTGCAAGGGAAAGCGACCTTAAGCAATAAAAACCGGCTGTTTTTCCGATCGCTTCAAACGCACACAGGCGGGAATTGTAAAATTCCTGGCTAAAACCTCTTACTTGCATAAAACTTGATAAATAACAACAGAAAATTACTTGAAATATTACAAATACTTAATAAATCAATATTTTTAATAGTCTTCTAAAATATCATTTAAGAAAAGTGTTCTTTTAGAGAAAATTATGTGGTTACTGAATGTTTCTTTATTAAAAGCCTTTACGGTGCGTATTATTTCCTGACCAAAAAACTGGATCAACACATGTTACGACTCCGTAGATAAATCGTTTTACCCATTCAAAAAGTGGACTTAATTAATCATATTATTATATTTTTTCCGTCTATTGCATGCTTGAGTTTCATTATAAAACTTAATTAATTCCTTTCTTCATGTTTTTATACCATCAGAACACGAAACTAAAATAAACATACGCATTAGTCACTAAATCGAGTAAATACCAACATTTGGCTTATTGCATAAATTTCAAGAATAGCAAAAAGTCGCAGCTAATTTGGCACTGTATATTTGCACGGCTATTTTTCAACGAAACTCTACTATAACTTCCACGGCTAGGCGTACCATTGGTTCCATCACTAAGCGCCGAGACTGCTACGTCATCACGAGACCTACAGCGCATGCGCCACTGGCCGTTTTGGCCGTCCAAATATACACTTCGAGCTAATTTTCATCAAAACTTTAAGTAAACATGTCAATACATAAAAAACATCTGAAATCACCACGGGATATGGTGGAATCTGATACTTTTTAGTTCATTAAACATTCTGATATTAAATATTGAACAATAGAAAAGCGTGTTCTGTTAGAATTCTTATAAATCTATCTAATCAGCTAATCACAATAAAAGTAATTAAAAAATAGGTGTATGGGTTGTAATTACCTCCTAAATCAGAATCCATATAGAAAAGCTTGATAAAAATATTTTAAGAACTAGAAATTCAGTTTTAAATAGACAGCAAAATTTTCTGTTGGCAAAAATTTGATTCCATTGTTTGAAAACGTGAACTTTGATCTTTCAAAACAAACAATAATAATCTCTATACTTATTCAAATTTTATTTTAATAGCGATGGCAATTAAAAGTAATTATTACAGAAATAATGCAAACAATGTTAAATTAATGTTATTAAAAACACGAATATTCAATGTTCACTGTTAGGAGAGAGTTGCGCTTGTGTATCCATGATGGCGGACGATTGAAATCTTGTCGCCACTTGCGTAACGTCGCTTCATCCAGGGCTTTAGAAAGGATGACACCCGTTTTCCTCCGCTACAGGAGGAGTAGTCTAGAGTATCGTCCCTCTACTATCTTCTTTCTCCCCGGAGATACCATTTGGGGTTGATTTAATGGGGTCGTTTGGGGTTTTTCTTAACCCGCCTCTCAGGTTAAGCCGCCCGGGATATAAAGTGAAACACAAAAAATCTTAGGGTGGCAGGGTCCAAAAGGATTAATACTAGGGCTTGACCGATGCATCGACGCCGATTGTTTGAAAAAATAGCCATCGGCATCGGTGGCCAGTGTAAAAATATGAAAAAATCGTCACTTCGGCCTAAAAAACATCTAGATGCCGATGTTTTTTGCAGACAAACCGCAACACATCAAACCAATAATGCAAAGACGAAAATAAGCTAGATTTTCCTCCATCAACTCCACATTTAGTTTTAAGCTAAATTTCTCCTCATGGATAGGATCGGACTGGCAATACGGGCATTTGGGCAAATGTTTTTATTATATTATAATTTAGGCCATTCTCAACAAGTGAAAGCCGTTGAAAACGAACTGATGCAATGAATACTGGTTTTACCCCTTTTTTTTCGTTAGTTTCACACGACTAAATTGGTTTAGTGCAATTTTTACCATCGGCAATCCTCCATAGCCTCGTAAAGACACATCGGCTTACCGATAGAAATTTCCGAACAGTCGGCTTCGGCCCATCGGCCAAAAAAGTGCCATCGGTTGAGCCCTAGTTAATACGACGAGAGTAGTATAGAAATGACAGTTCTGCGACATTGCGGAGGTGCGGAGGGTTGCGCCGGCGGCGGCTCCCCGGCTCCCTTCCCATTCTACTAGTTTGGGGCTCCCTGTGCATTCTACTGATTGCGGAATGTCTGGTATTTTGCGGAGTGTCTGGTACTTTGCGGAGTGGCTGGGCCGGTACTTTGCGGCTCTCCGAGTAGAAGGGAGGCTAATTAAGAAGATTAATTAGCAACTAAGAGAACGTGGCCAAAATGCGAAGGTACTTTGGGGCTCACTTCCCATTCTACTAGATTGCGGAGTGTCTGGGCCGGTACTTAGCGGCTCTACCACTAAATTGGGCAAAATGTAAAGGTACTTTGCGACTCTACCACTAAGACACAGCAAGAAGTTAAAGTTATTTTACTATTAATAGTTACTATTAAAGTTATTTACTATTAACAAACTGTAACCGCTGCTTAACTGTAATATGGACAAAATTAGCAAATTGCAGCTCTTCCACTATATTGGGGCTCCAGGACAAATGCAACAACAAGAAGCTAAATTGGGTCTTTCTAAATTATTTTAAGATGATATTAATTGATAGTTAAAGTCATAACAAAAGTTAATTAACAATTAA